>OX465274.1:139021863-140221863 GCA_949987645.1 Tachina grossa | reverse complement strand
TGGAAAACTTTAACTTTCTTGTACAAAAGTAACTTACTAAAACAAATTTTTCCTTTTCTTCTTAAATTAAACATTTCCTAAATTCTTAAAAGAAAGAGATTGTGGTAAGAAATCAGAAAAATCAAAAAAGATGAGTTCGGGGTTGGGACACTTACACTTTTTTGATATACATATAAAAGTAACTAAGTCTAATTAATTTTTATCTTTTCCTTTATAAATTGTATATATTTTACGTTTTTGAAAGAAAAGTTTGGTATAGAAAATTATAAAAATAAAAACCATAGCTCCTGAGCTGGAAACTATGACTCTTTTTCTAGACATTAAAGTAACTAATTAAAACATTTGTTTTTAATTTCCTTTTTTTCACTTAAAACACTTTCTATATATTTTTAAAAACTACTAGATTGGTATAAGTAATCAGAAAAATCTAAAATTATGATTCTAGGGTTTGAAAATTATTGTTTTTTTCTTTGTACATAAAAGTAAGTATGTGCTTATGTATGTATCTCTATACTACATAAACGCAAGTTGGTAAAGGGTATATAAGATTCGGCACAGCCTTACTTACTTGTTTATATTGATAAACACCCAGCAAACAAAAAGTCCTGTATATGTACATGTGTATGTATTTTTGTTAAAAAAATATACATACATATGTATATATTGCTTGTAAATAAAACTAAATTATTATGAGTAGGTGCGAACATTAATAAGAAAAGGATAAAACGAGTAAGTGAAGATTTGATTGAGTTGCTACTGCAAGCATACACATTCTTGGAAGTTAAAGAGCTACATAAATACTTTGTCTATCCGATGAAGTTGCTCAAAATCTGTTCTGGTAATGTACAATGACAAATATTACGGTTGAGCGTTGCAGCTGCTATTAAAATTATTATAATTGAGTTCATTTAAATAAAATAATAATAATAATTTTCAAAACCTCTAGGCGCATTTTCGTTCCAAAAGGTGTTATTTCAAAAACTCAATTTGTTTTTTCCAACAGCCTAAATCTTGCCATCAAAAGAAAGTAAACTAAAATAGTTTCAGCGAAATTATTAAAAAATCTTGGATTAATTAAAACATTACTATTTTATATATTATTTACTTATAAGTTCTAATACATACAAACATACTCATATGTACATATGTATGTCCGTATACATATGTATGTAAATTTCAATCAAAATGAATTTCATGAATTTAAATATTATACATATATGAACTTTCGCGTTTGACTTCAAATAACTCGTAATTTAAAGCCTGACCCACGATGTCGACAACTTTCGACTTGTCGCACACTTACATTTAAAACAAGAAAAAAATATTAAAATTTGTTTTTGTTTTGAATGTAAGTGAGCGACAAGTCGAACGTTGTCGACATCGTGGGTTTGGCCCTTAAAATCAAAAATGCGTGTTTGCTGGGCACAATGCAATTAGTATGTATGTGTGTGTGCACAAAGAAGTTTTTTTTTGTGTCGAAAACACATGACACGTTTTGAAGTATTCTATAAGCGCTCAAACGTTTACATTTACATTACATTTACCTTACATCTGCGATTTCTACAGTATGGTAACGGAGCTTTTAATAGTTCTTCAGTTGAATTTTACTAGCCAATGAGAACACAGGCTGAGTGGCGTCAGAATTCCATTATGCGCAGGTATGTATTTTTATTCTTGCGCGCTGGCGTAATCTTTATTTTATCATTCTTACCTGCACTAGTGCTAAGAGAAGAGAGTGAAAATCTAGCCAGCGGGAAAATTGGCAGAAACTGCAAAATGTCTAGCACTGGGAAAGCACTTTTATTCAAGAAATCCAAACGGTTTGCCAACGTTACGGTTTACAATACGAAAAACTATTTGCCAATGCTTTTTAAAAATTTTTTTTTGTTTATTTTTTATTTCTTTTCGTTTTTATTTATTTTTATATTAATGAACACTTATGTGAAAGTGATATCAACTGTGTCATTTTGGCATTTGATTTGATTTCTGTACCTGGATTCAGTAACTTTTATTGCGATAATGGTATCGTTATAATAAATATAACGAAAATCTATCGACTTTTCTATTCAGAAATATATTTTAACGATATTCGGTGTCGCTTGGAGAAAAAAAATTAAGTCATAAGATCTAATCTGTTGTGTTTTCTGAATTATTCTTTGTGCTTTTCGCTTGTTTTCACATTTTCTATGCAGAGATATGGTATATATCATATTGAATTAAATTGTGAATAAGATAAAGCGGGAGACTATAGTTAAAAGAAATTACAGAATCACATTATCGTTATCGCAAGCGAATAAATATGTCGATAAATATTACGATTTTCGGTTCGCAAAAAGTTACAGAATCCAGGTACTGGTCTAAATCTTTAGCGACATGTAATCCTACGTCCCTGGATGACAGTGGATACGAAAAATTATCAAGAGTTTCGTTAAATATATTGCCTTTTAAGTAAATAAGATCACATTTGTACACAGAAAGTGTCGTTACTAATAATTTCTGATATAACCATGACATTTCCTTTAGTTAGTAAACAGATATTAATTATCAAGAGGCACGGTGTAATTTTATAACCATAAATGTTGAAAAAAATAGTGTTTTCGATTTAACTGTGTCTATAAATTTTTCCCAGCGAATATTTTCTATTTTAACAAGAGGAAATACTAATGGTATATTATTTGAGAAACTGTTAGTATGGAAAATGTGCAATTTCCTTTGAATTTGCGTTATTGGATTTGTTTTTGATATAACAATTGACTTTAAATACCCCGAACTATTTTCAAAGTGAAAAGGTGAAAATTGTGATAAAGGAGCTCCAATGTTAATTACATCATCTGGTATATTAATTAGATTATGTTTATTCATAGTTTGCGAATTAGGGCCGTAATATCGAGGCATAAGTTCAACAAATGATTTTAAGAATTCTAAAACGTATGTGGCCAACTTGGTTGACGATAAAATACGACAAGAAGTAAATAAAATTAAAAACCGTTGGTACATATCAACATCTAATATACAGGGTGGGCCAAAAGAAACCAAGGACTGTAAAAGTTTAATAACTTTTTTGTTTATTAACTTTTTTTATTTTTTCTTTCAGATTATATTTTATACAAAATGGAAATTTTTTTTACACTAAGTATGAAAAATGATGTCTTTTAAATGACCACCGTTTTCAGCTTCGCACTGATGGGCTCTTTTTAGAGCATTTTCCATAACATCTTTCAAAACTTGTGGCTGTAGCGTTCGAATTTCTGCAACAATGTTTGCCTTGAGTTCAAGGATTGTCTCTGGCTTGTTCACATACACTCGCTCCTTCAAAAAACCCCAAAGAAAATAGTCGGGTGCTGTCAAATCTGGCGATCGAGCTGGCCAAATAATTTCCGAATTTCGAGAAATTATTCGCTCTCCAAAAATTTGACTTAAAAGTGCCATTGTGTCTCGGGCAGTATGGGCAGTGGCTCCGTCCTGCTGAAACCACATACCAGGTCTGTTTTCAAGAGCAGGACGTAAAAAATTTTCTATCATAAACCGATACCGCTCTCCATTTACGGTTACAGCACTTCCATCTTCATTCTCGAAGAAGTAGGGCCCAATGACATTTTCAGATGTGATCCCACACCATACTGTACACCTGATGGGTGCAATTGGCGTTGATGAATGGCTCTTGGATTTTGAACCAAGAACCATCGCTTCAGAGGGCGAGATTCTGACGTTAAAATGTCGACGATATGCTCTTTGCGTTAAAATAATTGATCTCTGGTTTAAATAATAAAATTCTATTGTTCTGGTTCTCTGTTCAGTTGTGAACCTCCCCATTATAAATTCTCCAAGTGTTGTCTATATAATCTGAAAGAAAAAATAAAAAAAAATTAATAAACAAAAAAGTTATTAAACTTTTACACCCCTTGGTTTCTTTTGGCCCACCCTGTATAATACATTTCTTAGAGTAATTGCACCAGCATATAACAAGAAACGGAATTGTTTAGCATTTGCTTAATTCATTAATTCGTACGATTTTCTTTGAAACTCAAACGGTATATTTTTAGATACCATGAGTAGTTTTATTGTGAAACATAAGGGCACTGCTACACGTTCAATATATATTGTGATATTTGGATCGCGATTCATTTTGTGTTATTTTCATTCGAAGAACTTCAATTTAATTGAAAATTGTACACGTAATAATTATGAACAAATCTATAATCATAGGTAATATAATGCAATGAATTATACATTTCATTATAAAAATAAGTTATACAATTCATTCCTTGGATGCATTAAAATAATAATGAATTCTGGAATGTAAAATTATATATGCTGTGCCTTACCTTCCCGTTTCTTATTCATTACGTTTTCCTGCTGGGTAGTTGCAAAGATAGATAGATAGAAATGTTTTTAATCATTAAAATTTAATGTGCCTTGGTTTATTATTTTGAGAACTAACGACTTAAAAGTAATGTCAACCGGAGAACTGTTTTTAGTATTTAGTGAATATACGACATTAAAAGTAATCGGTGTGCTTAAAATTGTTGCCGGTCAAGATACATTTTAAACAAGTAAAAATTTAATATATTATAAAAAGTCGAGTGGGATATTCGCAATTTTTTCTAAGGATGGTGAGCCAATCAAACCGAAATATTACTATGGAAGTTTGCACAGTTTGCGAGAATTCGCTTACAGACAGAGTGGTAAGCAACGGCACCGGGGCCCTGACGATACAGGTGTATGCCATATTGCTGAACAGGGAGTAGTCATGATTCACGAAAGACTGGCAATTGTGGGTGTTCATACTGGTCACCAGCCCCTGTATTCTGAAGATAAAAATGTTATATTAATAGCCAATGGGGAGATTTATAACTATTTAGAACAGTCATCGGAAATTGCCAAACTCCGTGGCTATTACAAACCTAAAAGTGACTGCAATGTTATCATCGAACTATATGAAGAATACGGGGAAAGATTGTTGGATTACATAACAGGTATGTTTGCTTTCGTCGTGTATGATAAGCGCACCAAAACAATTCTTATGGCTCGAGATCCTTTTGGTGTAATTCCAATGTACATCGGAGAAGACGCAGATGGCAACGTATGGGTTGCATCCGAAATGAAATGCCTTGTGGAGCTTTGTCCCAAGATAGAAGCTTTTACTCCTGGTGAACTACGTCTCGGCAAGGCCGATAATTTAGTACGAAAGACGTTCTTTCAAGAAAAATGGCAGCTAGATATTCCGACATCAAACACAGACTTAGCTTTGTTAAGGACCAGTTTGGAAAATGCAGTACGATCCCATTTGCATTGTGATGTGCCATTCGGGGCTCTCTTATCCGGAGGTGTAGATAGTAGCTTGATTGCTTCGATTGCTACAAAAGTACGCCGCGAATGTAACCCCAGCTTTAAATTGAAAACATTTTCCGTTGGTCTGCGTAATGCACCAGATTTCAAAGCGGCCCGCCTGGTAGCTGACTTTATAAACAGTGACCATACAGAGGTTGTCTTTGAAATTGAAGATGCTTTGGACAATATTCGTGATATTATCTTTCATTTGGAGACTTACGATGTAACGACAATTCGTTGTAGTTTGCCTATGTTACTATTAGCCCGTTATATTAAAAGCACTGGTATTAAAATGATCTTATCTGGAGAGGGTGCTGACGAGATTTTCGGTGGATATTTGTACTTCTTCAAGGCTCCCAACTATACCGAGTTTCATAAAGAATTGGTGAAACGTGTGGGACAAATATGTGACTCCGACTGCCTACGTGCTAATAAAGTAACACTGGCTAAAGGAATCGAATTGCGTGTTCCCTTTTTAGATACAGCCTTTGTAAATTACGTGATGTCAGCTAGACCAGAAGATAAAATACCTGGTGATCTCAACTGTTTTGGCGGAGAACAAAAGTACCGCATAGAAAAACACATTCTACGAGCAGCATTTGCCAACAAATACCTGCCTAATGAAATTCTCTGGCGTCAGAAGGAACAATTTTCCGACGGCGTAGGTTACGATTGGATCGATACCATTCGCCAAGTAACTACTGATCATATTACTGATGACGAGTTCACTAAAGCTTCCAAAAATTTCCCTATAAATACACCAACCACCAAAGAAGCTTACTATTACAGATGTATTTTCACGGAAATGTTCCCAGGAAATGATGCTGCGAGAACAGTGAAGCGGTGGGTACCACGTCTTGACTGGGGTTGCCCAGAAGATCCATCCGGACGAGCTCAAGCCGTGCATCAACTTCACCAATAAATTAACCATTGAAAATATTAAAATAATTTCAGAATTTCGTAAAAATACATACACAAATGTTTTGTTATACGAATCAATCCATACGAATTTATATTAACTTCTGAAAATTAGAAAATTTATAATAAAGGTCATTCAGTCATACATATGTATATAATTTTATTTATTTGCACACAAAAGCATATACATACATACTAAAGGGCTGGTTTGTATAGCCAAAATAAATATACCATGGTATGTACCATATAATTGTAGTGTGAGCGACAGAACTTTACCAAATTCCAATACAATTAAAAACAATAAACAATTGCTTATTCCCAGTAAAAAAAATGGAAGTCATTCTGAAGGAACCACATTTTCATTGCTTCCAAAAAATCGATATTTTTAATTTGCCGATAGTTAGCAGAAAACCAAGTAAAAGTTTATTTTAATCACAAAAAACCTTGTAGTTTTTCCATAAGTTTAGTAAATACTCACCAAAATGTTCAAAAAATAGATTTTTTTGAAAGAAATTTATGAACTAATTTTGGCCTAAAATTTAGAAGTTATTTGCTTAAATTTACATGAAAACACTTTTTCGCGCTTAAATTCGTATAAAAAGAAACGAATTGTTAAAATATGTAACTTTTTAAAGTTTTTCCTAGATGAAAATATATATTACCATAGAACACAAAAAAAGAAATTTTTTCATAAAATCGCTTCTAATTCGGTGACTAGGCATCGAAAAAGAGAACTTCTTGCAATGAAAAGCCTATGTAAAAATCATTAGATCGGATCGAAATTTGAACTACTTCCAGACTGCAAACTCTACATTTTCATGACTTCTTTGGAGTGTCTTTTTTTACTGGGTTGTATTGCTGCTGAGCAACTGTTTGTATCTGCTTTTTGCTCAAAAATACATATTGTAATACAAATATATGAAAAAAACCATTGTTGAAACAAGTACATGATGAGCAGATATATGTGCGGACATTCGTTATGTTATTTTGTGGCGCAGCCAAGTATAAAGAGAGACCATTTTGCTCTGAGAGTAATAACACATGCATGTGTTTCATGTACATGTATCATTTACTTACATGTGTATGTGAAATTTTGCTTTTATTCATTCATTCATCAGCCATGTATATTTTTTCTCAACACATCATAAGGTACGTATGGTAAAAGCAGTTTTATCTATATTATTTGTTTTAGAAAAACAAATACAAAAATCATTTGCTCATTGCCCAACCATACAATAATTGCTTTAAAAAAATCAACATTTACAATTAGTAAAATAAATGCTAAATAACATATATGTTTATACCAGAACCAAAAACACGCAAAACTGGTGCAAACAGATGTATCTATGCAATGCTATAATACATACACATATGTATGTACCTTCAATAAGACTTAAGCCTACAGTACACGGCATGTAAAAAACCACATGCGCATGTAGTTCTGACGTAATTTTGTCGTCATCACGATGCTACATTTGCTACATGCCGTGTACTAGCAACATATGTACATGTAGATATTAACATGCTTACAGATGAGCTGCCCCAGAAAATGTCTTCGATTCGGCTACATGTGCAAAATATGTATTTTGGAACAAAAATACTATAAAATTTTTACGGCATCTAGCCACTACTAGTAATTTTAAAAAATGCAACTGAAAATTCTCGTGACGTCATCTCCACATACGCATGTGGCTTTTTACATGCCGTGTACTGTAGGCTTTATTTACTGTCACTTCCACTATGTCGAAAGAAAAACTCTGGAAAGAAACCTAGTCGCTCGAATTCTAATAAATTTTCATTCTACTATATCGTCAGCTTTCTTTCGCTTGTGATTACGTGTGCCATTTTTTTGTTTAACGTGTTTATAAATTAAAGTAGTGCAAATTTGTATATTTCAAGTATTTCTAGCAATTTTTTAAAACTTACTAACATTTATATGAAAATAAATACAACCATATTGAACAACGAAAAAGAATTCAACAAAATAGTCGCACAGCAACAGCAAGTTATTGCTGTTTTGCTTTACAACTACATTCGTTTTGTTTAAAATGTGCGAGTACTTTTTGTAATGAACATAATACAATAATCAAAACAAAAGTGTTCAATGATATTTTGATGAATATTTTATGAATTTTCTCTACAAATAAAAAATAAATTGAAGAAATAGGAATAAACAAAAATTATAACGTGATAAAATAATAATTTTATTGAATTCTTTGCAAATAAATTTTGCTCCACGAAAGCAAAATAGCAAGTGAGAGATTTTGACATAGTACTTTTACATTTGAGACATTTCTTGCGTGACATTTTTTCAATTCTCTTTTGTTCTTGCCCGAAGCTTTTACATATTGGACATTAATAGACAGACAGAAATTTTGTAGTTTGTTTACTTTTTCTTCGTGTTTGCTATTTACACAAATACACATACATACGTTGAAATAAGAAAAATCATGTGAAGCAACAAGAATAAATTGCGAAAAGTAGAAAAGAGAAACAAAAAATGTCCGGTACAGAGGCTCGTGTACTACACACTCTGCATCTTCGCCCCTTCTTCTAGCAACTTCGTCTGTCTGTCTTTCAATTTCCCAAATGTAAAAGGGCACATAGTGTTCGCTTTGTTGACGACTCATTCGAATTAGTGGTATGAATATCTGTATGAAAACACTTAAGGCCGGGGCACAATGAATCCGTCATGCGTTGAACTTCGCCTTTTTCAACTGACAGCTAAGTTGAAATACATGGTTTCTTATGAGGGCTGTTACATTCAGTACGTGTCCATCAACGCAAAGTACAATAACTGGTCAACTTTTAACTTTTTGCGTACGTTGAGTAGTTTGACAGATATTGGTTGGTTTTTTGGTATGTTCTGATTTATATTTTTGTGTTTTGTGGTAGCAAAAATAATGTTAAACAAAAGAAATAAACAAAATAAATAATAAAGTGGAGTTTAATATGTAAAATGGAGAATCAACCTATTGAAGCTGTTCAAATGCTTCCGTCAATAAAGTACTCATTGTACCAACCTTCTCCTTCGTTACGTTAATGTCAGTTGAAAAAGGCGAAGTTTAACGTATGACGGATTCATTGTGCCCCGGCCTTTACGTTTCCTTGCGACTTGTCGTTCGAGTCAATGTTCGTACAGAAGTAAGATAGAGAAATGGAAATCTTTCTTTTCTTTCGCTTAGAATGCGAATGAAGACCTTCTTTCGAAATAGTGGAAGTGGCAGTTAATATGGACATATATACAGTAGACCGCAAAACTGCGTAAAGCACTTATTTAGTCACTCATTCAATATTTTTTGTCGTTTGCGCCCTAATTTTAATTCCAAAAACGGTTTTACGCAATATTTGCGTCTGATTACGCGCTTGCTAGTTTTTCGTTTGTTTGGGGAGTTCTTATTTGCTATACAGTGTCTTGAAAAAGACAAAATTTTCGCATATGAGCTGTGGACTTAGAGGTATTGTCCTGTGAAAAGTAGTAATGGCTAAGTAAACAGTCTTTTGACGTGAACTCATACAGATTGTTCTTCAATTTATGTACAAGAAATATTAAATGAGTGACTAAAGCGGCCCATACATTACAACAGCATGCACGGACAATCAAGCGATTGAGCATTCATGTTCGAACCACACAACATACCAGCAAGGTGGTACAATATTCATTTCTTACAAAATTGCGGGAAGGGTAGTTATGAATAGTGACACAGTTTTTGTTGCAATTTTTATTGATATGTTGTTAATATTAGCAGCTATGTATAACTAAAGTGTTAAAATTGTGTTTTCCATTGAAACAAATTATGTTTCAACAAATTATATTTCTTAAATGTACATATTTTTACTTCACGAAAACTTTGCTCAACTGAGCTAATTTCACCATATACCACACCAGCAAGCTGTTACCATCAGCAAAATATCAAACTCTACTTGGCATCGCTACAGCAATCCATACAATCGCACAAAACGCCCATACACGACCAAACCGCTGGCACAAACACTAGATTGCGCATGCATGTTGTTGCAGTGTATGGGCCCCTTAAGTGAGTGCTTTACACAATCAAATACCACTACCCAAGTATTTAAAAAGTAATATTTTGCATAAATTTTATAATTTGTTAAAGGGAATTCCCATAATATATAAGTTGTGTCCTTACTTTTGCGGCTCGAGCTTACATTTACGAAATTATTATTATTATTATTTTTCGAGTTAATGATCAAACAGAATTGCGGCATAAACACATCTTCCATACAAAATGACACAAAAAACTAGCACCAGAAAGCAGTCGAGAAAAATTTTAATTTGGAAAAGTGGGCGGGGTTACGCCCATAAAAATAAAAGTTGCGCTAAGGAGATGAAATTTATTATACAAGTAGGTCTAGGTGAGAAACCTACTAGAAAAATCTGAAAACCCGGAAATTTCAGTTAGAGGGGAGGGGCTGCGCCCACAAAAATTAAAAAAGTTGCTCTTATGAGCTAAAATTTGATACACAAGTAGGTCTAGGTGAGAAACCAACTAGAAAAACCTGAAAACTCAAAAAATTTTATTAGAATGGGCGGGGCCACGCTAATATTGTTTGGAACTAAAAACTTAATGTGCAGCTTTTAACTCAAGCTAATTCAGTGAAACCTTGCATACGCGTTGCACGTATACAAGACTTTAAACTATCACCTTAAAAAGTGGGCGTGATCACTCCTATAAAATGTTAGCCTTGTGTTTAATCAACTTCGGTCTAGCATATTTTAGAAGAAAATTAGCATTAATTATATACAAAAAAAAATATCATCGAAATGCAACCAACAAAACAAATTGTTAACATTTAATTTTAAAATTAACAATCATCATTGTTTATATAACAAATTTAAATTTTTGTAGTCAATTAAATTACTCAACAAAATTATTTGTTAAATTATATCATAATGGAATGAGCAAATGTTGAAGAAACAAGAAATCATATTTTGTGTGTATTCATCATTTGCGTATGTACTAAAGTGTTGGGGTCTTATGCAAAAAAACTTAATAAAGCTTTGCCAAGCAATGTTAAGTAAAGTTGTATTCTAAAAAAATTATTGTATAAAAATTCTAAAGTAGGCACCCACGTTTGTTAAGACTACTTTAAGTTGATATTTCCAAAATGTGTATTTTGTACCTCAAATATTTTTACTAATATAGCACATACTGATTCATGTTATATCTGAAAGTGAAGCTAGAAGTGCCTGCTCTTATCTTAAATTTATTATTTCTGTCATGTAATGGGAAACATCACCAAATTATCCAACTGCTTCGAAATACATAGCAAAATCCATAAAAAAATATTAAAATAAATACAATTATACAAAAATGTTTTAGTGATGTACATACAATCAAAACAAATCGAAAAAAGCTGGATATTCAAATACTCGTTTCATTCGAATAAAACAAATTGTGATAATTTTTCAAATTTTTTTACTTTTACTTCATGGTTGTGTTTATCTGTTTTCCTATTAAGTCAGAAGCTCATATTTTTTAAATTAGGTTGCTTTACTTCAAGATAATAAAAATTTATTTAATAAAATAAAAAAAATATTTGAATACCCGAATGAAATTGTATTCAATTTTGTACATCATAAGCTGTGAAGTGGTTGTTGAACACGGTGGTGTTACCAGTATTTATTATTAAATCACAAAATATTTAAAGTTGTCTTTTGCATATGATTTTTTAATAAAGCTATGGTAGCCTTAAAGTGCTTATCAACTACTATGAACTTTAAAGCTAAAGTAAAATATTTTTTTGCATAAGGGGGTTGCTCTTTAGCTGAGAGGTAAGTGAGTCAGTTTATTAGTGTGATGTTGCCGGTTCAACTCCGCCCAAAGACGTTTAGTGGTTTTCGCAGACAAGCAAAAAATTATTTCGAGGATTGTGATTGTGTATAAAAAGCTTGTTAATATAAAAATTATGATACAGAAATTCAACAATTCACATTGTCAATAAAACAATAACTTTAATTGAAATAACTTTGAAATTTAACAAAAATAAATGTTGAAAAAAAAAAATAAATTTCAACAAATTATTTGTTGATATATTTAATTGAAAATATTTTTAAGATTTTCCTTCAACTTACAATTTCGTTAATTGTATTTAAAAAATCGTTGTAGGTTTAAAATCAATTAATTATTTAATTAATATAACCAAAAAATTAATAGTATTTACAAATTACTTGAAATTTAACTGGAAACAAAGTTGAATTAAAACATTTTTCAAGTAATATTCAAGTTTGAAAGTATTTTGAAATAAAAAATCAAACAACATACATACAACATATTCAAACTTTGTCAAATAAGTAATTTATTTTTTAATAAAATTGAAATTGTGGTGAAAAATATCAAAGATAAATAAAAAAAAGGTGATTAAAATCGTGAAAACAATAGTGAAGGTAGATATGCAGAAAATGATTATAAGAAAACTTGTCGATTGCATTTTCCTTTCTATTTTAATTGTAATACAAGGTTGAATTACAGTATAATTCAAGGCTTGAATTGAACTGTAATACAATTGAAATGTTCGAATTGAATTCAAGTTACCATTTGACTGGAGAATGCTATTGAAATAAAGTGTAAATCAAGCATAAAACAACCCTTGACAATTGAATATGTGACTTGAATAACAATTGATTTACACTTTATTTCAAGCAAAATTGCTTATGGGGTTGTTTGTTTTATTAAACTTATTTGGTTAGTAAATGGGCACACTGCAGTATATGTATATGTACTGCATTCCAAATTGCAGTAAGCAGTAAATTTACTGATTACTAACAAAATTCAGTAAATTTTTACTGCTAATGAAATTTAATTTGCATTACCAGTAAAATCGTAGGGCCGTAATCATAATAAAATTGTAGTAAGTGGCAAAGTTTTTTCATTCAAATTTTGAAACTTTTGTATGAAAAACATTTAGCCACTTGGTAGAATTTCAGTATGAATACATGCATTACTGATTACTGAATATTCAATGCACCTCATCATATAACAACAGTAATCAGTAAAAATTTAGTTGTTAAACATTTTTTATTGTTTTTACTGAAACTTTAGTGGTACTGCAGTGCTCATCTATGGTAAATGCCTTTACTTTTACTTTTTAATTTGTAATTCCTCTTGTTCATCGTTTAGTTGTTGCTGTTCTTGTTGTTGAGTACGCATTACAATTAAAATAAATTCAGTAAAGTGCGACTTTGACTAGCGTTTTGATAATTTTTTTTGATTTAGCTTTCTTCCTTTTTTAAGTTTTTTCAGTCTAAACGATTTTTTTTTCAGTTTTATCGCTTTTTTCTCTTTTCTGCGTTTTTTTTTTCTCTTTTTGGGTTTTTTTAATTTTCGCAATTTTTTTCGTTTTGGCGATTTTTTCATTTTGGAGATTTTTTTCTGTTTTTTTTGGGTTCTTTCATTTTGCAATTTTTTCTGTTTTTGGGGTTTTTTATTTAAGCGATTTTTTCATTTTGGCGATTTTTTCATATTGGCGATTTTTTTGTTTGAGGATTTTTCATTTTGGCGATTTTCGCGGTTTTTCGCGATTTATTTTAGTCCTACGGATTTTTTTAATATGGTGCTTTTTTTCGTTTTGGCGATTTTTTTGTTTTTGGCGATTTTTTTTATTTGGCGATTTTATATTTTTTTGATTTTTTAGTTTTACCGTTTTTGCTCTTACGGTTTCCAAGATACAGCAAGTTGCCAAAATTACAAAGTCAAAATTGCATTAACTGATGGAACACCCATTGATTTAAATTTTTTAAATTTAGTGTTAATTGTTGTAGTCTGTATAAAAATACACTAACTTTTAAAATTTCATACATACAATTGTATGTATTTAGATGGGATTTTAATATTTTTCGTTGCTCGTTTTGGAACACCCTTTAATTTTTAAATCTCATGTGTTTGTTGTTGTAGTGGCCAAATGTCTACACACTGTGTTCAAATTTCTGGTCCGTAGCTCTTACGGTTCATTTTCACCTTTGGTGTACGGAAATATACAGAAAAATAACAGGCGGCGGGGCACCGTCGGCTTCGAGCCGGTCGACTGGTTTCTCTGCTTGGTATTGCTTCTTTCAAACACTAATACACTCATACATAGCTCACACCGATTTAACAATGCAAAGAAATCTCAGCAAAGAAATCAAAGTTAAAAGATTTTTACCCCCTAGCGTATAGATGTTTACACATCAAAAATATACATGGTTGATGAATGAATGAATTAAAGCAAAATTTCACATACACATGTAAGTAAATGATACATGTACATGAAACACATGCATGTGTAATTACTCTCAGAGCAAAATTGTCTCTCTCTCTCTCTCTCTCTGTATACTTGGCTGCGCCACAAAATAACATAACGAACGTCCGCATATACATCTGCACATCATGTATTTGTTTCAATAGTGGGTTTTTTCATATATTTGTATTACAAAATGTATTTTTGAGCAAAAACGGATACAAACAGTTGCTCAGCAGCAATACAATAAGCAATTGTTTATTGTTTTTAATTGTATTGGAATTTGGAAAAGCACGCAGACACAATAACTCTTATACTAGTTCTGTCGCTAACACTACAATTATATGGTACATACCATGGTATATTTGTTTTGGTTATACAAACGAGTATACAAATGCAACCCTTTAGTGTCCACACAATCAGGGTGACCGATGACATTTTTGCAAAAGTGGCACCAAATAGGGGATTTATCAAAAAAGGGGCAAAATTAAAAAAAACCAAAAAACTGCACTAAACTTTTTTTTTATTTTTATTATATTTTCATATAACTCACCCCAAATAAAGGGGGTCAAAAAGTGGCAAGGCAGTCGAAATAGGGGAAACACAGTCGAAAAAGTGGCAAATTGCCACTTTAGTCGGTCAAATGGTCACGCTGCACACAATACATAATAATTACCTGAAGTGGTTTTAACAAGCTGAAAATAAATTATACTCTCAAAACTTTAAAAAAATTTAATACAATGGGTAGATTGAATAAGTATTTGCTCTTTACTTAAATATTTGTTTAGATATCTAATTAAGATGGTATATACATAGGTATACAATATCTTATTTCTATCATTTAGAAGAAAATCATCAAAGCAATATTTTTTTTATATTAAAATATTTTCATTTTAGTAAAACTTTTTGAATAAAAACTTCGAAATACATATATTAACTGCTTGTTTATTCCTTTAACAAGGTTATTGTGTTATTAAAATGTTGCATTTTGTTCAGCCAAGTGTTTTATCACATCCGCAATAAATTTATAATATCAACAGAATACTGAAGAAAAAGCAGACAGATTACCAGATCCAGACCAAGTATAAACAATACACGCTTTAAGCCATACGAGGAACCGAAAGGCAGTTCAGAAAATTTTCAAAATATTAGCTCAGGAAATTTCTTTTCATACAAAACAGATCATGATTTGCGATGACAAAATTAAAGTTAAGTACATAATTGGTCAATAAAAAATTTATTAAGAAATAAAGCTATGAATACATATGGACACACAATTTTTTTTTTATTCATACTACCCAATGTTAGAAAAAATCTTTTGCTTATTAACAAAATAGATTTCGATTCCGCTGGCCTTTCTGTAGAAATGCCCATACAAAAAACGATTTTGTGATATTTTTTATAACAGGACTTTCCCAAAAACATTACGAAAATTCTTCAATTTTAGTTGCAATTCTTATGACCATAAAAACTTAGAGAGGACAAATTCGGACACAACTAGAATTCTTTGTTATTTTCTTCCCATATGTACCTATATATATACATCCATGTATATGTACATACATCCATATACAATGTATAATATACATACATATATTCATACATACATTCATACGTACATACATACATATGTACATACCCACCAAACCAAATCCTCCGAACTCTTAAAGAATTCGCAACGACTACTCGACAAAACCTTCCGCAACGATATGTCAGTACGAAATTGGAAATTGATATGATGTGTGGGTACAGCAGGGCACCGCTTCACCGCTTTGTCGAAATAAAACCATATATGTACATATCGCTCATACATTTATGTGTATACATAATTATTACATACTTACATTTTTTAATATTTAAAACAAAACTTATAAATAATAAAAATTTCATGTAAAAACATTGTTTAGAGAAACTACCCAAAATACTACAAGTTTTACTTCATAACATTTGGTTAGTTGGGTACACATAATATATATGTACATTTATGTATATGTAAGTCTGTATGCATGTTTGTATGCACTATTTGGTATGCTGCACATGAATTATTTTGAAAAATACCAGTTTCTTTAATTTACAATTCTGAGCTGAATCGCTTATTTTGTTTGCATGGTTTGACAAATAACTGAAAAGTCAGGTAAAAAGGTATTAGTCCTTTAACATAAAAGTATCTTAGTAAATGGAATAACATTTTTTAAAACGAAGGACATTAAGTAAATAATTATTAGGTCTGGTTTTCAAATAACGCAGGTAAATACTCTAAATTATCTGGAATAGAAGTAAATAGTATTTAAACTAGGAGACAAGAAGCAAATTTCTACAGTTTCTGCTTCATACTCTTATAAAAATGTCTGTCGAGGTCTTACTGATATTTTTGATAATAGCATCAAACAATTGTTTGCAATTTCTATATCCAATTGCTAAAGCTAAATGTGGTAATACACCTTCATCGGTTGAAGGTGGTGACAAAGTGCGTGACTCCATACAACATCCTTACAATTTGTTCAAAACTCGAAACGATTTTGTTCAACTCGCAGAGCAATATATAAAAAATTATAAGCCCTACAACTATGAAATATATAAGGCTTATAATCCTTCCATCAATACTAATAAAGAATATGTTAATACAATACATTTTCTTAATACTCTAGAAATATTTCATAACAAACCATCAGCTGTATGCAATATTACGGAATTTTTTAAATTACCAGCACCGGTGAATATAAGGTGAAGGATTTAAAAAAGAAAATGATCATATGGAAACTACTACCTCTTTCCCTGCAGAAAGTCTTGAAAATTCTACACTTGACAATGCCGATTTAATTAATTTAACGGAAATGAGTCCGTCGTTAGATGGCACAATTGCATCCACAACATTTCCGGCAATTAATGAAGAGTTTACAAGTGAAAGGGAAGGCATGAATTTACAACCTACAACAGTTGAAAGTGTAGATACAACCGAAACAGCTTCTATTTTAACTGAGCAAACGACCGACATTTCTGTCGCTGACTTGCAATCTTTAACAGAAATTTCCGAAGAAAGCGAAGAGAACTCAAATGAGGTGGAGTTAGAGAAGATGACATCAACAATGGATAATTCAATTGAATTCATCACGATGCCATCAATCACTGCAGAATTTATACGTGAAAGTGTTAACTTACGACCCACAACCACCGAATTAGTAGATGCAAGCGAAACAACGGAAAGTTACTCTACTGAATTGAAAAATTCAACACAAGACTACAAAGAAAACGAAGAAGCTTCAGATGAGGTGGAATTGGAAAGTACAACAGCAACACCAATCACGATGTCATCAATTTTTAAAGAATTTACAAGTGAAAGTGTTAACTTAAAACCAACAACCACCGAATTTGTAGATGGAAGCACATCAATGGAGAATTCGGTTACCGAATTTGAAACTTCAACGCAAGATTACAAAGAAAATGAAAAGACCTACACTGAGTTGGAGTTAGAAAGTGCTGCATCAATGATGGACAATTCAATTACATTTATCACGATGCCATCAATTATTGAAAAACTTTTAAATGAAAGTATCGTTTTACAACCAACAACAACGCAGAGTTTCGCTACTGAATTGGAAACTTCAACACAAAATCACAAAGAAGAGGTGAAGTGACATCAGGAAATACTGATAATTTAATTAAATATACTACGATGCCAGTATTTATTAAGCAATCAACAACACCTAAAATCGAAACAACTAGTAATATACTTGACTCAGCGATGGACAGTTTTCTCACGGAGTTGCAAACTTCAACAGAAAATTACCAAGAAAATGGGGGGAATTCAATTATATCCACCACAAATCCATCAATTATTGAAGAATTTATAAGTGAAAGTGTTTGCTTACAACCAACAGCCACCGAATGTTTAGATACAATAGAAACAACTAGTGCCATCTCGGAGTACACAACGGAAAGTTCCGCGGCCGAAACTTCACTGGAATACCAATCGGAACTAGAAAAATCAACAGCAGCTTTATTTGATCTTGAAATGGCAACAAACAAAAAAGGTATCGAGTTCAGTTTTAAGTCTACAACTGAACAAATTGATACATATATGCCTCTTAATATTGCTGGCGAATATTCCACAACAGATGAAGAAAATTTGTTGTCATTTACAACCGAAACTCAAGACCCATCAAATGCTTTACATGGAAATAGTCCAAGTGCGATTTACACTGATGCTTCTAGTACTGAATATCCGAAAACGGAATCATATAAAACAACTTCAACGATGGACTACACAACATTCAACGACCTAAAAACAGAAATTCATTCTTCAAAGAGATATAATGATCCTGAGGCAGAAGTGTATGAAGAAAGTACAACCATGCAAAATATAGAAATAACCTACAAATTGACAATGCCTTCATCTTCAATAACAGCTCTCTATGGTACTAATTCCTTTCCCCGAAATTCAATTTCTTTAGCTGCACAAAGTGCTAATGTCGAACCAAATCCAATTGCTGTGAACACACTGACACAATTTGTGCAAACCACCACCGAAAGTTCCGAAGATTTTTTAAAACCAAGTGAATCACTTTTCGAAGATGAATCTACAACGGAAACTGAGATTTTAGAATCAACTGAACGATTTTCTGGAACTACGGAGGAATCTATAAATAAATTTATTACCCAAATTAACGAAGTAACTACAAAAAATTTAAAATTTTCAGAAACTCAAAATTTTAAAGAGTTTGCAAGGGAAATATTAGGAGAAACAGCAACAAAGTTTGTTGAAACTATAAGTGGATTGACAACAACGGAAATTCCCATTATTTCTTCAACCACTAACAGCCAGCAAGTAACAAACGCACACTTGCCAACTACCACAAAATTAGTGGCTAATGATACAACCACTGAATATTACTTCACAACGGGAAATTCTCTAGAGTCCACAACAAATACAACTTCAGAATTTTTAACTACAAGCGATCTACTACATTCCAAAACGACAACAACTCATCGAGAAAAGCCACAAGAGGACGGATCTAAGCGCAAACCAAAAAAAATTAAATACGATACTGATGTAATGCCAACATTGGGTGATTATTATTAAATTATAAATAAATACATACATATGTGGTTATAGGCTAAAATTAAATACTTTATTTGAATAATTTGTAGTAGTTCTTAATCCAATTTTATAAAAAAAATTAAAAAATACTCAAATATAATTTATTGGACGTTGAAGTTAATAAATATTTTTAAAAATCCATTCATAAAATAAACTAAAGTTATTAAAGCGAACTTAAAAAATTACATACATACATAAGAAAACAAGAAAATATGCTTCATATGTATATGGTTTTACAACATATTTGTAAATATAAATTAAATATTTAAAGTTATTTTTGATGTAATATAAACGTTTGAAAAATTTCATGCGCCTAGGTTTTTTTTACTTTTGTAAAATTAAATGAAAATTAAATTTTCTTTTGGTTTGTATTCTAAATTTCGTAAAAGTGATTTAAAAAGTAATATTTGAATATATTTCACTACAAAAAAACTAATTTGAATTGTTAAAGAAAATCCTTTTTAGTAAAAATGTAATTAAAAAATAATAATTAATTGCAAATATAAGAAAATGTAAGCAAATAAATAACATTTTTATATAAAATCTTTTTTTATGATTTTATTTGTAATTAAAGGGAAAAGCTACAACTTAATAATAAACTTAATAAGAACGCGTCACATTAATTCAATAATTTTAAACATAATAAAAAATGTACATTGATATAATTAAAAATAAATAAAATTAAAAACTAATACTAAAAATTAATATTTTTCCATATTGAATTAAGAAATTTCAACAATACTAGACTTTCATTAATATTTTTTATTAATTTAATATGGTTTTTCTCTGGGTGTAGGAACAAAAATTCGGAATAAGAGGAGGCGCTGCTAAAATACATGGAGAAAATTCAGCGATTAGCTAAAGGGTTCTGTAAGTGATTTCTTCAATGCGTTTATAAATTGTTAGCGAACTTGCAACTTTTCACGTTTTTTCCGAGTTTATTTTATTTTTAGCAGTTTTTGCGATTTCTAATGAATTTCAAGGCTCTTTTCCGATTTTGCAACTTCTCGCGAATTTTTGTATTGTTCGCAGTGAAAGTGAGTTTTTGTAAGTATTCTGCTTCTTAGCAGTTTTCGCAAATTTTACAAAATATTAGACGTTGCTATTATGCCGCTGTTATAAATTTTTTGCAAATTTAGCGATTTTTTGCCGAACTTTTAGCGTTCCTCAGAGTTTTAGCGATTTTTAATAAAAATTATGGCTTGTTTAAAGTTTTGAAATTTTTCGCAAATTTCTGCTATTTTTACAAAAAATTTAATTTTTCAACGTTTTTTGCTTTCCTTATTTATTTTTATGCAGAGACTTAAAATTTAAATGTTTTGCAAGCTTAAGCAAATTTTTATAATGTTTTGCGCTTTTTTCCGAATTAATGATGACTTACCGTACAACTTTAGCGAGTTTAATGAATTTTAGTTTTAGGCTTGTTTCTAATATTGCGAATTTTAATCATTTGCTAGATACGTGATTTATTCAATCTTTAATCAAGTTCAGGACTTGATATAGATTTTTACATTTATTTTTATTGCAAGTACATAATCATAATTTCTTTGATGTGAATACATGTATATGCAAGTGATTTTTGCCGCAGTGTGTTTCAAAAGACGAATTTATTTCTTAAATGCAACCAGGCCACTGTTGTTTATTGGCCTTCGGGAGTTTTGCGTCTCATTCGCACTGGTTGACTGATCTGCCACGGACTACCGTATAGTCTTGCGGTTCTTTTGTGGAATTTCCTTAACAACCACATTGCTACTTCCTATGTGAAGGCATAGGTCGTGTACAGTCAGTCACAAAATTTTTTTTAAGAATACTGTTAATAACATCATGGACATATCACCCGTCCATTTTTGTGCAACCATATTCTGCAAATTTACTTTGTAGAATATGTATTATAAATAAATAAATAATATTGCTTGAATTATTTATTTGAAGTAAACTGGGAATGAAATCTTCATGGAAAAAAAGTTTCATTACTTTTCTAGAACACAGTGGTGTTGTCTTTGCGAAATTAAGGCCCATATTATGATTTACAACTAAATGGATAGTTTAGTTGTAGTTGTAAAATTTTTATTATGGATTACAACTTTTTTTCACCTTGATACAACTGCTTTTTATCAGTTATATTTTGGTTTTTATTTCGAGTGTTGTATTAGGTTCGCTTCATTATTCCAGATGCCAACCAATCCCATTTGTCAACCAATATTGTTGCCACATTCATAAAACATGAAATCTAAAAATAAAATACTAGATTAAATCTTAAAGGGTCGTATTCAAAAAAACTTAACAACGCTTTGAAAAGCAATGTTAAGTAAATTTGTATTCAAAAAAAATTATTATATCAAAATTCTAAAGTAGGCACCTACGTTTGTTAAAGCTACTTTAAGTTGATATTTCCAAAATGTGTGTTTTGTACCTCAAATACTTTTGTTAATATGTATAGCACATATTGATTCATGTTAGATCTGAAAATGAAGCTAGAAGTGCTAGCTCTTATCTTTAATTTATTATTTCTGTCATGTGATGGAAAATATCACTAAATTATCCAACTGATTCGAAATACATAGCAAAATCCATAAAAAAATATTTAAATAAATACAATTATACAAAAATGTTTTAGTGATGTACATTCAAACAAAACGAATCGAAAAAAACTGGATATTCAAATACTCATTTCGTTCGAATAAAATAAATTGAGATAATTTTTCTATGTTCAGCATATTTTTTTCACTTTTACTTCATAAAAATGTTTATCTGTTTTGCTTCCATGTCAGAAGCTTATATTTTATAAATTAGGTTGCTTAACTTCAAGATAATAAAAATGTATTTAATAAAATAAAAAATTAGTTGAATACTCGAATGAAATTGTATTCGATGTTGTACATCATAAGCTGTGAAATGGTTGTTGAACACGGTGGTGTTACCAGTATTTATTATTAAATCACAAAATAATTAAAGTTGTCTTTTGAATACAATTTCTTAACAAAGCAATGTTAGCCTTAAATTGCTTGGTAGCTACTATGAACTTTAAAGCTCAAGTAAAATATTTTTTTGCATAAGGCTGAAAACATTTAAAATGTTTTTGATGGCAACTATGGTTTCAAAAACATATCATATATAAAAACCTATTCTTTTCGAACAATGTTTCGAATACAACTAAAATTAGTTGTAATTCACATACATACATGCATACGAGTTGCATTGTATTAATATCCGAGAAATATTGGATAAATTCATATATACATATGTATATACAGCAAGCAAAGAAAAATCTTGTAGGGGTATATGTGTTTGGTAAATATACCATGAATTGTTATTGTATGTGGCGCACTTCAATATATGTGATAGCGCATAGAGAAAGGGACCTAAGAGTAAAAAAAAATCAATTTTCACTTTTTTTTTTTTTTGATGTGGACAACATCTGAGCATCGAATGAGACCGATCCCATGCCCCCAAAAGTGTTCCCTCCCAGAGATACATATGCGCATTTCATGATGTGATGGTACACCAAAGATACACGTATTTAAATCTTTAAAGTGGCTCTCCTGAACAAAACCGGTTTTTACCCTTAGGTCCCTTTCTATTTTGCGCGTCACATACATATGTATATTGGAAAAAATATTATTACTTTAAATATATCAAATAACATTTTATTTTGCCATGAAATTTATAAATGTAAATTTTCGTAAACATACTCAAATATATACTTTTAAAATAGAAATAAGATATTAAGGGCCATTATTACAACTTAAAGTTAGTTAAAAGTAGGATTCGATCGGATGTATAAAAACTTTGTCATTTGCAAAATTTTACTTTAAACTAAAGTGAGCGATAACTTACAGGCAAGTTTATCCTACCTGATAAGTTAAATCCAATTTTCGATAATGGAAAGCTTTTTATACGTCCGATAAAATCCTACTTTTAACTAACTTTAAGTTGTAATAATCGCCCTAAGTGTATTTTAGAAAATCATTCACATAATTAGTATATAAGGCGAAATTATTTGTATGAAAATTCAATCAATAAACTGCTGTCAAAACGAGTTCCTCCTCCTGTCTTTCACACAGCTGAATTAAGACTTTGCAAAGTAAACTTGGCGTGTCTAAAAGGGGTATTACCTCTGTCTTTCACACAGCTGAATTAAGACTTTACAAAGTAAACTTTCCGTGTGTAAAAGAGGTCTTATTTTGAAGTTGCATCTTTTCCCTGAGTGAACTAATCAATCGTCTCCAGTTATACTTACTTACATACATACATACATATTTAAGTATTTAATCCGCACAAAAACATAAATGGGAAAAAAGGCCAAGTTCCTTTCCAAAATTTTGTCTATCAAAAGTAGTGTCATAAAAATGTTGACCAAGTTCATGTTTTGCACTAAATTTTATCACTAAAATATGCATGCTATCCATTACATACATACATATTTATGTATGTACATACTTATAGGTATAAATTTGTAATCGTCAGGGTATCATTTCATTTCTAGATAATCTGATTACTTGACAACAACACTATACATATTTTTTCTTTATTTTGCTTACGCTCAAATATTATAACGGAAAACGTTCGCAAAGAACAAAATTGTAAGGAAAGTAAGTAGGTATACAAATTTGCAAAACTAGAGTTTATTAAAATTTATTTTGTTTGTTTCATTTTTCTAAGAATAAAAAATTAATACATACATAGGTACCTACATATAAATTATGTTGTGAGTGTATCGTGAAAATCTTTTAAATCTGTGAAACAAAAATATTTCTTTGAAATTCGTAAAACGTCTCATGTTTATTTGTTTTCTGCGTAACAACTATCACAAAAGTCTTTTCAACCAATTTTTTACATTACAGAATCAAACGGACAATACACAATGCACAATTCAATAACAATAAACAAAAAAAATATAACTACATATTGGGTGCATTCATAAGACGTAGCTGTTGCGACACCGTTGAGCGTTTGTCTTAGAACGCATAGTTGAGTAATTCCGCTCCACTCAACAGTTGAGTAATTTTCCATCATAAAATTTTTTCGCTACCTATAGTCAACGTGTTGTGCTCAGCCTAAACAGCTGCTCGAATAGAGTTATGCCTGTTATATGCTTTGTTAGGTGGAAGGAGCAAGTATTTGTTAAATTTTATATTACAAATGCGATGAAGTAACAAAATAAAGATATAAAATTAAATTATATCCATCAAGCCGTTTCTAAGACGTAACTGTTGAGGCCAACAGTTGCCAACAGTTTCACAACTGTTGTGCTCAACTGCTACGTCTTATAAATGCGCCCATTGTCAGCTTAGAGCAAGGCACATCAATCAGGTACCCGCGATTCTACAACAAATAATACAACAGCAACAACCACATGTACTTTGTTGGTATAAATTACCTTCTTACTTTTCAAAACAGGGTAGCATCGTCAGATTGCATGTTTCTTATAGGAAATGTCAAATACCACACAAAACTGAATATTCGAAAGGTGTTTATGGATACCCAAATAAAAGCATGCTTTTAGGCTTATACTTACATAATCCAAATTTGACGTTTAGATTGGTATAATGACATTAGTCACCTGGTGTAGTGCTGCCACCTAATAAATGCGCCTTGGCTTAGAGTGTAAACCTGCTAAATCCACTTTTTATAACATATGACATTTTAATACCGTTCGAAAGAGAAAGAGATGCCTCATCGATTTGCTTAAATATTTGTTTTAACTTGAAGCTCTATATGTTAAAGAAACTTATAGCTAATAAATCAGTGAATATTTAAACATGTTTTAAGTTAATTTTCATACAAAATTAAAATGTATTTAAATACACTTACATTTTTTCAGTGGCTAATTAAAGTTATTATTAAATTACGTTGAAAGTACGGCAGCACTCAAAAATTTTCAAATATTATGGAAAGCTTTCCAAAGAATAGCTGTTTAGCATAAAGAAAAAAGTTAGGTTATCAAAATGCAGAAAATTAAAATTGCATAAAAACATATTTTATGAAACCAAAGGAGCATCAGAATGCATTTTTCTATTTATTTATACCATGATATGAAACTATGAATTGTTTATGTTATGTATTTATGCAAATTAAACGAAATTCGTCCTAATACGATCACATGTTTTCAACCCAACCACATGATGTTCATGTGTATGCTTGCAATAAACACACACACGCATAAAAACATATGGTGCGCCCACAAAACTTAAATACTACTTAATTACACAAGGTTGGGGATTTAATTATTATTTAATTATGCACTCAAAAACACAATTTCGTATTTAATTAGAACTTAAAAATAATTAAAGTTTGATTATTAAGTCAAGAAATGAGCATTAAATGAACAATGTTGGCTGTTTGAGTTTGATTTAATTGTGCGGTGAGAAACAGATTTTTTGTTTAAACATGATTTAAAAATAAAATGCATATAATCATTGACTGATTTATTAGCCATTAATATATTAGGCTGATTTCTTAAGCTTTTTATAGAAACTGTTAACAGTATTTTGTCTCTCCTGTAAAATTTTCTGGAAGTGAGTTAGCAGGTTTGAATTCTAAGCCGACGATATGTAGTTGTATTCAAGTTCCTTTATTCCAACCTGTGATGAGATATGAGATTTGCATTTCGGTATCAAAAACAAATTTTTTCGAGTACTTTTTTGGTCCCGAGAGTACCAAAAATTATTATTATATTTATTTAAATTTTATTAACAAAAACTTATATAAAATTTATTTACAAAAAAAATAAAAAAAGGAACACAAAGCGTGTACATTAGGAGGGAGTAAATTGTTTTCAAAAATTTTATAGTAAAAACGTAATCTACTCGAAATTTTGAGAAAATTTTACGAAGAAACCATGGGTCTTAAATCAAACGCTAGACTGCACCTCTCGACATGAAAATTTATTTCCTCTTAAAAAAAAAAATTGTTTTTAACTAAAACTCTTCCAATCCATTTTAGAATTATTATTATTTCTTCCACGCAAGTACTCCCTGCTTTTAATTTTTTCATGAGCTAGATTTATCCATAATGATTTTTTCTCCTATTTTACTCCTTAAAGCCAATGTCCCTGAATAAGGCAGTAACCAAACAAGAAGCAGCTCTATCGGAAATGCCGAATCTATCGCACACTATGTCAAAGTTTAAGATGTCGTACTTATTAGTACGAGTATATGGTATGTTTTGTCTCGTATGTATATGATCTTGCAAATTCACATTCCGATCCAACGTCCATACTTGAGGCAGGTCTATTACTACGTTTACACGCAGAGCTTATTTGCAAATAATGACAATTAAAATAAATAATTATTTGATATCTTGTACAGTTACAGTATTTTTTTTGTCAACATATGTAAGTAAGTTTTCTATAGAAGTGCTACCAAGTTTGTGTACTTTTGCTATGCTGTATAAAACAGTGAGTTAATTTATTTGCGAATATTTTTATTTGTGCGTGTATGAACGTAGTATATATGAAGTATGTAGGCTTAGTACTGGCTCTTTAGATTGTTGATTCCGGAATGTTTTCTGGTGGTATGTTGGTCAATCACGAACTCTTTTAGGTTATAAGGAATCAACCCGCATCAGAATTGTGTTGAATTGGAAATTTCAATAAATTTTTAGCAACTCTTGGAAAAACTCTTATACAATTGTTTTTTTTTCTATTTTTTCCACGCTCACGAATTTAATACACAATTTTTACAGTTTGCCTTTAAACTGATTTAAAACAGTTGTTTCAACATGATTTGTGATTACATAGTATGTATAAATCAACAAAAAATATCATTGAGTCAAATATGGTTTTCGTTTATATTTAATAGTGAAGGATTACACTTTTCTAAAATATCTGTACTATAGCGGAGTTCGATGTTTGATGCAAATTGTCTTGCGTAAGCGCAAATGCAAAATAACGTAGCTTTTCTTTGGATTGCGTGTGTATGTTGTTGTTGTTGGATTTGAAAGAAAAGCTAAGATATTTTGCATTTGCGCTTACGCAAGACAATTTGCAACAAAAATCGAACTCCGCTTATGTAATAAAGTTTTGTGCCATTTGTCGAAAAATAATTTTAATTCTTGGCAAAAATATGTACGTACATATGTACATATATCCATATGATGGTTTTTTTTTACTGCATTTCTAAATTGGCCGTGAGAATATCGAATGTGTGGCGGGAGTACTACGGTACTTTTTCATGTCATATAATATAAAAAAAAATACGATCGTATCAACTTTCCCATCACTGGTTCCAACTTTATTCATCTACCTGTAGGTGCAACGTCTTTAGTTTTACTCTTCATTCTATATTTTGTTGTTTATTGTTTTTACGGTTTAAAAATACTTACATACATACATACATACATATGTAACAGAGAAACAAGTCGATAAAACATGTCGGCGACGGCGTCTCAGCATAATAAGTTTAGGCGGCTTCTTCAAATATGTGCACAAAGTTATATAACATAGCGTCTATACCTGATATTAACTCTGATATAATATGAGAATGAACGTCGGCAGAATAAGAAGAAAAATATATTAATATTGATATTAATATCTATGTAGAGGAAAACGTACTCTTGTAAATATCATAATATTTCATATATATCAGGCAGCCGTGCAGTAAACAACTTCGTTTATTGTAATACTAATGTGTGTTTCATAAAAATTTTGGTATTTCCTTAATGCATCGTGCATAATTAAAACATTTCAGCATTTTTTTTTATCAAAAAATATTAATTTTCACTTTAATACACAAAATTCTCTTTACGTATGTATATATGTATGTGTGCGTTTTTTGACACTTCATATCATAATATTGTTTTCTAAATATATATTATGAAAACAATATTATAATATCTGATATAATATTAATATAATACTAATATTGCAGTCCACACGTAACATAATTCGCTCTGCTATGAAATTTGACGTTTGCTGATAGAAATATATTTGATATTATATCAGGTATAGACGCGATGTAAAGGCCGGGGCATAATGAATCCGTCATACGTTAAACTTCGCCTTTTTCAACTGAAGCCTACAGTACACGGCATGTAAAAAACCACATGCGCATGTGGTTCTGACGTAATTTTGACGTCACGATGCTACATACCGTTTACTAGCAACATATGTACATGTATATATTAAAATGTTTACAGACGAGCTGCCCCAGAAAATGTCTTCGATTCGGCTACATGTGCCACATCTGTATTTTGGAACAAAAATACTATAAAAATTTTACGGCATCTAGCCACTACCAGTAATTTTAGAAAATGCGACTAACATGCTAAAAATTCTCGTGACGTCATCGCTACACACGCATGTGGCTTTTTACATGCCGTGTACTGTAGGCTTTAGTGTCCTGCACAAGACTATTTATAAGACCTTTCAATACATGAGAGATTTTTTCCAATGCTTTACTACAGCGAAATATTCTAAAAGAATCGCTAAACAACACTGTTGGCAAGACAAACCACCGAAAAAAAATTACTTGCCAACAGTGTTGCTTAGCGATTCTTTTAGAATATTTCGCTGTAGTAAAGCATTTGAAAAAATCTCTCATGTCTTGAAAGGCATTATAAAGGGTATAAAGGGTACCTTGGGAATCGCAGGTAAAAGTATTTTTTTTAAAGAAAACTTCTATTTTATTATGATTATAACCTGGAGAATCCCTTGGGAGTGGCAGGTGCTATTTATTATTAATTTTGAGCTCTTGCACTTCAACTCTAATTGCAACTGACTGCAACTGTCTTTGTGCTTTCTTCAGATTGGCTATTTATACAAAACTTAATGTATTTCAACAATAATAAAGGTATTCACATTAGTTTTTTTCTTGTTGGAAAAAACTGATGTGAATACCTTTAATATTTAATTACAATTAATTTTATTATGCTAACTAGACAGGCCCAATTACGATACATCGATATTGCACAATTTATCAGCGCAAAGAAAATAACAAGCAACCAAGTGAATGAACTGGTTGCTGCTGCTGCGTCAACAAATTAGTGTAAAGGCCGGGGCACAATGAATCCGTCACACTTTATACTTCGCCTTTTTTAACTTGCGAATTCACTTTAATTAAGCATTCTGTTCATTCCCCTTTAACAACCTATAACTTTTGACAGCTTGCGGCGCTACTTGTTACATTGAAATACAGCGAATATTCTGTTTCCCACTTTACTTTACGACAAAGTGATTTCAATTTGCCAATTTTTATATTTTCGAAAAAACATTCATACGTTAAAATTGGTTTTTCTCGACTTACTCTTGGAACGCTTGAGACCACAAATATTAGGATTATAATATCTTATATATATAAAAATAAGTTGCATTGTGTTAGTAATTGATGTTCTCTGAAATGCGTGAACCGATTTTGTTTCTGCAGAGTTTATATGAAAGGTGACGTCAATACATGATTAAACAGTCTCTGTATGTGTATTGGTTCATGAGTTATATTTTAGTGAACACTGCATTCATTTCGAAATATCTGAGTTAATTTTTTGAAAAACTGAAATACAATTCGTTTTTAATTTCATTACAATTCAATTTTAGTCAAACCATTAATTTGATTTATATACTTAGCTATTGTAAATCACAACTACGGGGATCTATGAAATAAATTACATATAAACACATCACTAAAAACTTAAATATTTAAATACATTATGCACAGCAATGAGCTTTCTTATATGTTAACTTAACGGATATTCCAAACATTCAATCAAACAGCTTATATATACATGTAATGCTGTAACGGACTTTTTCTCTAAGGTCGCTAGCTTTTGAATGCAGTCATAGACTGACATTTAATGATCAGCTGATCTATTTATTTATTTATTACATATTCTACAAAGTAAATTTAGTAGAATATGGTTGCACAAGTATGGACGGAGTAACTAGATCATATGCCCAAGATGTTATTAACAGAATTTTAAAAAGTTTTTGTGACTGACTATACACGACCTATGCCTTCTTAATAATTGTATTATTCAACTGACATCTTAATTTTTGAATTTCGCGAATAAATAAAATTTCAATTACTTCATATTTAATTGGTGTAGCCACATTTTTTAATACAAAATGGTACGTACGCGCAGTAATTTGGGGCGTTTATCACGTAATGCTAGAAATGTTGCGGCATCCAAAGCATCTCAAAGTGACGAACAGCGTGAAAATAATACTTTGGCTGCACATGGCACGTGCTGCATGCAATTATGATACAAACTTTGATTACGTTTCTCATGGCAAGGTTTCAATTGGACCAATGACTACTGTTTTGCAGTCATTGCAAGGCATTTAAGTTTAAACATGAGGTATCTGGATTGTGTTGTTCGAACGGACAATTTAAATTACCAGACTTGAAACCACCACCGGAGCCCTTGCATAATTGATAACTGGTGGCACACCAATTTGAAAGCATTTTCTGACAGACATACAAGCGTATAACTCCGGATTTCAAATGACTTCATTTGGAGCGACAAATATTATTCGGGACATTTTTATGCCAACATTCAAGGTATTTTTGTTTGTTTTGATGTCTATTTAGATGATGGCGAAACGTACTATTGTGAAAATTTCAATCTTCAATAGATTCAAGGCCAAGTTTACCAGTTCTTTGTTACCCTTTCCTGTTCAAAGCTATCAATTTTTGCAAATATACTTTGTGGGTAACTCAAATATGGAAGCCGATTGTCGTTGTGATATTTCATCAAATTTGCGGAGGGATATTATCGAGCGATTGCAGAATATGTTGCATGCTGAAAATGAATTAGTGCGACTTTTTCAAACTGCTCTCGATCAAATGCCATCTGATGAATATGCAATTTTGATTCGAGCTGACAAAACGCGTCCTGAGCAACATGTCAGACGATTTAATGCGCCCACAATGGATGATGTCGCTATTTTTTATTTTTTATTTTCTTTTTTGCACTACGAAGTGCGCAGGGGTTCGTTAGTATATATATACATATATATGTACATATACATATGTATATATATATATATATATATATATATATATATATATATATATATATATATATATATATATATATATATATATATATATATATGAGTTCTTTTTGTACCTGGAGTTTTTCTTATATACTTACTAAACAAACCAAAAATTTAAAAAAAATATTCGTAGTACATATTATTCGTAATAGGTACATACTGACTTTGATAAATAAGCTTTATTTACTTTAATATTTAATATTAATAATATTAATATTAATATTAATATTTTTTACATAGTAGAAATAACAAAAACAAAAAAAAAAAACCACAAACAAGAAATAACACAAATAAAGTGACATTGAGGAATACTCTATATAAGCACCTCAAATACAAAAAATTGTGAAGCGTGTTCTAACGGCAGAAATGCTTATTTTACTGTGAGTTCTGAAACTCTTAATGAAAAAAATAAAAGTAAAAAACCTGATGATATACCCCTTTTCCATACGCAAAGTTTACTTTGCAAAGTCTTAATTCAGCTGTGTGAAAGACAGAGGTAGTAGTACAGTCTCTTTCTGTCTTTCTCCCAACTAAATTTAGACTTTGCGTAAAGTAAACTTTGAGCGTGGAAAAGCCGTATTTTTCTAACGGCAAAGCCACTTTTCGTCAGCGATCAACTTTGCCAATGCTACTTTTGAAAACGAAAAATTGAAGGCTAGCATAAGCGCAATGTGTATGCAATGTTTCAATAGAGTAGCTTGTGATTTAATTTTTTCTAGTTGGTAACTAGCCTATTTTTTTTTACAAAATTTTTTGTTTTCTACCGTATAATATTACGTTAACTTCTTACGAACATGGCCCGACATCCCTAATTTAATAATCGGTGCTTTCAGATTTTTCCAGTTCGTAACTCACACCTTAACTTAAATTCCTAATATTCCCACATTCGATTGCGAGCGAGTTATTACTCGAATGTGCGAGTTTTTTAACTTTTGGGATTTCCGCATTCGGTTTCGAATAACACATATCGAAATTTCTAATGACAGCATTCGATAACGTGCATACATTCGAATGCAACCGTTCGTGTTTTTACTCGCAAGCAAAAAGGCATTAGAAATCATCATAGAAAAAGCGAAGGAAAAGAAAATGTATCTTCAATAGTTTACTTATTTATTTATATGTGAATATGTCCACAAATGTCGTATAAAAAAATACAAATTAAAGAATTTCTAGTTGACTTTAAATATAACAAAACACAATGACTTGGCAAATAATGTTTTGCCCAAGAGTTGTCGGGGAAAATAAAAAAAAATCAACCAACTCTGGGAGCACCTAAATAACAAATTAAATGCTTCTGGTCAAGCAATAAAAGAATCGAACATGTAGCTAGTGCTCTATTCTCTAACTTTACACTAATTTATTATTATTAAGTTATTAATTAAATTAAAATGAAAATAACATTTATGTATATTCGTTTCTTTTTTCTGCATATACGTGTGTATGTACGTACATACATATGCTTTTGCACACAGACATATATACAAACATATGCTTTTGCTTACAATTTATTCAGTGTTGTGAAATGAATTTATATATAAATATATTTGCCTTTTTCCAACACTGAAACAAAAACTAGATTCGCTTGGTAGCGAGTGACATCATCGGAAAATTTTTTGCCATCGAAATTAATTTCTATTTGAATGCAATTCTGATCACGAGTGCAGGAATTAGGCCCCAGGATTTTAGATTTTTCTCGGTGATCTCTGATTTAAATTTATTTTTGTAACGAATTTAAACTTTTTAGTTCAATTTATATCATTAAATGTTACGGGTGTTACCCCCACCCTCTCCATCACTTTTTTAAACTCAATTATCATCGTCCACTTTTTAAGATGATAGCCTTACATACGTGCATACAAAATTCAATAAAATGGCTTCAGCCGTATATTTTGTTTCCAATTCAGTAAAATATTAACGTGGCCCTGCCACTCCTGGTTAAAATATTTGGGTTTTAAGATTTTTTAGTTCGTTTCTTATCTTGATATCTTGGGTATCAAATTACAGATCTCTAGCGCAGACTTATCTTTTTATTTTTATGGACGTATTACCGCCAACTTCTTTAAAAGAAAAAAATATTAGTCATTGCTTATTATTAGTGTCAAGTTTCGTTGGAAACGGATAATAAATAATATCTACATAAATACTATATTTAAATCTGCTGATCCGAAGTACATGAAATTGGAGGCTTAAATTTAATGGGCGTATTAACGCCCATTTTTAACGAACATTTATAACCTTCAGTTCTCGTTGTACATTCTTAGCGGAGTTTTTCTTACATACTAAACAAAAAAAAAATATTCGGAATACATATTGACATTGATAAATAAGCTTTATTTGATTTGTTAATATTATTTTGTATATATGGTAGAAATAACAAAAACAAAAAAAAAAAAAAAAACACAAACAAAGTGACATTGAGGAATACTCTATATGAGTACCTCAAAAACCAGTAATTGTGAAGTGAATTCTAATGGCAGAAATGCCCATTTTACTGTGAGTTCTGAAGCTCTTAATGAAAATAATAAAAATAAAAAATCTGATGATAGACTTTTTCTAACGGCAAAGCCACTTTTTCGTCAGGGATCAATTTCGCTTTGTCCAATGTCAAATAGTGATTCATTAACATTACAGTTGCCTAGTACTTCTTCATATAAGTTAGCGATATCATCCCCTTCGGGCTCGTGTTCACCACTTAACAAAGTTATCACTACGGATAACAGCATTTCAAACCCCAAAATCCAAGTCGGAATGGACAGATATGTAACTGTGGTAAAGCGTGGGCGAAGCCATAATTCTTCTAAAATTTCATCTGCTCCAAAGATGTCTAGGGATAACAGCGCATCATCTACCAATCGTCAAAACCGCTTTAAAATTTTGCAAGATGACAATGGCAGACCCGATGTATCCTCGAATAAAGCTTCCAAACCACCACCAATCTATTTGAGGAAAAAAAATCAAACGCCCTTATTAAAAAATTAATCTCAGTCATTGGTGAGAACGCATTTCACGTTATTCTAATAAAACTTGGTAACATTGACGAAACTAAAATTCAAATATACGAAGAAAAAGACTTCCGCAAAATAGTAACCGAATTTGAAAAAATAAAAAAAGTTTTTATACATACCATCTTAACATTCTTATTAATGTAGTTTTATAGATATTGTATCTAGTCAGGCTTTCAAGGTCATTAAATTTCTTCAAAATGTAAATAAAAGACGTTTTTATTTCATTTTTAATGTATCCGACATTTCGTTGGGATTTTCCAACATCTTCAGGGATAATTATTTTTATTGAAATCTGGTAACATTGGTAATATATAAAAACAGCGACTTTAATATATATATACATATGTTTGTAATTGCAATTAATGATACTACAGTATAAACATTGACTTCCATATTTTATCTTTTATTCCAATTTACTTTTAAGTTTTCGAGATGAATTTTAAAGAGACATAAAATGTACAACATAAAACACATAACGTAAAAAATAATTGCAAATATAAATAAAATAAAATATCACAGCCTTTTCTTAACTTCTAATATCACAGTTGGAATTACACTAAAGTCTAAGCTAATACAATGCTATAGCTGGCATTGGTGTTGTCTTTATCTGTTTTACTGTTCATTGCTATGTCCATTTTCTGTTGTATACTTAAGGTTTCCAAAGTATAACGTTTATTGTGCCTTCTTTCTTTGTGAAGTATTTTGAAGTTTTCTAAGTCAGGTGTATGTAAGTTGTCGATGCAGTGTTGAGATAATGCAGTAGAATGTCGGCTCTTTTTTATATCTGTCTCGTGCTCAGCAATTCTTATTCCCAAATTTCTTTTTGTTGTCCCGATGTACACTTGTTTACATTTTTCATTTGCCCCCCCCCCCCCCCCCCCCCATTACATTTAATTTCGTATACAACGTTGCTTTGTTCCTTTTTGTTTATTTTTGATTTTAGATTGGTGAATAGTGTATTTGTAGTTTTGTTTGATTTATGTGCAACTATAATTCCTTTCTTTCTCTTTTGTAATTTCTTTTATATTGGTGATTTCAGTTAATTTTGGTATGTAAAATAAGCTTAAGTATTTTGTGTTGCCAGATCTTGTTACATTATCCTCAGTTCTATGGTGTATTGATCTGTATATCAGATTATTTAATAAATTTGGGGGATAATTATTATTTTTCATTATTTCTTTAATTATTTTAATATTTTTAGTTTTATATTTGTCGTGACTCAGGACTAAAGCGTTATTAATAAAATTAGAAATTGTATTTATTGTATTATAATTTATTATTCTGCCGGATGCTATCGGTTTTATATACCAATCTGTTATAATTTTATCTTTTTGTCTGATTAATTTCATGTCCAGATATGGCAACGTACTATCTACTTCCTTTTCAATTGTGAACTTGAGTTTGCTGTGGTAATTGTTGAATATCTGCAAAATTCTCTCTTCATCTTTTCTTTTGATAATTGCAAATAAGTCGTCATTATAGTTTGTCAATAATTTTATTCTTATGTTTTCTTGAGTTTATTCGTCGGTCGTTTTCTCTAAGAGAGTATCTAGAACAATGTATGCGATGGTCGGTGACAGAGGGTTTCCCATCGGCATACCATACGTTTGGTTATATATAACGCCTTCATACATGAAATAATTATTTTCGTTAAGACAAAACTGTAGGATTTTCAGAAATTGCGTTCTTGGTATTTTTGTGTGGTTTTTTAATAGGTTCCATTTTTCCATTATATTACTTATAGCTAGGTGTATAGGTATGTTAGTGAATAACGATACCACGTCCAAAGATATGAGAATTTCGTCGTCGTCCAAAATAATATTTTCTAATTGCACTTTCAGTGCTAATGAGTTCTTTATATTGTATTTTGTTGAAATCATATTCTTCAGAATTGTTCCTATGTATTTGGATAGATTGTAACATGGCACTTCTACAGACGATGATATGGGTCTTATAGGCATATCAGGTTTATGAATTTTTGGTAAGCCATACAATCTTGGAGCTGTGGCGTGGTCAGAAACTAGTATGTATTTCTCAGATTGGGTAATATATTCTTTTTTATATAGATCCATTACGAATTTGGTGTTCTTCCTTTGTAGAGTTTGTGTCGGATCTGTACGCACTGCTTTATAGGTATTTTTATTTTCTAAAAGTTTTCTCATTCCTCTTTTGTAGTCTTCTTTATACAAAACAACAGTTTTATTTCCTTTGTCTGATGTTGTAATAATAATATTATCCCTGTGTCTTCGCAGTAATTTCTTTGTATCCTCGTATATATTCAGTATAAGCTTTTCTTTCTGACTGTTTCATGATGTCCTTTTATATGTTAATATTCTGTTTTTTATTTTCGCTCTAATAACCTCTTTTATGTTAACCTCGAAGAAGTAAAAGATGCACTCATCAAAAAAGGATTTAAGGTAAAAAATTTTACTAATATATTCAATAGGGAGAAGATCCCTCAGCCTCTATTTCGCGTTGAACTAGAGCCGAATGATATAAAGTTGAAAAAAAAATGAGACATATCCAATTTATAACCTAAAATACCACTCATACCGAAAAATCACAGTTGAAGAGCCACAGAAGCGTTCAGGTCCGTGCAGTGCCATAATTGCCAATAATATGGACATTCAAAAACTTATGCATTAAACACATTCACCACAGCAGGCTACACAAACACACGACTTCAAATACCGCTAGCAGCATTTGTCGCCTCATAGCCGGCTACTTAATTATTTTGGAGACGGCAGCAGCACCATCTGCAGCTGATATTCAAGTACAAATACATTGTTCAGTATTGCCACTTTTATATATTTTGCATTTATTAAAATTAATTACACTTTTAAAATGTACTTATTTCACGTAAAAGTACATAAAAGTACGTAAAAGTATTTCTGTTAAATAAAATGAAATAATTGTACAAAATCATTCATTCAACATTTTGTATTACACTAGCAGTACTGAATTTCCTCATTGTAGCCAACAAAATATATATTAGTTTAATTGGACTCTACAACGACAAAATCAGCATATACAACAACCTGCCGCCATGTTGCCTTGCTGTCTTCAAAAGAATCATTCTCAAATAAATATGTGTATTCTATCCTTGACATTTGGTAGTCGGTAGCTTGCTGTGGTGAATGTGCTTAATGCTTTACTGCAATTTACCTACAGTGTCTGTTATCTGCGGTGAATTGCACGGTACTGATAGTTGTTTTAAAGCAAAAAACCAAGCAGTGAAAAAATGTAGTAACTGTGGAGGTAATCACACCGCTAACTACAGATGATGTCCGGTATATTCTTTCGTTAAACAGACTATGGGACAAAAACCAAAGTTAGCTCCAGCTCAATCAGTAAACGCTTCCTCCGCCACTTTTGCGCAAATGAGCCAACCAGTCACTTCCCATGTTTCGTATGCCGATGCTGCTAAAATAAATTCTATTCTCACACAAAATGTTTCACCGCCAAATAATTCGACAAATACCAACTCAAGCTTTAATTTTAATCGCTTTGAAGCTACTGTTGATAATCTGGTGTAAACTATAAATAATTTTACAACAAATATGACTAGCATGATGCAGGAAATGCTTCGAATGCAGAATACACTCCTTCAAGCATTAACTAACAAGCCATTTACACGTTAAAAATATGTTTCTGGAACGCAAACGGCATTCGCCAACATAAAAATGAACTTGAGAGCTTCCTCACCGAAAAAATATTGATATAATGTTCGTCTCTGGGACTAATTTGACTTCGAGAAGCCTTTTTAAAATGTATGGCTATACCTTATATGATTCAAAAGATCCAAGAGGAAGAGCATGCGTTGGATCGGCAAGCATTATATTATTGACATTACATCTACAAGAAACTAATATTTGTGTCGAAAATTTTTGTACAAATTTCGTTATATCATCCCAGATTTTCAATCACTGAGGATCAGTATGAGAATTTCAACAAATCTCTTGGACCATGTTTTGTAGCAGCTGGCGACTTCAATGCAAAACATACGTTCTAGGGTTCGCGTCTTATTACACCCAGAGGTACAGCGTTGTTCAACACAATTTCAAAAGTAGGTTTGGACGTCATTTCGAGTGGGGAGCCCACTTATTGGCCTACTGACATACAAAAAATTCCGGATGTTATAGACTTTGGCGTCATGAAAAATATCTCTAGGGATTTAATTCAAGTTAAAGCTTCTCTAGACCTCTCCTCCGATTACTTTCCCACAATCGTTACAATTTGTAGCCCATTAAGAAGTGACTTATCTCACCCATATGTGAAGATGATCAATCTTGTTAATACCTACGTATCATATATATATGTGTATGGAACCCTATTTTTAATTATCCATAAGCGATAAAAATTTAAGTTTTCAGAAGACGGTTTTTTTAGTGTTCAAATATGGTTTACAACATACAAAACGAGCCTTATTTCCGATTTTATCGTAAGAGACATGTTATCGAAAAGACTTTTTTATAGAAATTAAAATTTTATGGGGCTACCCATAGTTTAGAATTATAAAAATGCCGAAATTGTTGCAGACTTTTAAGATACGGGCTGTAAAATTTTATCGTAAGCGACAATTTACGTATGTAAAACAAATTTGAATATCATAGAAAAACCTTCTCCTGAAAAATTTAATTTATGTCGCTTCCTATTAAATAAAAATAAGGCTCGATAAATTGTCGCTTACGATAAAATTTCAGGATGTAGGACAATAAAACTTTAATTTCAATTCAATTGAAAACTTTAATTTCAATCGAAAACAGGTTTCGATATACATACATATGTATATGTATGTATGTATACAATGCTTAATATGAATGTGCCATAAAAATACCTGTAAATACTAATAAGCTTGTATAAAAACAATGAATTCAAAACTATTTCAATAAATTTTTTAAAATTTAAATCTGACATTATGCTTTTCTTCTGTAGAACATTTTAGCAGAATTTTTTTTTTAGATTTAGCATTCTCCCATCAAAAAAAAAAAAAAAAAAATTCTGCCGAATTCTTTTTGGGAGAATTTGCTTAAAATAAAAAATTTCAAATCACAAATATAGAAACAAATGGAGTTCGAATAATAATTAAAATTAACTAAAAATTAATAGCCATGGGCCTGTGGCAAAAATTAAATAAAAATATACTTAATAGTAACAAACCAAAAAAGTTTGTCTTAAGTAGAACAAAAAATAAGCAAATTAAGTAACATGTGTATAATTAGTAAAAAGAACAAAACGACAATGGTAAGACTGTTGTAAATATAGTGATGGTAAAATTGAGCTTACAATACAAAAAAGCTTTCAGCAAATTGAAATACGATGAATCAAAACAATTCACATATTCCATTTGCAATAAAATGCTAAGTATATAAAGCAGAAATCTACATCAACTGACACCACACACAGTGGACCAAACACAAAAGAACGCTGATGATGAAATGAAGGTTTAGTGGCCTTCGAAAACGGCTGGCTGTTCCGTTCAACTATGTGTTGTTAGTCAGAATATTTACAACAGACTTTGGTTGTTATTTGTTCATTAATAATTATCACATGTGATTTGGCTTAAAATGCGATACGAATTTTAGCCCGTTCAAATCACAAATATAAAAAAATTTTAATTTGTTAAATTTTTTTTTTAGTGTAGAGAGTAGAAATTCTATTCATAAATATAAATTTGTTTACAATTATTTGTTTCCTACGTAATGTAGATACAATGAATACCTATGTATTATATGTTATGTATATATATGGAGCCCTATTTTCAATTATCCGTAAGGGGCAAAAATTAAAGTTTTCAGAGGACGGGTTTTTGTAGTATCCAAATATACTTTACCATATATGAATTATCGCCTAAGATAAAATTGTACAGCCCGTATTTTAAAAAATATCAAACATTTCGACATTTTGATAATTCTCAACTATGGGTTGGCCATAGTTTTAATTTCAATTAAAAAGCTTTTTTTTTACAACATCTTCCTGACAATTAAACTGAAAATAGGTCTCGATATACCTACATACATATATTATATGTAGGTATATACCCTGGAGGAAATGTCGATGATAAAATGTAATGAGTCGCTTTTGACCTTGTCACCATTACTACTCTCTAATTATTCCCCATACAATACTTTGTGCTATAGACATTTAGGGCCAATTTCACCAACTCTATTTAAATATCAATTCATATTTAAATGTTGATTTTCATTACTTTTTGTATGGAAAAAATACTTTTAAATATGAATTGATGTTGAAATAAGTTGGTGAAATTGGCTCTTAGCATGTGCTTGTCATTGGAAATCTACTAGTAACTATGACAATTAACCAGGTACTGACTGCGTAGTTCTCATAGCAACATGGAGACATACCACCCAGACTTTACTGATACATTTCTGTACTTTACGCACGTACAAATTTGTGTATATTGACAGTTGTTCAAAAATTCATCCGAAATACATCTGTTTGCTCTCTTTCCTTTACACTGATGAATAGAAGAAAAACTGTAGACAATGTAACTAATAGACTTGTGACCAGAATTTTAGTGTTGACATGAAGACACTTGGCCTCAGTCTTAAAATACGTAAATATTCATATCTATGGATAATATCAAACACATACATATGTACACTTGTGCTCATATAATTAAGTCACTTTAGAAATTTGTACTGAAACAATATAAAAACAATATTCCACTTATGTACATCAGATTTGTTTTCTATTAAAAATTGTTTTAACCGTTAGTTATAGAAATAATACAAAACATATAAAATAAACAATATTAACTTTTGTTGGATGAGGAATTGATTTCTCTTTCGAGTTCTATTTTTAAGCGCTCATATAATTAAGTCATTGTATTTAATAACGGTAATCTGTCTCTTTATGCATCAGAATTCTTTACAAAAATTTCTAAAATTCTTGTTTAAAACTAATAAATAATGTTTCAATTAGTTTTATACAACTTTTCATAGTAATGGGTAAGAAAAAAAAGTTCAACTCCATGTGAAAGGAAGATTATATGGGAATGCGTTGAAAAACACAAAAACGTTTCGGAAGTAACGGAATGTTTAAATTTTTCCAGAGGAAAGGTCAACAGCTCCATCCAGTACTACAAAAAACATAATACTTTTGACAATTTACCACGAAAAAAAAACAAGAAAAACCACTTCTGCTGATGACAGAATATTGGTCAGAGTATGTAAAACCGACCCTTTCCTGACCTCTACTGAAATTAGAGCTTAAATGGAAGAGGATTATGGTGTAAAATTATCAGCACAGACTGTCCGACGCCGCCTACAAGAAAATTCTTTGAATGGAAGAATTGCTAGACGTAAGCCTAATGTGTCCAAACAAAATATTAAGAAAAGGCCACAGTTTGCAAAAGAACATCTGTCCAAGTGCCAAAAATTCTGGGATTTGATAGTTTGGAGCGATGAATCCAAATTTAACGTATTTGGAAACGATGGGAGACCATATGTTCGCCTCCCACCATTGCAAGAATTGAATCCTCGTTACACAAAAAAAAAAAACCGTTAAACATGGTGGTTCATCGGTTATGGTATGGGGCTGCTTTACTTCATCTGGTGTTGGTCCAATTGTAAAAATTGAAGGGAAAATGACGGGCGTTATGTACAAAGAAATCCTGGAGAACAACTTGGATGGTGACTATGCTGATAATTTGCCATTAGCTTGGATATTCCAACAGGACAACGACCCGCAGCACTGTTCCAGGGTCGTTAAGAATTGGATAAACGTAAATCATATAAAAATGCTTGAGTGGCCACCCCAAAGTCCTGACCTTAACCCAATAGAAAACTTATGGGCGATAATAAAACGAGCCGTTTCAACAAGAAAACCAGCTAACAAGGCAGCATTATGGGAAATAATAAAAGATGAATGGTACAAAATAACCCCTGACCAATGTGAGGCACTGTTTCGTTCCATGGGAAAAAGATGCCGGGAAGTTATTCTTCAAAAAGTATTTCCAACAAAATATTAGTCATATAAAAGCCTACACTGTGAAAAAACTATGAAAACCTCTTATTTTTTTAATTTTCTTTAAATGACAATTATATGAGCAGGGTTTAAAAAAAAATTGTGCCTTGCCAATAAGTTTACAGTAATAAACTTTGAAAAAGTGTTTATTTTTGTTTAAATTAAAATTTAGAAATAAATTCTTTATTTTATTTTCATAAAATTTATTTATTTTTTATTTTTTTTTATCTTTCTGTTGAAGTGACTTAATTATATGAGCAGACGTGTATGTATGTAGTACATACATACATACATATGTATGTGCTATAAAAACACCTGTTAATACTAATAACTTTGTATAAACATGAAATTCAAAGCTTTTTCAATAAAAATTTTTAAATTTAAATCTGGCATTTGGCGTGGCGTTAGCTGAAGTAGTTAGCTTATTGACTACAAAACCGAAGATCCTGGGTTCAATCACTGTATCCGACAGTCATTAAATAACAACAGCACGCATTTTACTGATGTGCATTAGTGTCCCCTTGTATCAGTTGTTGTAGGAAAGTTCAAGTGATGAAGGTATAGTCACTGGTCACTAAACTATACCGACTTCAACCGATGCTAATCCTAATGTAAAATCAAAGCGCCCTCCTTCGTCGGTATTGTGTAGCAGAATCATCGGCGAAGTAAAATAACCAATAAAATGGCTACTAAACACAGCTTCAAAATTTAATACGCCTACTTTGAGACCAGAAGGCGCTACAACACTGCATTATTCCAAAAAAATGCGTGCAAAAAGCAGAGTTGTAAAAAGAATGAAGCTTTCTTCTATCTCTTCTTTCACCACCTGTCTTCTATCACTTTCCCCTTCCGAAATAAGGTAACACATAGTAATAGTAGTAGGCATTAATTGCCTGAGTGTTACTTCTCTTTAAAAAAAAAATTATACATTTGTTCCGTAGAACATTTTAGCAATTTTTTTTACGGATCTAGCATTCTCTCATCATCATTTTCTGGCAACACTGCACAGCACATACTCAGCCAGTGATGCATCTTGAGTTTTTTGTGTTAGGGCCAAACAGTGTTGCCAGAAAATGAGGATGAGAGAATGCTAAATCGGTAAAAAAAATCTGCTAAAATGTTCTACAGAAGAAAAGTATAATTCTAGATTTAAATTTAAAACATATTATTGAAATAGCTTTAAATTTCATGTTTATACAAACTTATTAGGGTTTACAGAAATTTTTATACCACACACAAACATAAAATATTAAATAGTTGTGTTTTTTTGGAATTGTTACAATTACGTTTAAAAACTTTTTAACGCACCAATAATCCCAAATTAATATTGTACTTATTCAGTAAAATATTTCTTCATTAAAAATACACTAAAATTGATTAATTAGGTGTTTGCTGCGCATATCACTGTTCATCATCAGGGAACCTTTACACTGCAATGCATGTACATACATTTATGAGTAGAATCCTCTATACAGAAGAATTTTTTTAATAAATTATAATTTCATATTTTCAAGAAAATCTGCCAGAAAGCATTTAGCAGAAATTTTTAATAGTTGAATGCTTTTTAACTAATGAAAATGCCAGATCTGGTAGTGAAAATGTTAAAATGGCAACAATGGGGCCAAATTAAAGATTTGAAAGGGCCAAAATAACTTGGATAGGACCAAACAAATTTTTAATGTATTTGACTACAATATTTTAATTTAAATAAAAACAAAGTATGTATTAGTAATATAATACTAACAAAAAATAGAGCAAAAACAAACAAAAAATGTTGCTTAAATAAAATAAAATTTTAGTTACAAATATTCCATATGTAATTATAATTTTGGTGTACATAATCTCTAAACTCTTAGTCCAACAGTTCCTCCATTTATTCTTGTTTCCAACACTTTTGTGTGCTAACTTTTAAAATATCTTTATCACAACAATTATTAGAACTAGATTTCATTAAATATTTCAATTGTATTAAAAATGACACAATGTTTTTTACATGAAGACGATTTCTTGTATTATGCCCTGTTTCACAATACCGAAAGAAAACTTTCGACTGAAAATTTATATTGAAAACAAAAACAAATTTTCATATTTTATTGTTGTTTTCAATATAAATTTATTTATATCTTGAACAATTCTGTATAAATTTCTATGCAAAGGTTTGTTTACCCAAACGATTTTTAATTGTAGAAATCTTTTTCCAAAATATACTTCTACTTAAATCTTTGAGATTTTTAAATTGTGGAACTTGCGATACTGCCCTTTATTCATTATTTATTAATTATGTTTCCTTTGGAAAAGTTTAATAGCACTAAAACATGATCTGGCGCAGATTTCGGACACCTGTTTAAATAAAAAATCTTAAAAAAAATCTTCCGTTTTTAAAACGGAGAAAACTCCATTAAAAAATGTACTCAAATGTTTGAAGGAATTACATAGTTTAATTTTGAGCTGAAAGGGCCAAAATAACTAAACAACACTGTTGGTAAGACAAACAACCGAAAAAAATGTCTTGCCAACAGTGTTGCTTAGCGATTCTTTTAGAATATTTCGCTGTAGTAAAGCATTTGAAAAAATCTCTCACGTCTTGAAAGGTCTTATAAATAGTCTTGTGCAGGACACTAGTATGTATGTACATATTGGTTTTTACAACAAGAAATAAAGCTATGTACAGACGGTTGTCAGATCTTACAATATTGCCAGTAAAATGTGCTCAAAATTTCTTACAACCGTGTGAACTGACAATTTTTGTCAGACGTCATTGCCAGAAAAAGCATTGTCAGTCCATTGCAAGACTAGCAGCTGACAAAAAATTGTCAGACATCTTACAATCATGTGAACACATTGTAAAATGATTGCCAGATATTTGTCAGATATTTTAATATTGTCAGATGTGCGAAGTTTATGCATAAGTATTGAATATAAATTAGTTTTTCTTTAAATGCATTGGTGTTTACTCTTCCATAAGGAACTTTTGGACACCCTTGAGATAATCTATAGAATATCTAAAAAATAAAGAAAACAAAAGTACAAAGTAATAAAAAAAAAAAAATGAAGCAATCGTTCTCATGGTTTCTGTTTCTCTCACTTCAAAAAATTAAACAAAACAAAATCAAACAAATTTGTTTCGTTTATTGTCGTGCTTAGAGCTGGCAAACTATCGATAGTACTATCGATAGTTTTGTTTTTATTAGACTATCGATAGTTTTTTCTCGATAGCGATACTATCGTTGAAAAACATTTATTACCAAATTGACAATAAACTCGATAAAATTTAACATGTTAGTTGTCTTCTATTGAAAATACATAAGTACAAATCGCTCACTTACTAAAATAACGTCATAACTCAAAAAATAAATTAATTTCATATTTGATCTTGTCTAAAAAATTCAGGCTTAAATTAAGTTTAGGGCACCTCTCCAATCCTATAGAAAATTGAAAATATGAAAATAAATTTAAAAAAAAAAAAAAAAAAAATTGGCGGCGAGGCCTAGTTTCCAAGTTGTGGGCCTCTGAAATTCTAGTACAATAGTATGATTATACGGTATTTTCCAACGAATATGACCAATATTGGTATCATCTTAAAGCTTCTGACAATATATTTCATGAAATGGTAAATGCAAGAAAATTTTTTGAAGCATAAACACCCTGGTGCAGAAGATCACCAGAAATATGTTGTTAGGCAAGACAACTTTGCAAGACAGAAAATGTTTATTAGGCTGTGCCGTGTCGGAAAACACTATGGTGTAGAAAATCCTTACGCCCCGCCGAAGCCCGGCAATGCAGGAAAACGTTATTAGGCAAGAAAACTTTGCAAGGCAGAAAATCTTTATTTGGCTGCGCTGTGTAGAGAAATACCATGGAAGAGAAAATTCTTATGGCATAATTCTGTTCGACAATTGTGTTATCTTGTCATTAGACGAAAAATTCGCGAGTTGTATGTTAATTGAAAACTTATTTAAATTGTTTCAAAACTACTTTTATTTGACTTGTGACGTTGTTTGAATAAATGCGATATGTATTGAAAAATGAAATTCAACATTCCTAACACAATGATCATACGGACAACAAATATCGGAATTCGCTCTCACATTCACGATCCGCGCTCGAATACTGATTGAAATATAAAAAAATTTGTGAGCGAACCATTTTGTTTCATTCTGAATTTTACTGAATTTTTTTAAAACAAATTATTGCTAATTTATCTGAACTAACACGTGTTTTTAATATTGAAAAATTAGAACAAAATCAAACATAAAATTAATTATTTATAATTGTTTTTATCCATATACATATATCAACATTAAAAACGACTGTTAGTGTTGCCGTGTGAACATAGTGTAAAATAATTCGATACTATCGATAGTATCGATAGTTTTCCAACAAACTATCGAAAATATCGAATGTCATGACTATCGATAGTTTGCCAGCTCTAGTCGTGCTCTGGTTTAAGTACAAAGAAATCAAAACAAAAATAAATTTATAACTGTAAAAGTTATTATTTATATTGTTTATGTTACGAAAACTATTTTCTAAACCTTGTATCGTCCCATAAGTAGCATAGCTACAATTATTCCAAAACCGGGCAAAGATCTTACTAAGGCTGAGTCATATAGGCCAATAAGTTTACTGTCAACTATGTCAAAGCTCTTTGAAAAGTTACTCTTAATAAAATTGTCTCCAATTCTAACTGATAATATGGGTGCATCTCGGACCATCAATTTGGTTTTAGAAGTCAGCATAGCACCATTGAACAAACCCATAGATTGGTTAAATTTATAAGAAAAACATTTGAAGAAAAGAAGTATTATTCTGCCCTGTTTATTGATGTTTCTCAGGCATTTGATAAAGTTTGGCATGATGGCCTAATTTTAAAATTGAAGACATACCTACCAATAAACATTCTCCTTACTGTTGTAGAAGGAGACTTTACGAGTATGCCTGAAACTATCTCATCCGGTGTGCCACAGGGGAGTATACTGGGGCCAGTTTTATATTTGATTTATACTTTTGATATGACTATGAGCAGTAATATCCACACATACAGCCTGCCTTAGTATGCATGAAATCCCTTACGAAGCATCCCGATATCTTGAGGAACATATTACTCAACTGGAACTATGGTTAAACTTAAGGAGAATTAAGGTAAACGGACAAAAGTGTGTTCAAGTAAGATTTACCTTACGAAGAGATACTTGTTCCCTCATTCGGATTACAATCAAGTTGCTCGTCAACATTAATATATGAAATATCTTGGTATACACCTTGATCGACGGCTTACATGGAAACACCACATTGACTCTAAGCTAAAGCGGCCCATACACTACAACAGCATGCACGCACAATCAAGCGATTGAGCATTCATTCTCGAACCACACAACATACCAGCAAGCTGGTACAATATTCATTTCTTACAAAATTGCGGGAAGGGTAGTTATGAATAGTGACACATATTTTGTTGCAATTATTATTGGTATGTTGTTAAAATTAGCAGCTATGTATAACTAAAGTTCTTAAATTCTGTTTACCATTGAAACAAATTATATTTCAACAAATTATATTACTTAAATGCATGTTTGCTCCATGAGAACTTTGCTCAACTGAGCTAATTTCACCATATACCACACCAGCGAGCTGGTACCATCAGCAAAATATCAAACTCTACTTGACATCTTTACAGCAAACCGTACAATCGCACAAAATGCCCATACACGACCAAACCGCTGGCACAAACACTTGATTGCGCATGCATGCTGTTGTAGTGTATGGGCCCCTTATCGCAAATGAAACTAAAATTAACTCAGGTACATTAGCTGATTGGCAGAAATTCAACACTCAGCTTAGACTACAAACTTTTAATGTGCAAGTCGCTTTTGAAGCCAATATGCTGGTATGGAGTTCATCCATGGGTCACTGCTTCAGCTTCAAATGTTGAGAAAATTCAACGATGGCAAAACAAAATTTTACGTTTGATAACATCGGCTCTATAGTTCATCAAAAATTCAAAAATATACATCGTGTTTTAAATGTGAAACTGGTGACTGAAGAAATTGCAAAATACGCAGGCAAATATCTAACAAAACTTGACTCACATCCAATCCGTTTGCTCGTAATATTTTGAACATTAGTGGACACATTCGCTTAAAAAAGAGAAATACAAGGGCTCTAATACTCAACACTCCAGATGAAGCTGCTTGAAAATACTTTTTTTTTTTTGCTTAGCACTACTTATGTGTTATAGCATTGCACAGATACATCTGTTTGCACTAGTTTTGCGTGTTTTTGGTTCTGGTATGAACAAATATGTTATTTAGTTTCAATTTACACTATGCAAGTCTTATTGCTAAGCTGATTAGTTTGTTAGGCTAGAGAGACGGGAGGAAAAGAAACGTTGCTGGTCCCCTCGTCTCTCTCCCCCTGACACGCATCAGCTTAGCAATAAGACTTGCATAGTGTGATTTGGGACTTAGCGTTTTCTGTTACTAGTTGTAAATGTTGATTTTTTAAGCAATTATTGTATAGTTGGGCAATGACCAAATGAAAACAAAACATTTATTTTTGTTGTTTTTCTAAAACAAATAAGATACATAAAACTGCTTTTACCGTAAGTGCCTTATGATGTGTTGAGAAAAAATATCCATAGCTGATGAATGAATGAATGAAAGCAAAATTTCACATACACATGTAAGTAAATGATACATGTACATGAAACACATGCATGTGTAATTACTCTCAGAGCAAAATTGTCTCTCTCTATGTATACTTGGCTGCGCTACAACAAAATATGTATAACGAACGTCCGCATATACATCTGCACATCATGTATTTGTTTCAATAGTGTTTTTTTCATATATTTGTATTACAATATGTACAGGGTGTTTTTTTAGAGGTATAGAACTTTGAATTTAAATAAAACACAAGAAAATCGTTTTAATATCCATCAATTTGGCTTTATTGGAAGGATAATTTTATGCCATTTATGTTTAAATATAATTTCGGGCATGTGGCCGCCGCGGCTGGCTCGAATAAAGCCAATTCTACAGGTCCAATTTTCAACCACTTTTTCGAGCATATGGGGCCGTATGTTGGCAATAACGCCACGAATGTTGGCTTCCAAGTCCCCTAACGTTTCTGGTTTGTTGGCGTAGACGAGCGACTTCACATATCCCCAAAGAAAATAATCCAATGGTGCCAAATCACACGATCTTGGTGGCCAATTGACAGGTCCATTCCGCGAAATTATGCGCTCATCGAATGTTTCCTTCAATAAATCGATTGTGACGTGCGCTGCGTGGCATGTAGCGCCGTCTTGTTGGAACCACAACTCATCCACATTCATGACATCCAATTCGGGAACAAAATAGTCGGTTAGTCGGCTCCAATTGCTGTGCACGGTGGCGAATCGATTCATTCGGGTCCTCTTCAACACTTTGCTCTACAGCGGCAATTGTTTCTTCGGTGCGCACTGTTCGACGTCTCTGCGGATGCGTATTATCACATAGAGTAAATGTAGTGCGAAAACGATCCATGGTTAACCGAATTAATTGCTCTGATGGACGATTATGTCGACCATAAAATGGACGGAGCTTGCGGTAAACTTCGCGAACTGAACCATTATTTTCGAAATAAATTTGCACAATTTGCAAGCGTTGTTCTTTTGTCAACCTGTTCATGATGAAATGGCAAACCAAACTAAATATTAATCATTTGACAGCTGACAAAATGGCCGTCACTTAAAAAAGTGATGCCAACTTAAAGTTCTATACCTCAATAAAAAACACCCATTATTTTTGAGCAAAAACAGATCAAACAGTTGCTCAGCAGCAATACAATAAGCAATTGTTATTTGTTTTCAATTGTATTGTAATTTGGAAAAGCACGCACACACAATAACTCTTAGGGATGAAACGATACCACTAAGGTATCGATACTTTTACTTGATACGGTATCGGTTCAAAAGAATCGATACCTACTCAGTATCGAATAAAAAGCATCGATACTTACTTGTATCGATCAAGTTCTTCACATGATTTGAAGTAGTGAAACAAAAGTAAATACACACAATACACACACATACATATGTACATATGTATGTATGTATTATGTGCAGTTAGTATCACTAATATTCGGTTTTCACATTCAGAATCAATAAAAAGTTTGCCAAACAATGGTAACCTTTTAATCTGAAAAATTTGCCATTGTTTGGTAAACTTTATATTCAGGATGACCGATGACATTTTTCAAATAGTGGCAACAAATATTGGATTTATCAAAAAAAGGGCCAAAATTAAAAAAAAAAACGAGAAAACTACAATAAACTTTTTATTTTTAATGTACAGGGTGGGCCAAAAGAAACCAAGGGGTGTAAAAGTTTAATAACTTTTTTGTTTATTAATTTTTTTTATTTTTTCTTTCAGATTATATAGACAACAATTGGAGAATTTATAATGGAGAGGTTCACAACTGAACAGAGAACCAGAACAGTAGAATTTTATTATTTAAACCAGAGATCAATTATTGTAACGCAAAGAGCATATCGTCGACATTTTAACGTCAGAAATTCGCCCTCTGAAGCGATGATTCGTTGCTTAGTTAATCGTCATCACCAACATGGCAGCGTAAGAGATTTGCCTCGAACCGGTAGACCACGTTTAAGTCGCACTGCGGAAAATATTGAACGAGTACAGCAAAGTGTTAACGAAGCACCAGAAACATCTGGCAAAAGGCGTTCTGCTCAGCTAGAAATGTCTCGTACGTCACTACGGCGCTTTTAAAAAAAAGATTTACAGTTATACCCATATAAGGTGCAATTGGTCCAAGAATTAAAAACCGCAGATCATCGGCAACGTCTAAATTTTACAAAATTTTGAAATTCGGAAATTATTTGGCCAGCGATCGCCAGATTTGACAGCACCCGACTATTTTCTTTGGGGTTTTTTGAAGCAGCGAGTGTATGTGAACAAGCCAGAGACAATCCTTGAACTCAAGGCAAACATTGTTGCAGAAATTCGAACGCTACAGCCACAAGTTTTGAAATATGTTATGGAAAATGCTGTAAAAAGAGCCCATCAGTGCGAAGCTGAAAACGGTGGTCATTTAAGAGACATCATTTTTCATACTTGGTGTAAAAAAATTTTCATTTTGTATATTATATAATCTGAAAGAAAAAATAAAAAAAAGTTAATAAACAAAAAAGTTATTAAACTTTTACACCCCTTGGTTTCTTTTGGCCCATCCTGTATTTTCATAAAACTCACCTTTAAAACTCACCCTAAAAAAAGTGGAAACAAGAAGTGGCAAGGCAGTCGAAAAAGGGGAAAGGCAGTCGAAAAAGTGGCAAATTGCCACTTTAGTCGGTCAAACACACACGCTGTTTATATTGATTCTGAATCTGAATACTAGTGAAACTCACTGTATGTACTTACTTTGAAATATTTTCGCCGACAGGAGCAGTACAATAGGGATGACATTTTAAACATTTGTTCAAATTCGATGTATTGCGGCTTTAAAACAATTTTTTCTGCTAGAAATTTTATAGTCTGTTTTATAAAATATAACCACACACTTAACTTGGGGTCCCATTTTCTTTAAATGAATTTAGCAATAAGGAAAAAGTTCTTAAGTCATATTTTGCTGCTCTACTGCAAGAGCATTTTTAAACTGTCAAGTCGATTTTCGGAAATTATTTTACAGTTAAATTAAGAAATTCGGTATTCACTCAAATTCCTTTTAGAATATTTCGTTCTACACACTATAAATAATACATTGGATTTAAAATATACCAAAGTATTAGCTAAAGTAAGGTAATATTCGAAATGAGATTATTAAACGAAAAAAGATAAGCAAGTCATTGCGCTATAACTTCCTAAAAAAGCGCGCAAAATAAACGAAATTTGGCCCAGGGGTTCTTTCCAATATGGAGACTACATGAGTACCGTTAACTTAAAAACAGATTATCTCGACGTAAGCACTTTTTCCTTTCTAAACATAAATTTAGATTTAATACGAACAAATGAAATTTTGTTAAACTGACGTCATGTTAAACATTGTTGTGGCATATAAGAAATGAGTATTTTTGACCGATACAAGTACTTTTTACCGATACCTACTTGGTACTCAATAGTAAAGTATCGATACCAAAAGTACTTGGTTTCTAAGAAAAAGTATTGAGTACTTACTTGTATTTACTCGTATCGTTTCATCCCTAATAACTCTTATACTAGTTCTGTCGCTCACACTACAATTATATGGTACATACCATGGTATATTTGTTTTGGCTATACAAACGAGTATACAAATGCAACCCTTTATTATGTGTGTATTATTAATAACTAAATATCATTAAGTTTATGACCGACATTGGTCGGGCTTAATAATTATATTTTATATTTAAGATTTGATTACTTATTGTTAGTTCATATTTGAAGACACAATAAATAAAACAACATGTATTTAAAAAATATATATATGTTTATATATACATATATGTATACATGCATAATAATATATAGGTAAGCTTTAGCAATTTATAAAAGATACTTGAATTGTAACGAATCGAATTTTGCCATATTTTTTAAGTAAAAAATCTACCAATAATATTATAACCAAATAAATCCGGCAGCACTATTCAAAAGCTCTTAAAAGCTTTTTTTAATTTCCTATTTTTATCTCTTCCGCTAAAAAAAATTAGTTCATACTAATATTCCTCTTCACATTGTAATTTTTATACCCTTTACCAAAAAATGGTAAAAGGGTATATATAGGTTTGTCATTCCGTTTGTAATTTCTAGAATATTAATAAGCGAGCTATAAAGTATATATATTCTGGATCCTTATGTATAGGGAATACGAATAAGCGATGTCCGTCTGTCCGTCAGTCTGTACGTGAAATCGGTTTTCCGAAGCTCCCAGAAAAGCTAGAGACTTCGTTCTTAGACTGGTGGATCAAAAATTGTCGAAATAAGATTGGTATTGAAAATCAGCAAAATCGAGCAAACGGTTTCAGAGCTGGGAGACTTAAACTTAATTTGGCCATACAAAATAACTACCGAAAACTAGTTTTTAATAATTTTTTATTAAATAAACTTATTTTATACTTCAGTATGAATAAAATTATTATTTCTAACTGAAAAAAAAAATTAAAAAAAAATTAAAAAAATTAAAAATACGTTTCCAGGGTTGGAAAATCTTAACTTTTTTTGTTATGCAAAAGTAACTTACTAAAAAAATTTTTCCTTTTTTTCTATAAACTAAACATATGTAATGCTCTTAGAAGAAGGAGATTGATGTAAGAAATCAGAAAAACAAAAAGGATGATTCCAGGGTTGGAAAACCTACGATTTTTGTGATATATAAAATTAACTACCGTAAACTAATTTTTTATTTATTTTTATGAAATAAACTTATTTTATACTTCACCACGAATAAAATTGGTATTTCAAATAAAAAATTAAACTTCAAAAAATTAATGATGTTTCCAGGGTTGGAAAACTTTAACTTTTTTTCTTATCCAAAAGTAACTTACTAAAACAAATTTTTCCTTATTTTTCTATGAATTAAACATATCTAATGTTTTTAAAAGAAAGAAAATGATGTTAGAAATCAGAAAAATCAAAAAGGATGATTCCAGGGTTGGGAAACTGAAACTTTTTGTGATATAAAAAATTAACTACCGAAAATTAATTTTTATTTTTTTTATTAAATTAACTTATTTTATACTTTAGTACGAATAAAATTGGTATTTCAAATAAAAAATTAAACTTCAAAAAATGAATAAGATGTTTCCAGGGTTGGAAAACTTTAACTTTTTTTCTTATCCAAAAGTAACTTACTAAAACAAATTTTTCCTTTTTTTTTCTATGAATTAAACATATCTAATGTTTTTAAAAGAAAGAAATTGATGTTAGAAATCAGAAAACTCAAAAAGGATGATTCCAGGGTTGGGAAACTGAAACTTTTTGTGATATAAAAAATTAACTACCGAAAATTAATTTTTATTTTTTTTATTAAATTAACTTATTTTATACTTTAGTACGAATAAAATTGGTATTTCAAATTAAAGATTAACCTTCTAGAATTAAAAAGATGTTTCCAGGGTTGGTAAACTTTAACTTTTTTTATACAAAAGTAACTTACTAAAGCAAAATTTTCCTTTTTCTCTATAAATTAAAGATATCTTATATTCTTAAAAGAAATAGATTAGTATAAGAAATCAGAAAAATTAAAAAGTTTGATTTCAGGGTTGGAAAATCCACACTTTTTGTGATATAAAAAATTAGCTACCGAAAACTAATTTTTTTTTATAAAATAAGCTTATTTTATACTTCAGTATTTCAAAATAAAAAAAATTTAAAAAATTAAAACGACGTTTCCAGGGTTGGAAAATCTTATTTTTTATACAAAAGTAACTTACTAAAACAAATTTTTTCTTTTTTACTATAAATTAAACATATCTTATATTCTTAAAAAAATATGGTGTAAGAAATAAAAAAAACCAAAAAGGAGGATTCTTTGTGATATAAAAAATTAACTACCGAAAACTAATTTTTATCTATTTTTATTAAATAAAATTATTTTATGCTTGATAACGAATAAAATTGGTATTTCAAATAAAAAAAAACAATTAACAAAATTAAAAAGATGATTCCAGGGTTGGTAAACTTTAACTTTTTCTACAAAAGTAACTTACTAAAACAAAATTTTCCTTTTTCTCTATAAATTAAACATTTCTTAAATTCTTAAAAGAAAGAGATTCGTGTAAGAAATCAGAAAAATCAAAAAAGATGAGTTTAGGGTTGGGACACTTACACTTTTTTGATATATAAAAGTAAATAAGTCTAATTAATTTTTATCTTTTCCTTTATAAATTATATATATTTTACGTTTTGGAAAGAAAAGTTTGGTATAGAAAATTATAAAAATAAAAGCCACAGCTGCAGAGCTGGAAAGTATGATTTTTTTTTCTAGACATTAAAGTAACTAATTAAAACATTTTTTTTAATTTCCTTTTTTCACTTAACACACTTTCTATATTTTTTTAAGAACTACTAGATTGGTATAAGTAATCAGAAAAATCTAAAATTATGATTCTAGGGTTTGAAAATGATTATTTTTTTCTTTGTACATAAAAGTAAGTATGTGCTTGAGTATGTATCTCTATACTACATAAACGCACTTTGGTAAAGGGTATATAAGATTTGGCACAGCCGAATATAGCACTCTTACTTGTTATTTGTCAGTTTGTTATTTGTTAACAAAAGTAATAAAATAATGATTGGAGTTTGAGATGTGTAAAATGTGTAAATATATTCTAAATAATATATTTTTATTTAGGTTTAAGGTTTAAGGTTTAAGGTCTCGCCAAGTAAAAAATATGCATTTAATTTGGGTAATCCTTGCTGCTGATGTGTTAAGTAGTACAATTGTGCTAAATAATAAAACGCAATCATGAAATGAATGTGCCTGGTGAGTTTATTTAAATTTTGAAAATTTCTTATACACGATACGAAAGATCTGTATAGATTACGCACCACTAAAAAGCATTTATTCATTCCCTCACTCATAATTGTTATGATTTCGATTATATAGAATAATAACTGGTTCGTGCATATGAGTTGTTTTCTGTATGTAAAGAAGTTGTTACCAGAAATGCTTGATCGAGTTCGAGAAAATATGTACGTATGTAGATATATATATATATATGTTCCAAGCTTATGGTCACGTTTTAATTTCTGACTTCTGGAACTCTTTAGCTCAAGCAAAATTTTCTACAACTCAAGAAACTTCCTTTTGTATATCGTGCCATAACCGCCAAAATAGCTCAAGCGACATAATTTTCGAACTTCAATTTTTGACCAAAATCGATTATTTGCGATCGTAAATAGTCGATTTTCGTCAAAAAGCGAAGTCCAAAAAACGTATCGCTTAAGCTATTTTAGCGGTTATGGCTCGATAATTGAAACGACATTTTGATAATGAAGCACCAAAACCTGCATTTATCCCAATAAGGATACAAGCAGCAATAATGGGTAGTGTGAATAAGAAAACGTATTTGCTTTTTACTTACAAATTAGTTTTAAAACCCCAAACAAATATGAATGGGTTTTTTGTTTTCTTAAACAAATTTTTAAGTAAAAAGTGAATATTTATTCACACTACTCAATGAACTGAAAATAATGAGTACGAAAGTTTTGAAATTTATTTTATACTGCTTATTATTAAATAAAATAAAAACTAGGATATCGCACTTAATCAATCAAAATTTTAAAGTTTTCAGTAGAGATGAGAAACTGTTTGTGGTTACATTTTAAGAGAATTTGAAAATCTGATTACATCATAGTAACAAATTTCATATGAAAATATATTTACAATGTTTTTATTATAAAATCTTAACAATTATTAGGAAATAATATCCATGTTATGAGAAGAGTCACAACTAAAAAAAATTTAGCTAATTTATCATAAAAACAGTAAAATTTCGAATTAAAATAGTAAAGTAAAACAAATATTATCAACAAAAGAGTAATTGGAATACATACGTTTAAATTTTTACAATAGATAGATATTGATTAGTGTTGTCAACTTGGTGCGTTTCGCACCATTTTGGGTGCTTTTTGAAATTTTTTGTGCTAAAAATTCTTTAGTTGGTGCGTGGTGCGCTTTTTTTAAAAATTTCGGTGCGTTTTTTAATTTTTGGTGGCACCAACGCAATTTTAACAGAACAATGGGTTAAAACCGGAAAATTTTTGTCGTGAAACTTACCAATTTCCTGATCCTGTTAATTACCATATTAATAGTAATGATATTTACAAAATATCACAATTTGAAATGAAATCTGTTTTATGGCTTGATGATAACAATAATGATGAAAATATTAGATTTATTAATTTGGAATAATAATATTTTGATCTCTTTTTAAAAAGTTGTAATCAGAATTTATAAAATTAATGTACAAAAATGTATCATCTTGCACGAATGAATGCAAACATATGTATGTATGTGCCCTTAATTATGAAAGCGGTATAAGTTATATATTTCTTTGGTCGAGATATTTAGTGGACTATATTTAAACTAATACAAAAATATTTTTGTTATTATGCAACAGTTTAATTTAGAGTTGTACTAGTCTCGATTAATATAAATTTATTTTGCCATATCGAATCTAAAATGCGTATGACTTAGATTACTTATAAATTATGTAAATACATACATGTATTGTGAATGGCTGTTTGTTTTTATTGTTATATTTTTAATATAAATATATTAAACTTCTGATAAAAAATTTAAAAATATTTTATTAAAATGATAAATACTGAATTTTTATTAGTTTTGAATCTTTCCATTAATCGTTGATCTCTTTAAAAAGTTTTGTACAGAATTTATGAAATTAAAAAATATATTATCTATGTAGTACAAATGAATATAAACAAATTTGTTAAGTTTTTTCAGGTTTTATTTTTTAACACTGAACTATAAATAATATAGTTTGAATGCAAAATTAATTCAATAAACATTTTAAACTAAAAAAAGGAATTCTAAGCTTGGTGCGTTTTTTTGTAAATGGCGCGTTTTTTTCTCCATTTTGGTGCGTTTTGAAATTTCAAAGTTGACAACACTGATATTGATGTTGTTAGTTGATTTCCTGAAAAAAGTGAAATTTAAAAAAATTTGAGGTTATACCCTCTTGTTGATTATACGGGATTTACACTATGACTTTTTACCGTGACTTTCCTAGAGTTTATTGACAAAAGGGGTACAAAGGTGATCAAAGTGGTAGCAACATAAAAGATAATTCAAGAAAAATGCAGGAGAAAAAGTCATAGTGTAAATCCAGTATTAATAGCTTTACTTTGGAGTATATATTTTTTATACGCCAGTATGTGTATGTTATGGTAAAACAATGTATGTTTTATAAATAAACTGTTTTTAATGTAAATACTTTTTGAATTTTTGTTCAACGATATCATTTTGATGTTTTCGGATGATAGTCCCTGTCCATACTTGCAATTTTTGTTGCAGCAATTCTTGAGTTTATTGGTGAGAGAGGTGTGAAGATTGGGGAGCAGTGATGCCAACTTTTTTGGCTCAAAAAGCACATCAGAATTAAAAAAAGCACTAAAAAGCGTAATTTTAAGATCTAAAAAGCGTAAAAAGCACTAACGTGTAAAACGAGTGCAATTTAAGGTGTCTTTACATGGTAATACAAAGTATTACGACTTTGTAGAATCAAAATATTATGAAATTGAAAAAGAGAACAATAGTCTGTTGTAGGTATTTTTCATGTTTACACTGATACTATAAGTAAAATGCAAGCAAAGACATTAAACTTTTGAGGTAAAAATAAAAATTGGATAATTGCAAAAAAAAATATGTATTAATATAACTAAATCTTGGAGAAAACATTTTATTATTGCAATGTAATTTTACTACAAAATAAATTTTTTTTTATATCTTTGTTTATTGTTTGTTTGGTTTTGTGGTACGGGTTAAGTAGCTGATGGTTGCAGTTGTACAATGATTACAAAAACAACATGAACATTTCCTGAGTTGATTTTGGTTGTTTTTGTAAAAGTGTTAAACCCTTAAATAAATACCATCAGTGCTGGCAACGTTTACTTCGAAATACACCTCTGGTGTGATGAAAATACTTAAGTTTCTAAAATGGTTTAGAAAATAAACATTTACCGACAGCTTGTCAAATTTTCTATCCGTATTCTCTCCTACTCGATACATTTTGCGTTTACATGATAAGATTTTGTATGTTCTACAGCATATTTTGACATGTCGTAATACATTGTATTACCATGTAAAGACAGCTTTAACAATGTTTTCTAAGCTATTCTCTATTTCGGCAATATTATCAACATCTTTAATGAAATATATCAGACGAAAAAGGTATGATTTACACAGAAAAAATAAATACACCAAGGTTTTTATTAAAGTAATTTTAAAAATACACAAATTTCTTAAAAGCACTACTTAGTGCTTTTTGTTAGTTTGGCACTAACGCTCAAAAATTGGTGTTTTTAGTCTTCAAAAAGCACTAAAAATAGTGCCAAAAGCACCAAGTTGGAATCGCTGTTGGGGAGGGGTACACAGTTTTATGTGCTCGGCAATTGTCTTTTGAATTGAAATTCGCAATTATTAATTTCAAGTTTTTAGTTTGTATTTGACGTTTTTTATAATTTTATTTCTTCAGTTGTATGAAAAATAAAAAAATATAACAAGAAGTAAATATAATTGTTAATTTTTCAAGGAAATTTGTGGTGTTTTAATTTTTTTTAATACATAATTCAATATTATAATTTCGTAATGTGGACACTTATGCAATTTGAGAGCAGAATTTTAAGAAATTGCAGCAACAAAAATTGCACGTCTGGACGAGGACATAGGCTTCACCAACTGAATTTCAAATTTAACAATAAATGTATAACAAATTTATTTTGAACATTTGGCGTATGAGACAAAAATAAATCTGGCAGCACTATAGCAATGTACAATTCAAATCACTCGGAAATAGTAACACAACAAGCTTGAAATTTACAAACACTGAACATACTCCAATAAATATTAAAAATTGTGAAAAGCACTTGCATCAATTTTAATAATCAATTTAATTCCTTGTAAATATGAAAACTAAAGGAAAACAAAAATCACTACCTAAATTGAAAGCGATTCTGGCAAATCCGAACACAAAAAGATGGTAAGTGAGATATTGAAATCAAAAGTATTCATTTCTAAGCTTGCATGCTACAGTCCTATTTTAGATGAAAAAGAACTCTGCCAGTTGAAACTTTTATTGCAAAATGCCATTGCAGAAAGTAAACTTGAACCAAGAGTTTTTGCCACACAAAAAGGTATATGTCTGGGTTTGGAAAGTTCTCTGCGTAAGATTAACAATCAAACAAGCAGTTGCGTCTTTATATCATTGAGCATAAAACCCAATTATGTGGTTGGTTTAATAGCAAGAAATGCAGTAAACAAAGATGAAACACAGCCGGTATATGCGCAACCAAAGCTGGAAAATTTCACAGAGGAAATATTTGGTGTAAAGGCCTTGTGCATGGTGTTTTCCAAAAATTTATTAAAAATTTGCGCCAGCGTAAGCAAATGGGTAGAGCAAAGAAGGAAACCTGTTAGGATTGAAAATATTCCGGCAGGAATAAAGAAAACTTTAAAGAACAAAATTAAGAAACCTAAGGTAGAGAAACCCGATACGATAATAGAAAATACGACAAAATCGGAAAAGGTCGCAAATGCCTGGATGGGAGATTTTATATCCTTTGATAATGCTAACTATAATGTACACAATTCAAAGTTAGACAGTGTAGAAGCAGTCGATGCTTTATCAGAAATTATTGACAAAATACCCACATCATCGAAAGCGTTATCTAAAGCTGCAGACAAAATGGAAAAAATGCAGGTGGATAAAGATATCGAAGCTACTAGTAAGCATAATATCACAAAGGAAGTCGAAAGTTCAGACTCGGATGACTTTTTGGAAGAATATAAAAGTCTTATAGTGCACAAAATAAAAGGTAATCCAAATAAGAATCCTAAAAAGAAACGTAAAAAGAATAAAAAGAAAATCCAAACAAAGTAAAATAAAATTGTATTTTGACTAAAAATCTTATTTAAAATTTTGTAAATCCATAGCAATTAACAGGATTAAAAGTAAAGGAGTACAATTATAACTAGACAAATCAAAAAAGCCTGAAAACTCCGTTGCAATTCATTTTTACCAAATTCATTTGAATTGACTCAAATTTTATTCAATTCATTTTTTGTGTGAAAAGAATTAATTCAAAATTTGCCAATTCAGTGCATGAATGATTCGCGAATTAATTCAAAAATGAGTGATTCATTTACTCTGATATATACATATATGTCTATTTTTTCACCAGATATATTTTTTCGGCTTTTTTGACACTTCTACTTTTGATTCGCTATCAGGCAGTTTTTTTTGTAGTGGAACCATACTTCTTATGACTTTATTTATAAAACATAATTAATTAATAGTAATTCGCAGGTTTGTTTTAAAAATTCCCGGGAAATTGGCTGGGTTATTAAATATTTTATTAGACGACTTTTTGTTAAAAAAAAACTACCTGCATAGTGTTTTTCGTGTTCTATTTATACCTTTTCTGTGTATTTACGCTTCCAGAATGATGAAAGTACAATTTAATAGACTTATATCAACAGAAAATATAAAATTAGTACAACAGTGGTCGCCAAACTTTTTTTCTTTTAGAGCCACATTTTTCACGTGCACCAACAACCATACATTCCGCATTCCGTTTGTTACTACTATTAAGTATATTTATTTAATTTTTGTCACAAACCCATAAAGCTATTAATTTTGGTTAGTTTTAGTTATTATTGTTCGAACTTCATTTGTTTCTTTATTTATGATGTGATTAGGCTATAAGTTCGTATCGCTCTGTAAGCTAAATTACATGTGATAATTATTAATGAACAAATAACACCAAAGTTAACTATAAATACTCTGACAAACACTAGTGGAACGGAACAACTAGGTGTTTTCGAAGGTCACTACACCTTCATCATCAGCGTTCTTTTGTGTTTGGTCTACTGTGTGTGGCTTAAAAAGTGATACGAACTTAAGCCTGTTCAAATTATATATATAGAAACAAATTAAGTTCGAAAAATAATAATGAAATTAACTTAAGTAAAATTCATTTCAAATTCATTTTAAGTTTTATTAATATGGGAGGGAGTAAGCAATTTTATTTTAAATTGATTATTGCACTCATTTAAAAAACTATAAACACATTAACAAAGATTTTCCGTTGATTATAAGAACTCGCTTTTTTTTCTCATACCCTTGATATTATTTTGACAAAATGCTAAAAATTTTTGCAATTGTTTTACAGTTAAATTATGAAAAATAAATCAAAAATCTTATGTTTATACTGAATTTAGAGTGGATTATTTTACAATCAAATTAGCAGAAACAAGGGAAACATCTTTTATTAGTACGGAAGGCGAGATTCGTTCTTCTCAAAGTTAAGTTAATCCGATTCAAGAAAAAAGTCATTCACATTTATCTGTTTATTTCACTTTTTTGTAACTTAAGTTGAAAATAAAAAATAAATAGTTTTTTATGGTTTTAAGCCAGTTAACATTTTAACATTAAAATTTAAATGACAATATCGTTAATTTCGAATTAAAAATAATTACACCGACTTTTAAACGATTTTCATTTGCTTTAGACAATAATTTTAGTTAATTTTACATACAGAATTTTATGAGTGTAGAAAAACTAAAAGCTCTTTTGTTTTCACTCACATGAAAATTATTCAATGCTACAAAAACGTAAACATGGTTTCGTTGGTTATTTTAATGAACGTAAAATACTTATTCATTTTATAAAAACAGGCTATTAATAAGTTTTGTAAATAAGACCATAAGTTTTCATTGCAAATGGAATATGTGAATTGTTTTGATTCATCGTATTACAATTTGCTGAAGGTATCTTAAAACAGTCTTGCCATTTTCGTGTTTTCTTTACATATTAAGCACATCTTAGTTGTTGTTTCAAATGTAAGTGTGCAACAAGTCGAACGTTGTCGATATTGTGGGTCAGGCCTTTCACATACATAAAATTTAAAAAAAATGGATAAATGTATGAAAAAAATGTTTAAAAACTAAGGGCAATCAAAGTTTTATAAGTTTTTATTTGAAATTAAGCTAAAAAACCTATATACATACATATGTATGCTGAATCATGTCCCTATAGGAACTCAAACCCATTTATAAGTAACTTCAAACTAGTACTTTAATAATCTAATCTAGTTGATTAAGTGACTTTTTCAACATGTCATAGGCGGTAGTCAATTGTCCATCTCTGCATGACTTTTAAAATTAATAACTAACTACTTATTTTTCAACCAAATTGAAGTCAATTAATATTTATATATAATGTTTATTATAATAAGCTTACTAATGTAAGCCTCAAGCTTGAACAAGTATTACAAATATATTGAAAAAGGGTTTCGTAACAATTGCAGAAAAATCAAAACGGAACACTCGGGATAATATTATATGTGTATTATTACTATCACCTAATTCACACGAAGACTTTTATGAAGTATATTTTTCGACGTCATTTTTGGTTTGATAGCGAACGGGGTATAGAAGAAAGAGGGGTAGAAAAAATGACTCGATTTCTGTTTTCTGTGGTTTTTTTCATACCCTGTCGGAAATTCGGTTAACATTAAGCTAACTATTTCGCAAATAGTACTGACTTTGGATTACTTTTAATGTAATCAACTGACTATTTTAACATTGCGATGTCCTAGGCGGTAGTCAATTGTCTCACTCTGCACTACTTTCAGCTAACTTAAAGTTGACTTTTTTAAATCACCTGGTAGTCAGTAAGTCCCAAATCACACTGTGCAAGTCTTATTGCTAAGCTGATTAGTTCCAGGGAGAGAGAGAGACGAGGGGAACAGCAACGTTTCTTTTCCCCCCGTCTCTCTCTCTCCCAATAAACTAATCAGCTTAGCAATAAGACTTGCATAGTGTAAATAGGGACTAAGTTAAGCAATTTTTTCCGGGGTTCGAACTAAAGGGTTGCATTTGTATACTCGTTTGTATAGCCAAAACAAATATACCATGGTATGTACCATATAATTGTAGTGTGAGCGACAGAACTAGTATAAGAGTTATTGTTTGTGCGTGCTTTTCCAAATTAAAATACAATTGAGAACAAATAACAATTGCTTATTGTATTGCTGCTGAGCAACTGTTTGATCTGTTTTTGCTCAAAAAATACATATTGTAATACAAATATATGAAAAAACCACCATTGAAACAAATACATGATGTGCAGATGTATGTGCGGACGTTCATTATGTTATTTTGTGGCGCAGCCAAAGTATAGAGAGAGAAAGAGACAATTTTGCTCTGAGAGTAATTACAAATTCATGTGTTTCATGTACATTTATCATTTTCTTACATATGTATGTGCAATTTTGCTTTCATTGAGGTAGTTTAGACGAGAACAATTTTTAAGCCGCACAATATTTGTTTTTTTCCAAATTACACAAGACTAATTCATCTGGCACAAAATGTATACGTATACACAGCTTTGTGTGTGTTAGTGTTTTTCGTATTTATTTAACACTTGCTGTTTTTTAATTTGTGTGTATTGGTTTTATGCTGCTAATGCGGGGTTGTAGCTGGTTGAAAAGTTATGCCAACCGCAAAACCACTCTTTGCCTCTCTCACCAACAAACTGGCATGTTATGCCAGCACAATTATGCCCGTGTAAATCAGCGCATTCATTCATTCATCGGCCAATTACATTTTTTCTCAACACATCATAAGGCACTTATGGTAAAAGCAGTTTTATGTATCTTATTTGCCTTAGAAAAACAAATAAAAAATAAATGTGTTGTTTTCATTTGCTCATTTCCCAACCATGCAATAATTGCTTAAAAAATCAACATTTACAACTAGTAACAGAAAACGATAAATAACATATTTGTTCATACCAGAACCAAAAAACACGCAAAACTAGTGCAAACAGATGTATCTGTGCAATTTTATAGTTCGAACATGTACCATCTCACGTTGTGTACTCAACGCGCTAGCACTCGGCTAAGGTACCATCTAAAATAACAACAACAAAATGTTAATATATATAAAACTGAAATGAGTTTCAAAGTAGCTGAGAATAAATTTGTTGGCTCTCATCAAATTTGATTACGTACTCAACTTAAGAATTAATTTTGGGTTTGTTCTGGATGGCATTGCAGTTAGATTTTAGTCAGTCTAAGAAAAGTTAGCTATAAGTTAACTATTTTTGTAGTCAACAGCACATTCTCCGACAGGGTATGTACTGCAAATGTGTGTATAAACTATAAAATAAATAAAAATCAAAATCAATAAAAAAAAATTAGACATGTAAAAATAATCATCGTATGAACGCAAATAATTTTTGGTAGAAACTTCAAAAGGGAATCAAGAAAAATAGACGTCATAAATTTCATCGTCTGAATCCTGTGTATAACCTTATCCTTGCAATTGTAAAATAAGCTTATTTTTTCAATATTTTTTTTTTTTGAAAAAAAAATTCTCCATACAACAAAATAATTTACGCATGACAATTAATTTATTGCATGTGTTTTTTTGTATTTTAAAAATTTTTCATTTAAAATCTGTCAACGCTTAAGCCTACAGTACACGGCATGTTAAAATCCACATACACATGTGGCTCTGAAGTAATTTTGACGTCACCATAACTACATTGGCTACATTTCGTGTGCTAGTATCGCATGTAAATTGAGAAATTCACATGATTACACATGTGCTGCCTCTGGAAATGTGTCCGACTAGGCTGTTTGTAATTTTTAACTTTTGGAACAAAAATATCAATATTTTACGACATGTAGCAACAACTACTAATTAAAAAAAAAGCAATGTGAGTCCGATCACAGAGGAGATGTGTATACATCTACATAGTAATGCAATTTTTTTTTAAGTTGGAAGTACTTATGCTTTTAGTATATTTTTTAAAATTAATTTATTAAAAGTATCAAAACTTTACATAGAAATTTGTTGGTTTTTCTTTGTTTTATTAAACTTATTTGGGTAGTAAATGGGCACACTGCAGTATATGTATATGTACTGCATTAAAAATTGCAGTAAGCAGTAAATTTACTGATTACTGAAAAAATTCAGTAAATTTTTACTGCTAATGAAATCTAATTTGCATTACCAGTAAAATCGTAGGGCCGTATTCATAATAAAATTTTAGCACATTCGTACATTCGGTTTTGAGCATTTTTTTGATGTGGATTTTTCCTTTTTTAAAGTCTTTTTTCAGTTGTTGTCAAGTTACAAAGTCATAATTGCATTAACTGATGGAACACCCTTTAATTTAAGTTTCTTAAATTTACTGTTAATTGTTGCAGTCTGTATAAAAATACACTAATTTTACAAATTTCAAGAGTATATATGTACATACAATTGTATGTATATTACATGGAATTTTAACATTTTTCGTTGCTCGTTTTGGAACAAACTTTGGTTTTTAACTCTCATGTATTTGTTATTGTAGTGGCCAAATTGTGTCTAAATTTCAAGTCCGTAGCTTTTACGGTTCTCGATAAAATACCCTGTGACAGACGGACGGACAGCGTAGCGAAAACAATAGGGTTCATTTTCACCTTTGGTGTACGGAACCCTAACAGTGGATCTATACCTGATAAATTTTTATCATAATAAAAGTCAAATCGTTATCAAGAGAAAAAATTATCAGGTATAGACTCCATTTATTAGTGTTATTGCAGTGTCGTGACAATTTTGTCAGAGCTCAAGCTCAGACAAATTTGTCTTGATAAAAAATGTAAACAAACTGTGTGACGTTTTAATTTATTTGTAAAAAATAAAATATTTACGTAATTTTCAGGAAAAAAATATAAAAATAAAGAAAAATATTGATATTTTTACTAAATAAAACCTTTTTAATAAATATGAAGTGAAATATTGCAGGTATTGTGACAAACTTGCTTCACGACGACAAAGAAATTATGATTTATCATAATAAAAAAACCACAACGTCTTCGCATGTATGCTTGCATTAACAAAAATTTGACAACGGCTCTGCAGACGTTTTGTTAATTGTTATGATAAATTTTTATCAGGTGTAGACGCTATGTAATAAAGCAATTATCAAGTTAAATAAAACAAACAAAAACCAGCAAATTCCTATGTACATATTTACAATATTTTAAATAAGTTTGTATTGCTTCTTTCAAGCACTAATACACTCATACATATCTCACACCGATTTGATAACGCGGTGTGCATCTTACTCAAAATTTGTGATTGTATTGTGAAAAAGATTTTTACCCCGTAGCGTATAGATGTTTACACATCAAAAAAAAAAATCAACCATCAAGCTAAGTTCTCGTGAAGTTATAACCACATGCGCATCTGGCTTTTTACATGCCTTGTGCTATTATAGCCTTTAGCGTTTTACAAAATAAGGCCTAATATTTAATATGTAAACCTAAATATGTTTCCGTAGGCATTAATAAATTTTATTCAAGTAGTGTATTACACGGAACTCTGGCGGCAATTAGATGAAACAGCAGAACGGTTTTAGTCTATACTAAATGCTGTTTAAAAGTTGTCCATGGTTGAAATTTGCCCCTATTGTGAATAAAATGTGAAATATTTGTTCCCATGAATTTTTTTCCCCATGAGGGGAAATTTTCTATCGCTAATTTAATGGGTACGTTTGTTCCCGCTTGCAATGCGTAGTAGTGTCCTGCACAAGACTATTTATAAGACCTTTCAAGACATGAGAGATTTTTTCAAATGTTTTACTACAGCGAAATATTCTAAAAGAATCGCTAAAGGCCGTGATACACTATCATACAAAGTCGTCCGATCTACAAAAAACTACAACGCTGGTATGATATAGTTTATGAAAATTTTCAAAAGACAATAACAATGCATCACACCAGGGTTGTATAATTTCGTAGATCGCACGACTTTGTATGATAGTGTATCACGGCCTTAAGCAACACTGTTGGCAATTAATTTTTTTTCGGTGGTTTGTCTTGCCAACAGTGTTGTTTAGCGATTCTTTTAGAATATTTCGCTGTAGTAAAGCATTGGAAAAAATCTCTCATGTCTTGAAAAGTCTTATAAATACTCTTGTGCAGGACACTAATGCGCAGTGAATGTAAAAAACCGGAAGAAGATTTGTAAAGCTTAAAAATTAATTGAAAATCAGACAAATTTAAGTTTGATAACAAGAATTGCGCAAATGTCGGTTCTCAAATGAAATGTTTTTATATATAAAGTTGTGTTTTTAAATATTTTAGCTTCCATGGAAAAAATTATTTAGTATACCACAGCCATAAAATTTACTGCATGTGAACCAAAGAGATTTATATTGAATGAGAAAAGGTGTTTCTGGGAGTTATTTACTGATATTGTCCTCAAAATAATTATAAGTTATACATTCAGTTCGCTTGCAAAAATAAAGTGAACAAAACCGAGGTAAAAGTGTACTCGGCATAAGGTACGAATGTAAGTTAAATACGTGCTCAGTTACATTAGAATGAAAAACTTTTGGTGTTCTTACAACCCTGATATGATAAAGATTATAAAAATTTTGAAAAGACTACAAGAATTCATTAGATCAGGTTTGTATTTTTTCCAAAGCGGTACGAAATTCAAAAAAAATTAGGCGATTTACAAATGCACCTAAAATTGAAAAATATGGACAAGAATATGAATTTACCTACGAAACAAGCACCAAACACAAAATAATATTCAAATATATTTTAAATATTTTATTATTATTTGAAACAATCATAAGAATTCTTGCAATAAATTTTAAGAATTATTTCAAACAAAAATCAGAATTTTTTCACAAAAAAAAAAAATGCAAATAAAATTTTTTATATTTTCTAAAGTAAAACTAACTCTGTTGGGACGTGGGAAGCTATTGTACATCAAACAAGTAAGAGTTCTATATTCGGCTGTGCCGAATCTTATATACCCTTTACCAAAGTGTTTTTATGTAGTATAGAGATACATACATAAGCACATACATAAAGTATAAACAAAAAGAAAAGAATACTTTGACCTAGTTACTTTTATGTACAAAAAAAATAAATTTACAAATCCCTAGAATCATTAAATTAGATTTTTCTGATTCCTTATATCAATATAGTAGTTCTTAAAAAAATATAGAAAGTGTGTTAAGTAAAAAAAGAAAAAAGGAAATTAAAAAAAATGTTTTATTTAGTTACTTTAATATCCAGAAAAAAAGGTCAAAGTTTCCAGCTCTGGAGCTGAGGTTTTTATTTTTATAATTTTCTACACCAAACTTTTCTTTCCAAAACGTAAAATATGTATAATCTTTAAAGGAAAAGATAAAAATTAATTAGACTTAGTTACTTTTATATATCACAAAAAGTGTAAGTTTCCCAACCCTGAGATCATTCTTTTTGATTTTTCCGATTTCTTACACCAATCTCTTTCTTTTAAGAATATAAGATAAGTTTTAATTTATAGAAAAGAGGAAAAATTTGTTTTAGTAAGTTACTTTCGTACAAAAAAAGTTAAAGTTTTCCAACCCTGGAATCGTCTTTTTAATTATTTTAATTGTTTTTTTTTTATTTTGAATACCAAGTTTTTTCGTACTCAAGCATAAAATAAGTTTATTTAATAAAAAAAATAAAAATTAGTTTTCGGTAGTTAATTTTATATATCACAAAAAGTGTAAGTTTTCCAGCCCTGGAACCGTTCTTTTTGATTTTTCAGATTTCGTACACCAATATGTTCCTTTTAAGAATATAAGCTATGTTTAATATATAGAGAAAAAGAAAAAATTTGTTTTAGTAAGTTACTTTTGTATAAGAAAAAAGTTAAAGTTTTCCAACCCTGGAAATGTCTTTTTCATGTATTAAACTTTTTTTTAATTTTTAATATCAATTTAATGTGTACTGCAGTATAAAATAAGTTAATTTAATTAAAAAATAAAAAAAATAGTAAGACCTAGTTAATTTTATATATTACAAAAAGTGTAACTTTCCCAACCCTGGAATCATCCTTTTTAATTTTTCTGATTTGTTACACCAATCTCTTTTAAGAGTCTAAGATATGTTTAATTTATAGAGAAAAAGAAAAAAATTTGTTTTAGTAAGTTACTTTTGTATATGAAAAAAAAATTAAAATTTACCAACCCAGGAAACGTCTTTTTAATTTTTTTAACTTTCTTTTTTAATTTGAAATACCAATTTAATTTGTACTGAAGTATAAAGTAAGTTAATTTAATAAAAAAAATATAAAAATTAGTTTACGGTAGTTAATTTTTTATATCACAAAAATTTTAAGTTTCCCAACCCTGGATTATCCTTTTTGATTTTTCTGATTTTTTAACCCAATCTCTTTCTTCTTAGAATATAAGATATATTTAATTTATAGAAAAAAGGAAAAATTTCTTTAAGTAAATTAATTTTGTATAATTTTGTATAAAAAAGTTAAAGTTTTCCAACCCTGGAAACGTCCATTTAACTTTTTTATTTTTTTTTTAAAGAAATATTAATTTTATTCATACTGAAGTATAAAATAAGTTTATTTAATAAAAAAAATAATAACTAGTTTTCGGTAGTTATTTTGTAAGGCAAAATGAAGTTTAATCTTCCCAGCTCTGAAACCGTCTGCTCGATTTTGCTGATTTTCAATACCATTCTTATTTCGACCATTTCTGACACACCAGTCTAAGAACGAACTCTCTAGCTTTTCTGGGAGCTTCGGAAAACCGATTTCACGTACAGACAGACGGACAGACGGACATCGCTTATTCGTCTTCCCTATGCATAAGGATCCAGAATATATATGCTTTATGGCTCGCTTATTAATATTCTAGAAATTACAAATGGAATGACAAACCTATATATGCCCTTTTACCATTTTTTGGTAAAGGGTATAAAAACTGCGTATAACATTTACGAAATTAAGGGAGTGTATATTAGTTTTTTCTGTGTACTTCCTCAAATACTCCTATTATAGTTTTGAGTGTTTTATTGTTTATAACCAACTTAAATTTCATTTATAAGATCGAATCATTATATGGTAAGAGTTTATTTATCTAAACAACAAACAAACTAGTTTGTTAGGAGAACAGAAACGTTTCTTTCCCCCTCATCTATCTCCTAACAAACTAATCAGCTTAGCAATAAGACTTGCATAGTGTCAACTAGGACATATTCTCACTTAGGTTTGAATACCACGATTTGGTTCTTAATTTCGCACAGCAAAAGTGATGATTTGACGTATAGTGCAACGACAGGAAAATAAATGGGAGAAAAAATAAAACAAAGCAATGGTTTTATTCGTATATCTTAAAATAATTTTTCCTAAAATTCACGAAACTTGTGCAATAAAAAAATTTCTTATTGGGGTAATAAGACCTAACAAAATGATAACAAAATAAATATTAATACCCGTATTCTAACCTCTGTGACAATGACAAAATTATAACAAAACTGAGGTGAATGACTATTTGTATATTTTTGGTATTCTGAAATATATTGTCATGAATAAAATATAATAAATTTGTCACCTAATGAAAAGCACATAAGTAAATAAAAATTTATCAATTTTCCTTTTGATTTACTTTTTAGTTGTGAGAATTAAAGAGAAAAAAGCGTGATTATTGAAAAATTGTTAACATCTTATGCCAATAAAAATAATTGCCTTGTGCACTTTTTTTTTGCAAAAGTAAAGGAAACATTTTTTTCGCTTTTTCCAAAATAACATCCAGGGACTCCTGGTTTTTTGCCAACAATATTTGTAGTTGTAGCTATGGTAAAATGGACAACTTTTGCGAATATATTTATACAATTTGAACGTGTCTAGGTACTCTAATAGCTCACTTTTTAAATTAAAAATTTAATATTTCTGAATATTCCGATGGTAAGGAACAAATTCCTTAATTTTTGCAAAAAAAAGTGCAAGAAATAATTATTTGGAATAAGATGCTTACAAGATTTGTTTGGTAGTGGATTTTATTACCCTCATACCATTACAATTTTTCTTCCACAGATTTCACAATCAACCCTTTTTTGGAGAAACTACGAACCTATACTGTCCTGGCCGTGTGTTTTTCAAAATATATTGTTAGTACATTTCTATGTGTGCGACCATCGTTTGTTCTAATTACTTATGTAAGTGCAAGATACTCCGGCTAAAGAAATAAAAAAAATACATTTCTTTACATTCATAATAAATATAGTTGTCAATTTGAAATAAATCTCACCATAGTATGTTGAAAGCTTTTTGAGCTTTTTAAGCTTTTCCTTGTCATATGAGCAACAGAATACCCAAGTTGTATCTAACTAGGTGGCAGCGCTACTGCAGCTGATAATTTTTTGCGCTATGTGCTTTGTAGCTGAAGAATGTCAAATACTTCGATTTTGTTTTGGTTTCAGTACAATTATTTTTGTGCTTTTGACATTCTTCTCGGTTCTTTACACAGCTATGGTTGCCGTATTTTTGTATAACAAATCCTTACGCAGTCACCTGTATAATTACACCATGAGAATACCATGACAATTTTATTTAAAATTATATAACAAGAAATTTGACAAAATTGTATAACAAAAAATTTGTCATAATTTATTAGAATACGGGTATAACATAAGGTCTACACCTAACATAATATGTAAGATAAGAGCGTCAAATTCAATCGCAGAGCGAATCATGTTACGTGTAGACTTCAAATTAGTGTTATCTCAATCTTATAAGATTTTTTATAAGAGCCTTGTTATAAGAAATCCTATAACAACAATCCTATGAGATGAAGTGTCAAAAAACACACGTATTTGAAAGTAAATTAGTATGCATGTGTGAGTGTTTATTAAAATAAATGAAAAACAGTGTTTTGGACAACATTTCTGGGATTTTATATGTTTAAATGTGTTTAATTGATTCATAAATTAAATTTTGTGTGAAAAAGTGAAAATAAAATAAATAATTATACAAAAATAAAACATGTTAACTCGATGAAAATTTGCAACAAATGAAATGTTATAAGAGAACTGAAATTACGTGTTCCTGTTGTATGAGATGAAGAGAAATATAGGCATTTTATTTTTGTTATTCTGCCGACGTTCTCTCAAATATTATGTTAAAGTTACTCGCAGTTGTAGACGCTATGTAAATATTAATTGCCGTATTCATAAAAAATATTTAAGGTTTATTAAGCGCTTATTTGACGTATTTCTATGGGAAATTTGTCAAATAAACCTTTAGTAAGCCTAAAATATTTTTTATGTATACGGCGGTAAATATAAAATTTGTTTATTTTACAACATTTTCGATTTTATAAAAATGTTTTATTTTCTTCTAAATTCAATAAAATGATCGAAAAAATATGGTATTACATACGAAAATAATTGTACCCAATAAAGGCAGAATTAGTTTGTACGTGCTGTTCTGTTCTGAATCAGCTGTTTTGTTTCTGTTGAGTTGAAAATCTGTATGTGTGGTTAGTTTTTACTTTTTCGTTCTGTTCTGTTGCGGACGAATCTATAGAAAATAGAATTCAACGTTAACTCATGTTTTAGACTCGGCAGTTTTTCTTGAAGCAAGTCTGAGTTTATGGGAGAGAGAGGAAGGAAGAAAGAAGAGGGGTACTGACTTGCTTGTACAGAAAAGTTACTTCAATTCTCTTTTGTTATTTCATTCGCAGCATTAAAACAATAGGAAATTTGAACAAGAAACCGTCTGAGTGTAAATAAACGAGCAGTTTTAAAAGAGAATTGAAGATAATTGCTTCAAGAAAAATTGCCAAGTCTAAAACATGACTAAGTGACAGCCAAAAGTGTGTATGTATTAGTGTGTTGTGATATTTTGTGTACAAGTGTAATCAATTCTACAGGTTGCCAGCTGATTTTTTTCACAGACAAAGTAATTGCAAAATATTTTATACAGAAAGGAACGGCACAGAACAGCAACAGAAAGTAAAGACTAATGAAGCCTTAACTTTTGTAACTTAACGAAATTACGAAAACGAAACGAAAATTACGAAATCTGTTTTCCTGCATAATCTACAAACATCTTCGTAAAATGTACAAAATTTTCGTTTGTTGCACAAAAATTATGTTACGAAATTTGTTTCGTATTATTAAGCATGAAATATTTTGGATGAATATTTTTTTTTAATCACAAACACAATTCGCAAAGCGATTAGCCTGTCTGCGAAAAACACCCAGGGTCTATCGTGGGAATCGAACCCACGACCTCTGGACTGAGGGGCTAGCATCGCTACCACTCAGCCACAGGGGCATGTACATACGAATATGTATGTATATACATACATAATACAACAAACTCGCAATTTTACTTCAATTACATGAGATTTTTTTAATTTGAGAAAATCTGTTATAATCCTCAACACACTTTTTCTATCATCTATGTTTTATAATTTTATAATGTTAAATCTCTTTCTTGTAATTAATCACTTTAATTATGTGTGATTAATCATAATTTCATAAAATTACCAAAATATCAGGAAGCAAGAAGAGGAACCCGTACAAACAACTACAAAATAATTAAATCACTCTGTTGACACTTTAAAAGACAAATACCATACACGCCCGATGGCAATAATTTAAAATTTTATGAAATGTGTATTAGTAAGTTTAAAACAGAATTATAAATTCCATACAAATAAATCATGTCAACCCCCCAATTATAACAAATATACACAGATACTTTCACATACATATACATATTATGTATGGCTGTGTATATGAGCTACTGAAATACATATTTGACATCTTATACCACCACATTTTACAACAACGGATGACATAAGCAAGGTCATCATTAAAAATGTTCAAAACCTATTTGAAATTTAATGAAATGAAATTCATTCACCCGTTCAACGCGTCTAAGATGTGTTTAAGATCATTTAAAAAAATAAACCCCTTTTTAGCTTGTGTATTAGTGGTATTTTGTGTCAATTTCAATTTCAGTTAGAATTAAACTAATAACGAGCTGGTCACGCCTTAAAAGTGAGTACATATCCACCGTGGGACTTTTTGTATAGAAAGTATTTATTTTATTCGTTTCTTCGGCAGTTTCTGGTCATAAAAAAATCACATGTGTGTAAAACTTGCACTGGTAGCGTGCAAACCGGGCAAACCCAAAAAATAACATATCTTCACTTTAAAAATACCCCTTTTAGACACGCAAAGTTTACTTTGCAAAGTCTTAATTTAGCTGTGTGAAAGACAGAGGGTGGAATACTACCTCTTTCTATCTTTTTCACAGCTGAATTAAGACTTTGCAAAGTACACTTTTCCCGTCTAAAAGGGGTGAAACTTTTGGCATCATAACTTTTAAATGCGGAGTTTTTCGGAAAAATTTTATATAACCATTTTTGTTTAGAATAAATGGCGCAACATTCTTCCTGTACATAATTGTGTCCTAACTGTGGCCTATCATGACCCTTCTTTAATGGGATGAAATTAAGGTTTTTGGAAAAACTTTTTCAACTTTTTTTCATTTTGAGGCGCTGAAAAAAGTTTTTCCAAAAACTTAGTTTCATCCCACACAGTTAGGCCGGGTTTACATCTGTGTGCCATGTGCCACACAAGCGTAAAAAAAACATAACCACTAATTACTTATGAAAAATAGTTTGATTCAGACACGTATTTATTAAGTTATGCTAGGAACACAACTGGGACGAACGACGAATTTTTCGGTGCGAACTTTCGTCATAAAAAATAAAACACATTTGTTCACATGAAAATGAACACAACAACGCCGTAGAACGAAATTCGTCGTGCGTGACGAACTCTGAGATAGATTTATTTCTATTTTGTACGCCGACCAGTGTGCACACTTATTTTTTTTTTAAATTCGGTAGAATCGACAAAAAAAATCGGTAGATTTGAATGAAATTCGGTAGAAAATTTTTTTATTCAGAGAAACATAAAAAATAACAATTCAAAGAAACATAAAAAATAACAAAATATATGTATATAAAGGGTAAGTGCAAGGAGTATCAAACTAGACAGGTTCCAAAAGCGCATTTAAAACTTCACATGTGTTTGGAAATTAAACTGCCATAAACAATGAAGCATTTCCAATAAAAAAAAGTGTCATCCCCAGTTATTTGCCCTTACGCTTTATATAGATATGCTATGCATATATGTATAAAATAATATACACAAATAACAGCAATTAATTCAGTTTTTGTACATAGGTTTTATAAAGCTAGTAAAATAACTTTTATTTGTAACTACAAATATTATATGTAAGATCCTTTTATGAATTTAAACTTTGATGCAAAAATTATTAAATCATTGGTGTTAATAAATATTTCATCCCCAAGGCACAATTCTTTGGAAAATATTAGGTTACTTATAGTTTCAGTTTTTAACCGATTTCTTTGTTCTGTTTTAATGATTTTCATAATATTAAATGACCGCTCTGCGGCCGCACTTCTATGTGGCAAAATAGGCAATTTACACATACATATATCGACTTACTAAATTACTAAATAACAATATTCGGTAGATTTCAGGCCTTGTTCGGTAGAATTGTTAGATTGTTAAATTCACAAACATATTCGGCAGAATCTACCGAATATCGGTAGAAGTGTGCACACTGACACTGACGCCGACGAACGACGAACGACGAAAGGAACAATTTTCTCTCACTCTCTTTATATACACAATAACCAGTGTGACCAGATTTTAAAATAAAATTAAGCTTAATCACGTACATATGTCTTTAATATATTTTTAGAGAATACGCAATTTGGATTAAAAAAGGCTAACAAAGCTAAATCCGTTTTTAAAAAAATTAAAAAAATAAGCTAAGAGCTTAATAAAAATTTTAAAGCTAAATCCAAAAGAAATAAGCTAAATTTAGCCCAAAATTAGCTAATATTGTCACACTGACAATACCCACTTTATCAATTATAAGAGCTGAGTTCGCTGAGTAAATTCGTCGTTATTGTGCTTCACACGACGAATTTACGCAGCGAATTCTTATCGACGAATTCGTCGATGTGGACGAAATTCGTCGTTCGTTCCAATTGTGTTCCTAGCATTAAACTGTTTTCAACGAATTCAGCTCTTAAAATTGATAAAGTTGGTTATTGTCAGTGTGACCATATTAGCTAATTTTGGGCTACATTTAGCTCATTTCTTCTGGATTTAGCTTTAAAATTTTATTAAGCTCTTAGCTTCTTTTTTAGCTTTTTTATACCCTTTACCAAAAAATGGTAAAAGGGTATATATAGGTTTGTCATTCCGTTTGTAATTTCTAGAATATTAATAAGCTAGCCATAAAGTATATATATTCTTTATCCTTATGCATAGGGAAGACGAATAAGCGATGTCCGTCTGTCCGTCTGTCTGTAGGTGAAATCGGTTTTCCGAAGCTCCCAGAAAAGCTAGAGACTTCGTTCTTGGACTGGTGTGTCAGAAATGGTCGAAATAAGATTGGTATTGAAAATCAGCAAAATCGAACAGGCGGTTTCAGAGCTGGGAAGCTTAAACTTCATTTTGCCATACAAAATAACTACCGAAAACTAGTTATTATTATTTTTTTATTAAATAAACTTATTTTATACTTCAGTATGAATAAAATTAATATTTCTTAATAAAAAAAAAATTAAAAAAATTAAATAGACGTTTCCAGGGTTGGAAAACGTTAACTTTTTTATACAAAATTATACAAAGTTAATTAACTAAAAGAAATGTTTCCTTTTTTATATTTTATTTTTATATCTTTTATTCTAAGAAGAAAGAGATTGGGTTAAAAAATCAGAAAAATCAAAAAGGATAATTCCAGGGTTGGGAAACTTAAAATTTTTGTAATATATAAAAGTAACTAGGTCTTACTATTTTTTTTATTTTTTAATTAAATTAACTTATTTTATAATGCAGTACACATTAAATTGATATTAAAAATTAAAAAAAAGTTGGAAAACTTTAACTTTTTTCTTATACAAAAGTAACTTACTAAAACAAATTTTTTCTTTTTCTCTATATATTAAACATAGCTTATACTCTTAAAAGGAACATATTGGTGTACGAAGTCTGAAAAATCAAAAAGAATGGTTCCAGGGCTGGAAAACTTACACTTTTTGTGATATATAAAATTAATTCTTTTTTTTTATAAAATTAACTTATTTTATACTTCAGTACGAATGAATTTGGTATTTCAAATTAAAAAAAATTAAAACAACGTTTCCAGGGTTGGAAAACCTTATTTTTTATACAAAAGTAACTTACTAAAACAAATTTTTCCTTTTTTTACTATAAATTAAACATATCTGACATTCTTAAAAAAAGATTGTTTTTAAGAATACAGAAAAATCAAAAAGGGGGATTCCAGGGTTGGAAAACTTACACTCTTTGTGATAGTTATAAAAAAATAACTACCGAAAGTTACAAAAGTAACTTAGTAAAACAAATTTTTCCTCTTTTCTATAAATTAAAGATATCTTAAATTCTTAAAAGAAAGAGATTGGTGTAAGAAATCAAAAAAGTCAAAAAGAATGATCTCAGGGTTGGGAAACTTAAACTTTTTGTGATATATAAAAGTAACTAAGTCTAATTAATTTTTATTTTTTCCTTTATAGATTATACATAATTTACGTTTTGGAAAGAAAAGTTTTGTGTAGAAAATTATAAAAATAAAAACCACTGCTCCAGAGCTGGAAACTTTGAACTTTTTTTCTTGATATTAAAGTAACTAAATAAAACATTTTTTTTAATTTCCTTTTTTCTTTTTTTACTTAACACACTTTCTATATTTTTTTAAGAACTACTAGATTGATATAAGGAATCAGAAAAATCTAATTTAATGATTCTAGGGGTTTGTAAATTAATTTTTTTTGTACATAAAAGTAACTAGGTCAAAGTATTCTTTTCTTTTTGTTTATACTTTATGTATGTGCTTATGTATGTATCTCTATACTACATAAAAACACTTTGGTAAAGGGTATATAAGATTCGGCACAGCCGAATATAGCACTCTTACTTGTTAAAAATGGATATAGCTTTGGTAGCCTTTTTTAATCCAAATTGCGTATTCTCTAAAAATATATTAAAGACATACGTGATTTAGCTTAATTTTATTTTAAAATCTGGTCACACTGTTTATTGTGTATGTAAAGAGAGTGAGAGAAAATCGTTTTTCGTCGTTCGTCGGCGTACAAAATGAGCATTAAACACATTCACCACAGCAGGCTACACGAACACACGACTTCAAATGCCGCAAGCAGCATTTGTTGCCTCGTAGCCGGCGACTTAATTATTTTGGAGACGGCAGCAGTACCATCTGCAGTTGATGTTCAAGTACAAATACATAGTTCAGTATTGCCACTTTTATATGTTTTGCATTTATAAAAATTAATTACTCTTTTAAAATGTACTTATTTCACGTAAAAGTACAAAAACGAATCAATTTATTCCTAACATCAATTTTTGGATATTATTTCTGTTAAATAATATGAAATAATTGTACAATAATTGTAGGGCAGAAGAGATTTAAAGTAAAGGCTCAGTTAGCCGACTGTAATGTAATGTAACTGCAACAGTAGGAAACAGCTGATCGATATTGTTATGTGAAAAGTAATGAAAATGGTTATAGGGATGTAATGTAACGTAACCTACTTTTCATACAAAAATGTCGATCAGCTGTTTCCTACGTTGGAGTTACTTTACATCACAGTCTACAGTCGGCTAACTTATGGCTCAGTTAGCCGACTGTAATGTAACTGTAACGTAGAAAACAGCTGATTGATTCCGACTGTAATGGAATGCAACTGCAACAGTAGGAAACAGCTGATACACACAACAATAACGATCAGCTGGTTCTTACCGTTGCAGTTACATTCCATTCGGCTAAATGAGCCTTAATACATTCTATATATATTTAGATTACTATTGTAGGTGAGAAAGGACTACCAGAAAGATGCCAAGTCTACTTAGAGGACTAGGTAATAGATTTGTGTACAATTTTAAGTATTCTTATTCCCTTTTAACATTGATCTACAAAAAATTTAACAAACCAAAAAAAAAAAATAATAATATTGCAATTATTATATGATTACAAAAAGTCTCAAGTTTCTATCTCATAACATTCCCGAGATATCACCAATAAACTTTGAAGGCATTTATCTCAAACCTGGCTTTTTGACTTAGCATGTTTTAGAATGGAGCCGTCGATATTGTCTTTATAGTAATTAAATTGAAATATAATTTTTTCCATTTAAAAGAAAATATGCAGTTTTAATTTTCACTTTTTAAATTGGAAATTTGATTCCTTAAATGGACGCTAACGTTGTTCACACTATATTTATTATTAGCCGTCTCTTAGTCATTTTCTGAATTACTGTTATGTCAAGGCTGAAACACTCGCTTTTTTAATCTATTTACATACATACATACATATCTATATACATATCTACAATGAAGATTCTAATTATATACAAATATAGCAAAAGTGTGAAGATTTCATTTGTTTTAAAGTACAACAATTTCATTATATTTCTCCCAGTAGTCGTTTGCAGCACTGCCTGTCATAGTCATCATCTTTGAATATTGGCTTGCGTGAGCAACAATTCGTTTCAACTGAAGATTTTCAATGTTGTTGGTTGTCTAGTGCTTGTTGCAGTGGTGGTTGTCCTCGTAGTAATATCTGCATCAAATTATGTCAACTTTTCTTTTTCTTGCCGTCGTAAATGTAATAGGAGTTGATTAGTACCAAATGATGAGGATTATGTGTGGAATATTGACAGGGATAATTTCGTTATTTGTTTTATAATTTCATATAAAGATCAAGTTAGTTGAAACATTATTTAAAATTATGTAAAGCGTAAATGAGTTTAAAATTAAAAAGTCGATTTAATCGTAAACGACATGTGGTAAAAAATTAACTTTTTATTGAAATTAAAATTGTAGCCATAGTTTAGAATTATTCAAATGTAAAATTTGTTGATAACGTTTAAGATACAGTCTATAAAATTTTATCGGAAATTACAATTTATGAATGTGAAACATGTTGGAATATTATAAAAAACCTTCTCCTGAAAACTTTAATTTTTGACGCTTACGATTAAATCAAAAATAGGGATTGAAATGTAGAAAAAAATATTCTTTCATTGTCTTCAAAGTATCAATAAGATGTTTTCGATTTCTTAAGAAGTAATGCTGAAAACTTTCAGATCTTTTAATGAAAACAGTTTTTATGCACACTTTTTTTATGTATTACGCTTTTCAAGTTGTTTGTTGTACTTCTCATTTGGTTAATGTCAAAACTAGTTTATGTACCAGATAATGACAAAAGTATTTTCCGAGTGTTGGCCGTCAAACAACTACGAATACGTGCAGCTAAAAAAAAAAAAAACACAAAATAAAAACACACGCAATAATTTAAAACCGAATACGTATAACTATAAACATCCAACAACTATGTGTATACACATGTTTTAAATTATCCAGCACAAACGACAACAAGTAAAATTTATAGACTGCGTGAAAATAAAAATATTCTGAATATAAAAATAGTCCGAATATTAAACCGAATACACATACACAAAAGTACATTGCAGCTATGAACAAAGCAAATAAACATCAATATACTTAAACAACATATTATTTCTTGTAAATTTAACATGGTTTGAATGAATTTGAATCAATCTTTTTGTTTGGTGATTTTACATTGGTATTTTTTTCTGTGTGTGTATATTAAATGATCAATGAAATAATGTTGAATTTAAATTTTATTCATGATGGTACATATTTAGTGTGTATCTAAAGAATATTTAAAATTGTTGTGGCTACAGGAGTAAGCACGTTGACTACCACGCGAAAGAAAAGAAAAGAAAGAATTTTCTTTGGAAATTACTATAAATCATGTTAGATTAACATGAAACACATATGAAGCAAAATCATTGTCGAAAAAGATTAGATTAACCTTGTCTACGTAGATTTAAGTTGAAATTTTTCTGTGTGTAAAATATAATATTAAATGTGTAAGACTTCCACTCTTTTTTTGACTTTTTCATTGCCATTAATATATTTTTTTATTACATCATGAAATGGCAAATAAAACAAAGTATGTATGTACTCGTATAATAAAAGTAATATTGACCAAACAAAATAAGATTGATGTATACCATACTTCTACTTACTTTCATTTTGGCCATTAAAATGAAATCATACAAAATATTATCTTTATTAAATGTCAACAGCAAATGTGTCTTCTATAGCAGAGCATTTTGATCGCCAATGTTTACACAAGTGATAAAATTTGCCACACAACAATAAACAACAACATTTACATATCACAGAGTTAAGGAAGTACAACAGCACCACAGCACAAAAGTTAAAGCAAACAAAATCGAAAAGGACCAATAATTGCAATACTCATCAAAAATCCATTAACCACAATATGCGAGTATAAGCCACGCATGGACATCCTGTGTGTCGATACAACTACACTGACGGCAAATAACCAATCAGTGCATAAGGACTTTTGATATGAATTTAATGATTGCTGAACTTTTGCTAAAAACTGATTTCAGTTTGTTTCTTTCTTTACTTAAGACCGATGAGAAATTGCATATTGACAGCATAATGAATGGCCGCTGAACCTGAAAAGAAAAACGATCATTTTGTCATCAAGAAACAAAAAAAGAAAGTTAATCAATCAAAAGTAAAAGTTCAAAAATTACAAATTTTGCGATATTTCTTAAACGCTAGAGTGTGAGAAAGTTAAGTTTTCTTGTAAAATTATGGTAATGTGATTACATTTGGTCAATCACACACATGTGCGTACAAACATAAATATAAACATTTAGGAAAATATAAGAAATTTACTTTATGTAGGTAGTTATTTTCTCAACAAAGTGAAGATACGAAAAGGACAGAAGATGGGCCTAACAAAATATCTTAACATTAACTTCAATAGTGTCATAACTCAAAAAATGCGTTTTTTGTTTTAATAATGCAATGTTTGCAAAACAATTTGTTTAGAAAGAAGTTGCCACTAGTGACTGAAGAAATTGCAAAATACGCAGGCAAATATTTAACAAAACTCGAATCACATCCTAATCCACTTGCTCGTAATATTTTGAACTTTACTGGACACATCCGCCTAAAAAAGAAGAGCACAAGGGCTCTTATACTCATTGTTTTTTGATTATCACTACTTATGTATTATTTATAACTATCACTAAGTTTATGTCCGACAGTGGTCGGGCCTAATAATTATATTTTAGATTTAAGATTTGAATACTTATTGTTAGTTCATATTTGAAGATACAATAAATAAATACATGTATTAAAAAGAAAAAAAAAGTTGTTTTGAATAAAATATTTCGAAGTATTTCCATTATATTGCAAATGTTTTAAGTGAATCGAAATCGAAAAAAATCGCCAAAACGCGAAAATGTCGCCAAAACTAAAAAAAATTAAATAAAAAAATCGCAAAAATGAAAAAATCGCCAAAATGAAAAAACGCCAAAAACCGAAAAAAATCACCAAAACAAGAAAATAAAGTATTAAAACTAAAAAAATCGCCAAAAACTTAAAAAAATCGCCAAAACTGAAAAAACGCAAAAACCGCCAAAACAAAAAAACCGAAAAGATCACAAAAACGAAAAAAAATCCCAAAACTATATATTCACCCCTATCGTGAATAAAATGTGAAATTTTTGATCCCATGAAATTTTCATTCCCCATGAAGGGAAATTTGCAATCGTGAATTTCATGGGAACGTTTGTTCCCGCTATCAATGCGTAGTGAATGTAAAAAACGGGAAGAAGACTTTTAAAGCTTCAAAATTAATTGAAAATCAAACAAATTACGTTTAATAATAAGAAATAAACATATTTTGGGTTTCAAATGAAATGTTATAGAGTGTTTAGTTGTGTTTTTAATTGTTTCCGGCACCGTGCAAAAACATTTTTAGCCATAAAATTTACGGCATGTGAACCAAAGAGATTCATATTCAATGAAAAAATGTGTTCCAAAGAATTATTGTTATTAATCGTGGACATTATTTATTGATCTTGCCCTAAAAACAGTTATTCACAAGTTTTAATATATAATTGCTAGTATAATATTAAAACTAGGCAGTATATTAATTCAGTTCGCCTGCAAAAATAAAGTGAACAAAAATAAGGGAAAAGTGAAAAAATCCATGTGAAAAATATTATTCACGATAAGGGGAATCAAGAAAGGTTACACATTTCAGGGGAAAAATTATTCACGATTGCAATTTGGGGAAAAGGGAAAATATTTCGAGGGAAAAACTGTTCATGATATTGGATGAAGTTTGTAGTAAATTACATCAGTGATGGGAAAGTTGGTACGATCGTACTTTTTTTGATACTATTTGACATAAAAAGGTACCGTAGTACTCCCGCAACACATTTGATACTCTCACGGTATGCATATATTTTGCCAATAATTAAAATTCTTTTTCGACAAATTGCACGAAACTTTATTACATAGTTAAGATATTTTAGAAAAGTGTAATCCTTCCCTATTAAAGATAAACGAAAACCTATTTGTCTCAATGATATTTTTTGTAGCACAGAAGTTGACCTATACATATGTAATCACGAACCATGTTAAAACAACTGTTTTATATCAGTTTAAAGGCAATTGTAAAAATGTTGTAGTAAATTCTGTCAAGACCTGAGGGCAAAAGTGGATTTTTACAATGAAATTTTAAATTGGTTTAGTAAGTTTCCCCCTGAAAATGTTTTATCTGGTAAGACCAACAGCATTATACCAATTTTAATTACAATGTTTTCCAGCAAAAAGCATAATTTTGAAAATATTAACAACCAATATAAAGCATTGGCTGATATGGACGAACTGAAGCCATTAACATTCTGGTCTACAGTGGCTAAAACTAAAAACGCGTCAGATGAATACATGTTTCCTGATAAATTGAGAGTAGCTTACGGAATTTGGTCCATACCTCACTCCTCTGTAACCGTGGAAACGATTTTTTCTTACCAAAATCTCATGAAAACAAACAAAGGAACATGCTTTATGTTTCAGCAGTATCAAGTCTTATCCAGGCCAAAGATTTATTAAAGTCTAAAAACTTGTAACTTCAAAATTTTTACCTATGTACACACATACATATTTATATTTGCGGGTTGATTCATTATAACCTAAAAGAGTTCGTGATTGGCCAATATACCACCAGTAAACATACGATTCCGGAATGCGTGCTGAGCATCGTTGATCAACAATCAATCGGAATTTAAATTTGCAAGATCACATACGAGACAAAAAATACCATAGACTCGTACTAATAAGTACGACATCTTAAACTTTTGCCATAGTGTGTGATAGATTTAGCATTTCCGATAGAGATGCTTCTTGTTTGGTTACTGTCTTATTTATGGACATTGGTTTTAAAGAGTAAAATAGGGAACTAATCATTGTGGATAAACATAAGCTAGCTCATGAAAAAATTAAAAGCAGGGAGTACTCTTTGGAGGAAATAATAATGATTCGAAAATGGATTGGAAGAGTTTTAATTAAAACAATTTTTTTAAAGAGGAAATAAATTTTCATGTCGAGAGATGCGGTATAGGGTTTGATTTTAGACCCATGGTTTCTTTGAAAAATTTTCTCAAAATTTCGAGCAGACTACGTTTTTGCTATGAAACTTCTGAAAAGAATTTACCCCCTCTTAATGTATACACTTTGTGTTCTTTTTTTATTTCTTTGTAAATATATAAATTTTATATAATTTTTTGTTAATAAAACTTAAATCGCTCACAAAGCGATACGAACTTTAGCCTGTTCAAATCATAAAATCTAGAAGCAAATGGAGTTCGAAGAATAATAATTAAATTAACTAAAAAATTAAATAAAATAAGTATACTTGATAGTAACAAACCAAAAAATTTTGTCTTAAGTAGAACAAAAAATAAGCAAATTAACTAACATGTGCATAATTAGTAAAGAACAAAGGACAATGGTAAAACTGTTGTAAATTTAGAGATGGTAAAATTGAGCTTTCATTACAAAAAATCTTTCAGCATATTGAAATACGATGAATCAAAACAATTCACATATTCTATTTGCAAAAAAGTTGCGTATATAACGCAGAAATCTATATCAAGTGGCACCGCACACTGTGGACCAAACACAGAAGAACGCAGATAATGAAGGTTAATTGGCCTCCGAAAACGGCTAGCTTTTCCGTTCAACTATGTGTTGTCAGAATATTTACAACTAACTTTGATGTTATTTGTTCATTAATAATTATCACATGTAATTTGGCTTTCAAAGCGATGCGAACTTTAGCCTGTTCAAATCATAAAATAAAAAAAATAATAATTTTTGTTACTCTCGGGACCAAAAAAATACTCGAAAAATTTTTTTTTGATGCCGAAATGCAAATCTCATTTCCCATCACTGAATTACATATCTAGTGTTCGTACGGAACCCTTCGTGCGCGAGTCAGAGTCGCACTTTACTGAATTTATTTTTTATTTTTGGCGATTTTTTTCATTTTTGCGATTTTTTTAATTCAAATTTTTTTTTAGTTTTGGCGACATTTTCGCGTTTTGGCGATTTTTTTCGATTTTTGGCGTTTATTTTTCATTTTGGCGTTTTTTTTCATTTTGGAAATTTTTTCGAATTTAGCGATTTATTTTAGTGTTAGAAATTTTATTTTAATTTTGTGTTTTTTTTAGAGGTATAGAACTTCGAATTGAAATAAAACACAAGAAAATCGTTTTAATGTCCATTAATTTGGCTTTATTGGAAGGATAATTTTATGCCATTAATGTTTAAATATGATTTCGGGCATGTGGCCGCCGCGGCTGGCTCGAATAAAGCCAATTCTACAGGTCCAATTTTCAACCACTTTTTCGAGCATATGGGGCCGTATGTTGGCAATAACGCCACGAATGTTGGCTTCCAAGTCCCCTAACGTTTCTGGGTTGTTGGCGTAGACGAGCGACTTCACATATCCCCAAAGAAAATAATCCAATGGTGTCAAATCACACGATCTTGGTGGCCAATTGACAGGTCCATTCCGCGAAATTATGCGCTCATCGAATGTTTCCTTCAATAAATCGATTGTGACGTGCGCTGTGTGGCATGTAGCGCCGTCTTGTTGGAACTACAACTCATCCACATTCATGCCATCCAATTCGGGAACAAAATAGTCGGTTATCATGGCTCTATACCGGTCTCCATTAACGGTAACTGACTCTCCAGCATTATTTCGGAAGAAGTATGGCCCAATGACTCCACCAGCCCATAGAGCACACCAAACAGTCAGTTTTTGTGGATGTAATGGCGTCTCAAGGGTCTCATGTGGATTCTCTTCACTCCAAATGCGGCAATTTTGCTTGTTGACGTAGCCATTCAACCAAAAATGAGCCTCATCACTGAACAAAATTTTGCGATGAAAATCAGCATCGAGATCAATCTCATTTTCGGCCCATACACCAAAATCACGACGCATTGCATGGTCTCGCGGCTTTAATTCTTGCACAAGCTGGATCTTGTAAGGTCGCAAGCCAAGATCTTTGCGCAAAATCTTCCATAAGGTTGATGGACAAAGCTCCAATTGCTGTGCACGGTGGCGAATCGATTCATTCGGGTCCTCTTCAACACTTTGCTCTACAGCGGCAATTGTTTCTTCGGTGCGTACTGTTCGACGTCTCTGCGGATGCGTATTATCACATAGAGTAAACGTAGTGTGAAAACGATCCATGGTTAACCGAATTAATTGCTCTGATGGACGATTATGTCGACCATAAAATGGACGGAGCTTGCGGTAAACTTCGCGAACTAAACCATTATTTTCGAAATAAATTTGCACGATTTGCAAGCGTTGTTCTTTTGTCAACCTGTTCATGATGAAATGGCAAACCAAACTAAATATTAATCACTTGACAGCTGACAAAATGGCCGCCAGTTAAAAAAGTGATGCCAACTTAAAGTTCTATACCTCAATAAAAAACACCCATTACAATTGTATGTATATTACATGGGATTTTAATATTTTTCGTTGCTAGTTTTGGAACACCCTTTAATTTTTAATTCTCATGTTTTTGCTGTTGTAGCGGCCAAGGTTCTACATACTCTGTCCAAATTTCAGGTCCGTAGCTCTTACGGTTCCTGAGAAAATACCGTGTGACGGACAGACGGACAGCGTAGCGAAAACAATAGGGTCCTTTTCACCTTTGGTGTACGGAACCCTAATAACCTTCTAAAATTAAAAAGATGTTTCCAGGGTTGGAAAACTTTAACTTTTTTTATACAAAAGTAACTTACTAAAGCAAAGTTTTCCTTTTTCTCTATAAATTAAAGATATCTTATATTATTAAAAGAAATAGATTGGTGTAAGAAATCAGAAAAATTAAAAAGGATGATTCCAGGATTGGGAAACTTAATCTTTTTGTGATATAAAAAAATTAACTATCGAAAACTAATTTTAATTTTTTTTAAATAAATAAAATTATTTTATAGTTCAGTACGAATAAAATTGATATTTCAATTTAAAAAACTTTTAAACACGTTTCCAGGCTTGGAAAACTTAACTTTTTTTTAAAGAAAAGTTAATTTCTAAAGCAAATTTTCCCTTTTTCTCTATAAATTAAACATATCTTATATTCTTAAAAGAAAGAGATTAGTATAAGAAATTAGAAAAATCAAAAAGTTTGATTTCAGGGTTGGAAAACCCACACTTTTTGGATATAAAAAATTAGCTACCGAAAACTAATTTTTATCTATTTTTATTAAATAAACTTATTTTATGCTTGATAACGAATAAAATTGGTATTTCAAATAAACAAAACAATTAAAAAAATTAAAAAGACGATTCCAGGGTTGGAAAACTTTAACTTTAACAAAAGTAAGTTACTAAAACAAATTTTTCCTTTTTTTTATAAATTAAACATTTCTTAAATTTTTAAAAGAAAGAGATTGGTGTAAGAAATCAGAAAATCAAAAGGGATGAGTTCACGGTTGGGACACTTACACTTTTTTGATATATAAAAGTAACTAAGTCTAATTAATTTTTATCTTTTCCTTTATAAATTATATATATTTTACGTTTTGGAAAGAAAAGTTTGGTATAGAAAATTATAAAAATAAAAACCACAGCTCCAGAGCTGGAAACTATGATTTTTTTCTGGACATTAAAGTAACTAAATAAAACATTTTCTTTTAATTTCCTTTTTTTCTCTTAACACACTTTCTGTATTTTTTAAGAACTACTAGATTGGTATAAGTAATCAGAAAAATCTAAAATTATGATTCTAGGGTTTGAAAATTATTATTTTTTTCTTTGTACATAAAAGTAACTATGTGCTTATGTACTACACTACTATGTGCTCTCTGTACTACATAAACGCACTTTGGTAAAGGGTATATAAGATTCGGCACAGGCGAATGTAGCACTCTTACTTGTTTCTAATTTGGAATGACCCAATATTGTATTAGTAGTTAGTCATCGAAAAAACAAAGTGTTTAACAAATGATTTAAACCACCCTATCGGAAATTTGGCTAACTTTAAACTAACTTTAAGCTAACTATTTCGCAACTAGTACTGACTGACACTTGGATTACTTTGCAATGTAATCAACTGACTATTTTAACATTGCGATGTCCTAGGCGGTAGTCAATTGTCTCACTCTGCACTACTTTAAGCTAACTTAAAGTTGACTTTTTTAAATCACCTGGTAGTCAGTAAATTAAAAAATTTTTTCTGGGGCTCGAACATGTAACATCACACGTTAATGTTAATATAAAACTGAAATGAGTTTTAAAGTAGCTGAGAATAAATTTGTTGGCTCTCACCAAATTCGATTACGTACTCAACTTAAGAATTCATTTTGGGTTTGTTCTGGATGACTTTGCAGCTAGCTTTTAGTCAGTCTAAGAAAAGTTAACTATAAGTTAACTATTTTTGTAGTCAACCACACATTCTCCGACAGGGCAGCTACGTCCAAACACACATACACTAATATTTACATTTGAGGTAAACAGCTTTGAAAGCTCTTAAATTTGTTCTTGTTCCTTTGCAAAGTAAGAGCAAGCATTGCTGCCTGTTGTGTTGTTGTTGGGATGTTGTACACTCGTCGGTGTGAAAGCACAAAAAGCTCTTCATAAAAGTTTGCACATTGTGCATATGGCTTGGACGTAGCTGGTTTAAACTAACAAAACATGGGATTTTAACGAAACCAGATTTTTGGTCCTAAACTCGTATATGGAAATACACTATTAAGTTTCGCAATAATCAGTAGACATTAGACTGGTCGCAGCTTATATAAGATGTTTTTTAATTCTTAATATATGCGCTGTCTAAAATATGAGGTTTGCGGTCTTAATTTTTTAGCTCGATTCGACGGTGCCTTCTGGTGCCTTAAATACCCGATACACAATGTTAAAAAAGTTTAAATAATTCTGCAGCTCCTAACCCGGCCGTCCAATTGTCATTAAATTTTATACAATTATACAATTTGGTATTAAAAGCACAATTAAGCCAAAAGTTATACGCAATTGAAATTAAAATTTTTAAAAAAGTCGACTTTTTGCCGTTATTTTACAAAAAAGTGGGTTAATTTTTTTCCATGTTAGAATTTTTTTTTTGCAAAAATATCAAGCCCATATTTTTATTTATTCAAAAGGTAATAAATACTATGGCCCAATTCGTGCGATGATTTAAAAATCTTGTTTTATTTTTGATTGTCTTTAAAAGTTGCTTCCAAAAACATTTTACATTCATACGATGATTTTTTCCATGTTTCTAGTTTTTATTTTTTTTCTTCCAAAAATTGTATCAGTGTTGCCAGTAGATTTTTAAAAAATCCGTTTTTTTCTTTGTCCATATGGTACCCCATACGAAAATCTAAAAATTTTAGTTATTTAATTTAGAGAAAGATAAATTAAAAACATTTAAGGCCTCAATGATCAAACAGAATTGCGGCATAAACACATTTTCCATACAAATTGACACAAAAAAGTTGCGCCAGAAAGCAGTCGAGAGATAGAATTTATTTTATTTTGACAGCGTTTTTCTTATCCTCACATACAAATAAATATTTTCTCAGCAATGCTACCAAAGACAGGCACTGTGACACCAAAATAATTAGATAAAATTGTATTTGTATTTTGTAATTTGTATTTGCTCTATGTAATTTCGAGCAAAAACAAATTTTGAAACGGCTTATGAGCAAAAATATATTTTTAATATAGGTATTTTTACATTTATGCACAAAAAATACAATATGAGAATAAAAAATACCTACATTTTGTCCAAAATAAAATATTTTTCCGATATTCCCTATACTCATATATTAGTGACAAAAATATATAGAGGTAACATTGTTTTGTATTAAAAAAAGCTGTTGTCACATTCAATAAAAAAAAACATAATATAATATATATATATATATATATATATATATATATATATATATATATATATATATATATATATATATATATATAAAATAAGGCAACATAAAAAAATTAAGACATGAGTAAAGAAAATTTGAAAAAAACGGAAAATGTGATTTTTTTACCCCTTTTGCTTTTCTATACCCTTTGCAAACAAACACTAAAAATCGTGTTTTAAAAAATCATTGAAAAATCAACGTGTGAATTACGTGTATTACAAATATTATAAAATAATTTTTGTTAAAAATGTTCGTTATTGAAAGAATCAAATCGTTTCTAAATAGACCTATTCTTGTTATGAATATCGAATTTAAGGCCTTTTTTTCTAAAATTCCAAAACTGGAACCAACAAATTCATCATGAAACCTTAAGAAATAATGTGTAAATATATCCAAAAATATTATCTGCGCCCGGCGAAAGATAAGAAAAATACAGCAAAAATACTAACTAATCCGTATTTGGGATTTTGCGATTTTTTTGGGAGTTGCCGGGAACTCTTTTTGTTGTTACTGCCTGTGTATTTATCGCATAATTTTGTACCTAAGCGAGTATTTTTAGCCGAAAATATTGATAAAATGGATCAGGAGCTGTAGGATAATTTTGAAATACACAACAAAGTTTATAATAATCTGTTATGTGATGTTTTGATCCTTATATTTATATGAATATCAGAGAACAGCAATGAGTAGTGAAAAAGTGAGTAGAGTTGAATCAGGAACGATTTCTTTTACTTAGGCGCATTCATACTTGCAATGTTGTGTATGTTTGAAGTGCGTATCGAACTCATACTTAGCAACATTTATGACGTTGTTGATTTCGACTCTCCTTAGTTAACTGAGTGCCTATGGAAGATGCAAAATAAGCATGATTTACTATGCGAACTTCGCATACGAAAATTAAAGTTCTCATTATCAGGTTATGTGTTTCTCTGCGGCTTTTTTTGTTTCTTTTGTTTGCAGGAATTGAAAAACAACTCTATTTACTACTATTGTGTACTACTTGTAACTTAATTAACTTAATTAACTTAATGACTAAACTTTTACGGCCAGTTTACAGAAGCCATGTAGAAATTCTCGTCTGTCTATTTATATTGAAAACAAAAACAAATTTGAGTGCTTTGTTTTTGTTTACAATATAAATAGACAGACGAGAATTTTTACATGACTTCTATAAACTGACAGTTAAATAAACATACATGTATGAGTTGAGTGAGCTGAATTAATGTGAATAGTATAACTGCCAGTTTATACAAGCCATGTAAAAATTCTCGTCTGTCTATTTATATTGAAAACAAAAACAAATTTGAGTACTTTGTTTTTGTTTTCAATGCAAATAGGCAGACGAGAATTTTCACATGGCTTCTATAAACTGGCAGTAAGTATTTTCCTAAAATTAGAAACCAAACTGAGGTGATTTATGAGTGTTAGTGTAATATGACTATGATGTCGACGTCGCGTTCACCCTACGTCTCCACTAGACATCGACTTGGACATGACATGGACATGACGCCGGCAGTGCAACTGTGAAAAATTCATCAACTTCCTTGTTGTGGTGAACACGTGCGATGTCCATGTTCAGGCATATCAAAGTATTTTGCGATAGTGCAATAGAGATGGAATATTTACCAATTTTGGTCTATCTCTTTTCTTTCTATTGCAAATGGTTGCGAACGTCAAATCTCATGGCGAACATTTTTGATCAGACATGTGCTCGGGCATTGATGTCAGAGCATGGACGAAAGTTGGACATTAGCGGTCTCCATTAGCCATTTACGATGTCCGATATGATGCCCATACCAAGTTCATGGCTAGTGGAGACCGCTAGTCATATTTATTTCAACCTATACTTATAAAACAATGTCATCATGAGAATGCGTAAATCAGAGTAGTTGAGTTTAAATAATGTCATGAGTCAGTATGAATAAAAAAAGAAAAAAAAAAAAACGATTCATTGGCGATCACTGATGTATATTTAGGACTGAAGGTACAAACAGTGGACCAAACATATGTATGCACAGTGATGATGGAGGTGTAGCAGTCTTTGTAAACAGCATGTTGTTGCTTTTTTTGGCATTTGTAAGATTAATCATAATATTATTTCGTGTAGTTTGTTCAATAAATACTATCACATGTAATTTAGTTTCCTAAAATAATATTTCATATATAAGCTTAATCAAATCGTAATATGCAAAAATTTTCTACTCAAAAAGGAAAACCAATGGTCTATATTGCAAATTTTATTGTATCAATTCCAAAAAAATTAAAAAATTCACTAGTATAACAATTTAAGACTTATTACTTATGCCGAGTACACACTATGCTTTCCATATGAAAAACACAATGGGAAAGGCGTTGCATTTTGAAAATGACACCACAAAATGAAAACACAAGAAATGCCAGAAGTGTACTCGGCATTACAGTAGTACCCACTTAAGTGCTTATATAAAATTTTTAATTTTTAACGAGGAAAGTTGAAAGCTTTAAACAACTTCTGTAATTTATCAAATTAAAGAAATAATTATGTAAATATTTCAATATTTTATTATCGCCCAAAATTAAAAAAAAAATAAAAAAAATTTAAAATCGTCCAAAATTTCAAAAGGAAAAAAATCACAAAAAAAAAATAAAAATTGCCAAAAAAAAAATGAGATATCAACCAAAATTAAAAATACAAAAAAATAAAAATTATGGCTATTTCATTTTTAAATTGAAAAAAAGCAGTTACAGAAGTCATTGTGAAGAATACTCAAGAAACTGCCTGATCACCCAAAAAATGCAAAGCAAACATTATTGTGCATTAAAGTATTCACACACACACAGAGATCTCTGCATAGGTGGCCCTTGGCCGTCTGAAACGGATGGGCCTAATAAAGATTTTCTGCGTAATAACGCTTTGCTGCGCTGCCGCCTTTCAGACGGGTGAAAGGATTTTAAACTTTCTGGTTTGTAAAATCTCGGCTTAGCTTGTGACAATTTTCTGAACCACTTTTACTGCTATAGAGGAGGCCAAGTAATGGTGGAAATGGAACACATTGTAAAAGCTTTCAATTATGTATTTTCTACAATATACATACATATGTATATTAGGGTCATAACTTTTTTTGGACAAAATTTCTTCATCCCACCACGGAAATTTAGTATTGATAATAAAAATAATTTTTTTATGCCATTTTGGCCAAAAAAGTTTCCGCACCAAATGCAATTTCTAAAGCCCCTCCAAAAACATTTTTTTTTTAATTTCTATACACATTATATGTATATGTTACATTTACTGTTTATATAAGTATGTTATATATTCTGCTCAGAAAGCGATAAATCAATTTTTTTATATCACAACATTTTTTTGAAGTCTTTGTAAATCTGGAAAAGTTTTTTTTTCTACCCAGTGGAATTTTTTTTAATAGCTATTGAACTTTTTTGAAATTTCATTTCAAATAACGCGAGTCGCGACGAATAATAGGAAAAAAAATCCTGATATAATACGAACAACAATATATAATTAAAACACTTGTAACAAAAATTTCGACACCTCCCTTGATTCAACTCATATTTAATAAAAATTAAGTAGTAAAAAATATAGTTAGTCTGAAAAGTCCAAAATAAATTTAAATAAATCTTTTACCTGCAAAGGTAAAATTGCAAATTATCACTGTTTCATATAATATCCACCAAACAACTCATCCATCACATCTATCATTTGACATTAAAATTTAGTTTATTAAAAAAAAAAACGCGAAATAGAATCAATATATCGCGATTGTTTTGCGCCCTTCTTTCGTACAAATGGTAAGATCTTGTTATATTCATGATATTATTAGAAAATACTTAAAATTTTGTTCTTAAATGGTAATTTTGTATACTTACTCATGTTTTAGACTTGGCAGTTTTTCTTGAAGCAAGTCTGAGTTTATGGGAGAGAGAGGAAAGAAGAAAGAAGAGGGGTACTGACTTGCTTGTACAGAAAAGTTACTTCAATTCTCTTTTGTTCTTTCATTCGCAGCATTAAAACAATAGGAAATTGAACAAAAAACCGTCTGAGTGTAAACAAACGAGCAGTTTTAAAAGAGAATTGAAGATAATTGCTTCAAGAAAAACTGCCAAGTCTAAAACATGACTTAGGAGAAAAATTTTAATTCAAAACTTAATCGCGTTTGGTGCGGAAACTTTTTTAACGATCGCGAAAAAGTAATACATCATTTCTTAATATTTTTTCATGGTCTATACGGCTATGCCATGAAGAATTTGATATTCGTAAAAATTGCAAAAAGTTATAACCCTAATTAATGTATATGTATGTATGTATTTTAAACAATTTTGACGATTGCCAGATTTTTTGGGTGAATTTTAATTTTAAATGCTTAAAAAAATTTTTCATATGAAAAATTAATTAAAATTTTTATGAAAATATTTTTGTTAAATTAAACTATTTTCTTGAGCTTTAGGTCAGTTAATATTTTTAATTTATTGGTTCAATATTTCGTTAACCTTCGGTTAACTTCTTCAGGATATATATTTTTTGGTTTGTTTGATATTTAATTATTTCTTTTTTCTCTTTTTTCCTTTCAAATTATAAATAATTGTTTACAATTTTCAAATAACAAAGTGTATCATAAAAATTATTTTTACAAAAAAAAAACGAAATATTGAACCAATAAATTAAAAATATTAACTGACCTAAAGCTCAAGAAAATAGTTTAATTTAACATATAAAAAAAGGTCGAAAAATTAGATAAAAATATTTGAAAATATTTTTGGGAAATTTTTCATTTTTATTTTTGGGCAATTTTTCATGGAAACATTTTTCATATAAAAAATCGCCCAAAATTTCAGAATGGAATATCATAAAAAAAAATAAAAATTGCACAAAATTTAGGGCGATTTTTTATAGAGCCATTTCATTTATACTATTGCAGTCTGTTGAAAAGGTCTACGTTTAACTACAACATTATTTATGTAGAAGCAAAATTAAAATTTCTTGCGATTTCTCACCTTTATTAATTTTGTCACCTAAGGATTATGAATTAAATTTGTATGGCTCTTAAACATCTGCTTTTAATTAATCTTTTTTACTAGTATATAAATAACATTTTGGTTGCTAGCACCCAACAAAAATTACTGCTTCCAAGAAGCGTATTTGTAAAGTCCATGGCTCACTACCACACAAAGTCGTGCGATCTACGAAAAAATCCAACTCTGGTGTGATGAATTGTTGTTGTCTTTTGAAAATTTTCATAAACTCCATCATACCAGGATTGTATTTTTTTCGTAGATCGCACGACTTTGTATGATAGTGTATCACCTTAAGGGAGACAATGTTACAGAACCACTTGCTGTTGCGCATGAATAAGGCATTTTTTTTTGTTGGAGATAAGGCAGCTAGAAGCAATATATCAGCTTCCAAAAAGCCATGAATTGTTTGCCTTACGAAAATGCTTCACAGAAGTAATACTCAGATACAAACGTTACTGGTTTGCAAAAATTTCTGTAATGATTTACTACTTTGTTAGAGAGAACGAATTACTTTAGTGCTTTTCAGGAGCACTTTTTGAAGCTTTTACTATCAAGTATGCAATAAATTGCTTCCTTTTTTTGTGCTAGGCAGCTTTTGTGCCTTAAGTCAGGGAAACCATTTAAGCGGGTACTACTGCATTCATTTATTTCAAATTGAAGTCTAAAAGTTATTTTTCCGATTCTAATATGTATTTGCCAATTCTTTTAACTTCAGTCAACAAATGACATTTATACAAATTTGTAATCCTTGGCCTTGTACAAAAAACACGAAGGGTAGTTTACGCCTGATTGGTTATTGTTGATGTCTCTTCCAATGTCCCATCGTATTTCTTAATTCATTTTTCGTTTTTCCATTTCTTTGTGTTAAGTCAACTACAGAGAACATGTTAAGTAAGCTTTTTCAACCATTGATGCCATTATTATCATCATCATTTGCTGTTGCTGCCTGCCTGCCACTGCTGTTATAATTTGTTGGAGTTGCTGCTATTGTAAAGACCATAACTTTTATGTTCATTAAGTGTGTCTGTGCTAAGACTTGGAAATTGTCTTTTGAATGTTTCAATTACACGCCTTCTTAAGCACTGCATTGCTTCAACATCATCACACTAACACGCACAAACTCTATTCAGGGCAGTGCAACATTTTAGAAAATGGCTAAATGTAATGGAGTTTTCTTCTCTGAAAAAGTGTAAAATTTTTTTTTCTTTTTTATGCTAAAAATCAAAAATTACTGGTATCATTTAAGTAGTGATATAACTTCAAATTCTTCTGTAGTCTTCACTAAAAGATTTTATAATGAAAATGTTGCCCTTATTTTAAGAAAAGAAAACAAAATAAGTTTACACTTTACCTATCCGGTAAACCACAATAATGCTGTAAAATGTACCTTTGGAATTACGCGACTACGTTCATGAACCGACTTAAAAAAAGGAGGACGTTAAAAATTCGTCTCTATTTTTTCTCGGTTTTACATCTTTTTTGTCTGAGAGGTTATAGCTTCCCCTTGGTCTCATATTAAAGAAAGTGGACGGGGACACACACACAATTTCTTAAATTTAATTTTATGATATTCTTCTTAAACGATTGCTGCGAAACCCATCAACAACTTTCGGTTCTTGTAATTACACAATTTGAAGGATGAAAAAATGGGCGGGGTTACGGCCATTTATGATAATATTTCACGTGATCCTACCTAACCTATTTTTACGAGACTTAACACACACCTTAAGGTCTAAAATAGACACAATCCTCCATTAAAAAAGTGGACGGAGTCACGCCCATTAAAATTTAATATTTTACTTTGAGTGGTTCTACTTTCTACTTCATTGAAAAATGGGCGGAGGCACGCCCGTTAAAATTTAATTTTATATTTCACATACTTTTTCTATCAGATCATTGCATTAAAGTCGGGTTTTTTTTTGGCAGAAGGAATTATTATTTTTATTGTCGAAATTGCAACTTTTGTAAAACTTACTTGCTAATTGTGGCTCTTTTCAAAACAACACAAACAAAAGCATTTTTTGCAATAAAAAGTCTCCTTGTCAACGTGGCTTAATCCTTTTGCCGCGTTTTTCCTGTCAGCACCATCATTTAGTATATTTTTGTAACATCAACGGAGTCGGTTTCGGAAAATTTTGCCCTCACTTTTTCGTGTTGGCTACACTGAAAAGAAAACTTTAATTTGATCAATGAATTTTTGTCATTAATAACGAACTTACGTAAGAATTCATTGTATTAATGAATACACTTCGTAGTGTGTGTTTTTCTTATACGAATTTTCGCAATCAATTTGATGATATTATCAACACCGCAAACGTTATTGTTTAGATTAGAAAATTTTTCGCTCATTTATATAAAATCATCATATAAATACAACTGATGTGGTTTGTGCAGTTGCTTAAAAAATTTAATATTCTGTATTAGTGCCATCTTCTATCAGAATATTGCGGCTTTTTTTTCGAAGTTTCAGCCAGCAACGCAGTGTTGCACTGTCAAATTTTGTCAAGTTTTGGATGAAAACAACTTATTTTATGAAAAATGTATAGGAAAACATGTAGCAAAACAAGTTTTCTGCTCCAAAGCGCGTATAGTAAAACCTCTCATAACTGGACACTCACGATCGTGGAATTTTTGTCCGGTTATTAGAGGTGTCCGCTTATGAGAGAGGTACTCATTATTAATCAGATTTACAAAATTTGTCCAGTTTTAGAGAGCTCCGGTTATGAAAGGTGTCCGTTATGAAACATTTCACTGTATATAGAAACTTACTATTAATAATCTGTCAAATGTGAAAATTCTTGATTCAAGAATAAAATATTTATAATTTTAAGAACACATTTAATGTTGTAATCTTCAATTAAATCTCATTTTAAAATCGAATTCAAGATTTTGTTCTTAATAAAAATCTTAAATTAAGATCACATTCTTAAAAATTTAAGAATACGATCTTAAAATTAAGATTACATTTTTTATTTAAAGAATGCTTTATTACAATTTAATACCATGCTCTTTAATTGAAGATATCGATCTTAAAATTACGATTACTTTTTTGATTTTTAGAATTCATTCTAAGAATTAAGAATTTATGAATTTATTTAAAGATTGGAATGTAAAGATTTCTGCAATCAAAATTCAATAATTTGTTTCTTAAATTTAGGACGCCATTTCTCTCTCAGTGCAGTTGATGAAAAAATATTTTTATTTTTCGCCTTTTGCAAAACAAAAGATATTTTGATAAATTTATCCAACAATAATTTTTAATTTAATTTTTTTTTGTTATTTTAATCCTTCAATATACTGCGTTTTAAATCGTTGCCTGCTCACAATAAAAATTTCAAGATAGCACAATATTGCCACATTAAAATTTTAGTGTACTCATTGTACTATATAATTTTATATAATGCCTTTTTTATTATAGAATCTAAGAAAATATTGTAAATACCCAGTCAGAAATTGTGACTTTGCCCGAAAAAAAAAAAAAAAAAAAAAATATGTATGTACCACCACAACTCTTCCAAAATTTTTGTAACACCACAGTACTGTAAACACAAAAATATGACTTAACGTTTACAAATACCGCGTTCATAGTAATGCTATACCACTAAAACACTGTATATACAAAAATTAGACGTTAGTTTTCCAATACCCCGTTTACAATAATTGATTGCCGCTCCAACACCGTAAATACAAAAATTTGACTTTATTTCCCCAAATACCTGGTTTACAATAATTCTTTACCGATGAAACACCGTAAATACAAAAATTTGACTTATGTAAGTTGGGAAATTTCCATTGTGACGACCTTATAAATTTGTATTTAGAGCAGTGATGCAAAATGTGGCACAATTGGGCCATTTGTGGCAATTTTTGATGTTTGATGACCCTGTGGTACTCTCTACGCTATTTTGGCCCTTTCAGCTCCGTTTTAAAAACTACTTTTATTTTTGGAGATTTTTTATTTTTCGAAATATTCATAAGACCATGTTTTAAATGGGGAATAAAATAGTTTTGTACCATTTGCTATTAAACTTTTTTCAAAGGCAGTATCGCAAGTTCCAGATTTAAAAATCTCGATGATTTAAGTAGAAGTAAATTTTGGAAAAAGATTTCTTCAATTAAAAATCGTTTAGGTAATCAAACCTTTGCATACAAATTTATACAGAACTCTTTCTATTTCACACTCCTCAGCATGTGTGAAAAGAACGTTTTCTTTTCAAAATATGGTTAAGACTATTGGCCTGTTTCACTATCGGAAAAAAAACTTTCGATAAAAATTTATGCATATTAAAAACAGCAATAAAATATAAAAATTAGTTTTTGTTTTCAATATAAATTTTCAGTCGTGAAACAGGCCATAGTACAAGAAACCATCTTCATGTAAAAAATACTTTGCCATCTTTAATACAATTGAAAAATTTAATGCAATCTAATTCTAATAATTGTTATGGTGAAGATATTTTAAAACTTAGCAAATGTTGTACTAAAAATTTTATTGATTATGTATAATAAAATTAGAATTATGTACATAGGGAATGTTTTTAAAATAAAATTTTATTTTTTAAGCAACATATATACATACATAAATATAAAATATGTATGTATTTACTTTAACAAAAAGTACTTTTAAAAATTTTGCTCTAAGCAAAATAAATGATATGTATTGTATTATTAATACATACCTTTGATTTTAAACAAATGAAAAGATTGTAGTAAAATACATTAAAATTTGTTTTGCCCCTATCAAAGGTATTTTGGCCCTTTTTAATCGTAAATCTGGCCCTAAACCAAAAAACTTAAAATGCATCACTGATTTAGAGTATTGTGACAGCATTGAAAACAAGAGTCGGAGGACGGTCATTCGGCGTTACAATTTTAATGTTATGAGCTCATTAAAATGTTGGTAAACGAATGTTGTTGTAGTTGTACCCGGAGACAATCGTAGCAACGTCCTGCTGATTGTATTTTTCTGCCTGGGTAGTTATAAATTTCTGCAAAGAAAATAAAATTCTTTGAAAAGCGTTAAAAACATAATTATGGCCTGCAACACATGTGTCAAGGTGTATCTAACTAGGTGGCAGCGCTACTTCAGCTGATAATTTTTTGCTCTATGTGCTTTGTAGCTGAAGAATTTAAAAAACTTCGATTTTGTTTTGGTTTTAGTACAATTATTTTCGTGCTTTTGACATTCTTCGGTTCTTTACACAGCTATGGTTGCCGTATTTTTGTATAACAAATCCTTACGCAGTCACGTGTATAATTACACCATGACATGTGTCTCATTAGCGATCAAAGGTTACGGTGCCATCTGCTTCTACTTCTACCGTACTTACGGTGCCATCTGCTTCTACTGTTCATCTTATCCCAAGATTTCGCGAAAGTAAAGCATTTTCAACATTCTAGTCTGTTTCGCGAAAACATAACTTTAATAAAATATTTAAATTTGTTGTTCCCCACACAACGTGACTGACGTTAGGACATACCAGTTCCAATAAATTTCTTTTCTATATACGACTAAGTAGAATAAAAAGAAAATAATTTAAGAGCAGATTTATATGAACTCAATAAGACATAAAGTTCTTGTTCGTAAATATTACAACAACTACTAAAGCTTCATCAGGATGCTATCATTTTATATATTCCTATCATTATGTATACAATGTAAGTATGTATGTATGTATGTATATATGTATGTATATTCTACATAATCTTAAACATCTTTATAAAGGTCTTCTTCTTGTTCTTTTTAGCAAAAATTTTCTTAGACTAATACTTGTACTAATAGTAGTAGAAATGTTTGTCATGTTTGTATGTTTTTAAAAAGACATTTATTGGATAATGATACAAATTACCAACATAAAAGCTGAATAATTTACGGCTTTCTTTCTTTAAGCCTGTAGCAATATGTAGGCTTGTGATTTTGTTCTTTTGGTAGAGTGGAAGGCATTCTTGTATTTAGTGCATGGTTTTATTCTATCACCTAAAACTGTTTTTGCTTTTTGTATGCTTAAAAAAGATTTGGTAGATATGGAGCAGCAGCCATTTAAAAGAGTTCTAAAAAATGTTTGTCTTCTAAATAGTCGAACTAAACGTAATTGAAAATGTTTGGGGTTGGCCTTCCGGCAGTCCTTATGAAGCAAAACGACAATTGCACGACAAGGAATAACCAACTCGAGACATTAAATACTCCTAGAGTTCGATTCACTAAACTGTGACACTTTTAAACCACATCCACTGTTGTTAACTAAACCTTGGCGAAATCAGTGCCGGGTGGCCTTATCAGCACAGCTGGTCGTCAGCTGACTTTGCCCCATCCGTCAAACTCCATATAAAATAGCATAAAATCTTAACTCAAACTGTCAACATACAAATAAAAATAATACTACAACAATTTTGTGTGTATGTTATTGTAATAATGTAGTCATTTGGTATTATTAATTCACTTGGTATTAGTTCTTTTAGCAGAAATCATGCAGTAATAATTATAAATAATAATATTGCTATTATTTAACATTCAATTAAGAGGTTTGTGACTGTTCAAAATATGCAGTTGAAGTCTACTGATGATTTGGCTAAGCACCAATGAAATATATGTAGACAATGCTTTACCACCAGCAAGTAAATTTCAATTAAAATAAACTTGTGATAATATGTCAAATAAGAAATTTCTTAAATAAAGATAAAAACAATATATAGTATTGGAAGTTAATCTAAGAGTAGATATAAATTTTTTTAATTATTTACATATGAAAAATGCATGAAATATGGCCTTCTTTCTGCACATCCCATATGCATTCAAAAATTCATACCTAGAGACCTACAAAGTGGGACATCACGAACAAAAATCATGTCATACCGAAGCAGGTTGTTAAGCGAGAGTTGCGCTCTCTCTCCCTTAACAACCTACTTCCAAGTAAAGGAATATTTTTGCTGGGAAGCTAGTGTTAATCTGGGCACCAGAGCATGGATGTGAACACGGTACCAGAGCATTAGGACGTACGATATAGCGGACGTTACAAAACCCAGATGGTCCGCCATCATGGAAGGAGTCCCAAGGGATTAACTCCATATACGAGTACTAGTGGTAGTTCTAGCACAGATACACAGAAGATTAATTCTTTCATACACTGACTTCTGCAGAATTTGTTTTGACGTAGAAGAGAAGGAAACAATTTTACACCTACTCTGTCAGGACCTTGCAAAGATATCGAAATTTGCACATTCGTGCAAAAATCACGTTTGTTTAATACTTAACCTAAGACTAACCTAACATATTTTGAATTATAGAAAAAACACTTAAAGTATACTAATATCTCTAGAGAAAAGCGTATAACATTTTATAAGTCAAAACAAACGCTATACATACGTCAATGATGGTATAAAAAGTAATGTTAAGCATCCTTAAAAAGACAGTATTAAGCAGTACATATATTATATATGTACATACATAAGTAGACATTGATATATGTGATTAGTGAAGATAAATTTTAAAATATATAACCCTAGACACAAACCTTCGTGTTTAACAGAGGTCTTTTTTTGTTAATTATTATGTTCTGTTTTCTTCATCTCCTACGGTTTTTGAAATAAAAAATGACCAAAAAAATAATATTTTAAATTAAATTTTTTTTGAAATTGTGTTGTAATTTTTACAAAAACAGGCTGTTATGACTTTCGACTAATGGACATTGATCTAGAGGCGTCCAGGCGTCTTCTCCAATATTATTTTTTCCCCATGTCCTACATTTTTGAAAAAACTGACAAAATTAATTTAATAATGAACATTAATTAAGAAGCTTCCAGGCGTCTCCTCCAGTAATCTTTTTTCCCCATCTTCTACAATTTTTGAAAAAAAAAATTACCAAAGTCCATTATGAATGTGGGTTAAGATATGGATTTTTCGTGTTTTTGGATGTAAAAAAGGAGAAAAAGAAAAGGATTTCGGTTTACATTTTCTGGTTCATTTTGCTTAAAATATTAGATATCAAGTCCAGTTTTTGGGAAAAAACTAATTTTTATTATTTAAAAGAGGTCTGGTTTTTTAGTTTGTTTGTTAAAAGAGCTCTGTTAAACACGACGTTTTGTGTCGGGTTATTTATTTAAAAAAATTATCTTTACGCATATCATTGAATATACAATTATAAAAGGTGGCGCAGAATAAGCTATATGGTTTATATTGTTTATAACCTTTTTATTTACAGTTTTTCATTAGTAATTAGTGGTTACGCTTTTTTGGGCACAAGGCACACAGATGTAAACTTGGCCTAACAAATAGGTCTGTGTATGATGATTTTAGACTTAATTAGAAAGATAGTCTATTTCGTTGAATTTAAAGATTGATGGTCTTTGTTGAATTTTATTTTTGGAGCGTCACTATTTTTTACGCCCATATTATTACCCCCATATTTATAAAAAAATAAAATGAATTTGAAATTAATTTTAGGAAAATTTTGCATGGAAAATTTTAAATAAAATGGTTCAAATTTTATGAATTTTCCAAAAATTCAGAATTCAGTTATTGAAGTTTTTTTTAAATAAATTAAATGAATTTTCACAGCACATTTTAAAAATATGGCAATTCTATCTAAATTGACAACTCTTAATCCATTACTGAAAAACAGCATGGGCGGTTAAACCCCGTTTAAATTTCTTTCTTGTTTAACTCCAACTTAAGTATGTTAAACTAAGTTTAACTAATTAGTAAGAAACTAGCTGTTAGTGTGTGATATACACCAAGAAATTTTTTCAAAAACTAACAAGTAATATTTTTCAACTTGTTTGCCTGTTTTAGTTTTATAATATCATAGGTATTCATTTTGTCACGCGTTATAAATAATAAAAATAAAAATTACAATTAATTTCGGTACATATTAGATTACTTCAACACCCGCCATATCAGAACAAATTGTTCAACGGATTTTTTTTTGTAGATTATAGTCTATTATAGTCTAGCCAAAAATGTGCTCAATAAATAAAAAAAAATATAAAAATGTTAAATATTTTCATATAATTTCGAAGGGGATAGCGAAACACAACGGGTTGCACCTTATGTATTATAAATTTATGTATGTATGTATGAATGTAATACATACGTACTATGTGTGTACATAGTTATGTCCTTAGTTTAATAGTTTCTGTTGTTATAAATGGTGTAGTTTTCTTATGTTTTCTTCTTCTTGTATGCCATTTGAAAATGTACATATGTACATATATATCGTTACCTCAATATAGAAAGGCCCTAACTCATTTTTTTTTTTTGAAATCGAGATTTTGGCATTTTTCGACACATTAGATGCTCTTCTATGGGGGTGGCGTTGGCTGAAGTAGTTAGCATGTTGACTACAAAACCGAAGATCCTGGGTTCAATCCCTGTATCCGACAGTCATTAAATAACAACAGCACGCATTTTTCTGATGTGCATTAGTGTCCCTTTGTATCAGTTGTTGTAGGAAAGTTCAAGTGATGAAGGCATAGTCACTGGTCACTGAACTATACCGACTTCAACAGATGCTAATCCTAATGTAAAATCAGAGCGCCCTCCTTCGTCGGTATTGTGTAGCAGAATCATCGGCGAAGTAAAATAACCGATAAAATGGCTACTAAACACAGCTTCAAAATTTAATACGCCTAATTTGAGACCTGAAGGCGCTACAACACTGCATTATTACAAAAAAATGCGTGCAGAAAGCAGAGTTGTAAAAAGAATGAAGCTTTCTTCTATCTCTTCTTTCACCACCTGTCTTCTTTCACTTTCCCTTTCCGAAATAAGGTAACACCTAGTAATAGTAGTAGGCATTAATTGCCTGAGTGTTACTTCTCTTAAAAAAAATATATATATATACGAAAAATCAACTTAAAAAAAAGTGAGTTAAGGGCTTTCTATATTAAGGTAACGATATCTATATGCTACTTTCAATATTTTAGATCCTTCTTCTTCATCTTAAACTACCATTTCATGTTATAGTTAATTTTATTGTTAAAAGCTGGGTTAAATACTCTATAATACACTTGAATGCATTTCATTTTACAAAGTTACGACTATTGCAAAAAATTCAAAGGGACCGTCAGTTGGTGGATGTGTTTATGTGTGTGAGTGTATTACAGTAAATTTTCTTGAAAATGTCAAGATTTTCTATTGATTAAAATCAAATTTGTTTTATTGGTCGTATGTAAATATAATTTAGTTTTATTGAAAGGATTTTGCACTACACTAATTTGTACAATAAATATAAGCGCACAAACACATGCATCATGTATAAAAGTCTGTCATCTAGAAGTAAATAAATTAAAGAAATTATGAAGATTACATAGTAAATATTTAATGTCATTGATTTTGGGAGAGGACAATTTATACAAATACATAGATACATACATACATACACATGTACGGCTTGGAATAAAGCTAAAGGAAATATGTATGTAATTACAGTTTAAATGTTTTATAGACTATATAGTAATTGGGTCTTGGCAATAGTTGTCTTTTCCTAGTAATTTAGCTTATAGATATGGATATGGCTTTGTGCAAAATATGTTAGATATCAGCGATATGTAAAGTAAAAATTACTAAATTGTTTTTCATGTTATCAAGTTTTTGTAAACTGGCTTTTCTCTTTGTGTGTTCGTTGAAATTTGGAATCAAGTTTATGGTCCCTTCTCAATGAACTGGAGGATCGAGGCATAGCTAAGCCTCGGTTCCAAAATTACATTAATTTTTTTGTACTTAATCGATTACATTTAAGAAATTTATTATATGACATATAACTTTATTATATAACATCCTAACCTTATTTTAATTTAAATTTATTTGCAGGTGGTTAAGCATTGTCCATGTATTTCATTGGTGTTTAAATCATCAGTAGACTTCAACCATGTATTTTGAATATGTAGTCGCAAAGCTTTTATTTTATGCAAAGACTTTCAAAAACTATTTGAGAATTCACAAATAATAATATTTTTGAAAATCATAAAAGAAAAATTAGCGTAGTAGGCTTATAAACTATAACAAAACCCAGCAAATAATTTAAATTCGTTTGTTTCTGTTCAAAAAATGTTGTTGAAGTCTACTGATGATGCGGCAATGCACCAATGAAATATCCCAATAAGCATTCAAAAAATTAAAATTCAAGCACTTGAAATTGAACTGGAAACAAAGTTGAATTCAAAAATTTTTTCAAGTAATTTTCAAGTTTGAAAATATTTTTAAATAAAAAATCAAACAACATGCATATGTATATGCTCAAACCTTGTCAAATACGTAATTTACTTATTATTAAAACTGAAATTGTGGTGAATATATAAAAAACAAATAAATAAAAGTGAATTTGGAAAACAAAGGTGAGTAAAACGTGAAAATAATAGCGAAGGCAGATGTGCAGTAAATAATTATTAGAAAACAAAGGTGTTGTTTGTTCATTAATAATTATCACATGTAATTTGGCTTAAAAAGCAATACGAACCTTAGCCCGTTCAAATCACAAATATAGAAACAAATGGAGTTCGAATAATAATTAAAATTAACTAAAAATTAATAGCCATGGGCCTGTGGCAAAAATTAAAAAATAAAAAATATACTTAATAGTAACAAACCAAAAAAGTTTGTCTTAAGTAGAACAAAAATAAGCAAATTAACTAACATGTGCATAATTAGTAAAAAACAAACGACAATGGTAAGACTGTTGTAAATATAGAGATGGTAAAATTGAGCTTTCATTACAAAAAAGCTTTCAGCAAATTGAAATAAGATGAATCAAAACAATTCACACATTCCATTTGCAATAATGCTAAGTATATAAAGCAGAAATCTACATCTACTGACACCACACACAGTGGACCAAACACAAAAGAACGCTGATGATGAAGGTTTAGTGGCATTCGAAAACGGCTGGCTGTTCCGTTCAACTATGTGTTGTTAGTCAGAATATTTACAACAGACTTTGGTGTTATTTGTTCATTAATAATTATCACATGTAATTTGGCTTAAAAAGCAATACGAACCTTAGCCCGTTCAAATCACAAATATAGAAACAAATGGAGTTCGAATAATAATTAAAATTAACTAAAAATTAATAGCCATGGGCCTGTGGCAAAAATTAAAAAATAAAAAATATACTTAATAGTAACAAACCAAAAAAGTTTGTCTTAAGTAGAACAAAAATAAGCAAATTAACTAACATGTGCATAATTAGTAAAAAACAAACGACAATGGTAAGACTGTTGTAAATATAGAGATGGTAAAATTGAGCTTTCATTACAAAAAAGCTTTCAGCAAATTGAAATAAGATGAATCAAAACAATTCACACATTCCATTTGCAATAATGCTAAGTATATAAAGCAGAAATCTACATCTACTGAACCCACACACAGTGGATCAAACACAAAAGAACGCTGATGATGATGGTTTAGTGGCCTTCGAAAACGGCTGGCTGTTCCGTTCAACTATGTGTTGTTAGTCAGAATATTTACAACAGACTTTGGTGTTATTTGTTCATTAATAATTATCACATGTAATTTGGCTTAAAAAGCAATACGAACCTTAACCCGTTCAAATCACAAATATACAAAGGAATTGCATTTTGCTTTCCATTTTAAAAGCCTTGTTTTTGCAGTTTGAAATACACTTGAATTCAATTGTAATACAAGGTTGAGTTACAGTATAATTCAAGGCTTGAATTAAACTGTACTACAACTGAAATGTTCGCATTTAGTTCAAGTTCCCTTTTCACTGGAGAATGCTATTGAATTAAAGTGTGAATCAAGCATAATTCAACCCTTGACAATAGATTGTGTGGTTTGAATAACATTTGTTTTACACTTGATTTCAAGCAAAATTGCTTATTGGGATATAGTCAATGCTTAACTATTTATGCCTTTAGTGGCTTGGGAACCATTGGTCTGTCTAGGTTGTCAGCTGTTAAATATTTGTCATGTGAACTGTTTGCTATTTACAAATATGAATAATTTATCAACCGAAGAACGGGTAAAAATGGTTAAAACTTACTAAATTGGTGGCCGCCTTTCGAGCATTACGGGGTGAATACTGTCGTCATAATCGACCTACTATTGGAATTGGCAAATTTATAAAGATATTTGAAAAGACGTTATATGCATATATAGGGTGTTTTTTTCAGAGGTATAGAACTTCGAATTGAAATAAAACAGAAGAAAATCGTTTTAATGTCCATCAATTTGGCTTTATTGGAAGGATAATTTTATGCCATTAATGTTTAAATATGATTTCGGGCATGTGGCCGCCGCGGCTGGCTCGAATAAAGCCAATTCTACAGGTCCAATTTTCAACCACTTTTTCGAGCATATGGGGCCGTATGTTGGCAATAACGCCACGAATGTTGGCTTCCAAGTCCCCTAACGTTTCTGGTTTGTTGGCGTAGACGAGCGACTTTACATATCCCCAAAGAAAATAATCCAATGGTGTCAAATCACACGATCTTGGTGGCCAATTGACAGGTCCATTCCGCGAAATTATGCGCTCATCGAATGTTTCCTTCAATAAATCGATTGTGACGTGCGCTGTGTGGCATGTAGCGCCGTCTTGTTGGAACCACAACTCATCCACATTCATGCCATCCAATTCGGGAACAAAATAGTCAGTTAGTCGGCTCCAATTGCTGTGCACGGTGGCGAATCGATTCATTCGGGTCCTCTTCAACACTTTGCTCTACAGCGGCAATTGTTTCTTCGGTGCGCGCTGTTCGACGTCTCTGCGGATGCGTATTATCACATAGAGTAAACGTAGTGCGAAAACGATCCATGGTTAACCGAATTAATTGCTCTGATGGACGATTATGTCGACCATAAATGGACGGAGCTTGCGGTAAACTTCGCGAACTGAACCATTATTTTCGAAATAAATTTGTACGATTTGCAAGCGTTGTTCTTTTGTCAACCTGTTCATGATGAAATGGCAAACCAAACTAAATATTAATCACTTGACATCTGACAAAATGGCCGCCAAAATGTGCACACTGCGGAAAATATCGCTTCTGTTATGTGACCGATAATCCGAAAAACAGTTATAGTAAATTCAGAACAGTATGACCGTATGTTTTTAGAACGCGTAATTTCACGTTTTGACAACCTCAATTGGCCACTAAATTCAAGCGATTCGAAGTAGGTAGACTTTTTTTTGTGGAGCTGATAGTCGCCTGACGTTGAAGCATTTGAAAACCAACATTCGCTAAGGTTATCGTCGAAAGTTGTTGGTTTTTTAAGTTTGAAACTTTTTAACGCAGATTATTAATTTACTTATTAAGTAAAATATTTTTTGTTTTAAAAATACATTGCAATTGATTATTGAGGGGTTTAGTTGGATCCCATGCGCATTTCAATGTTGTTAATGCAGATCATCAGGGAGCCTTTACCCAAAGTTTCTTAGAACAACTAGAGTTATTATGTTATAAACTTTCATTTAAACAAATGAGAAGCTCAACAACAAGTAACAAAGTTGAAACAAGGACTCAATAATCAACATGTTTTTTATTTTCTTACTTTACCATTAATACATTGGCTGACTTTTTTTCAGCTTCAAATTGTATTTGTAAGAGTATGTAAAAAGAAAATAAATGAAAATACCTCGTCGGATTCTTATTAGCTAGCTCAAAATATAGGTGACTTTTTGCTAACTCATTTACAATTAGCTTCTGAGCTAACTCATAAATGATGCAGATGTGAGTCAGTTGTTTTTTGCACAACTGTCTTCTCCCCGATAAGTATTGAACTAACTTGAAGCTAACTCAAAATTGATGCTGAGATTAGTGAGTTGTTTTTGTACAACTAACACCTCCTCGATAAGTTTTGAACTAACTTTTAGCTAACTGGAAGCTGATGCAGAGATGAGTCATAGTTTGTCGCCTTTATTTTATATGACGCAATAGCAAAGTGTTAAGTATGTATGATGGCTGACAAATAAAGTGATCACGGTTCGATACAAATTCTCGTTTCTAAAAAAAATTCTATATTATTTCAAATTTAAGTTGACTAAAAATGTTAATCAATTAAGTTAAAAATAACGGCTAGCTAAAGAAAGACCAGACCTGTTTTTCTTCTTTTTTGATGCGCCACAAACTAAGTCATAATTGGCCAACCATTAAGCTTAAATTAGACGTGACATAGTCATAACGCCATAGCCATAACCAAACCAAAATTCAATTGGTTTCTATGGTGAGAGTTATGGCGAGTCACCTATAATCAAATACAATGCTGCCCATTAGTTTGGTTCGGACGGCTGTTCTCTATGGCTATGGTTATGTCACGTCTGATTGAGCCTTTAGTTAGTCAGTTCGCAGCTAACTAATAGTGCACTTGATTTTATCAGCCAAAAACTCACTTGAAATGAGCTAACTTGTGGTTATTGGAAACTTATGCAGCGTGAGTGAGTACTGACTCGTTCTGAGGACATTACGTTAAAAAACTGAATAGCGTTTAACATGTAAAATGAGTTAGCTTTTGAGTCAGTTGTCGTCTCTGATTAACCATTAGGCCGGGTTTACATCAGGCATTTCTTGTGTGTCATTTGCCCAAAAAAAGAAGAACGTAACCAACTAATTACTAATGAAAAACTATTTGATTCAGACATGTATTTATTAAGTTAAATAGTTCCATACATAACTAATATACAATTTTATAGAGTCAAACATTATTGGAAATTGTTTAAATCAATAAATATATGTCTGAATCAAACAGTTTTTCATTAGTAATTAGTTGGTTACGTTTTTTTGGGCATATGACACACAAGAAATGCCAGATGTAAACTCGGCCTTAGTTTCTTTTAAGTTAGCTCAAATCCCGACAGGGTAACAATAACAGCTATTCAAGAATAGAGTGTTGCCACACAAGTATTTTGTTTTGTTTTGACCGGGTGCAGTAAAGTTAATAATTAGTGTTTTTATGGGAATTGTTACAATTTAAATTTAAAATTTTTAATCGCACTAATAATCCCAAATTAATATTTTACTTATTAAGTTCTAAGAAACTTTGGGTAAAGGTTCCCTGATGCCACACAAGTATTTTGTTGACCGGGTGCAGTCAAGCTAATTTGTTTTTTTTTTTTTTTTTTTGTTAAAACCATTAGACTTTTGCAAAATTTTTTAACTTAAACATCTGCCGACAAATACTAATTCAATTATCATATAAAATAAACAACCATATTATATTCAAAATCTTGGGGGTGTTACTATTGCTGACCTTTTTTCTTTTTTAAATACCATATAAAGTAATAAGTTTTATGCTAAATCAGTTTCAATCCATTTAATTTACGCAATTTAAATAAACATTTACATACATATGTATGTACATAAATATGTATAATCTTTTACAAACATTATAAAAATAATTATGCATAAACCAAATTTGTATGTGTGTTTAAATAGTTTTGTAAATTTTTGTTATTGCATTTCTATAAAAGTAGACAAATTACTTGAAAATCCACAACTAATAAATGACCTGGAAAATTTCAAATTTTAAAATTTACAATAAAAACAAATCCTATAACAATAAGAATATAATAACAATAAATTTAGAAAAATCTACACAATACACAAGTAATGTAACGTAACTGTAATGGACTAGGACAGACAATCAAATTAAATGACCAGTAAACTTTAATGCGTTTAAAAAAAAAGTTAACCACTAAAAATTTGCTTAAGCGATTGAACATTTACATATGTATAAGAGTGTAGACACATACATACATACATACGTACAGGCATACATATGTATGTATGTATGCATATGATTAAAGATTTTCTTCTAAGTTTAAGCTCCGATTTACCACAAGAGTTGGTTAATTGGAATGAAGATTTTGTATTCGTACGTTTGTATTTTGTTACATGATTTAAATACCCTTTTGGAATCGAAGTAAGTTAGTCGTAATTGGAATCATGCTGACTTTTTTTAATTACTTTCGATTGCCATAAATAATTTAAATGTATTGTTTGTTTGTTAAGATACAACGTTGAAATCTAAAGTGAAAGGTAAATGTATATAGGTGAAGTAGGGCATTGGACTACTGAAAGATTTCCATAGCAAATAAGAAATGCACCTACTCAACACCAGAGGCACTGCAACTCTACTTTAAGGATTAAAAAAACGCTCAATAACAAAGTTGTGAAACGAATTAAACTTAATAACTTTCTACTTCAACCTGTGTTCTTTTTTGACTAAAGGCCCAACTATAATATGAATAAGCTAGCTTAAGCAAATGTGCGGTAACATATAAAACGTAAGTGGCAAACTATAATGTACTTAACAAACTTTTCGTCAAGTTTCGTCAAATGTCATTTGCTTAAGTAAAGTGCCAAACTGAACGCACATTCCGTAAGGAAACAACTGTTTGTGCATTTTTTAAACTCAAACAAGCAGCAGAAAATATTCATTGATTTTAAATATTTTTTTATTGTTTCTTATTTTAAACTCGGAAAATAAAGCAAAGCTTTTATTTTCATTGTTTGTTTTACAATACACATATACACACATACACATGTATTTACTTATGTCTATTCACTGTTGTACCTTTTAGTAGGCAAAACAAATAAAATAAGTAATAAGGTGATGGATATATTTATATGTGAATTTTTAATAGATTAGGACATTCTTTCAAGTTAGTTTGATTGAATTGCATTCATTTATGAGTTATGAGAAGAAACAAAATTAATACAAAATTATTGACAATACCTAACAATACCTAGATGTGCAGCTGTGGCTAAAGAATACTTAAGTGCATGTAAGTACATTGTGGCCACCTAAAAGTCACATCTGAATTGTTTAAGCATTTGACAGACTTATCGTTCAATTCTGACATTAGCTTAAGCCAGCTTATTCATATTATAGTTGGGCCTTAAAGCATATTAATTGGCTGAGTGCTACTTCTTTCAAAAGAGTATATCTAAGCTTTGGAGGCCTTTTTTAATTTTATTGCAGAATTTTGCTTGGCATCAAAATTTTCTTATCACTTGTGGCTTGTACTGATTTAATAATTTCTCTAAAATTGCGCTATAAGTGTATGGATGTAAGGTTGACTTAAGGGCTGCATTCTTTCTCCTAAACCTTTTTTTAAAGAGAAGTAACACTCAGGCAATGAATGCCGACTACTTTTACTATGTGTTACCTTCATTAGGAAAAGGATAGTGATAGAGAAGACAGGTAGTGAAGGAAGTGATAGAGGAAAGCTTCATTCTTTTACAGCTATGCTTTTTGCACGTTTTTAATAATTCTGTGTTGTAGCGCCTCTGGTGTCAATGAGACGTATTAAATTTCGAAGCCGGTGTATTTCAGTGACCAGTGTCTATGCCTTCATAACTTAATCTTTCAACAACCGATACAAAGGGGCACTTAATGCACATCGAAAAAACGTGTGATATTGTTATTTTTTTTTTATAACGAACCTTCTGTTTTGTAGTCAACGTGGAAACTACTTCAGCCAACGTCACCCTCAAACTGGTTCTTAATAAAAATAAAAACTGGTTGCAAATATTTTCTAAGTATGTATAATATTTTCCTTTGTCTCACAGATGTCAATAGGAACCCTGAAAAAACTACTGCTTTGTTAAAGCAGGTTTGGCAGCAAAAGTTGGACAAAAGAACTTTGTCCAAAATTCAATCGCAGTACTTTTTGACTGGTGAAACGTTGCATAGGAACTTGAACTTTTTTCACATATATATGTTTTTGTAAGAATCTAACTAATTTTTTAAAAGTTTTCGTAAAAAAAAACTTTTTAAATTTATGATGAATGCGTCAGCTGGAAAATGCAGAGTTATACAATAGAAATATCTAAAATAAATTAAATTCATATTTTAAAGTTTGTTAAGAAAAAGTATGTATATAAAACCAAAATTTACAATTTAAAGTTTTTAGTTTTGAGGGCGTGCCCTGGTTTGATTTTGGTTTTTCCAAATATTCTACTTGGTAACTCACTTAGGACAATTTTGTGTAGATTTTCAGATCCCTACCATAAAGTATAACGTCAAATTTCTTGTATATTGCAAAATATACTTTTAAATTTAAGTTTGACATTTTTTTATTTACTTTTAAATGTTTATTAGTGCCATACCATTCAGTTATTTGGATCACTTCCGTAGTATGACAACAATGGGTTAAATTCAGTGATGATTCACCAGAAATAGAACTACTTGAAGCTGAGTTCATCAGAGCTGTAACCAATGGTTTATGTTGTAATTTTTTGCTGTGTGTTTATGGAAAGACCCTGAGTATGTTTTGGATAATTATCTTGTTAAACATAACCGGGTATGTTCTGTATTTCGCGTGAAATTAAAATGTGCGGAATCTGTGTTGGAAATATTTATTTATAACAACATTGCTATGCCAATTTAGAATGCAGTACATACCCGAATAAGTTTTAAAGTTTCAAACAAAAATCTTTACAAAAAAAAACATCTTTATTCCATTTTGAATTCATTTTTTATATTGCACAACCCATTCACAGTTAGTTTCCAAAATTGGGAAAACAAAAATTTATTTAAAATGCAAAACAGAAAAACAAAATATTGAGTCTCTTTATGTAAGCATATGAAGTTTTTTTATATCTTATTTCAAAAATCTTTGGGTTGAAGTCTACTGAAGAGTTTCTTTAGCAGAAACGAAATGCACATGGACGTTGTTTAACTAACAACCAATAATTTCTTTGTCATTTCAACATTTTCTACTGGGTATACATATCACTACTGTGATAATAAATAAATCAATAGCACCGATAATTTAAAATAGAAAATTTCAAATACAAAAAAAAAAAAATTATTTGAAAATCTAAAGTTAATTGAATTATGGTCAATCAAATAGTGCTGGAAGAGAAATAAATATTCATCCATAACAACTATTTATTCTTCCATCTACACATTTTTGCCAAGAATATTAAAAAATATATATATATATATGCTAATGTCACATTGCGTATATTTTTCAAGTTCTAGCAACAATAAAATATCATCTATGCAACAATGATGTGTGTGCTAGCTTTATTGTGGGTTGTTGGTTGACATCGATTTCAGGTACCAAGCATATTTCGTATGCAATTGTTAAACCAGTTGTCATCTTCAATTTCAAATTCAATTATAAAAACTTAAAATTGGCATGTGTATATACATAAATAAAACAAATTGTCTCGCTCTAAAAACAAGCATATGTATGTCCTTCTGTACGTGTATCTAATATAGGGGATGAATGGGACGGTAAAATAGCTGGCACATATTTAGTAGAGTATCCAATTATTTGACCTTTGGTTTTGTTCCAGTAAGAAATTAATTGATTTTGGGATTTTCATGTTGCTTGATTAGTCCAGTAAGTTTTTTAATTTTTCGAATAATTCGAATAACTCAAATTACTATTGCGTTAATAAACAGAAAAAAAAACAAAAATAAAAATGTAGTTAAAAAATTAATAATAAAATAACAATTCAATTTTGTAAACGTAATGACTTTGTACTACAAAATAATCCACACTGTGGATATACATATTTATTTAATGTTATTGCACACCATAATAAAAAAGAAAAACAAACTATTGACTAGTTCATTGACAATATCACCAGAAATACACTAGAACTCTTGTCTCTAACGTATCTCTACTCGCGCATAAAAGGAAAGTTGTCGACATTTTAACTAGTGCAATTGTCGCTGAAGAAATAGTATTGACATAGAGACATATAGTTGATATATGACATATAGGCGGACTAGAGGGTAGTACTGGCTGACACTTGGATTACTTTTCAATGTACCGTCCTAGGCGGTAGTCAATTGTCTCAATCTGCACTACTTTTCAACTAGCTTTAAGTTGATTTTTTTTAAAGAACCTGGTAGTCAGTAAATTTAAAATAATTTTCTGTAGTTCGAACAAGTATGTATCAGCATACGTTGTGTACTCAACGGACTACTACTCAGCTAAGGTATCATCTAAAATGATAACAGCAATATATTAATATAAAAATGAAATGAGTTTCAAAGTAAATTTGTTTGCTCTCACCAAACTCGATTAAGTACTCAAGTTAACAACTAATTTTGGATTTGTTCTGGATGTCATTGCAGTTAGCATTTAGTTATAGGTTAACTATTTTTGTAGTCAACCACACATTCTCCAACAGGCTATACAAATTTAAACAAGTAAGAGTACTATATTCGGCTGTGCCGAATCTTATATACCCTTTATCGACGTACGTTTTGAGTGTATACAAATACATAAGTACATAAATACGTACATATTAGTTTTGTGAAAAAAATAGGTCATGTAGTTTTGGCTGTAGTGCAATTTATAGTGAGTGATCTGCGCCCAGTATTGCACGTTCACTTATATCGCGGTATTATTAAACTATTTATTCCCAAAGAACTTTTCGATTTTGCTGAGCAGAAAAGTACATTCTCAGCAAAATGAAATATAACATGTTCTTTAGTTTATTTTGTAGTTATGACTGCTCTTTAACGACATATTTTATGTTATCTCCATTTATTAAAAATTAATAAATAATAATAATGCCATATGTTTTGAAACATAATTGTTCAGCACAATATCACATTGTTCAGAACAATAAGCAATCAGCCCATGCTTATGGTTAAATTCGATTTTCATAAAAAATTTTAACAAATATAAAAATCGTAAGTAAATGCCTTCCTAAAACATAATAAAATATTAAATTAAAAAAAAAATATACTATTATTTAGCTACTTTTATATATCAAAAAAATTTAAGTTTTCCAGCCCTGAAATCATATTTTTATATTTAGGACATTTAATAGTAATCTATTTTTTTAATTATAAAATATATTAAATTAACAAAGCAAAAAATGTGTTTGCTTTTATTACCAAAAAAAATATATATATATATATTTTCCAGCTCTGAAGCTGTTTTTTTTTATTTTTCAGATTTTAACTACCAAATCATTTATTTCTAAAATATAAAAATATAAAATATATTTAACTTATAAGGAAAAAGAAAAAAATTAATTCGACCTTGTTACTTTGTAAATTTTCCGAACCTGGAGTCATCGTTTTAAATTTGTCTAATTTCTTATACCAATTTATTTCTTTTAAAGGTATAAAATATGTCTAATTTGTAGAGAAAAGGAAAATATAATTTGTTATTCTTTCCAACACTAGAATCGTCTTTTTAATTTCTTTTTGAATTTAAATACAAATTTTATTCCCACTGATACATAAAATAGGTGTATTTGTCAAAAAAAAAAACACAGTAAGTTTCAGTTAGTCATTTTTATATGCCAAAAAAAATTTTAAGTTTTCCAACTCTGAAACGGTCGTTTCGCTTTTGCGGATTTTCAATACTAATCTATTTCGGACCATTTCTGACACACTAGTCTCAGACCGAAGGCTCTAGCTTTTCTGGGAGCTTCTGAAAACCGTTTTCACTTAAATACACACGGGCAGACGGGCAGACGGACATCGCTTATTTGTCTTCCCTATTCATAAGGATCCAGAATATAGATTCATATCGAATATATTATTTGTTGGGTTTTGTTGAATTTTCTAAGCCTACTACGCTTATTTGTCTTTTGTGATATTCAAAAATATTAATATTTGTGAATTCTCAAATAGTGTCTGCAAGTTTGTGCAGACGTTAAGAGGTTAGTGACTTTTCAACAATGAAATGCATTTAGACAAAGCTGAACCACCAGCAAATAAATTTAAAATCGAGATAATTAATTAATTTTTGTCAACTTTAATATAGAAGAATAAGTTCGTAGTCCGTGTCTGGATATGCATACATTTATGTAATTTAAACCAAATAGTAAATTTTTAATTTTTTTTTGCGTATAATTGTTTACTGACATTAAAACTACATAATTATATATAATAATAGAATACTGATAATGTTAAAGAAGTATGTTTGACCCCTAAGAATGTTTGCTAACCACACTTGTGATATTACAGGGGGTAAAATTTATCCCTTAGAGATAATACTCGTGCATTATATTATTATTTCACAACCAACACAACAAAAGAAGGAGTTCAATAATGTCACTTTTTCAATTCAATTCTATCAATAAATATTATGCTTATTGTACGGTTTATCTTTCTGGTTTGGTTGTATAGATATGCGGACGTGTAACAACGTTTATGGGCAATTTTCCCATTACTGTTTTAGCACCAACAACCTTACACTGTCATATACTATATCTTCTTTAGAGCCCTCCCTTGCTTTTTCTTGCATTATTACATTTACTGCCCTGCAGGAGTTTGTGCGAATACTTGTATCGAATTTGCAGGCAATGAAATCCCTCTTGACTATGTAACTGAGTAGACAATTATAGATTAGTACCATTTGTTGTATTTCTTTGATTTGTATTTGTCGTATTAAATTTCTGTGATTTCTTGTGGCATTTTAGACCGGACATATTCATTCACCGCATGATGTTTACAGCAAGCAAAAACAAAAAAAAATATCAAATATCAATGAGAGTGAAAAAAACTTCTTTAACGAAAATTGTGTTTGGCGTATAATTAGATAGATTATTAGATTGAAATGGGTGTTAATAATGTGTTTTGTAATTTTAATTTAATTTGATTGAATTTGATACAATATTATCCATAAAAGACAATAGGTTTTCGAATGGGTGATTTTTTAGGCGTTAAGTTTTCTTTTTGAAAAAAAAAAAATCAAAAGAAAACAAAAAATTTGCAAAAGTGAATGAAATTTTTCTTTGCGACCATAAATGTATGCCTGCCATTTACTTTTTACGGTTAATTTCATGTTAATGTTACCCGTGGCTTAGAGGTTGGCATTGGCGGAAGTAGAGGCTGGCGTTGGCTGAATGACTTAGCACGCTGGCTACAAAGCCGAAGGTACTGGATTCAATCCCTGTATCCAACAGTCATTAAATAACAATACCACGCATTTGCCTGATGTGCATTAGCGTTTGCTTGTGTCAGTTGTTGTAGGAAAGTTGAAGTGATGAAGGCATAGTCACTGGTCACTGAACTGTACCGACTTCAGCAGATACTCGTACTAATCCTAATGTAACATCAGAGCGCCCTCCTTCGTCGGTATTGTATAGCAGAATCATCGGCGAAGTAAAAATAACCAATAAAAAGGCTACTAAACACAGCTTCAAAATTTAATACTCCTCACTGACACCAGAGGCGCTGCAACACTAAATTATTTAAAAAAACAGAATTAAGCTCTCCCCTATCTCTTCCTTCACCAGATGGTCCATCCGTAAGCTCCAATTTTACCATACTTTCCATTATATTTCCACCTGTAGCATGATGTTGGCGCTCTATAGACTGCTTGAAAACGTGAAATTATTTGCTTACTAAACTTTCAACATATTCATGGTATTGCGTGCCGAGTGGCATGTGGGTCGTCTTGTTGAAACCACAAGTCAATCAAGTCTAATTCTTCCATTTTTGCAAAAGCAAAAAAAAAGTCGCACAGTACATTGCTCTATTAACTGTAATTTTGCGATTTGCATAGATAGTGAAAAAATACGGTCCAATGATACCGCCGGCCCACAAAACGCTCCTTTGGCATCTCTTGAGCTGCCTCTGGCTATGTTTTCATTAGAAATACATTTCTCGCACAAAATCAATGATTTGCACGCGTTGTTCGCTTGTTAGTCCATTCACAGTAAAATGGCAAACTTTACTGTGTATTTTTTGGCATTGCCACATGTCACGAAAGTGTTTTAAATCATTTTTTTTTATTGAAAACCCTGTGAAAAAAAAAAATTCACGAAACGTCGGGACAACATGTAATAAATTGCATTTTTATTGACAATAAATACGATAGCCTTGGTAGCTTAAAGGAAAAATATACCTAACAAAATATGGCGCGCATTTTGACCCCAGGAACTATTCGTTGGGCCTACACGCCTTTAATATTCTCCTATACCTGCGTACTTTCATTGGATTTGGTGGTTAAAGAGATGCAAAATATGCAGTTACTATATGATATTCTCTCCCGAAGTTTGTGAATAGAGACTTTATCATACCACGTCCGGTATTAACCACCAAATCTTATGTACATCACACTCCTTATAACATGGATATATAGTTCTTATAGTGAGGAAATGATGGCTGTAAGAAGAGTGAATGATATTTCAACGATCTTAAAATCTGTGTTTCTAAAAATGCATGTTTCAGTGAAATGGAGAAGAGAAGTTCTATTTGAAGACCACTACAGAATAGGAGCATTCAGGTGAACTTATTGCTACTGAGCTCTCACGGTGCTTCATAATCTTACAAATTTCTCTTAACTTGGAATAAGCAAGTTCTCACAACCTATGCAAACTAGAACTTACAGCGCAAGGTGTTGTGGGACACAAAGATAAGGTGGTCCCTTTAATAACTGCAAAATCACCGAAAAGATGTCGACTCAATGGAATAAAGAGAGCACGGCTTCTATGTTTTCCAGAACTATAAAATAGATTTCGGTACTGATGTCAGTACTGACCGGACACTGTCTCATAATTAATATTGAATATAATGAGTTCTGCTAAATTAACCAAGATATAGCTAGCAAAAAATTTAAGTCTTTCTTAAAATTTGAGATTTTTGAGATTTTTATGTTTTTTAAGAGATCTCTGAGTTAAAAAAACTCATGTTGATAACTTCTAAATATTCAAATTAGAAGTAAATTCGCTGCGTGATTTCACCTTCATTTGATTCATGGTGAAATTAGTACACGGTTCCTTAAAAAAGTGCATATATGGAGTAACGACATGTGGTAAATTATTGAAATTAATTTGATTAAGAATTATCAAAATGCCAAAATTTTATACTAAGAAATAATTTACTTATGGAAAACATATTTCAATATTAAATAAAAACATTCTCCTGAAAACTTTAATTTCGCTTACGATTAAAATATAAAATAGGGCTCGATATGCAACTGTTTATGCAACAAATCTGAGGAGAGTAGTGCGAGTTCTATTAATCAAAAGCGTAGCTCTTTAGAATTCAGTCGCTATGTACGTCCGATAGTTTCGCAAAAATGGCAGCTCGGCAACTGTAGCGGGTATACTAGAGGATTGCTTCACTTAAATGATACGACAAGCATACCACTCATTCGAAAATGGAGTAAACAAATTTAAGTTTAACACCTATGAGGTTAAAGCTTACGCCTAATAGTGCTGGGATACTATCGAAAGCACTAATGATGCTATCGATAGTTTCAAAATACCGAAAATATCGTTAGAAAAAAAATATCGATATCGATATTATGAGTTTCGAAAACCTGAGCTCTTATAAAAAATTTTTAACTTACAGCACAATTTTTCGAAAACTGTCACCTAAAATAACGTTCGTAGATACCTACATACATATTGAAATAAACATAAGACTATATCAATTCTTTTATTGAATGAACTATTTTTATTAATTAATGTGAGTTTCTGAAGAAGAGAAGAACAATTAAATTAGACTTTTAAGCTGGGGGAAATACCGATATTTTTCTGTGCAGCAACGCACTTCATCAGCACCATAGTCTATCTACTTGGGTAGAGATTGTTATTAACATCAGCTATTTAGATAGACTAGGGTGCTGATGAAGTGCGTTGCTGCACAGAAAAATATCGGTATTTCCCCCAGCTTAAAAGTCTAATTTAATTTTTCTTCTCTTCTTTAGAAACTCACATTAATTAATAAAAATATTTCATTCAATAAAAGAATTGAAATTACTGAACTTAAGCCTGACTAAAAATTATTTCTGATTAAAAATTCACTATAGTTCAATTAAAATCTAAAAATGTCTCACATAAGACTATATATTTTCAATAAAGGGATAAAAAACTAACTATAAACTCATAAAAAATTTGTTATATTTTTCTTCCTCAGGTACAAACGTTCAGTCGATAGTAATATCGATAGTATCGAGAGTCAAATCTGAACGATCTATAGATATCGCTAGTATCCCAGCACTAACGCCAAAGCAGTTTTAAAAAAAACTACCCACTTTATTAAATGTCAGTTAGTTCCGTCTTAAAGGGTAAAAGTGAGAAACTCGTGAAATTTAATATTATATTCTAGCGACTGTGGCTCCGCCAGCTATCACAGAAAAAACTAAATTTCAATTTCAGTAACCAAATTCGTTGAATCAGTAAATATTTTATTTGAATGCGATCCTACAAATAATTTTGTAAATTCTGATAAAAATTTTGTAAAAATTTAAATTAATCATAGTTTGGCTGAGAGAAAATGTTATTTAAGTGTGTTGGTGTTTATCTTGCTTTTTGATAGGAACAACGTGCTGTTGTGCGGTTGTTGTTGTTGTATATTTTGATCGATCGTGTTGTATACATGTAAATGCCGAAAAGTAGCCGACAAACGTCGTAGCCTGTTTCTTCTCTACACAGTTTTTTGGTACAAATTAATTTAGTGGAACAGTACAGAATATTTACTGAAACTAAGTTTGATTTCAAACAAATATTTGTTTAAAAATTTTTTGTGAAGAATTAATTTGCTGTGTAGAGAAGGTACTCATACAAAAAGTAATAAGTTTTGAACTCGGTAGACAAATGACGGAGTTAGAAATAATAAATATAAGAATTATGAATTTCCTTGGTTTAAAAAAAGAAAGGTTATCAATAAAATGCGGTTTTTTGAGGAAAAGTGGAAGAATATCGGGTCTGTACTGTAAATCGAATCATTTTACAAAACAAAAAATTTTCAAAAACGAGTAAATGTTTTCTACAAATTACTCGATTTGGTGACATTCGAAATTAAGTTGAATAAAATATTTGAACCTCGAAGTCAGTTGTTAATAAAAGAAATCACATTTTAAAGAAAAATTAGCATTTAAAATGCCCGGGTCTAAATCTTTGACCAAAAACAAGTGTTTTTATTCATACAAATAATTTTTGCTTATGCTTAGAGTAAAACTGGAAACAAACGGAATGTTTTTAAAATAAATTTTGTGCATTTAAATGTATTAAACTGCATGTAATTTGGAATTAAAGACCTCAAATTGTTAATATAAATTGTTTTTTGACGTTTCTTCAGTGATTTATTGGAATAATACCATATTCGATTTACTTTCGACCAGGTATGCTTACTCGATTTAAAAACGTGTTAAACTATGTGAATTCGGTTTAGAGAACACAAAAACTTTTATGTCGTTTTGAAAACGAGAAATTTGCTCGGATTCGGTTTACAGAACAGGCCCGTATATATGTATAAAGACATGTTTAATCTTTTTTACTATAGCTTTTATAACAGTAGGCGCTACAACACTGCTCTGGGCATTAAATAAATCACGCAATTGCCGAGTTATAGAAGAATTAAGATTTCTTACTTTACAATTTGTCCTCTCGCTACACTATCCTTTTCACAAAGAAGGTAAAATGTCAGTTTTATCGTAGAGTTTATTTGCCTGAGTGTTATTTCTCTTTAAAGGAAATAAGTTCCTTCCTTCATTTCTTCCTTCCTTTCTTCTTTCCTTCCTTCTTCCCTTGCTTTTTTAATATACTAAAAAATATTTGAACACTATTTTTTTCGTTTTAGAATATATGAAATTGCTTTAGTATTAAATTATTTCTTGTTATCGATATAACAAAAAATATATAAAAATAAACTTAAATTAAATTTTATAGAATCTGACTGACTTTATACAGTTTCAAACTGTGGGGCGTAACTTAAACTTCTCCAACCGCAAAAAAGAGATTCTTATTTACTTTTAAAAGTTACCAGTACAACAAAATAACCCTTAAAAGATCTTTTGTTTTTCTTTAATTTTATCAGAAAACACACCAGCACTAAACTAACAAATTTGTATCGCATCATATCACGAGGGAAACTTTGAGAAAAGGGGAATCTTTTCATAACTTGCGTTTTTATTTACTAATTGTTCATATGTAAGCAATGAATCTTAATAAATTTCAAATAATATTTAGAGTTAGTAAAACATATTGAAATATTTGCAAAGAAGGGGCGTTTTTAATCAAAAATTATTTGAATTATCTAAAAATAAAATAAATAAATAATACGAGCTGAAAAATGTTCCATTCACTTGCGCATTCACCACCAACGGAACCACTTGCAAATAAAAATGCAAGTATATTTATAGTAAATTTTTTCTAAGTTGAAAATTCTTTCCCCTCATATCATCTTTAATTCAGTTATTTGTTTAAGAATTGTAATTGAATTGTTTATGCAAACATGCATTTCCGCAAACAAATATAATAAAGTTCAATAAGGCGAGAGTACCTGGAAAAATGTTTACATACTGTCAGTAAAAAAAAAATGATTTTGTTTTATAATGCAATAAATGTACAAGTACCATAAATAAGCATCATCTTAAAAAAATCAACCACCATTTAACCCTTATCCTAAGGCGAGGTTTTCATTACAATTTCTAATGATGTGTTGTTTACGTAAAACGAACAATTAATACCGAATCTGCCAAATCTTTAATAGTACAAGTTTTGCTAAATATTGAGCCTAAAGGCTAAAGTTAAATTACATTTAAATTATTTTCAATCTGCCTCTAATTGAAACAAAAACACATTTGGCTTTAAAACATTTGCAGTCAGTTATGGGTGGTTGTCAGGAGTCCGTAATAACTTAGACTTGTTGGCTCATGTTGACATTATGGAGACCTTTAAGTAGATTTTTTATTATCAAACCCATCAGAGATCAAAGTGACGAGGTTTTCCAAACTTAATAAAGCACGAAAATTCAATGTGATGTTCATGGAATCTAGCACATTTATCAAAAGAAGTGTGAAAGAGACACTCCATCTGATCTTACTATTTATAGCATCCATATCCGACCGAAAATAGCATATTAGTCCTCATGTTTTGTTTTTCAAAAAAGAAAGGCAATGAATGCCTACTACTATTACTAGATATTACCTTATTTAGGAAAGGGTTAGTGATAGAGAAGACAGGTGGTGAAGGAAGAGATTTTACAACTCTGCTTTTTGCACGTTTTTTTAATAATGCAGTGTTGCAGCGCCTCTGGTGTCAATGAAGCGTATTAAATTTTCAAAGCTGTAATTAGAAACTATTTTATTGGTTATTTTACTTTGCCGATGATTCGTTTACCCAGTGCCGATGAAGGAGGATGCTCTGATATTACATTAGGATTAGTACGCGCTAAAGCAGGAGTAGTTCTGTGACTAGTGTATAATTCAGCCAACGCCACCCTCTTGTATGCGCCAATCCTTCAAAGACTATTCTAAGGCTGGTCGACTGTGTACAGGAGAGGGCGAAAAAGCTCACTGGCATCCAACTCTATTGCCTGTTTGGAGCATCGTATGCAGGAGCAATGTAGAATGCATTCCACTGTTCTATCACTACTACAACGGAATGTGTACTGATGAAATGAGAGAACTTGTTCCCTAAACCCCCGTATTTTTACGCACAGCACGGTTTTCATTACTAGCAGCAGAAGTCTCTTCTAGCACAATGCTTTTCATGACTAGTCCTACTAAAAGAATTGTAATTAACCATAAATCTAACACTTTGCCGAAGGTAGCAACTGAAGTCACTGATTATTTTATTAGGTTTACTGAAAATAGGACCGAACCGTCTAAACTTTCTTTTGATCCACTATAGTGAATCGATAACAATTTTTTTTAAACAACTTGGGAATTTATTGCATAGAAAAATAATATCGTACATATAATCGACTAGTAAAATAGACTGCGATGACTTCACATGTAGACCCCGTGATGGACCATGTCCAGTAAAATTTCACATCACATACTAGTATTATGTACTTTTATATAACCCTTTCCTATGAAACTTGACAGATGTGCTCTTGACTAAAGACCTCTCTAAAATATAAAACATGTCTAATAAATATAAATAAAAAAATGTTTTAGTTAGGTACTTTTATACACTAAAAAAGAACAATTAAATTAGTTTTAGTTACTTTTACATAACAAACAAAGTTTAAATTTTCCAGCCATGGAACTGTCCTTTTTTATTTTCCTGTTTTTCAGTACTAATGTACCGATGTAATGGACCGATTCTGATACATCAGACCAATACCGAAATCTCTAACTTCTCAGAAAACCGATTTCAAGTGCAGACAGACGGACAGCGCTTATCCGAATTCCCTATTCATAAGTGTCCAGAATGGATATGCTTTATGGGTTCGCAATAGGGTGGCCAGGCGGCCTGGAATGGCCTGGATTTTCCAGTTTTTTAGAGCCTTGTCCAGTTACCAGCTAAAATAGAATTTTCAGTTAAAAAATTACTTCTTTAATTTTGAAAAATAGTTTCTTTATCAATTATATGTTTTAATTAATTACACAGCGCGACAGTGGTTTTATTGCTTTATTAAGATAGCCTATCCTTATGTATTCTTATCTGCTGATTACGATGGCATCATTAGTCTTACTCCAGCAGCTCTAATATTAAGGATATAGTGACATTTAGCATTTGCATAATTTATGCCACTTTTTTATAATTGGCTTAGTATATCACGAAAACTTAAAAATACTTTCTGGATTATTAAATTTCATTAAATTACCTCTGAGTAGATGAACATTGAGTATACCATGATATCTTACTGTTATTACATAGATGTTAAAAATCGTGTCTTATTGGTTTAGTTCTAATTTTTTTTAAATTAAATTTTTTGAAATTAAAATAACTGCTTCTTATATATTTTTGTCCGCTGATTACAAATAAAGTTTCATTATAAAAATTATATCAGCTATAGTCTCACCTTTAGAAAAAAAATATACTAAAATTTTTGCTCTCTCACACCATCCCAAAAATTTGTCTTTTGTATCACATTTCTGAACTATGCAATTGTTACGTATAAGAAATGTTGTATTGACCAATCCAAAAAATTTTTGTTTTATTTGTATTTATTATATCTTAATTTGCAGCTTCTACAAAAAAAAAACCATTTTGAGGAAAAATTAGAATTTTTAATGCAAAATTATTGGGCATAATCACGAGTGTGGTATTTCGACTTCGACTACGACTATTTTGTACTAGACTAAAGGTACCAACAGACGACATGTTTTTCACATTGTATGTGTCAGAATTTACATATGTAAACGAAAACATGTCGTGTGTTACCTTTAAAACATTGCTTGTGTAAAAAACATGACAAAAAACTTAAGACCTTATTTGAAATAGAGCGTGCTTTATTTTCTTATGTTAAACATACAGCTCCAAATGTCTATGTCATGCGAAAAAATTCATCGGCGGTTGATTATGTGCACTATCATTAGCCGTCTGAATGAAGTATTTTGCAAGACAAATTAATTATATATTTTTTTTTTTAATTTAATGTCGTTTTATTAAAATAAGTCCAAAAATGTATAGATTTTTAGATACAACCTCAACGTCTTGTTTAAAAAAGAAAAAATTAAAAAAGCAAATTTGCGTCGCCAGTACTACAGCGACGGAACCAAAAATATTTCGACGGCTGCAAGCCATTTATAAAACAAACTACGTGGATATTTATGTACTGAAAAAGAAGAAGTGATACTACATGTACGTTTGTGACAAAAAATTATAAACCTTATGTAAATTAACCAATATTGACAAGCATAAAAAAACATACGAGTCGAAAACTTAAAAAACACATGTAGAAAACATGTAGTCTGTTGGTACCTTAAAGAATATTGCATAATAAACTCGTCCTATTCGAAATTCGACACTCGTAATTAGGCTCACTAAAATAATCACAACTTATCAAAAAATAGAGGCTTCATTCCAAATCAGCGACGTCATATTATTAGAAATAATATTTTTTGGTGGCGTAAGAAAAGAAAAATTTAATATATTATTTTTTAAATATAATGCACAAATCTCTGAAACTAGAGGGCATAAGAATATAAGAAATCTTTTATCGTAAGTAGCAGACAAAAATACATAACGATCAGTTATTTAGGTAAGAAATATCCTCACAAAAACATAAATGTGAAAGACGGCCATTAAAAGTTGTGAGATATAAATTTTGACCAAGTTCTTCGTTGCCACAATACCTAACACTAGTGTTGTCAATTATTCGTCTTTTATGTTTGTTCGAATGAAATTTCATAATTTTTTTCTTGGTCGAACAGACGAATAATTTTGAACTTTTGTTCGAATATTCGAACGAACAAAGAATAAAAAAAATATATTCGAATAATCTTAAAAAAGTTTGCAAAAAACGACACGTATGTGTATTAGATTAATTTTTTTTATTAACAAACGAAAAATATTTCATTACACAAGAAAAACAAATAATTTCAATAACAAATTTAGGAATATTAATAACAAAACTTTAAAATTTTAAGAACCTTTGTCGCAGTTGACGCTGTGGCATATATAAGAACTCTATGTTGCACTTATACTATTCAAGTAACAGAATCGCAAAAAATAAAAGATTAAGTAAAAAAATTATGATAAATTCCAATCGACAAGACTGGTTTTCTTCAAGTATAAATTAGAAGATATACGATCATGTCACCATTCAAACGAAAATAAAGCGAAATTAAAATCGGTCAAGACGTTGGGGAGCTACTGCGTCAAAGACAAGCAGATCAACAGAATATATCTAAAAAATGTGATATATTCTAAACGGCTGGACAGATTTTCTTTAAACATAGCTAAGAATACTCTCGAACAAGTCATTTTTTATTTTATTTTTAAAGAGAAGTAACAATCAGACAATGATTGCCTACTACTATTATAAGAAAAGGTATAGTAACAGAAAACATAGGTGGTGAAGGAATAGATAGAGGAATGCTTCATTTTTTTACAGATCTGCTTTTTGCACGTTTTTTTAATAATGTAGTGTTGCAGCGCCTCTGGCGAGTCGTATTAATTTGTTTGAAGCTGTGTTTAGTAGCAGTTTAGTAGTTATTTTACTTCACCGATGATTCTGCTACACAACGAATGGGGGTGCTCTGGTATTACATTAGGATTAGTATCTCTTGAAGTATAGTTCAGTGACCAGTGACCATGCCTTCATCACTAGAACTTTTCTACAACAACTGATAGAAAGGAACCACCACATCAGAAAAATGCGTGGTGTTGTTATTTAATGACTGTTAGATAGCGGGCTCGATCCTAAAACCTTCGGTTTTGTAGTCAACGTGCTAACTTTTTCAGCCAATGCCACCCTCAAACAGGAAAACTAAATCAAAATCGGTCCAACCGTTTGGTCTGTACGTCGACTCGTACATACAAATAGATACACAGACACAAACTACATTCAAACTTATAACACCCCTGTTTTTGTCGGGAGTTAAAAAGTAAAACAAAATTAAAATAATAATATAATTAGTAAAAAGAACAAAAAACGACAATGGTAAGACTGTTGTAAATATAGTGATGGTAAAATTGAGCTTACAATACAAAAAAGCTTTCAGCAAATTGAAATACGATGAATCAAAACAATTCACATATTCCATTTGCAATAAAATGCTAAGTATATAAAGCAGAAATCTACATCAACTGACACCACACACAGTGGACCAAACACAAAAGAACGCTGATGATGAGAAGGTTTAGTGGCCTTCGAAAACGGCTGGCTGTTCCGTTCAACTACAGGGTGGGCCGAAAGAAACCAAGGGGTGTAAAAGTTTAATAACTTTTTTGTTTATTAATTTTTTTTTATTTTTTCTTTCAGATTATATAGACAACACTTGGAGAATTTATAATGGAGAGGTTCACAACAGAACAGAGAACCAGAACAATAGAATTTTATTATTTAAATCAGAGATCAATTATTTTAACGCAAAGAGCATATCGTCGACATTTTAACGTTAGAATTTCGCCCTCTGAAGCGATGATTCGTTGCTTAGTTAATCGTCATCACCAACATGGCAGCGTAAGAGATTTGCCTCGAACCGGTAGACCACGTTTAAGTCGCACTGCGGAAAATATTGAACGGGTACAGCAAAGTGTTAACGAAGCACCAGAAACATCTGGCAGAAGGCGTTCTGCTCAGCTAGAAATGTCTCGTACGTCACTACGGCGCATTTTAAAAAAAGATTTACAGTTATACCCATATAAGGTGCAATTGGTCCAAGAATTAAAACCCGCAGATCATCGGCAACGTCTAAATTTTGCAGTTAAATTTCAAGAGTTGGCCAGAAATGAAATCAACTCGAAATTCGGAAATTATTTGGCCAGCGCGATCGCCAGATTTGACTGCACCCGACTATTTTCTTTGGGGTTTTTTGAAGGAGCGATTGTATGTGAACAAGCCAGAGACAATCTTTGAACTCAAGGCAAACATTGTTGCAGAAATTCGAACGCTACAGCCACAAGTTTTGAAAGATGTTATGGAAAATGCTCTAAAAAGAGCTCATCAGTGCGAAGCTGAAAACGGTGGTCATTTAAGAGACATCGTTTTTCATACTTAGTGTAAAAAAATTTCCATTTTGTATATTATATAATCTGAAAGAAAAAATAAAAAAAAGTTAATAAACAAAAAAGTTATTAAACTTTTACACCCCTTGGTTTCTTTTGGCCCACCCTGTATGTGTTGTTAGTCAGAATATTTACAATAGACTTTGGTGTTATTTGTTCATTAATAATTATCACATGTAATTTGGCTTAAAAAGCGATACGAACTTTAGCCCGTTCAAATCAAAAATATAGAAACAAATGGAGTTCGAATAATAATTAAAATTAACTAAAAAATAAAACAAAATTAGTAAAAAAGACTAGCCCTCTTATGCAAAAAAATATTTTACTTTAGCTTTAAAGTTCATAGTAGTTGATAAGCACTTTAAGGCTAACATAGCTTTGTTAAAAAATCATATGCAAAAAAAAACAACTTTAAATAATTTGTGATTTAATAATAAATACTGGTAACACCACCGTGTTCAACAACCACTTCACAGCTTATGATGTACAAAATTGAATACAATTTCATTCGGGTATTCAAATATTTTTTTATTTTATTAAATAAATTTTTATTATCTTGAAGTAAAGCAACCTAATTTAAAAAATATGAGCTTCTTCATATGTAGTAGGAAAACAGATAAACACAACCATGAAGTAAAAGTAAAAAAATGTGGAAAATTATCACAATTTGTTTTATTCGAATGAAACGTGTATTTGAATATCCAGCTTTTTTCGATTTGTTTTGATTGTATGTACATCACTAAAACATTTTTGTATAATTGTATTTATTTTAATATTTTTTTATGGATTTTGCTATGTATTTCGAAGCAGTTGGATAATTTGGTGATGTTTCCCATTACATTGACAGAAATAATAAACTTAAGATAAGAGCAGGCACTTCTAGCTTCATTTTCAGATGTAACATGAATCAGTATGTGCTATATTAGTAAAAATATTTGATGTACAAAATACACATTTTGGAAATATCAACTTAAAGTAGTCTTAACAAACGTGGGTGCCTACTTTAGAATTTTTATACAATAATTTTTTTTGAATACAACTTTACTTAACATTGCTTGGCAAAGCTTTATTAAGTTTTTTTGCATAAGACCCTAGGTATTTACACAAATTTATAAACATTTTTAATATATTATTAATTTTTTGGAAAAAATTATTTAAAAACCGCAGATAACCCAAAAAATCTTTTTATACAAGTAGTTAATGAACTTGTTCAAATATTCGAATATTCGACAAAAATTATTCGAATAATTTTTTATTCTCAATTGAAAATTTTTCTTCGTTCGAACAAATATGATAGAAAGTTGTTCGAATATTCGAACAATTTTTGTTCGAATAACAACACTACCTAACACATAAATATGTTATGTATGATATAAATTTGTAATCGTAAGGGTGTCATATAATTTTTAGATAATCTACTAACTTGACAACATTTTTATCAATATAAAGAAATTAATATTTATACATTATTCTCTCCTTTTTTAGAAAGGTGAAAATGGTGCCAAGTTAGCAGATTACCTAGAAATTATATGACACCCTTACGATTACAAATTTATATCATACATAACATATTTATGTGTTAGGTATTGTGGCAAAGAAGAACTTGGTCAAAATTTATATGTCACTACTTTTAATGGCCGAAATTTTGGATAGGAACTTGGCCGTTTTTCATATTTATGTTTTTGTGAGGATCTGATTACTTTTTGAAAAGATTTCTATAATAACACTTTTTAAACGTAAAATTTCAAGTGTATTTTATTTCTATTCATCATCGCTGTGCCAGTTGAAAATGGCAGAGTTACATAAAATAATGGGTAAAAGTGTGATGGGTGTTGAATTGTTGACCTTAAAAATGCACCATTGTGTCATTACAACGGGTCGCCAGTGTGTATGCAATTTGGTAAGAGGCGACTGGAAGAAACATGTAAAATACAGCATAAATTTTACTGGGCATGACCCCGCCTATTTTCTCAATATATTAACATGTTAAATAAAGTCTGCTTAGCCGAAGTACATAAATCAAAAGGATATGCCCAATGTGCATGCAAAGTTTCAATAGTTTAGCTGGTGCTTTTAATTTTTGGATTTTCCGATTGAGTAAATCAATTACTATTTGTGTACAAAATGTCAGCTCTCTATAGTATAATATTACTTAAAATTTTCATGAGCCTGGCCCCGCTGACTTTTATATCTGCTAGTGCTTATGGTTCATGCAAAGTTTGGTATTAAAAAGTTAATAAGAAATACCTGAGTACTAAATTAAAAACTGCTAAGCCAAAGTACCTGAACGGAAAAGCTAAGATTTATGGGTGAAGTCACGGCTACTTTTCAAAATAGGAAATTTTTTTTGGGATAAGTGCAATGTGTATGAAAGGCTTTATTCAATAAAATTTATCTTAATTTTGAATTTAGAGTTGTTACCGCCCTCTGATAGCAACTTCTGGGTTTTCAGATTTTTCTTAGTGATCTCTTATCTAGATTTATTTTTGTATCAAATTTAAGCTCGCTAGTGCGAATTGGAGTTTTAACGTCGTGGCCCCACATACCAGGTAAAACTTTTTGGTTTTAAGATTTTCCCATTGGCTTACGCAGCTACACTTACTAGTGTATAAAATGTCAGCTCTCTAGCGCGAATTATATCTTTAGATTTTATCAGCATTACCTCTCCCCACTATTCCTAACTCAAAATTTTGTTGTGAGCAGCGCTTATAATTCATGCTAATTTTCTTCTAAAATATGCTAGACCGATGTAGATTAAACACAAGTGATCACGCCCAATTTTTAAGGTGGTTGACTAAATTGGCTTGAATTAAAAGCTGTATATTAAGTTTTTAGTTCAACACAATATTAGCGTGGCCCCGCCCATTCTGGTAAAATTTTTTGGGTTTTCAAATTTTTCTAGTTTGTTTCTCACTTAGACCTACTTGTATGGGTGCAGTCCCGCCCCTCTAACTCAAAATTTTAGGGTTTTTAGATTTTTCTAGTTGGTTTCTCACCTAGACCTACTTGTATATGAAATTTCAGCTCCTTAGCGCAACTTTTAACTTTTCATTTTTATGGGCGCAACCCCGCCCACTTTCCCAAAGTCAAAATTTTTTTTGGGTCAGTGCTTATTATTCGTGTCTAGTTTCGTTACAAACGGATAATAATAGCTATATAAATAGCATATCTAAACATGCTGAACCGCAGGACATTAAAATGAGGTTTAAATTGTATGGGCGTGTCAACGCCTACTTTTTTAATGAAAAGTTTATAGCCTTGCATTACCGCAGTATATATGCCGAATTTCAATAAAATAGCTTCCATGAAGCGCCTTAGATTAGCATTTTTAATTCTGACCTTTATGGGCGTGGTCCCGCCCTCCTGGCTAAAATTTACGAATTTTTAGATTTTTTTAATTTATTTCTCACCTAGACCTAGCTCTGTATCGAATTTCAGCTCAATAGCACAATTGCCCCGCCTTCCTGTTTAAAATTTTCGGGTTTTCAGATTTTTCTGGTTCATTGCTCACCCAGATCTTCTCGTGTATCAAATTTTAGCTCTCTAGCAATAGCGGAAGTGCTTCATCAATTTGATGAGTGTGTCAGTGGTCAGTGAGTATGCACTTTTTGCACCTTCATATCTCCTGAACCTTTCATTGCAAAACTTTCAAACTTCGCATGTAACGTTTAATGAATTTATTCTAATTAATGTTTAAATATCATAATTTTGCGATTGCGGGGAATAAAGTTATGAGAGGGATAAAAACAGCTCGAATGGCTTCTTGTAAATATGCACACTGCGTGCATTGGCCAGAACTTGGCCTGGCGCACTACCGTTCGCGATATGCACGCTATGTCAACACAATAGACTGTTGATTCGAAAAATTAAATTCAATTATTTTTGTACGTTGTTCGATCGGTTAATGATTCATAATTAATTCCCCAAGTCTTCTTCACAAAATGCTGAAAAAAACAAAGAAAGAATAATAATAATTCAAACCATGTAGCGCAGTCTGCGCCACCCTGTACCATATGTGCAATTAAAATACTCCTCAAATATCCGAATCCCACTATTATTTATATTTTTCATAAATGGTAGAGTAAAATAAACGAATGTTGGCTCAAATCCCCAAGGGCCATCAACAAACGTGTACGAAAATATGATTGCATTGTATGCTGTATGTACATATATACATACATATGTACTCGTGTGTTGGAATCGTTATATATAAAATTATTTGTTTGTTGGGTTGTCTGGGTGGCTGGCAGTTTCGTTCATTCGTTTGTTTGCTTTGTTGGTTGATGATGGTCTGTTGGGATTTTCTTAATTTTAAATATTTGCAATTGCGCACATAATGAAATAATAACCTCATCACACCAGAGTTTTGGGATGCTGGATGATTTAACTTTCAACATCCAAATAAATTTTATTTTCGAGGGACTGTAAGCAGAAGAATGAATAATATCTTAAGTTTTACTTTTTTTTACTAAAACTAATCATATTTTTTATATGGAATTTTCCTCTTTCCCAGAAATTCCAACATGATTTTATTATCCTGCATTTAAAATTTTTTTATGTATTTTTAAAACGCTTTAACTTTTTGCTTTGTCCTTCCGGTACTGTCTTCCTTCTTAAGTGAGGGTAATTGCAATTAATTTCTTGTTTTGTTTAAAAAGTGGACATTTGTTATTGTTGTTCTTTTTTATTATTGCTGTTTTATTTATTTTGCGGTTTATAAGGGTCCGTTTTGCTACTCATTTCATTAATTTGATTTTTTATCAAAACTTTTGTTTACACATTATGTTGAGATAAAATCATTTAAAATAATTTTAAACCCTGATTTGTGTGTGTGTTTTTTTTTATTGTTCGAAAAACATTTTTTTTTCAGTTTTAGCCATTAGTTTGATTGGCTTGTGGCAGCAATTTAGATTTTTATTGTTGATAAATCTGTCGTGAATTTTATAGTAAATTACTAGTTTTCAGATATTTTTTGTTTAGGTGTTAATGAAAGGGTTATTTAAGGGCAATAATGATTTGATTTGTACTTACATATATACAAAAATACTTACAAACATAAGTATGTATATATGTATTACATATGTATTGACAAAATATTAAAATCGTTTTACAAGTAAATAATAATATAAAATGAGGGTGATATAATACTATGGACATGCGGTCATTAACGAGATTTTGTTTCAATAAATGGATTGTATTGTATTGAAAACACTTATTCGATAGGGAAACAAATTTAGCAGTTTCTTTGAGATCCAAATAAATCAAAGTTCGCAAATGAGATGAAATTAATAGGCATAATATCTGAGCACTTGCAATCGAACTCTTGTACGGAAACGAAGTCTTTTTCTACCCTTCACCAAAAATGGTAAAAATATGTATATAGGTTGGTCATTCCGTGTGTGATTTCCACAATAATAATATGCGACCCATAAAGTATATATTTATATATATTCTGGATCCTTATGAATAGGGAAGACCAAGAAGCGATGTCCGTCCATCCGTCTGTCTGCAGGTGAAATCCGTTTCCCAAAGCTCCCAAAAAGGCTGGAGACTTCGCTCATAGACTGGTGTGTCAGAAATGGTCCGAAACAGATTGGTATTGAAAATAAGTAAACTAGAGGGATTGGTTTCAGAGCTGGAAAACTTAAAATTGATTTTGCCATATAACAGTAACTAGCTAAAACTAATTTTTATTTATTTTTTGTTAAAGTAACTTATATTTTATTTCAGTACGAAATAAATTGGTACTAAAACCCAAAAAAAAAGTATTTAAAAATATGTTGCCAGGGTTGGAAACCTTAATTTTTTTTGATATATAAAAATAACCTACTAAAACTAATTTTTCCTTTTGCTCTTTAAATCAAAAATATATTATATTCTTAAATGAAATATATTGGAGTAAGAAATCAGAAAAATTTAAAACGATGATTCCAGATTTGGGTAACTTACACTTTTTGTGATATATAAAAGTAACTAGGTCTAATTAATTTTTTTCTTTTTCTTTATAATTTAAATATATTTGATGTTTTGCAAAGAAAATTTTGGTATAGTAAATTAGAAAAATAAAACCCACAGCTCCAGACCTGGAAAGTTTGAACTTTTTTTTGGATATTAAAGTAACAAAATAAAACTAATTTGTTTCTCATTTCCTTTCTTTTTCTTCGTTAACTTGAAATATTTTATATTTTCCAAAAAAAAAAAAAAAAAAAAAAATAGATTGGTATAAGGAATCACAGAAATTTAAAAGGATGATTCCCGGGTTGGAAAGTTATTTTTTTTGTATATAAAAGTAACTAGGTCAGGTCTCTTTGTCTACAATTTAAATATATTTTATGTTTAAGAATGAAATAGTTTGCCATAAAAAATTAGAAAAATAAAAAACATTGCTCCAGACCTGGAAAATTTAAACTTTTTCTGGTATATAAAATTAATGTAATAAAACTTATTATATCTTCGGTAAAAAATTAGTAATAAAACCAGAAAAATCTAAATTATGGTTCCAGGGTTGGAAATTAAAAAAAAAAATTGGTAAAAAGAACCACAAATATTTTTTTAGTAAAACATATTTCATGTTTTTTCAAGATCTTTAGTCATGAGTTTCTGTATTTTTTAAATTTTTATATGGATATCTAATTAAAGTATAAACGAAGGTTTGTGCCAAGTTGCTTATTATGTTCTCAGCTCAGTTCTGTTTCAAATGGTCTTTCGTTCACTAGTTATAATGAATTCTTATTAATTTTTAGTAAATGGAGATATAAATAAACTTTATAGCTAAAGAATAGTATCTAACTGTAAAATAAATTAAAGGAAATGTTCCATTTCATTTCCTTGAAAACGTCCCCTTCTGCTGAACAAAATCGAAAAGATTCTTTAGGATTATGGATGGAATGGGATGTCTAAATTGAGACACTAAACAGTTTTGCAACATCAAATATTATTAAATACGGGAAAATATAAAACGAGTTAGTTTACTTGGTATGGAGGTACAATACTTAAACTATTTTGAGCTTATTAAATAGTAGCAAGGGTTTTGAACATCTCTAGAGCAAGTAAATTAGCCCCAATTTCTTCCTATTGTATTGACGTGACGTTGATGTTGACAATTGGAATCAGAATGAATGCAAGATATTTTTGAAATACAGAGTGTAGAAGAAAATATTCAACTATTGCTCATATCGAAAATAAAATATTTGAATTAAATTCTTTAGTTCAAAAATACCGATAGGTCACTTACTAAACATTGCACCAGGAAAAAAAAATTATCAATATATTCACAAAATAAATATGTATGTATATATGCACTTATGTATGTATCTATATACTCCATATACGTACGTCTTTGAAGGGTGTATAAGATTCGACACTTACTTGTTTTGTTTGTTTTTCAATTCAGTTTATTGTGTCTAATGATATTTACAAAATTTACTTACAATAGTGTATATACATTTACAAAGAGTTTAAGGATTTTTCCTTTTTCTACTTAATAATACAATTTTGTTTCATGTTATCCTTAATTTTAATATAAAGGGTCCGCCATCTAACTTTTTTTTTCAACAAGTGCTTATTTCGTGAATGGTAACACTTAGCTGATGTCTGATTTGACAGATAATTAGTTTTATCCTTCCGCTGAACGAATATGGTTGTGTATATGCTTGAACAACGCTGGGAAATATTGCGACATTACTTTGAAAATCATGGTAATGTTGCAGAATGTGTGCGAAAATTGCGTACGGATTTTGGAAGAAGAGAAGCAAAGTCAGCTCCGTATGTTCTTTATCTCGTGAAAAAAGTGAAAGAAACTGGCATCCTCATCGATAAACCAAAGCGTGAAAAGCCAAAAACAGTGCGTACACCCGAGAATATTGCTGCTGTGGCAGAAAGTGTGCGTGAAGCGCTATCAACATCAATTCACCGTCGTTCTCAACAATTGAACATTTCGGAGACATCATTGAGACGAATTTTGCATAGAGACCTTGCTATGACGCCATACAAAGTCCAATTGGTTCAGGAGTTGAAGCCAACTGACCATGCAATGCGTTTTCGCTTCGCTAAGTGGGCCTGCGATCGACTTACAGAAGATGCCAATTTTGCCAAAAAAAATCATCCTTTCAGATGAAGCTCATTTTGATCTTGGCGGGTATGTAAGTAAGCAAAATTGTCGCATTTGGGGCACAGAAAACCCGCACGCATACATTGAAAAGCCGACCAACCCAAAACGAGTCGCTGTTTGGTGCGGATTTTGGTCCAGAGGCATAATTGGGCCATTTTTTTCAAAAATGAGCAAGGAGTGGCCGTTACAGTCAATGGCGATCGTTATTGGTCCATGTTGAATGAATTTTTGTTCACAAAAATTGAAGAGGAGGATATTGGAATCATTTGGTTTCAACAGGACGACGCTACGTGCCACACAGCCGAAGCTATACTCGATGTTTTGCGCCCTGTTTTTGAAGATCGCATTATCAGCCGCAGAGCTGATGTCGTTTGGCCACCTCGGAGCTGCGGCAAAGATAAGTGTTACGCCGACAAGCCAGAGACAATTGACGCTTTAGAGGACAATATTCGTGAAGCCATTGGTGAAATACAGCTGCACACAATCGATAAAGTGCTTAAAAATCGGACCTATCGTGTAGGCTACTGCATGGCCAGCGGAGACAGCCATTTGAATGAAATTATTTTTCATTATTAACCGTAAGGATTGTACTTTTAACTAAAAAAAAAGAAATTTGAGAAAATATTCAGAAGTTTTTTTATAGCATTTTAAAAAAAAATTATATGGCCGTCCCTTTAGTATTTAAATTAAGGTGAAACTTTTCAAAAACCTTGTGAAAATTTTTCTTTTTCATGATAAAACTTAAAAATTACTTAACTGACTAATCTAAAACGGGGGCTAACTCAACTATATGATTATATTCAGAATGAAAACATCTAGTATTGAAATTTTCATACAATTTGTATATGTTAACAGCGAGCAAATCGACGTTTGCGATTTGGTGTAGTCTTGCTGTAGAATAATGTGTGGGAAGATTATGGATTAACTTTAGGAGTTTATTTTTAAGGATTTGTACACGCAAAGAAAAGATATGGTTGTAGAATGGTTGAGAAAACAATATTATGTTCTCTGAAACAAATGTGTGGTCGTTGAAAACTAATTATTGCTATTTTAAACATTTATTTCGTTACGATAAACAGAGTAATGTTTGAATTTAATAATTACATTATCACATCCATACAAAAGTGTGATATGGTTAGAGTTTAACAATATAGTTTTGTTAAAAATTTATGACTACAACATAATTTGTATTATTATTTAAAAATAATATGATATAAATAACAATATAATGTTACCCAAAACCATACTATGTTAAGTTTAAAAAAAATCTTTTTCAGAAACATCTGTCAGTTCAGTATTTCGTTTTTAAGCTATCGGTAGTGCACGGGTGGTGTTAAATAAATGAATAAATAAATAAAGTATAAACAAAAGGGTAGACCACTAAAAATATATAAACATTTGTGTATTTCTTTATACAGGGATGTCTGTATGTCGTATAAGTATACATTTCTATATATGTATACATTTTATTTCACCAATATTAACTTATTTTTATTTTGAATTTAACGCACAGCTGTTTTTACAATAAATGTATGATTATGGTCGTATTTTTTTTTTATTTTTTTTAATGCATGTTTTTTTTATTTATTGTATCGGGTGTTTTTTTAGAGGTATAGAACTTTGAATTGAAATAAAACACAAGAAAATCGTTTTAATGTCCATCAATTTGGCTTTATTGGAAGGATAATTTTATGCCATTAATGCTTAAATATGATTTCGGGCATGTGGCCGCCGCGGCTGGCTCGAATAAAGCCAATTATACAGGTCCAATTTTCAACCACTTTTTCGAGCATATGGGGCCGTATGTTGGCAATAACGCCACGAATGTTGGCTTCCAAGTCCCCTAACGTTTCTGGTTTGTTGGCGTAGACGAGCGACTTCACATATCCCCAAAGAAAATAATCCAATGGTGGCAAATCACACGATCTTGGTGGCCAATTGACAGGTCCATTCCGCGAAATTATGCGCTCATCGAATGTTTCCTTCAATAAATCGATTGTGACGTGCGCTGTGTGGCATGTAGCGTCGTCTTGTTGGAACCACAACTCATCCACATTCATGCCATCCAATTCGGGAACAAAATAGTCGGTTAGTCGGCTCCAATTGCTGTGCACGGTGGCGAATCGGTTCATTCGGGTCATCTTCAACACTTTGCTCTACAGCGGCAATTGTTTCTTCGGTGCGCACTGTTCGACGTCTCTGCGGATGCGTATTATCACATAGAGTAAACGTAGTGCGAAAACGATCCATGGTTAACCGAATTAATTGCTCTGATGGACGATTATGTCGACCATAAAATGGACGGAGCTTGCGGTAAACTTCGCGAACTGAACCATTATTTTCGAAATAAATTTGCACGATTTGCAAGCGTTGTTCTTTTGTCAACCTGTTCATGATGAAATGGCAAACCAAACTAAATATTAATCACTTAACAGCTGACAAAATGGCCGCCAGTTAAAAAAGTGATGCCAACTTAAAGTTCTATACCTCAATAAAAAACACCCATTATCTTCAAATATGAACTACCAATAAGTATTGAAATCTTAAATCTATAAAATAATTATTAGGCCCGACCAATGTCGGACATAAGCTTAGTGATAGTTATTAATAATACATAAGTAGTGATAAGCAACAAAAAGAAAAAAGTGGTCGTATTTAGCAATATTAATATAATATAAGAACATGGTATGCTGAGTCTCAATTATATTTTAGCCACATCTAACAATAGTGTTGTCACATTTGCAATACTAAGATTAGGTGTACCAAAGTTTATTGTTTTTGTAGATAATATTATTATTAACTCAGATAATAATATTATTTAAAGCTTGCTTTTCTATTAACAATAATATGATTTGACTGCCACAATATAATTCAATCATAGTATGTTGCTGTTTGATTATGGTTACCTCAACCATATTTTTTCTTTGCGTGTAGCCTTTTTATGTGGCATTTAGCACTTTTTGTCCAAACTGGGGCTGCATAACATGTAATTGCCTGAAATATAAGTTTGAAAATTAACATTTTATTGTCAATACTTAATGATGAGTTTCTATTTATTAAAGGGTAAAGAGTTCTAATAATTATGTTACATTTATTAACGATATATGATATTTGCTTGAATGAAAGTTCCAAAGAACTAAATATTAAGAGAAAATATGGTTATGTAAGTTGTATGTTTAAAAAAGTTAATTAAAAATATATGAAATGACGGTTCTCTTATGAATCGCATTGAAAATGACCTGAGGGTTTACTATTCTATAGAACACGCTAATACCAAAGGATTGTTATTCGTTTCGTACTTGTTAAGCTACAATTGCGGTGATACGTATGATTGAATTATCGATACATATAAAGTTCGAAGTTGTTGATGTTTCATTATATGATCTAGGCAATGCCACTTTGGCTAATCTCATAAGCTGGATCGAATATACGATTTTCTACTCAAAAATGAGTTCTGTAGGATTCTAAAAAAGTAATGATTGTTTTGATAATACTATTGTTGCTGATGACAAAGTTATAAGCAATTGAGTGAATAAATCCAAATCCCATATTTTCCGAATAGTTGTTTTTTTTTCGACAATTTATGAGTTCAGTTGCTTACACGCAAAAAAGTAGAATGAATGAGTTTGTAATATCAATTAAAATATATGTAATATCAATTAAAAAATTAATTAATGCCCCTATCACGGTTTTCAACTTTTAAAATAGTTTGGTTGGGATTGATAAATTTGCATTACCATTCTCCACTAAATTAACAGTTGACTTTTCAGTTATGTTTTGGTACTGTCATTTACAACTCTGCGTAAGTTTGGTTGAGAAACAAGTTGAGTATTATACACAACTGCTTTTTAGTAGTTGGGTCTGTGGTTGGGTTTTATACATAGTTACCGGTTATCGTGATATAAAAAGCAGAAGAAATGGAAAAATCATAACTTGAAATATTTATTATGGTTAATAACAAAATGTTCTTAATAGTTTCAGTATCGGCGGTATGCCCGGAATACAAAGATTTCTTTAGGTATGGTTTTAGGTAATCCAACAAATAACAAAACATTTCTTTCTTTATTTATGATTTGAATAGGCCAAGTTCGTATCGCTTTTTAAGCCAAATTACATGTGATAATTATTAATGAACAAATAACACCAAACTTAGTTGTAAATATTCTTACAACACATAGTTGAACGGAACAGCTAGCCGTTTTCGAAGGCCACTAAACCCTCATCATCAGCGTTTCTTTGTTCTACCGGAAAGAACTAAAAACCTTCCATAAAAAGTTTTTAAGGAATTCATTCCCTATTTTGATTATTCCTTTCCTTGCTTTGGGTAGTTAAAGAGGGTTAGAATCATCACGAATTTTTCTTTTGATACGTAGCACATCTAAATTTGTGACTTCGTTTTCGTCGCCATAAAATAAGAATATGTATATTTGTGTCCTTTTGGTATGATTTATTTGAATAAAACACTAAAAATAATAGCTTTTCTAACAGCCTGTTTGTAGAACGCGACAAAGGCGACTCACGACGAGCCAGTTCATGGACGACTACGTAATGTAAAGTATGTACTAAATCGTACTGTTGCCAACATATTACAAAATAGTTTTAGTTTAAATTTTTTCATACAAAATTGAGTTTTTAGCTTAAAAAACGGCAACCCTGCTGCTTTGCATAAACAAAAGAAAAATAGACAAATAAAATTTATTTCTCCTCAAAAATAAATTATGAATACAAAATCATATAAATCATATAAATAGGAAGCTGAGACTTTAATAAATGATATGGAGTTTTTGTGGAACCTCAAACATTATGAGTAAGTAATGCATATAAATATGGATGTACATTTTATTATACGATGATTATATTAAAAAAAATCTATATTACTTTAGATTTTGGGCATATATGGTCTTTCAGAAATCCGCATTAGGGAGCGAAATTTCATTTTTTCAAAAGCTACTCCATTTTACATAAACATATTATGTACGGAACCTCAGTGCGAGTACATTCAATAACTTTAAGAAACTCTACTCAATTTAATATTACTCATTATTTCCCGTATATTAACTCCCAACTGCGACATATGTATATGTATATGAAAAAAGATGCGTGAAATAATCTATAGAAACTATCAGATTTCCGTACCCATGTTATTCGACCTTTTGATAACTGTGGACAAAGCTAATTCTGATAATACTAAAATATTGCATAAAATATTTGGACCTGTCTTGAGTTTCGAACATTTCGTAGTGTTTCTATTTTTATGTACATAGAGGCTGTATGGACGAAACTGTTCATTTTATAGGCCAATTTAAAATGTCAAAGTATATATAAAATAAAGCCAATTAAAATTTTTATGCAAATATTATTATTATTGTTATTATTATTATTTAGCAATATTGTGATTCATTTTATGTTCAAAGTTAAATGTGGGATACAGAAACTTAAATCTAGATATTTAGCAAATTAATTACATTATGCAACAAATTACGGCTTTAAAAAACACACGAACTGGACAGTAAAAGTTCGATAGTACTACCAAAGGGTACTAAGATCCTATTCTCAGTTTGTTGACTTTAGTGACCAATTTTTTTTATTCTGAATAAGTAAAAACATTTTTGTTTCCTTAATTTTTGCAAAAAAAAAGTGTACGAAGAAACTATTTTTTTTGGCACATGATGTTAGCCAGATTTGTTCAGTTGACTCTTGACTACGTTATTGCCTGAAAACTAAAGACACCATTTTTTGAGTGCGCACTAATTTTCGAAATCTTTAGAGGCCCATAAAAAACTGGTCACCAAAATCGCTAAACAGGTTATGGGGTTTTACTGTCCCCTGATTGTACTTTCGAAGCAACAGATGTTAGAAACGTGTCGATTTTTCACTGTTGCACAATGTTATTTATAATTTTGGTTTTTGATATTTTTCTGCTTTTTCTTGGGTGACTTCATTTTCATCGGCTGCATCAGGTGGTACGACTTTCTCGGAATTATTATCTGCTTGTCTTGTAGTGTAATTGCCATGAGCCTCTAGTTTGATTGGAGATTACATATATGTACGTTTGTACATTGATGTAAAGCCAAGTAAAGATCCACAATGCTACCTGAAGTAGCTATGAGAATTTCATAGCCCAATGGTAGATGAAAACCTTGATAAACTTCAGCCCTGTTGTTATTTTGATGATAAAAATTTAAACAATCAAAAAAAGAACATTCTTAATACGAAAGCTTACTTACCTTTTTCTTGTTGGAAATTCTATTTTTTGTTTTTTCTTTACTTTTATTAATTTTTTTAGTGTTTTGTTTATTTTGGTGCTCAATTTTTGTAAACACGATAAGAATTTTTTAGTCGCCCACCTTGACGTTTATTGTGACTCAAATCGTGTTGTACAAACCCAAATAAAGTGACATCTGTTACGTTTTTTAATAAAAATTGTCAACACTAGTGTTCTAAAACCCTAAAAAATAAATAATGCTAACATGTGAGCGCTTTTTATTGACGAGTCGTGTTCTACAAGCAGGCTGTAAGACTTTGTGTTTTTTAAATTTTCACACAAATTAATTGCTTTCTGTCAAACTTGATATTTACGTATCATACGTACATATTTTGAGTTGGCAACGCGATGAAAATTTCAACTAAAAACCAGTTGTGTTCATAATGCCAAAGCACAGTTTGGTCGTGTGTAAATTTGGTCTACTCTTAGACGACCACACTGAATTTAGTTGAGAACCGTGATAGGGGCATACATTTTTACAATTTGATAATATCAATTAAGGTTTTCCCCTCAAATTAATTAATTAACAATTAAAAATGTAATTGAATCAATTAAATCCTTAATTGAAAACATTAATTGGTGAATACTTTTTTCTGTGCAAACGCAAATATATTGAATTTATTATTTGTTATTTTAATGTATTTTGACTTTCTTATTACTAGTATTTATTCACTAAATTGCTTATAACTTTGTAATTTTTCGGTCGATTTTCTTCTGGTTGGTCTTAGTGCTTACGTAAAAGTATCACAGAAACCAGACGTTTTTTTTTAACGATTTGTACATTTCTGCCGGTATAGAATCACTGAAAAATATAATTTTTTTTGAAGATGTGCTGTATTTATATATTTTGTATAATTGTGTAATTGTGTAATTAATTTTTTTAATTTTTTTTGTGTAATTTAATTTTTTTAATTTATTGTTACTTTGAATGTAGAAAAAAGTAGTCTCTCATTAATTACTTGCATTTTGTTCACTAGCTACTGGCGCATTTAAAGGTCATAATGAAAGGAAAAAAATCGGGCACTTTCACTTTACTCGTAAATAAAACTAAGAATACATACATATGTATATTTAAAATACTCAAGCTACTCTGGTATGGTTCATAAAATATTTGCTGCAAAAAATAACATGAAACCCTGCGGCGTTAAAACCATCACCCAGCAAACAAAGACCAAAAATAGACGCACATAAATACTCGTATGCTTAACAACAATGCAACAATTGTATAACCATAGAAGGATATCAGCAGGATGTTCGTTTACGCAGCTAATAAACACCACTAATACGACATGAACATACTGATGCACCCAAACAATTCTCAAGTAGCATAAATCAGGGTGAGCAAATGCGTTTACAGGAGGTAAATTTTTGAAGAATGAATCAAACACAAGATAGACAAATAAGGGACGAATGCGATTTACATACAAAAGTTTATTACATATACACGCAATTTCATTCAATAATTTATCATTTTTGCTAGAAGGCAATGAAATCAAATTTGAAACACGATTATTTAAATATTTAGGAATATTTTATGAAACAGTGGTTTGTTCTCTAATATTCACAGAAATGATTTTTAAGATTTTCGGATGAAAATCATTATTAATTTAAAAGAAAAATTTCTATTTTCCAACAAATATATGTTTTATTTTCACTGATTGTATTGGTTGAACATACATTTTTATTTTGCCATCCAAAAGTAACTAGCCAAAACTAATTTTTGCTTTTTTTTTTGTTGTTAAATAAACTTATTTAATATATGTCAGAACGAGTAAAACTGTAATTGAAAAAAAAAAAATTAAAAAGTCAAAAAGACGTTTCCAGGGTTGGAAAACTTTTAAGAAATTTATTATTCGACATATTGTCAGAAGTTTATTTTAATTTGAAATTTATTTGCTGGTGGTTCAGCGTTGTCTATATATTTCATTGTTGCTGTAACAAATCATCAGTAGACTTCAACCACACATTTTGAATAGTCACAAACCTCTTATCTTACGCACAGACTTTCAAGAACTATTTGAGAATTCACAAATAATAATATTTTTGAAAATCACAAAAGCAAAATAATCGTAGTAGGCTTTGAAACTAATACAAAAACCCAGCAAATAATTTATATTCGATTTGAATCTATTTTAGTTTTCTACACCTTTATAATGGGTGTTTTTTATTGAGGTATAGAACTTTAAGTTGGCATCACTTTTTTAACTGGCGGCCAGTTTGTCAGCTGTCAAGTAATTAATATTTAGTTTGGTTTGCCATTTCATCATAAACAGGTTGACAAAAGAACAACGCTTGCAAATCGTGCAAATTTATTTCGAAAATAATGGTTCAGTTCGCGAAGTTTACCGCAAGCTCCGTCCATTTTATGGTCGACATAATCGTCCATCAGAGCAAATAATTCGGTTAACCATGGATCGTTTTCGCACTACGTTTACTCTATGTGATAATACGCATCCGCAGAGACGTCGAACAGTGCGCACCGAAGAAACAATTGCCGCTGTAGAGCAAAGTGTTGAAGAGGACCCGAATGAATCGATTCGCCACCGTGCACAGCAATTGGAGCTTTGTCCACCAACTTTATGGAAGATTTTGCGCAAAGATCTTGGCTTGCGACCTTACAAGATCCAGCTTGTGCAAGAATTAAAGCCGCGAGACCATGCAATGCGTCGTGATTTTGGTGTATGGGCCGAAAATGAGATTGATCTCGATGCTGATTTTCATCGCAAAATTTTGTTCAGTGATGAGGCTCATTTTTGGTTGAATGGCTACGTCAACAAGCAAAATTGCCGCATTTGGAGTGAAGAGAATCCACATGAGACCCTTGAGACGCCATTACATCCACAAAAACTGACTGTTTGGTGTGCTCTATGGGCTGGTGGAGTTATTGGGCCATACTTCTTCCGAAATAATGCTGGAGAGTCAGTTACCGTTAATGGAGACCGGTATAGAGCCATGATAACCGACTATTTTGTTCCCGAATTGGATGGCATGAATGTGGATGAGTTGTGGTTCCAACAAGACGGCGCAACATGCCACACAGCGCACGTCACAATCGATTTATTGAAGGAAACATTCGATGAGCGCATAATTTCGCGGAATGGACCTGTCAATTGGCCACCAAGATCGTGTGATTTGACACCATTGGATTATTTTCTTTGGGGATATGTGAAGTCGCTCGTCTACGCCAACAAAGCAGAAACGTTAGGGGACTTGGAAGCCAACATTCGTGGCGTTATTGCCAACATACGGCCCCATATGCTCGAAAAAGTGGTTGAAAATTGGACCTGTAGAATTGGCTTTATTCGAGCCAGCCGCGGCGGCCACATGCCCGAAATCATATTTAAACATAAATGGCATAAAATTATCCTTCCAATAAAGCCAAATTAATGGACATTAAAACGATTTTCTTGTGTTTTATTTCAATTCGAAGTTCTATACCTCTAAAAAAACACCCGTTACATACTTCATTATTGTCACTTTCATATATTTTGCATTTATAAAAATTAATTACAGTTTTAAAGTGTACTTATTTCACGTAAAAGTACAAAAACGAATCAATTTATTCTTTACATCAATTTTTGGATATTGTTTCTGTTAAATAATATGAAATAATTGCATAAAATCATTCATTCAAAATTTTGTATTATACTGGCAACACTGAATTTTCTCATTGTAGCCAAAGAAATAGAATAGTCGGTAGCTTGCTGTGGTGAATGTGTTTAATGCATAAGTTAGATTAGCTTGCTTCTCTATAAAAATGGTAACGGTGGACCTTTCGGTGGAAATTTTTGCCTCAAATAATATTTAATTCAAAGATCATTCAAATAATTCTTTCTGCCAAAAAAAGCCGACTTAAATGCAAAGATCTGATAGAAGAAGATAAGAAGAAGTACGTGAAATATAAAATTAAATTTTAATGGGCGTGCCTCCGTCCATTTTTTTAATGCAAGATTGTGCGTGACGCCGTCCATTTTTTAAAATGTCGGATTGTGTTTATTTTAGAGCTCAAGGTGTGTGATAAGTTTCGTAAAAATCGGTTAAGTAGAAACACGTAAAATATTATAATAAATTTTAATGGGCGTAACCCCGCCCATTTTTTCAACTTTCAAGTTGTGTAATTATAAGAAACAAAGTTGGTTTATAGGTTTCGGGGTAATCACATATGTAAAATATCACAAAATTAAATCAAAAAAATTTCGGGGGTGTACTCGCCTACTTTTTTTACAATGATACTAATGGCAAGCTATACCCTCTCAGACAAAAAAAAAAGAATTTTTATAATTGGTCTAAAAATTACCGAGTTATGAAGTAACACCACAAAAAAAAAATAGAGACGAATTGTTAAGCTCCTCCATTTTTGAAGTCGGTTAAATATACGACAAAATTCAAAAAAGGTACTAATATAACAAGTTCCAACGGTCCGAAAAAAATTGTTCACAAAAATGATTGCAAGATTATTTAGTTTTTTCGTTAACGAGTATTTGGTGCCAAAATTCAGAAGTACTACTGTGCTACATACACACACATACATCAAAATACTAAATATAAAAAGGAGGGCTGATACGAATGATATAATTTTAAAAAATCTGAATACAATTAAAAGGAGTTAATGTCAAGTACTGCTCTCTTACGTTACTATTATTTGAATATAATTTAATCGTGAAACAGTTTGAATACTGCAAAAATAAATTATAAATTACACAAACAAAAAAGGTTTCTTTTTATGGCAGTACAACAAATGCTTTTAAGGTATTTTCTAAAATTAAATGAAGTGAACAAATTCAAATTTTTCAAAATGCAAAGCTAAAGTACTCGTACGTTTGAACGTACGTGTTTTGAGATACCATTAGTATAAAAATTAATTGTTAATAATGTAAGGTAGCTGCAATGACTCGTACCTCATTTGAAATGGTTGTAAAATTTGACATTAACATGTTTGAATACATTTCAGCAGACAACAAATAAAAAAATTAGAAAATTTGTCAACTCTTTCAAAATTGAATCGGAGAGGAAGGGTTGTTGATTTGGTTTTCCTTGCAAGAAATATATTTTCATTGTTTGTTTGCTATAAAATATTTTGATTTATTTAAATACAACCCTCTCGTTTAGCAAACAGTTTTTTATATAAATCAATTTCACTGAATTAAAATAACGTACGAGTATGTATTTATGTACAATATAAATTTTAATCTTTTTTGTCACGGCTTAAATGCTACAATGCCGGAAGTGTTGGAAAGTCTGCTTAAACTTATTTGATTTGGTTTCTTTCTCTTGAAATTTACAAAGATTGATTTATCAATTGTCTATTTTTCTCCAAGTATTTTATTAGAATATCAAATAGAATTGATTTCGATTAAATAATGTCAATATTCTAAACATTTATTTTTTTTTTCTGAAATATTTACGAGAATTGTAAGTCCCGTGTGTGCTAAAATTCTATTGACTTTATAATGTTTCGTTTGTATTGTGGGGTTATTTCGTTAAAAATATTCATGTATGTATGTACTCGTATGTTATTATGTTCAGGTCCTTTTTTGGTATTTGCTTAGGTAGTTTTTTAAATTTCGCTAAATAAATATTTAACTGATTTTGGCATTCAAATAGAGATTTAGTAGATTTTTTTAAATGACACTTTTTTGGGTTTTTGTGTTTTTTTTTATTGTTTAGTGTTTTGGTTAGATTATAGTTTTTTATATAAAAATTTATGTTCTCGTGGCAAATGACATTTAATTGGACCAGCAAATTGTATAGTGACCGCAAAGAAGTTTTGAAAAAAGAAAAGTGCACTTTATGGTAAATACACTGAAAAAAAATAATCAGCAGCAAACTAAGAGTTTACGTAATTTTAGGTGAAAAATTAAAAAGAAAATTTACAACAAGTACAAGTATATACATAAATAGTCAAGAACTATGCAAGAGTTTGTCAACAACCAATTTTCAATTTCCTGTGATAAATATTGATTTTTATACTTTAATATCTTTGAAGCAAAGTGGAAGAACAATTGAGCTTTGGAAAATTGGATGGTGGTAGACCTCTGCATGAATACGACCTCCGCATTAACGAATTTATTAATTACAGAAAAAAATTTCAAATATGTTTACTTTTACTCTTAAAATTAAGAGTTGTACATGATTGTCTTACATAAAAAATTTTTATTTTTTACGACGACTCAATTCGTATCTATAAAAATGCTGCTGAAAGTTAAAACAATTTTCGAATTTTTTACCAATTGAAATGTGATAAATCGTTACTGAGTTATATAAGCATACGTATAACCTTTGCAACACCAATATTTTCGAAGTAGTCAAGATGTATGACTACTTCGAAAATATTGGAGTTGCAAATTAAAACTAATTTCAGAAAAAATCGACTTCAAACATTCTTATATGTGCTGCCTTTAGCGCTATTTGAAGTTGGTGCAAGGCAGATTAGCATGTCATTTACAGTTACCAAGATTATTGAATACAAATTGCATTTAATTTTTTAGTGGTAAACTTTGAAATGTCGAAAATACCAGTAGCAAGTCCGCATTAGTTTTAAGTCTTAGGGTGTACTAGAACCCATTTGAAAAAACTTTCAAGATATGAGAGATTTCCAAATGCTTTACGAGTACTGTAGTGAAGTCTTGAAAACAAATTATGACAGATACTGTTTGCAAGAAATTTGTTTGAGATATTGTAAAGGGTGTTTTTTATTGAGGTATAGAACTTTAAGTTTGCATCACTTTTTTAACTGGCGGCCATTATGTCAGCTGTCAAGTGATTAATATTTAGTTTGGTTTGCCATTTCATCATGAACAGGTTGACAAAAGAACAACGCTTGCAAATCGTGCAAATTTATTTCGAAAATAATGGTTCAGTTCGCGAAGTTTACCGCAAGCTCCGTCCATTTTATGGTCGACATAATCGTCCATCAGAGCAATTAATTCGGTTAACCATGGATCGTTTTCGCACTACGTTTACTCTATGTGATAATACGCATCCGCAGAGACGTCGAACAGTGCGCACCGAAGAAACAATTGCCGCTGTAGAGCAAAGTGTTGAAGAGGACCCGAATGAATCGATTCGCCACCGTGCACAACAATTGGAGCCGACTAACCGACTATTTTGTTCCCGAATTGGATGGCATGAATGTGGATGAGTTGTGGTTCCAACAAGACGGCGCTACATGCCACACAGCGCTCGTCACAATCGATTTATTGAAGGAAACATTCGATGAGCGCATAATTTCGCGGAATGGACCTGTCAATTGGCCACCAAGATCGTGTGATTTGACACCATTGGATTATTTTCTTTGGGGATATGTGAAGTCGCTCGTCTACGCCAACAAACCAGAAACGTTAGGGGACTTGGAAGCCAACATTTGTGGCGTTATTGCCAACATACGGCCCCATATGCTCGAAAAAGTGGTTGAAAATTGGACCTGTAGAATTGGCTTTATTCGAGCCAGCCGCGGAAGCCACATGCCCGAAATCATATTTAAACATTAATGGCATAAAATTATCCTTCCAATAAAGCCAAATTAATGGACATTAAAATGATTTTCTTGTGTTTTATTTCAATTCGAAGTTCTATACCTCTGAAAAAAACACCCTATAGGTATATAAATAAAGAAACAAATACTTCGTGACGAAAGACTTTATGGTGTTGACTTCTTCGTACGCATGTGTGCGTATACAAAAACATCATGCATGTACATTAGGGTGGCCATTATTTGTTTTTTTTATTTCTTCCACTCTCACCCCTCAAATCGGTTCAGTTTTATGTAAAAAAAAAATACAAAAAAATTTCATACCGATAAGTTGTGTTTTAGGGGGTGCGTCCGTCCCTCAAAGTTGGCCCTCAAGCGCATATATTCAATGTATTTGTTTTTTTGTTTGGTTTTATTTTGACTATATATATATGTATGAAATAATTTAATACATATAAGCTCTTATTGTACATGCTCAAAATAAAAAAATTTCAATATATATATAATTTTGTTACATAAAATTGTTGGTATTTTGTTGGTTATTTTCCTCATTATTTTCTAAAATATTAATTTAAGCAAAAAACTTTCTTTGAGACTAATGTTGTTGACTCGAAGAGCTAAAATATTGCCATATATCATATTCTTGTAAAATAATTTTTTAAAAAGATATTAATGGAAAAATTACATTGAAAAATAAGCTTGAAGGCCAACTTTGAGGGCCGGACGCACCCCCTAAAACGCAACTTAGCGGTATGAATTTTTTTTGTATTTTTTTTACATAAAACTGAAATGATTTGGGGGGTGAGAGTAGAAGAAATAAAAAAAGTCTCCATACAATTAACGGCCATTCTAATGTACACAAATGCGCATATGCAAACATACACATTAATTTACATTAGTTGTGTGCGCCACCATACCATATATGGTATGGTATTATATATCAATAATAAGCACAGAAGCATCTACGCTGAAGACACTATTGTGTCTTGTGGTATTAAGAGTGTTTGAATTTTGTTTTTTTCAAACACTCATGCACTCATATACACGAACATCACTATATCCATCATGCTTCGCTTATTATACGACAGCATTTACTTTGGATGTGATATACAGTCAAAACCCGATAATTCGTACCCCGATAAATCGTAATTCCCGATAATTCGTAATAAACTGTCGGCCCCTTGAAAAAATCTCGTTAATTCGTAAAATTTCCATACATTTTGGTCCCCTCGCTAATTCGTAATATTTTCTTCAAGTAAAATCTTCTTTACCTCTTATAAATCGTAATTGTTTGCTAACTACCACTTATAATTCGTAATAAAAACAACAAAAACATGGAAAGAATGATTTTTTGTTTACCGCTATTTTTTTGCGTGGGTTTTTGCTTCTGCTTGTCGGTGTTACAAAAACAACAAATTTTTATTTTGTATTTTATGCTTTTTTATCCTTTAAGTAAATAAATTGAAAAAGCCCGTTAATTCGTATTTATTTTATTTTAACCCCGTTAAATTGAAACCCCGCTAAATCTAAAACCCCTATAATTCGTAAGACATGGCCGGTCCCTTGCGATTACGAATTATCGGGATTTGACTGTAATACATGCGAGGGAAATATATTTAAAAACCAACACGTATTTACATTTTAAATCTGTTTGTGCAGGGCTCTAGTGTGTACCAAGTTTAATAGGGACTTGGTTAAGTAGAAGCACGTGAAATGTTATTCTAAGTTTTAGTGGACGTGGTCCCTCCCACCTTATAGCACAATATTATCTCATTCCAACAGCCACAAGTATTTGCTAAGTTTCGTGCCAATGGTATGAGTAGAAGTACATATAATAAAGGGTGTTTTTAATAGAGTAACACAAGTTTAATTCATAGTGAAATAAGGAAATATATTTTTAATATTGGAAAGAAAATTTTATGAAATTAATGTTTAAATATGATATCTGCCATATGGCTGCTACGGCTGGAGCGTACAAGGCGCAGTTTGAAACACCAATTTTCAATAACTTTTCGCAGCATTTGCGGCCGTATTTCATATTTCAGATAACTCTTCCAATGTTAATTTCCACCTGTTCAATTGTTTGTGGTTTATCAACGTAGGAAAGTGAATTAACAAAGCCCCAAATAAAATAATCCAAAGGGGCTTAAATCACACGATCCTCCTTGCCAATTAATTGGTCCATTAAGTGAAATTATTTTTTCATAAAAATTTTTTTTTAGTAAATCAATTGTAGCGCCCGCTGTGTGGTATGTGGCTCCGCCCTGTTGGAACCACTTATCAACAAGATTATTGCCACGTAATTGAGGCACGAAAAAAATTTCGAATCATGTTCCTATACCGTTCACCATTGACAGTAACATTCTGACTATCATCGTTTTTGAAGGCATATGGGCCAATGACTCCGCCAGCCCATAAAGCGCACCAAACAGTAATTTTCTATGTATGTAATGGTGTTTCGACACCAAATGCGAAAATTCTGCTAATTTACGTACCCATTCAATCAGAAATGGGCTTAATAGGAAAATACAATTTTGAAGAATAAGTGCACGATGAGTTTGACGAATAGAAAAATTATTTTGAGTAAAAACTTCAACAATTTGCATGCGTTGCTCTGGTGGAAGTCGATTTATAATGAAATTTCAAAGCAAACTTAACAAAAACCAACTATCAGCTGTTAAATGAGTGTTCAAATAAAGTAGTAATGCCAACTCAAAGTTGTGACACTCTAAAAAAACACTGGATAAAATACTAAAGTTGAATGGGCGTGACCTCGCCCACTTTTTCAAATGCAAAACTATAGCACTTTTAAAGCTCAGGCTGTGCGCTAAGTTTTGTAAACATCAGTTGCGTATAATGACGTAATATATCACATTAAATTTTAAGGGGCGGCGCTTAGCCCACTTTTTTAAGCTCGAGTTGTCACAAAGAACTCACGACTTTTCAATCGAAATTGTGTGCCATTTAATAATAAATAATCTCTTCACAACTCTGGCTGTGTGCCGATTGTCCGAACTCCAGCTGTGTCCATTTCTAGCTCAAACGTCAAAAGTTGGTAACATACATATAGGTGTTAACAATCATTTTGATATGTATGTTCATTTTATTTTTTTGAAATTGAGATTTTTATATTTTTCGATAAACTAGATAATTTTCTATCGAAATATACAAAAATCACGATTTCAAAAAAATAATGAATTAGTGCCTTTCTATATTAAGGTAGCGATATGTATTTATATATTGATTAATCTATTAATTTCTTTTCTATTTTCAGGTATGTCAAAACAATTTATTACGATTTAACAAGTAAGTGAAACATCTTTTTAAATACGAGTACATAATTTATTTTCTAAAATGATACATAAGGCTTGAGAAAAAGCCGGTATTTAGTAGAAATTCGTACCTATTTTATTTTACAATGACAATATACCGTATTACCCTAGTACAGTATTACCATTTAAATATAAAATGATCGTTTGTATGAGTCGTTTTAAAACGATACGCAAACGAGAATATGCCCTATTATTTTTTTTTATTAAATTATTTGAAAATTTTTGAAGTGTATATCCATGTTTTTACAAATACTCGTAGGACATATTTTTTAAGCATCTAAGCCTGTTTTTTTTGCTTCGCTAGTTCGTTTTTTTCTTTCCTACTTCATATTTACGCGAATATAAATTGAAGTTTATATCAGCCCTGACGTGTCAAATCTCGTTTAAATTAATGAGTTTATATACAGCGATGCAATGGTGTTAAGCTCCGTGGTATTGCATGAAACAAAAGAAAAATTATGAAGTTGTTACAAATAAAAGAAAAAATTTAAAAGAAAAAGTATACGCTAAATATCTAATAATTATTAAATTAAGTTTGCTTTAATATTTATAAGAAGAAAACGCTTTGTAGTTTCTTCCTAGTCCCAGGAAAAAATTTATTAAATAATAATTTTACATGCAGATGATCGAACTTAATTTTTACCGTTTAGCATAGAAAAAAAAGGCAACAGTTGTAGTTTATCTATCTTAATTTTTTCGTAATTGAATACACATTTAGATTCAACCATGCAAAATTAAAGAAATTTGAAACCTTCACATTCTTCCATAAACCAAAAGGCGTACAAATTTTCTTTTTTCAAAAAGAATTCCTTCAATTTCCAATTATATTTAATTATTGCTTAGTTATGGAACTAAAATATACACAATGACAATGAATGTTACACACATAAAATTATAGTTTATAATATTTGACATAATTTTTTACGCTTTCATAAAATATTGTATTTTTCTCACTAGAAGCACTTAATTAGTTGACAGAAAATCCTGTAATTGGAGTTGACAAAAATTTATGTTTAAATGTTGTTCACATTATCAAAATTAGTTGTGCCTTTACCAAGGCTACAATATTTATTCATTCATTTACTTGACGTTTCTCTAGAATATAAGGAGAAATGATGAGAATGCGCGCAAGCTACGAGTACCAGTAGAGGGAGGAAGTTGTGGTAATTGAGTTTTCCACACCGTAATAAATTTCGTTATTGTTGCCTGCCAGTTTACCGAAATGATTGCAAAATGCTGATGAAACTATGAATTGTTTTTTTACGTTTTAAACGTTTTGAGTAGGGTTTCTAATATCCCAAACTTTTCTCATTCCCGGGAAACTGAAAAGAAAATTTTTTATTCCCGGAATTCCCGGTAATTTTAAAATAATTAGAATCAAGACAGATCAAGACAGAAACAAAAGTTATTTTTTAAGAAAAAACAAAGATATACTTAAAAACTAAATGAATGTGAAATTCATTTACATTCGAAGTGGAATTGATGGGAACAAAAAAGAATTTCAAAACATTATCCCTCAAGTCCTCTGAAATGTACAGGCCTATCACTCCTTTATTGGGAGGTAGTTATATCTCAAAAAAATTAAATTTGGCAAAATGCAAATGCATATCGCCGATGTTTGCTTTTTCGTATTAAGATATGTTTCTTATTTTATTTCACATGTAAAGAAAGCATTAAGGAACACTTTTTCTTCAGTAACTTGTTTTTTTTTTTGAATTACATATCAATACGTTGCTGTGAAGGATCGATACTAAGATACCGTGTTTGTTTAACGCTTTGTATGTATTAAGAATTTGTGCTTTTATGTAAAAATATAAAAAAAGTATAATAAACAAACACGCCAATGTAAAAAGAAGTATACTTCAAAAAAGTGAAATTGGATTTCCCGAAAATTTCCGCATGAAATTCCCCAATATTTTCCCGGGAATTTCTTCCCGTGTAGAAACTCTAGCTTTAAGTGATTTATTAAAAGCTGATTAAACATGAGTGTAGTGTTTAGAGTTCCGCACATCAAAGATGAAAAGGCTGTTTTCTCGAGAACCGTAAGAGCTACAAACCTGAAATTTTGACAGAACAACAAATATATGACAGTTAAAAATAAAAGGATGTTCCAAAACGACCAACGAAAAATTTTAAAATCCTTTGTAATATAAATAGAATTATGTGTATATAGAAACTTGAAATTTGCAAAGTTAGTGTGTGTTTGTACAGACAACTTACTGTATCTTGGAAACCGTGAAAGGCAAACTGTTGAATTTTCACCAATGCTATGAAAAATTCCAAAATTATAAAATCGCCAAAGCGAAAAAAATCACCAAAAACTGAAAAACAACGCCAAACTATAAAATATTTAAAACTAAAATAAATCGCTGAAAACCGAAAAATCGCCAAAATTAAGAAAACCTAAACCCCGAAAAAATCGCCAAAATTAAAAAAAAACGCCAAAAATTATCAAACGCTAATAACCAAAAAATCCCAAGAGCAAAAAAAGCGTCAAAAATAGGAAAAACAGCCAAAACTAGAAAAATTGCTAAACTTCGTATAGTATTACAGATGTGGTATCCGTATATGGAACCCAGTTGTAATTTTTGTTTCTCAAATAAGAATATATGTACATATATTTCGTAAAAATGGATCTTTCAGAATACACAATTTTAGTTTGCTCTTTTTCTCAGTTGTAGTTAATTTCGTAACGTGTCGTGGAGACGAATTAATAAACCTGGCAATCAGCGCATATGTGTGAATTTCGTATCTTTGTCGCCTGAAAGGAGATTTACAACTAAACACCTCAATTACCATTTGTATTTGAAGTTTTGTTCATCCGCATGCTTCTCCATAAACAAAAAGAATCAGAATAAGAAAATGATGTTTTTTTGTGTCAAGCAGAGTTGGAGCTATAATATGTATAATCAGCCATCGAATGTAAACTCAAAGAATTTTTAATTTCATTTGAAATTTATTTGGTGGTGGTTCAGCGTTGTCTATATGCATTTCATTGTTGCTGTAAAAAATCGTCAGTAGACTTCAACCACACATTTTGAATAATCACAAACCTCTTATCTTATGTACATACTTTCAAAAACTACACCCAGAAAAAAGATTGGTTGGAAAACGGTTAGTGCAATAAAATATCATTTGCATTAACTATATTTCAGTTCACGCTATCAATTTTCTGTTAATCCAAAAAACAATCCATGTTTATTGCCATAAGGGCATAATTGTAACAAAGACATGATTGTGACAATACTTAAATTGATTGCATCAACCGAGCGTATGCTTTTGTCATGACTAATTAACTGATTGGTTAACCCAACCGAATAAAATATTACGAATTGAATCTTACTACCAAGTTTTGGTATTAGCAACTAAAAAATTGTCGTTCTATAATAAAATTAAAATAAAAACTTTCAATCAGTTGCTGCAACTAACTATAGGTTGAGTTTATTATCATAGTTTATAGCAGCAAATTAAAAAATTAACTTTTGTGACTTTCAAAGATATTATGATTTTTGAATTCTTAAATGGTTTTTGAAAGTCTGTGCATATGATAACAGGTTTGCGGCCTTTCAAAATGTGTGGTTGAAGAAATGTACATATATGGACATGCTTCACCATCAGGAAATAAATTTCAATTAAAATAAACTTATGACAATATGTCAAATAATAAATTTCTTAAATTGTGTATATTTATTTGCGTTTATTGTTTATTTTCATTTCAGCAAGGAAGGCCAATTTTTCTTTTGTGAAACCAAATTTTCGGTAGCGAGAATAACATTTATTTCAAATTCCATACTGTCAACCAATTTTTTCTGTTGCTGCAACTATTGGGTTTAGGGTTATAATTAAAATATAGTGGTACCACAAGAAAATTTCAGTCGCTATAGCAGAATTCTAAGATAGTTGCTGCAACCGCCAAAATTAAATTGGCAACAAATTCGGTTGTCACAACGAATCTGTTTTCTCTGTGTACATATATTAGACAACGCTGACCCACCAGCAAATAAATTTCAAATTACTCGTAAAATGTATCAATTAATTAATTCTATCGTAAAATTTTCTGTTATAAAAACTATTTCATTACAAAAATTTACATATCGCTAATGAAAAATTAGTACTTACAATTAGTACTTCATTACAACAGAATTTTGTATTAGTTATTTGGACCGATTAAATTCACAACAAATCTGTTTTCTCTGTTCACATATTGTATGCAAGGACGAAATTAGATGTCTGTGCTCATCAATAATTAGTAAATATTTAAATAATGTTTAACTGTTTATTTAACCTTTTTATAATTATATTTTGTGATATATGGTCACCTAAAATACAAAATAGACTTTTTGATTGATTTTTGATGTGATTAACCAATGATTAACCAAAATATACATCTTTCCTTAAAATTTTACTCACATTTGTTCAAAAATAGCGATGTTATTCATAAATAAATGGTCTTAAATTTATAAGGTTTTTTAATTCTCCTCTAAAAAAGTAAAAAGTGTACTTACGCCGTTTTGGATTTTGGGTGACGATGACGATATATACAAATATTATAATAAGAGTTAAAATCTGCTCATCATTTTTATGCTAGAATTAAACTAACTAGATTGGCTGTTTTTATTTTTGCTTTTACTAAGGGCAGGACGCAGCTCTTTATTATTCCATTAAACTGAGACATGCCCTTAATCATTTGAGTACCCCAGCTGGCATAGAGTGTATGTTTAAAATTTATTGGTATGAGCATTTCGTATACAGTAAAGTTGAAGGTTTATTGAGTGTATTTTATTATGCGACAAATATTTTCATCACATTGCACTTCATGCAACAAATTACGAGCACACAAACACTTTTACTAAATACTAATATGATAAACATTTTTAATTAACTTTATTTCGTTGTTTTTAACAACTCATTAAAAACAAAAGTGTTGAAATGTTTGAGAGAATGTTGCGATGAAAGTTTGCCTTTGAGTATAAAAGACAAGAAACAAGAAAAAAGAAAGAAAAATAAAACTGAAACTTTATACCAGTGAAATTAAGAAGGCATATAAAACTGTCATAGTACCAAAAATAGAATTTATAAATAAGAGTTAAACAAATCGGTAAATCTTATAAAAGAAGAACCTTTTCTGCTTCACAGTCAAGCTGTTCAAATACTTTTGAGCTAAATTCTAATATGTATTTTGAGTTTGCGAGCACATGCCAAAATGACCACTTAAAGGGATCAAATTAAGAACAGTTGACACATTTAGAGACAATCGGCATAATCAAACACAGATTTGTTCACAAATGAAAAAATAATAAAATTAATTTAAACAAACACTTACATAGGCAAACCAAAGCAATACGAGGGCTAGAAAATAAACAAAAGAATGTTGATGCAAAACAAAAATATGTTCAAGTGGCATATGAACATATCAAGTGGTACCAAGTTAATTTTTAATCCTCACAAAAACATAAATGTGAAAAACGGCCAAGTTCCTATCCAAAATTTCGGCCATTAAAAGTTGTGAGATATAAATTTTGACCAAGTTCTTCTTTGCCACAATACCTAACACAGAAATATATTATGTATGATATAAATTTGTAATCGTAAGGGTGTAATATAATTTCTAGATTGTAAAACTGTAAAAAAAAGTTCGCATATGAGGTTATATGAATTTATTCTAATTATGGTTTAAATATCATAATTTTACGATTGCGCGGAACAAAGTTATAAAGGTAAAAACAGCTCGAATGGCTTCGTGTAAACATATACACTGCGTGCATTAGCCAGAACTTGGCTTGGCGCACTGCCGTGCGCCTAGATAGAACTAATTTAAATTTAATTTAAATTCTACTTTTTCTCTTACTTTAGCATTGCGATTGTCATATTTGCCTCAAAAGAGTTAAAAAAAATTTGAGGTGTTTTTATATGTATATATATCCATTTCCACAGAAAAGTCTACCTTTTGTCACGTTACTTGGTGATACATGTAGCTTTTTTTTCAAAGGAAAACTTATGTTTTATTTACTTGTTTGCATATTAGCTTAGAGCTGTACACTCAGTAAAAGATAGGTAAAATCGAATGCATGGCTCTTGGTGACGTAACGTAACAAAAGGAGAACTTTTCTGTGGAAATTCTGATATATGTACAACTGTGTTTAATTTTTCTACAGTTATTTAACTCCCATATGGTGTTCATATCTGGCACCTCTATATTAATTTATCATGCTCAGTTTAGCTTGTAAATTTTCATTAATAGACTAAAACTATTTCAACATTTGCAAATTTTGCAAATTTATTTCCAAAATGGCGAATTGACTCCGCAATGACATATCGTAATATTATCAATCGGTATCCGCGAAAGATTCTCCAGTTAAAGTTACTTCTTCACCTATCATATTGTTTGCCGATCTGGCCACTCTATATTAGGGTTTGGGATTTCTCGGACTTTTGCACTTCCCGGGAAACGGGAATGAAAAAATCGCGTTCCCGGGAAAAGCTAACTTTCTAAATTAAGTACATCTATTAAATGAAAGTTGGCGAAATTTCGATTGTTTTATTAATGTAAGCATTCTTCAAAATAAAAGTTAATACACAGAAAAAAATAGACAAGAATTATTTTCAATAAAACCATGTTATTGAATAACATTTTCAATTTCAATAATATTTGTCATTAACTTGAATATTGTATTTATCAATTCCGCTCATTTTAAAATATCATTTAATCATTAAATCATTAAATTTTAATGTCATTTATTTGTGTTGGTGTTTTCCTTGCTTGTCGATTGACTCAACCTGGTCATGTGCTGATGTTGTTGTTTTTTTTGATTGCTTGTGTTGTATACGTGTGAGTTCGGACAAGAAGCCGAAAAACGTCATGGCTTGTTTTTTTTACTCAAGAAAGTTATTTTTAGATTAATCAAGACAATGCGCACACAAGAAATCATGTTTTGCTTCTATTCATTATTTGCTTATTCAAAAATGATTTGGTCTTTAGCTGAGTGGTATGTACGTTAGTTTATTAGTCAAGAGATTGCCTGTTCGACTCATCCCAAACACATTTTGTTTTAATAGCAGCCAAGCAAAAGCAAACAAAAAGGGGTTGAAATGAAAAATGTGACATTCATCCACACACACACAATAACATTATCACTGAAAATAAAATTTCGGTCAACAACTTTTTTCTTTGATTCATTAAATTTCTTTGTTGACTGAAAAAAAATATATTCAATAAACGTGCATACAATTTTATTTATCAATAATGCAAAAATCGTCATCACAGAAAATTCGAAAGATTTTTTTTTATTGAATCAACGATTTTCGTATTCAATTATCAAAATCGATTTGTTCTGTGTACAAAAGCACTTCAATCCAAACAAATATAACGGGTGTTTTTTAGAGGTATAGAACTTCGAATTGAAATAACACACAAGAAAATCGTTTTAATGTCCATCAATTTGGCTTTATTGGAAGGATAATTTTATGCCATTAATGTTTAAATATGATTTCGGGCATGTGGCCGTCGCGGCTGGCTCGAATAAAGCCAATTCTACAGGTCCAATTTTCAACCACTTTTTCGAGCATATGGGGCCGTATGTTGGCAATAACGCCACGAATGTTGGCTTCCAAGTCCCCTAACGTTTCTGGTTTGTTGGCGTAGACGAGCGACTTCACATATCCCCAAAGAAAATAATCCAATGGTGTCAAATCACACGATCTTGGTGGCCAATTGACAGGTCCATTCCGCGAAATTATGCGCTCATCGAATGTTTCCTTCAATAAATCGATTGTGACGTGCGCTGTGTGGCATGTAGCGCCGTCTTGTTGGAACCACAACTCATCCACATTCATGCCAGCCAATTCGGGAACAAAATAGTCGGTTATCATGGCTCTATACCGGTCTCCATTAACGGTAACTGACTCTCCAGCATTATTTCGGAAGAAGTATGGCCCAATGACTCCACCAGCCCATAGAGCACACCAAACAGTCAGTTTTTGTGGATGTAATGGCGTCTCAAGGTTCTCATGTGGATTCTCTTCACTCCAAATGCGGCAATTTTGCTTGTTGACGTAGCCATTCAACCAAAAATGAGCCTCATCACTGAACAAAATTTTGCGATGAAAATCAGCATCGAGATCAATCTCATTTTCGGCCCATACACCAAAATCACGACGCATTGCATGGTCTCGCGGCTTTAATTCTTGCACAAGCTGGATCTTGTAAGGTCGCAAGCCAAGATCTTTGCGCAAAATCTTCCATAAAGTTGATGGACAAAGCTCCAATTGCTGTGCACGGTGGCGAATCGATTCATTCGGGTCCTCTTCAACACTTTTCTCTACAGCGGCAATTGTTTCTTCGGTGCGCACTGTTCGACGTCTCTGCGGATGCGTATTATCACATAGAGTAAACGTAGTGCGAAAACGATCCATGGTTAACCGAATTAATTGCTCTGATGGACGATTATGTCGACCATAAAATGGACGGAGCTTGCGGTAAACTTCGCGAACTGAACCATTATTTTCGAAATAAATTTGCACGATTTGCAAGCGTTGTTCTTTTGTCAACCTGTTCATGATGAAATGGCAAACCAAACTAAATATTAATCACTTGACAGCTGACAAAATGGCCGCCAGTTAAAAAAGTGATGCCAACTTAAAGTTCTATACCTCAATAAAAAACACCCATTATATAGCTATTACACAGCACTACCGTAATTAGTAAACAATTTTATAGGGGGACTTCCAAATAATTTTATTAGGAATTTTCCTTGCCTGTTTCTCATTATTCTTGAAAATTTTCTAGGAGGATTCTTATCGTTATGTACTATACAAGCAACTTACAATAGTATACTCAGCTGCACTCTGAGCCACAGTCTGTCTAAATGTTTTTAATTTTAATAATTTTATTTCTCCTAAGATATTTCATTCAGTGTTTTAATAAAAGCGTCAGCTTATAATGAATTTAAGTACTGTCAGCAGAGAGTTCTTACAACTTCTATGAGCTTAGAATTTTAGGTACACTTTCCAACATTTGTTCACTAATCCCTGAAATTTCCCTATAAATCGGAACAGCTCACATTTTTATTTTATATTCAAAAAAATATAATGTTTATTTTATTGATTGTTTATCGGTGTCGAAGAAATTTTTTCTTTCGTACAGTTACAATTGAAACAAAAACAAAATTTTAAAATTTGTTTTAAATGAAACTGTTATAATGAAAAATTTCCTTTGGCATAGATAAACAGGGTATTAGTGTTTAAATATCAGTATAAACTTTAAAAGACAACTTAAATAATTTCATCGTGTAAATATAGTGATACAATCATTCAAACGACCTTTTATAATAAAAAAAAAACAATGAAAATGTTGATATTAAATTAAAACAGAATTATAAAACAAAGTTTTTATAGGAATGAAAATAAATCTGACTATCAGTTAGGCGATTTTATAAATTATTATTATTATTATTATTTTCACAAAAGTCTATGGGTCTTATGCAAAAAAACTTAATAAAGCTTTGCCAAGCAATGTTAAGTAAAGTTGTATTCTAAAAAAATTATTGTATAAAAATTCTAAAGTAGGCACCCACGTTTGTTAAGACTACTTTAAGTTGATATTTCCAAAATGTGTATTTTGTACCTCAAATATTTTTACTAATATAGCACATATTGATTCATGTTACATCTGAAAATGAAGCTAGAAGTGCCTGCTCTTATCTTAAATTTATTATTTCTGTCATGTAATGGGAAACATCACCAAATTATCCAACTGATTCGAAATACATAGCAAAATCCATAAAAAAATATTAAAATAAATACAATTATACAAAAATGTTTTAGTGATGTACATACAACCAAAACAAATAGAAAAAAGCTGGATATTCAAATACTCGTTTCATTCGAATAAAACAAATTGTGATAATTTTTCACATTTTTTTACTTTTACTTCATGGTTGTGTATATCTGTTTTCCTATTAAGTCAAAAGCTCATGTTTTTTAAATTAGGTTGCTTTACTTCAAGATAATAAAAATTTATTTAATAAAATAAAAAAAATATTTGAATACCCGAATGAAATTGTATTCAATTTTGTACATCATAAGCTGTGAAGTGGTTGTTGAACACGGTGGTGTTACCAGTATTTATTATTAAATCACAAAATATTTAAAGTTGTCTTTTGCATATGATTTTTTAATAAAGCTATGTTAGCCTTAAAGTGCTTATCAACTACTATGAACTTTAAAGCTAAAGTAAAATATTTTTTTGCATAAGGGGGTATATATTTATGAAATAACGTGTACTTTTAAATTCCCGTTTTCCCGGGAAAATCCAAAAAATTTGCCTGGAATATCAGTCGGACATTTCCCGGGATTTCCCTTTTCCCAAACCCTACTCTATATTCATCAATTGTACTCTATTTGTTTTGTATATTTCTCATGAAGAGTCTGGCACTATTTTAACTTTTGCCATTTTAAGCAAACTGATGTCCAAAATGCTTTTCATTTCACAAGAACTTGCAATAATATTTTGCACCGTGACGAGTCTGATATTTCGTTCAATTTGCATATCAATAGTCCAAAGACTCACCAGGTATAGTTATTCCTCCAAAAGTCACAATTAGATGCCCTTTATATAGGCATCTGCAATAATTAGTGCTTCCTTATTTTTTAAACTAAAGTTTAAAATAAATAAAACGGCCTCTGCGTTTTCACGAGTCCTTCACGTTTGTAAGAAAATAGAATCACAGGCTTGAAGATGAAGATAAATGTGAAAATTAGGCATGCCTGGTACTTTTGTTTACTGTTACAAACAGGGCTATCAGATATGGCGATTTCTCGCCAAAAGTGGCGATTTTTCAACTTGTTTGGCGTCCAAATTTTTGCTTTGGCGACATGACGATTTTTCGGGCGATGAATAAATTTGTTGGCGACTTTTCTGGCGATAATAAATCTTTTGGCGATTATTATGGGTATTTTTTAACAAAATTGAACTTCAAAATTTATCTAATCAGGAAAATTAGTTTGTTGAAATAGTAGTTGAAGTAGTTTCAAAAATAAATCCTACCAAAAGCTCGCTGCAAAAAACTCAAACAATTTGATTTTGGTGATTTTTCCTTTAAAAATTAAAGTCATTAATGCATTTTATTTTTAATTTTGGCGATTTTGTAATAAATTTTGATACGATCAATTTATAAAAAGTCATTTTAAAAAAGTGTTATATAAAAACAAATTTATTATCAAATATATACTAAGAAAAACTACATAAAACTGATCTTGGCAACTTTTGGCGATTTTCAAATCTAACGAAAAAGGTCGGAAAAATCTGGCAACCCTGGTCACAAACGGTATGTGGACAAATCAGCTGATATTATTACTTAATGATGCCAAATTTTGTTCCATTTTCAATGTTATCGATTCAGCGTAAGAAGCGTGTTATGTGACTTAAAATTCAGAAAATCACAGAATGTATTATCTAGTTTTTTGATGTCTGTCCAGTTCCAACATAAAATTAAATTTGGCCAGCTGAATACCATGTTCCGAAAAAATATCTATAATGTTTAATTGAATTTTTAGTAAAGCATTAAAGACTGAATATCAAATAAATACGAAAATGAATATTTTGTGTTTCTTTTCTCCTTTTAAAATATATCAATTCAATGCGACAAATAATTGTGAAAAAGATGTGAAAAATGGAAAATGTAAAAAAGATTTTTCTTTGTGACTTTTAAACTTATCCACTCCTATCGTGAAAAATTTTCCCTCGAAATTTTTCCCCCTTTTCACAAAATTACAATCGTGAATAATTTTTCCGTAGAAATGTTTTCCATTTTTTAATTCCCCTTATCAGGAATAATATTTTTTAATTTTTTTCACTTTTCCCTTGATTTTCTTCACTTTATTTTTGCAGGTGAACTGACTGGTTACATGGAATAATTTCGATATTTTCCTTCGAATTATATATTAAAAGTTATAAATATTTATTTTTAGAACAATGTTACTAAGTAAAGTTCTTGATTCTTAACAATAATTCCCTGAAACAACTTTTTTCATGAAGTATGAATCTATTTGGTTCACACAAAATAAATTTTATGGCCGGACACCTCAGTGGTATATCAAATAATGTTTTTCTAATGCAACTAGAATATTTAAAAACACAACTTTAAAATTTATTTGCTAGTGGTTCAGCGTTGTCTATATATTTCATTGTTGCTGTAACAAATTATCAGTAGACTTCAACCACACATTTTGAATAGTCACAAACCTCTTATCTTATGCACAGACTTTCAAGAACTATTTGAGAATTCACAGATAATAGTATTTTTGAAAATCACAAAAGAAAAATAAGCGTAGTAGGCTTAGAAACTAATACAAAAGCCCAGCAAATAATTTATATTCGATATGAATCTATTTTATTTTTGTACACCTTTATACAATTAGAAATCCATCGGATAACAATAAAAGTAATTATAAGGCGAAATGAAAAAAAAAATTCATTTTGAACCTAAAATTTATGTATTTTTTATTATTAAACTTAAAATTGTTTGATTTTCAATTATTTTCTAAGCTTAACAAATCTTCTTCTTCCCTTTTTTTACATACACTAGGATTGATAGCGAGGAAAAAATTTCATGGAAAATTCAGAATATTCGAAGGTAATACAAATTCCATTTGTTATTCACGATAGGGGTGACTACGTTTAATTATGTGATTTTCAATATAATATTAATACATAAAAAGTACACACAGAAAAAAATACCAATGTAAAATCACCATGCAAAAAGGTTGATTCAAATTCATTAAAATCACATTAAATTTACAAGAAATAATATGTTGTTTAAGTGTGTTGGTGTTTATTTGCTTTGTTTATAGCTGCAATACACTTTCGTGCTTAGTTGTTTGAGTTGTTTTTGTATTGTTGTTGTTTTTTTATGTTTGTAAATAGTCCACAAACTGCTGCTGGCTGGTAGACAGTGTACTAGTCTTGCAGTTGGAGGATCTCAGGTTCGAATCCTGGAGTCAAGTCAAAGTATTTTTTTTAACTAAACTTTTCAAGTCAGGATATTTTGTATTTTGTTTAACTAAAACTTTTCAAATAATTTGTAAGTTAAATGATCAATGAAATAATATTGAATTAAAATTTTAATCATGCTGGTACATATTTAATGTGTATCTAAAGAATACATAAAGTTGTTGTGGTTACAGGAGTAAGCACGTTGACTACCACACGTAAGTTAAATAATTAATAAAATACAGTTACTACATTACATTAAATTCGTGTTGTTCCAACTTGAATTAATTTTGACTCAACATGATTCTTCATTTTGATTTTAACAGTGCTTAAATGTTAAATTAACCTGAAATAAAGTTATTTCAAAAGGAAACATTTTCCTTGAAAATAACTGTAAATCATGTTAGATTAACATGAAACACATGTTAAGCAAAATCATTGACGAAAAAGATTAGATTAACCTTGTTTATGTAGATTTTAAGTTAAAATTTTTCTGTGTGTATTGTGTCTGAAAAATAGTCATAACTAAGTACTAAAATTTCTGATTCTCAAAACAAAATTGTATTGACATAAATATTTAAAATAGAGACCGGGGGTCGATTCCTTTTCTGTGATAATGTGAAATAAAAAAAAAACTCATTTCGAATTCAAGATTGTGTTGTTAATAAAAATCTTGAATTAAGATCATATTTTTAAGATTTAAGAATGAAGATAACGTTCTTGATTTTAAGAATGCGTTCTTGATTTTCAGAATTCATTCTATAAATTAAAAATGAATGCTTAACAACGCGTGAAAATATATTTTAATCAAAATTTCTTACACAAAACAGAAAAGTCCAGCTTTTTATTGGTTTGTTCAAATTCTTAATCACGAATATCCAGCTTTTTACGAATCTGGATTCATGTTAAAAATTTATTTAATCTGCAGCTAAAAATTCAATTCACATTTGGATATTGTATTGCAAAATCTGTAAACAACATTTTATTTAATTTGTTTTGTGTTAACTATGTATTCTTTTTTTATAAATGTCAAGTTTCAAAATTAAGAAGCTTCTTGAAATCTTTTAACTAACGAAAACCCCAATAATTTCGATTCCACTAAACTGCAGCGGCAGCCACTCATGAACACGGAAGACTCATTTAAAAAAATACAACTTAAGAAGCTTATTTCGCTTACCCCAAAAACAATTTATATTAACATTATCTTAAGATTTGTTTGAAGACTACAGCGATTCATTATTGGTTTATAGAGAAGAACATCTTAAAATTGCCATACTTACCGCCTCTTTGCTCGTAAATTATATTTGCTTTTTAGTTAACTAATAAATAGTCAATAAGCATGAAAGAAAAGCTATATATTTTAACCTTATAATGTTGGTTACGTACGTGACACTTTATGGTTGTCTTTGGTTAAGCAAAAGAAATCTTTAAATCCTACATAAAAAAATAAACTTTCAAATAAGTGAGTTCATAAATACTTTTTATTCTTGCCCATAAAATACACCACTCATACACACAGCATGTCAAAGGAATTTTAACACATTTTAAAACATTTTATTTTATGTTGTTTCTTTCATTGTGGGTGACATGTTTAATCCTTAAAGGCTTTTTAAGTGTGATTATATACTTATTTTTTTTATAAAAAAATTAAATTGACCAAAGCCCCATTATATTCTTTTCTGCTCTAAGAAGTAGAAAAAGTTTTAAAAAAGCTTTTAATTTTTTATATTTTTCAACCAATTTTCTACCCAAAAAGGTAATGATAAAATGTCTAACTTGGCCATTATCAGCCCTGTTGAGTTTTAATTGAGTGTCCAAAAATAGCTTACATTATTCTTAAAAAAGGTTTAATGTGTGCCAGAGACAACAAAAAAAAAAAAAAAAAAAAAAAAAAACAGAAAATATGTTGTTTTTTCTTCTTCGCATATTAGAGATACACTTGGAAAAGGCTAAGAAATTCTAGATTTTTAAAAATTTTCTGCATTTAAGTGAAACAGCATAAATCAAACTAATTGCCTGATAACAATTAGGATTTTGATCTCAACAGAATTGTGTATTCTCGCATTCCCGCTCATCATCATATTGAAGCATATCAGCTTTTATATGATTATAACGTGGCACTTTTAATTATAGAGTCTTCTCTCAATAGGATATTTGTTTTGACTGTGCAGCCATATTTATTCCCTTCTTTGCAAAGGCTATTAAAAACGAGTTGCAATTAAAAATTATGAGTATTATAGCTATTACTTGACACCCCAACTTTCGCTTTTTTGCGATGACTGAGGATGGCCCTCACACCAAAGATCCATACAATATTATGTTCCAATGCATTCATTGTCACTCCTTTGTTTGTTTATCGAAAATCATTAGCATTCTTCGAGACGTAGTGCCTTCGCAAAATGTTTTCTCTTAACATAACTATTATGGTTGTCTTTGATGGTAAAGCTGTTACTGATATGTATTCAATTTTATTGCGCTAAATTTGATTCTTGACATGCCGTCTCAAGTCTTGACTTTCAAAAATATAAAAAAATTGCACAATTTTCGAGTGCTGATTTGAAATTATAGACAAAATAGAATATAAATGAAAACAGAGCTGCCAAATATGACAATCGCGTATCCACAAAATCGAGTGCCCGTTAACTATATTTATTTTAATACTAACCAAATGAGAATTACATCGAACATTCCCAAGGCAAGTTTAAAATGGCGCGAAAAATGGTTCAAAATGGTTGACAAAATGGCATGAAAATGTATAATAAATTGCACAAAATGGCAAAACTTGGCAAAAAATAATATATGTTTCTTCGAAATTATTGTTTTTCTTGCGATATTGCTTAATTGTATGGTTTCCATTTGTATTAAACAATAAATGGTTCAAAGGGCTTAATGCCTACTACGCATGCAGGAACTTCTGAGAATGAACAAACTTTCCAAGTGAGACATCTGGTACTGTTTAATATCACTTCCCAGCGAAAAATTTCAAAAAAGGTAATCGAGTTTGGAATTAAGCATTTTTGATGGAAGCACTTCCCTACTGGATTACCAACTTAATGATTTTAACAAGGCGTGAGACTAAAATAATCGATTCTTGAGAAGTACTTACATTTTTTTTATTTGTCAACATGTCACGTAATCTATTTCGTCAAAAAAATCATTCTCTTCATTTAGCAACTAGCACGTAATTTTTTTAAACTTTAGGTAATGTGATTTGTAAGCGAGTAATAAGAATTGGCAATCAGAAAAGTAAGTCATTATATGACAAGTAGTTTTAATGGTAATGTGTAATTTTTTGCTGGGTTCTTTAGGAGTTAAAAAAAATTGTTTATTATTTCTGCGATACTCATGAAAATGCCATTTCTTCAGGATGACTTCCATTATATTTTTCACATTGGAAATGACATCACTTTTACTTCTTATTGTTGGCAACTAATAAAATTTCTTCGATTTATATTTTTGTATTACAAAAATATCTTTTCGCATACAACACCTCGCCAAAACAAAGTTCATTCAGAAAAACAAAATTAAATTTTCAAATTAATAATTTACCAGTTTTTTCTTTTATTTGACTTTAAATTTGTAAAGCTTCTAATATGTCCTTATAGCCATATAGGACAGCACTGGCGTAAGCATGTCCATTGAACAATTTATTTAATAACTTTGGAGCATAAATCAAGGAAAGTATTTCCTGTATGCAGCTTCCTTTCATGATGTAACCAATTGCTACAAAAAACGGCATAAGCAGGTGAAAACCTCCTAACAAACATAACAACAAACACAACTCGCAAAGCGATTAGCTTGTCTGTGAAAAACACCCAGGATCCTATGGTGGGAATCGAACCCAATACCTCTGGACTGAGAGGCTAGTATCGCTACCACTCAGCCACTATGATCTTCGACAATTCGGACTAGGGTTTCTAATTTCCCGGACTTTTCCAATTTCCGAGAATAGAGAAAAAAATATTATATTCCCGGGAATTACGTAAACATATACATTTAATTAAATTCCCTCAATAAAAAAATAGAATTTTATGAAAAAACACAACATTTACAGCCTTATTTATACAACTTAAAAAGGCTTTATAAAGATTTTTCAAAACAAATTTTCATACAAAATTTTTTTTAAAAAGCCTTTATAAAGCCTTTTTAAGTTTTATAAATAAGGCTGCTAATATTTAAGAAATTTATTATTTGACATATTGTCATAAGTTTATTTTAGTTTAAATTTATTTGCTGGTGGTTAAGCATTGTATTTGATTTTCAAAAATATTATTATATGTGAAATCTCAAATAGTTCTGAAAAGTCTTTGCATAATATAAGAGGTTTGTGACTGTTGAAAATATGTGGTTGAAGTCTAATGATGCTTTGGCTAAGCACCAATTAAATATATAGACAATACTTAACAGCCAGCAAATAAATTTCAATTCAAATACAACATTTAAATTAAAAACAAAACAACTTCATTCGTTCATTTCAAGGACAACAGTATGTCAAGAACAAAACAAAAACTAATAAATTCATATGCTGTAAGTCATAGCATGGATGAAAATTCCATCTACATCTGCCAACCTAGATACTATTTCCCATAAAGAGTTTTTAGGTTGAAAATATTTCGTAACTATTGAAGTTGTTGGAGTCACCTCGGAAACTTCTATTACATCTGCTTCCATGCTTATATTATGGATCTAATGTTTAAGCAATAAAACAACCAACAGCAATGGAAAAAAAGCAAATATCAAAAACATTAATATTAAATTCCCGAAAATTCCCGTTGAAAATTTCCCGGGATTTGCAAAAAAAAGAATTTCCTTGAATTTCCGGGATTTTTTTTCCCGCGTAGAAACTGTAATGCGGACATATCAGATGCAGCTGATAGAATTTCTCGAGCTTGAACATGCAGAGGTTGATCGAAAGTAATAACGCATCAGAGAGCTGCGTAAACCGTCTTGAAATGTAAAAACTTCATGATTTTTAAATGTATTCACGTCGCATGTATTATACTAAACCAATAATAAATGCTGTCGTACTGTAAGCGAAGCACGATGGATGTATTGGTGTACGTGTATATCAGTGTTAACAAGCGAAAACGCCAAGACAGCAAAACAAAACAAACACTCAAAAGAAGTGCTGTTGACTAGTGTATGCTTGTTATTTTTTATATTGTACGTTTGAGTGTGTGTGTAATATGTAGATGGCAAGCTATTATGTGATTAACCGCATACAACTAATGTTAATGTATGTGTGTGCCTTTGCATGTGCGCAGAAAAATAAAAGATCATACACACATACATGCATAGGGTTGCCAGACGGCCTGGAATGGCCTGGATTTTCCAGTTTTTTAGAGCCTTATCCATTTACCAGCTAACATAGAATTTATCCAGTTAAAAATTATTTCTTAAATTTTGAAAAATAATTTCTTTATTAATTATATTTCTTAATTAATTACACAGCGGAACAGTGGTTTTATTGCTTCATTTAAAATAGCCGATCCAATGTATTTTTTTCTGCTGATTACGATGGCATCATTAGTTTTTCCCCAGCAGCTCTAGTTTTAAAGATATAGTGACAATTAGCATATGCTTAATTTATGCCACTTTTTTATAATTCACTTAGTATATCACGAATGGTCCCCCAAACTTAAAAATACTTTCTGGATTATTAAATTTCATTAAATTCTATTTGAGTAGATGAACATTGAGTATATCACGATATCGTACTCTTATTACATGGATATTAAAAATCGTGTCTTTTTTGTTTAGTTCTTAAATTTTTTTTATTTAAATTTTTGAAATTAAATTAACTGGTTCTTATGTATTTTTGTCCGCTGATTACGAATATAGTTTTATTATTTATCTATCACCTCTAGTCTCACAAAAAAAAGACTAAAATTTTTGCTCTCTCATGCCTTCCAAAAAAATTTGTTTCTTGTATCACATATCTGATCAATGCAATTATTACGTAAAATAAATGTTGAATTGACCAGTCCAGAAAATTTTTGTTTTATTTGTATTATTATATCCAAATTTGCAGCTTTTACCAGAAAAAAAAACAATTTTAAAGAAAAATTTTAATTTTTAATGCAAAATTATTGGGCCTAATCACGAGTGTGGTATTTCGACTTCTACTACGACTATTTTGTACAAGACTAAAGAATATTGCTTTACAAACTCTTTGTATTCGAAATACGACACTCGTAATTAGGCTCACTAAAATAATCAGAACTTATCAAAAAATAGAGGCTACATTGAAAATCAGCGACGTCATATTATTAGAAATAATATTTTTTTATGGCGTAAGAAAAGAAAAATTCGAGATATTATTTTTTAAATATAATACACAAATCTCTGAAACTAGAGGGTATAAGATTATAAGAAACCTTTTTTCGTAACTAGCGGACAAAAATTCATAACGACTAGTTATTTAAGTAAAAAATATAATAAAAAAGTTTTATGGACTAAACTATGCTCCTCAATGTAAAGCTATCGAAATAAAGGAAATTGTTTTACAGATTAAAACTAATGACGGAATCGCAATCAGGAGATAAAAATACATAAGGATCAGCTTTTCTTATTAAAACAAGGCAAAAATTTCAGTTTTCTGGTTGTGTTTTTATATCTTCTAAGGAAAAATTTTTAATACTAAATAAAAAGAAACAATAGTGCTTGCAAATGTACAACCAGTTGTAATTTTCCCTAACACTGATTAGTTCCTCTATTTTGTACATCACTGGAAATTTACAACCAAAACAATATTTTCAAAAAGCATCAACACTTTGCTTTTTAAGCTTATTTTTAAATTGTCCAGTTATTTTTTCAAAATCCAGTTGAATTTTTTCCATTGTCCAGGTATTTGACTTTTGGTATATGGCAACCCTATACATGCATGACGTTCGTTCACGCTCTTATGCGTAGCAAGAAGCTAGTATTACAAATTCTTCCATCACGAAGTGTTTTCTTCTTTACTCTTATACCTACAATACTCAAATAAATTTCTTGCAAACAGTGTTGTTAACGTTTGTTTTATAAGATTTCGCTGTAGTAAAGCATTTGAAAAATACCTCATGTCTTGAAAGTTCTTATAAGAAGTCTTATGCAGGAGACTATAACGCATACATATGTGCATATGTATGTTTATTATGACTAGGGTTTGCACAGCAATTATAATCGTAAACGAACCCATTAAGATTAAATTTTTTTTCCCTATTTTAAGCAAATAATTTATGCCAAATTTGCATAGAGGGCAAATTCAACTCATAAAAAATTAAAATTAAAATTTTTAATACAAAATATATACATTTGGAACAAACATGCTTGCATATCATTGGCCCTTTAAAATATCATCAGTAGACTTCAATCATACTTTCAAAACTCATTTGAGAACTTACATAAGCTTACTTACTTACATAATTACAAATTTATATAACGAACGCATAGCATATTTCTGTATTAGGTATTGTCCCAAACAAGAACTTGGTCAAAATTTATATCTCACTACTTTTAATGGCCGAAATTTTGGATAGGAACTTGGCCTTTTTTCACATTTATGTTTTTGTGAGGATCTGACTACTTTTTTTAAAAATTTTCTATAATAACACTTTTAAAACTTAACATGTATCTTATTTCTATTAATGAGCGCTGTGCCAGTTGAAAATGGCATAGTTACATAAAATAATGGGTTGGAGCATGATGAATGTTGGATTGTACACCTTAAAAATGAATTATTGCGCTATTACAACGGGTCGCTAGTGTGTACGCAATTTGGTAAGAGTCCTCTGGAAAGAAACATGTTCAATACAGCGTAAATTTTAATGGACGTGATCCCGTCTTTTTTTTCAATAAATTTACATATTAAAGTCTGATTAGCCGAAGTACATATATCAAAAGGATATGCCCAATGTGCATGCAAAGTTTCAAAAGGGTAGCTTAGCTGATGCTTTAATTTTTGGATTTTCTGATTGAGTAAATCAATTACTATTTGTCTACAAAATGTCAGCTCTCTATAGTATAATATTACGTAAAATTTTTATGGGCCTTGTTTATGGTTCATGCAAAATTTGGTATTAAAAGTTAATAAGAAATACCTGAGCATTAAATTAAAAACTGCTAAGCCAAATATCTAAAAGAAAAAGCTAAGATTTATGGGTTAAGTCACGGCTACTTTTCAAAAAAGGAAATTTTTATTTTGGATAAGTGCAATGTGTATGAAAGGCTTTATTCAATAAAATTTATCTTAATTTTGAATTTAGAGTTGTTACCGCCCTCTGGTTGAAACTTCAGGTTTTTTTAGATTTATCTTAGTGATCTCTGATCTAGATTTATTTCAGCTCTCTACTGCGAATTTGAGTTTTAAGGGCGCGGAAAAAACTTCTTGGTTTTAAGATTTTCCTATTGGCTTACTCACTCTACACTTACTTATATATAAAATTTCATCTCTCTAGCGAGAATTAAATTTTATGAGCACTTTCCCTCCCACTATTTTTAACTCACAATTTTGTTGTGAGCAGCGCTTACAACTCATGCTAACTTTCTAGTAAAATATGCTAGACTGAAGTAGATTAAACACAAGGCTAATATTTTATAGGAGTGATCACGCCCACTTTTTAAGATGATAGTTTAAAGTGTTGTATACGTGCAACGCGTATGCAAGGTTTCAATAAATTAGTTTGAGTTAAAAGCCGTATATTAAGGTTGTAATACCCAACAATATTAGCGTGACCCCGCCCATTATGATAAACTTTTTTGGGTTTTAAGATTTTTCTAGTTTATTTCTCACTTAGACCTACTTGTATATCAAATTACAGCTCCTTAGCGCAACTTTTATTTTTTAATATTTATGGGCGTAACCCCGCCCACTTTCCCAAACTTAAGATTTTTTTCGACCAGTGCTTATTATTCGTGTCAAGTTTCGTTGCAAACGGATAATAATACCCACATAAATAGTGTATCTAATATGCTGAACCGTAGTGCACCAAGATGGGGTTTAAATTATATCGGCGTGTCACCACCCACTTTTTTAACAAAAAATTTATAGCTCTGCATTATCGCAGTATACATGCGAAATTTCAATAAAACAGCTTCTTTTAAGCGCCTTATATTAGCCTTTTTAATTCTGACTTTTATGGGCGTAGCCCCGCCCTCCTGGCCAAAATTACCGGGTTTTCAGAATTTTTTTTATTTTAGTGCTCACCTAGACCTAGCTATGTATCAAATTTCAGCTCACTAGCACAAATTTTAATTTTTATGGGCGTAGCCCCGCCCCCCCCCTGGATAAAATTTCCGTGTTTTCAGATTTTTCTGGGTTATTGCTCACCTAGATCTACTCGTGTGCCAAATTTTAGCTCTCTAGCGAAAGCGGAAGTGCTTCATCAATTTGATGAGTGTGTCAGTGGTCAGTGAGTATGTCTTAAAATATGCACTTTTTGCACCTCTATATCTGTGGAAGCTTTCATTGTAAGACTTTCAAACTGTGAGGTTATATGAATTTATTCTAATTATGCTTTAAATTCTATAATTTTACGGTTGCGGGGAACAAAGTTATGAGGGGGGTAAAAACAGCTTGAATGGCTTCGTGTAAATATACACACTGCGTGCATTGGCCAGAACTTGGCCTGGCGCACTACCGCCTAGATTTATAAAATCTCAATTGTTGTTCATTTGTAAGTCGATTCATGATTAAATTATAGACTAAACTGAACACGTTGAACAGTAACACGATACACAAAAGCAGCTGAGTTGCCAATCACAGTGTTGCCAAATCAAAAGTTTAAAAAAAATCACCCATTACCAGCAAAACTGAAGTTGTCGGAGTAACAATTTGAATGATATCCATTATGTCAAGTGTATTATTACCATCAAGTGTATTTGCATTGATAATAGCATTATCTGCAATGTATTGAATGAACGTGCCAGTATTTGGTGGTAGGACATGAGGCGGACGATGAAAAAAAAACTGCAAGACCCAATTGTAGCTATAACTTGAAAAAAGCGAGGTCTAATAGCAGTCATAATACTGCGACTAATGTTTGTACATACTAATTTTAAATTTCGTAAATTTAATCGTTTATTTTTTGAAATAATTTGCTTTAAAGAAATATATCAATGACTCCAGAATAAGACTGTTTATATCTTCAAACATGCAACTAGGTAGAGGGTACGATGAGAATTATCGACAGCTACAGATTTAACATCTTCCCGAATAAGCTTTTAGTCATGCATATTATGTAGAATACAGCTCTAGCTAACTTTCGTATGGCTTTTTCTCAGAAATGATAAATCCTACAGATAAAATTATGAGAACAATCTTGGTAGATAATTATTTGATCAACAAATATTTTTCTCAGATATTTTTTTATCGTAAAACTAACCGTTGGGCCAAAAATCCAAAAAACCCATTTTTGTGACTTTTGACCTTAAATGAAATATTTATACACACACGGGATCAATAGGTACTTTTACTTTTTTCAGCTTATTTTGAATTAATTCAACGGTCAATTGTCTATTTTGACCTGGACGCAGCTGGATCGAAATAAGATGCATCGCAAATGATAGAGATGATTGGAAGGTCTTTGTTGTGGCCCTATGTTCCTTCTAAGAACTACAGGATGTAATATATTAAGGTTATATGAAATATTTTGTGGCGATTGGATGATTATCTTGAAATTTAATTGTAAAAGCACAACAAAAATTACTGCTTTCCAGAAGCGTTTTTGTAAGGGAGACAATGTTACAGAATTACTTTCTGTTGCGCATGAATGAGGCGTTTTTTTTTTTTTTGTTCGAAATGAGCCAGCTAGAAGCAATATATTTTTTTGCCTTGCTAAAGTGCTTCACAGAAGTAATAATGTATAATTTTTGTAAAGCTTTTGTTATCAAGGAAGCAAAACATTGCTTCCCTCAGTTTTTAGAGCTTCCAAATTAGATTTTTTTTGCTGCGAGTTGCTCAAGCTGGCAAAAATGGTCTTCCCATTTTTTCCAGTGTAAAAGTTGAAATAAACTTGTGTTCAAACTTTTATCGAAAACACTACTTTATAATAATTTATGCCCCTCATCAATAACTATGTGCATTCTGCATTACTGCACTCGTGACAAACGTAATTTTAGGCAAAAATGCTATCTGAGTACAAATGACGGCATTCTAAATCAAACCAAATTTTAAAATATTTCCATATAACGCTATTGAAATATTTTGAAACCTCGTTCGATATCGAGTTAAGTTATAAGCTCTTAGCGTCCTAAAAGAACTCAAATTATCAAGGATATTCAGCAGACAAAAAAAGTTATTGAAGTAGCCCACTCTAACATCTTCATTGCCCAACATTTACCGTCCATTTGTTTGGTCATTTAATGATCAAATTATTTCACGTATACACTGGATAAAGTTTTCCATTTTTTTTTTGTTTGTTTCATTTAGTTCCTAAAAGTTTTTCTTCCAAATGTTTTGTTGTTAATTATTTTTTGTGTTATTCTTAATTTAAATGGAATAAACTTTTCAGTTTTATATTTAAATGGGCAAAAATGGAGTGTGAGTAATTGAAACATTTATGCTGCTAATTGTAAATGTCTGGAACTTAATTTTTGTTCTTTTTGTCGTCGTAGCTTAAGCACTTATGTTAATTAGTATTTGTAGTCCAATTAAAATGATTGTAGGCAAATAAGGAAATAAATCGATAAATATTTAATGCTGCCAGGATAAAATAATAAGAATTTAAGTTGAAAAAAAATCAAGTTAAAATACAAGTCTTTAGAGCGGGAAAAATTATGTTTTTTGGGTTGTTTTTGTTAATGCACAGGAAATGGAGTTTTAATTACTTCCCGCATTCTTTTTTTACTCCATAAAATACTTCTTATAATGCTTTAAGCTCAAGAGTAAAAAGTATGATTTCTAAGCTCTACATACGTAATACAAGTGAATATAAAGCTTTAATCAATATTAAACATTTATTTCTGATTTTTCTTTCCCCTAATTACCAATGCCCACAAAACATTTTTATTCGAACATTTTCCAATGCAATAAATTCAGATACTATTAAATAATTCCAACTATTCTAGGCAAATATCATTTATAAAATAATTGCTTGAAAACAACAAAAACAACATCTTACATCAAATATTTGCAAGACAGTAGAAAATTGTGTTTTCCTCAAGGGTAAACGCAATTCAATTTTAAAACTAACAACTTAATCCTTTATTTAATTTGAAACCCATTAAAAGGACATTGCTTATCCTTTTTAAGTGAATACAAACAGATTTTTTATGTAAATAAAGAAAGCGAGATCGATTTTCGATTTGGGACGCACAGATTTATACAATCTCATACGCAGTCAATCTCACCCAATCTTAAGTACATTCAAACACACACACACACACACACACACACACAAAGAACAACAGCACATCACATTAAAAATGTGTGAGTGAAGGAATAAATGATAGAAATGAATTTATTTGCAAAGAGTAAAAGCAATTGGAAAAAAGTAACGATAAATTCTTAAGAAGTTGGATAGATTTCGAACGCAATTGACATTTGGAACCGCACTTAAGTGGAAGAAGTCTTTTTTTTTTACAAACACGTACACACATATTACAAACACTCGAGGAAAGAAATTAGTAACAAGTTTTCAAAGTTTATGTCTGCTTATACTTACCGTACAAAGTAATTAATTTTTAGCAAGGAAAAAAAAACGAAACCAAAAAAGTCCTTAGTTTTTTGCAACATAGTAATTTTACTACTACAGTAGAGTCCCGATAATTCGTAGTCGAAAAGACTACGAATTAATTACTGCTTTTTACGAATTAGGGGAGTTTTCGAAATAAAAAGATTCCGATTTAACGAGGTTAAGATAAAAAACAAACTATTTACTCTATCCATTAACAAAAATGAGGAATAGAGTTGGAGCAAGGACAGAGCCTGAGCTTACCTTGAACTCGTTTGATGCACTGAAAGGAAACCCTTCATTCAGACAATGAAATTCTTCATTGTATTAATGAAATGTTTCATTAAAAGTCAGCTAGTGAAGCCCTTTATTGGATCAATGAAGAATGTTTCATTTTATTTATGAAGTTAATTTTGGCGGCAATGTTATAAATAGAATGAAACAATTTCATTGGTTCAATGAAACTTTTTCATGTATGTAATGTAGTTGTTTTATTGATTTAATGAAGTTTTTACATGCTATAAATGAAGTTAATTCATTAATATAAAGAGAATTTCATAAACACAATGAAATGAAGTCTCATGAGTTCCCATCCACAATACCAACTCTTATAGTGCGATTCTTGAGAAAGCTCGAGAGAAGTTTGCACTGATACTAAAAGCAATATGCATATAACACTGTGCAAAAAATTGAGACTTTTGTAAAATACATGGTGGTGACAATATAGGTTCGATAGTACTACTAAAGGGTACCCAGTTTGGAGATTTTGGTGACCAATTTTTTTATGGGTCAAAAACCGCTGCACCCTCAAAAATTGGCTTCATTAGTTTTTGGTCAACAGCTAATTCAGACTTAGTGATAGCGCTTAGCTATGTATAGCAATAATGTAGCTAAGAGTTTATCGAGCAAATATTGCTTACATCTTATGAAAAAAAAAAATATTTCTTCGTGTGTATTTTGTGCAAAAATTAAGCAAACCTAACTTTTTAATTTTTTTCAGAATAACTTCTAAGTATTGTACCATCATACCAAGCAAACTAACTTGTTTTATATTTTCCGGGATTTAATCATCTTTGATGTTGTAAAATTGTTTAGTGTTTCAATTCAAACATACCATTGCAAATGGTATATATCACGGTATTATCTAAACGGCTTATTCCTACAGAATATATCTGATTTCATTCAGCAGAAAGGAACGGTTCCAGGCAAGTGAAACCGAACATGTCCTTTAATTTATTTTATAGTTACAAGCTGTCAACGAAAGACCATCGATTTGAAACACAACTGTGCTTTAAGCATAATAAGCAACATGGCACACACCTTCGTTTTTTTTTCAATTTCCAACCCTGGAATCATAATTTAGATTTTTCTGGTTTTTAATACTAATTTACTTCCTTCTAAAATATAGAGTATATTTAATTACCAAAGAAATAGTTAGTTATATATAATTAACTTTATATACCAAAAAACGTTAAAGTTTTCCAAGTCTGGAGCTGTGTCTTTTTCCTAATTTTTATGTCAAACTATTTCTTTTAAAAACATAAAGTATAAAAAATGAATTCGTATCGCTAATTTGACCTAGTTACTTTTATATAAAAAAATTTAAATTTTCTAACCCTGGAATAAGCCTTTTAGATTTCTCTGATTCCTTATACCAATTAAAAATACATATAAAGTGTGTTAAGTGAACAAAGAAAAAAAAGGAAATAAGAAAAAAAATTAGTTTTAAATGAATAAATACGTTTCTCCCTTCTTTGTCCTTTATTGTCTTTTAAGTCAAATCTGATATTCCTTCTTTGCTTCTTCCTTGCTTAATAAACCCTTGTCCTTTAATTTTATAGATACATACATACTTTAATTTAAAAAAAGTTTAAAGTTTCCAGCTCTGGATCTGTGGTATTTATTTTTCTAATTTTATACACCAAACTTTTCTTTCCACAACATAAAATATATATGTAAGGAAAATTAAAAAAAATAATTGGAGCTAGTTACTTTTATATATCACAAAAAGTGTAAGTTTCCTAACCCTGGAATCATCCTTTTATATTTTTCTTACACCAATCTGTTTTTTTTAAGAATATAAGATATGTTTAACTTATAGAGCAAAAGGAAAAATTGGTTTGAAAATGTAAATTGTTTTTATGGTTAAGCAATTGTCTATATGCATTTCGTTCCCGCTTTTTTTTTTTGCATATATACAATTGCTTAACCATAAAAACAAATTAAATAAATAAACACTTTATGCCAAATAAATATACTTGGGTATTTTATGTAGAAAAAATTAGTTTTAGTAGGTTACTTTTGTATAAAGAAAGTTAAAGTTTTCCAACCATAGATTTTTTATTTTTAATAACAATTTTATTCGTACTGAAATATAAAATAAGTTTATTTAAGAAAAAAAAAAATAATTTTAGCTAGTTACTTTTATATGGCAAAATTAAGTTGTAAGTTTTCCAGCTCTGAAACCGTCTGCTAAATTTTTTTGCCAGTCTTTTTAGGACCATTTCTAACACATCAGTCTAAAACCGAAGTCTCTAGCTTTTCTGGGGGGCTTCTGAAAACCGATTTCACGTACAGACGGACATCGCTTATTCGTCTTCCCTATGCATAAGGATCCAGAATATACATACGTACTTATTAATATTGTGGAAATTACGCACGAAATGACAAATCTATATATACCCTTTACCATTTTTGGTGAAGGGTATAAAAATAGTATTGAAAGTTTCGTATTACTTTTGAAGTTTGAATTGCACACTTAAGGCCGTGTGCAAAAAATACAACGCTGGTATGATGGAGTTTATGAAAATTTTCAAAAGGCAATAACAGTTCATCACACCAGGGTTGTATATTTTCGTAGATCGCACTACTTTGTTTGATAGTGTATCACGGCCTTTAAGTACAATTGTACTAACTATACCATCCATATTTGGTCTATAAAGTTGTGCTTGTTAAGAAGATAAAGAAATAAATAAAATATCAAAAGTAATAAAAAGATTATTTGAATGAATTAAAGGGCAAAATGAATTATCTACAAAAGGTATTGTGTATTTGATATTTTATATATATTTTGTATAACTTCCCTAGCTGTACCATTTCAGCTAATTGATTGCTTTTTACTAAAGTATTTTTTTGGGAGTGCATCATCTATGTTCAGTATTTAAAAAGCAAATCAAATAATAGTTTGGCAAGAATTGGTTACACTTAACAATTTTGCATGGAAATATATTCATTTCAGTTGAGTATTTGTATACATTATTGATGTTGAAATCTGGTCTCGGGTAAGAGCCTTAATAAAGCAGTTGCTGACGAACGGGAAACGGAATAAATTAAAGCATTGACAAAAACACATTTAGATGTATTTACTACTTATGTACTTTTCTATACTATAACGCACATACTACATACACATGCACGTAGATTAGTATATACTATGTGTACGAGTATTTCCTTTCCGAGCCACAAAGTGGTATGTTAAGAAAATGCTTAAAAGTAGACGAAACAAACGAGAAAATAACATGTTTGTTGCAAGAAAACTTTTTCTAAAAAAAAAAAAAAAAAATAAAACGGGAGCTTAAGAGAAATATTTAATTTTTATTTTTATTTTCCTAAGAAAAGATTTTTATTTTAAGTTTTCTGTTATTTTTATTTTTTACGTTTTTAACGTATAAAACACCTTCAAGGCATTTGTCAAGTTCCATTTGATTTTTGTTTTTATATTTTTACTTTTTTACTCATATACTTAAAAAAAAAGATGGAATTATTTTGAATGTGTTATCAAAATAAAAAAACATTGAAAAAAGTTAAAAAAAAAAATTAAAAGAATCATCACACTTAGTCACTCACACCTCCTTTAATACTTAAGTAGAGTTTGGGAATTTGAGCATGTGGTGAACGAACGTACGGGAACAATTTAAAATTTACCCTCAAAAAGAATTTGTTGCTCAGCTGAATTAAGAAAAATCTTACTTTTTAATATTGTTGTTGCTATTTTTATTTTGTTTTTAATAACTAAAGTAGTAAATGGTTGTCTTTAATTTTGATACTCGCGAAGTGATTTAGAATGCACCCATTTGTGGCAATGCCATCCATCATCATACCGAAATCATTTTCAAATTGTAACAAAATAAAAAGGTTCTTGGTTAAATGAATAGATACGTTTCTCCCTTCTTTGTCCAAGACTGAGAGTCACAAAGTACTTCATATCGCTCATTTACTTCAATAGTGGCATAACTCAAAAAACCAGTTTTGCAGAAAACGCGTTTTAAGTTTTCAATTTGCATACAACTCAATGGAGAAATGAAAAAAAAATTCTTCTCTCAGGTTATGGTACAAGCCACTATTGAGTTATACCACTATTGAAGTAAATGAGCGATATATATTTATTGTCTTTTTAGTCAAATCTGGTATTCTCCCTTCTTTGCTTCTTCCTTGCTTAATGCACCCTTGTCCTTAAATTTTATACATACATACATATATTATAAGGGTGTGTGTGTGTGTGTTTCATTTGTTTGCTATTGTTGGAGTGTTTCCTTATTTATATTTTATTTTGATTCGTTTTGTTTATTTGTTATTGTTATTTTTTACTAGTTTACATAATAAGCTTAATATGTTATCGGTGTTTTGCCATATTTAACGCATCACTTGACTTATTCAGAACACAATCAAATAATTATGAAATGAAATGTACATATATCTTTGGCAAGGACAGATCCAGCCTTCTGTTGAGGTGGGGTTACATAGTCGGAACAGTGGATAGACTAATTAGTAGTGAAGCGAAAATATCAGTGGTCGACTACACCACTGATGAGTCATGATCCCCATGACCCCTCTTAGATCCGCGCTTAATCTTTGTATATACTCTTATGTACATATTTATGTATACTAGAACATAGATGTAAATAATTTTATTAAGATTAAAAAAAAATGATCTAAACATCATTAAAATATTCATTAAAACACAACCATAATTAAATAACACATGAATTAAAAAAAATATACAAAATCCCTTTCATTGAACTCTCTTTCTTTAAGTATTATATCTTTCACACAATAATAAATAAGAGAAAAAAAATTATAAAGCGGCCCACCCATTTGCAATATAATTGTGCAATCTTTCGTATTGTATAATAATATCGCCAATGTGTATGTAATATTTGAATTTATTGGCAAATATCAAAAGACTTTTGATTTTTATTGTACAATCAAGACAATTGTTTAAATTGTTCAATGTTGTTAACTTTTTCACTGTCACGAAGTTGGGCAATGTTTTCTTTGAAAACGTTGTGCCATTTATTGCATAGTATAGGTCAAAAAGACAATAATATGTACAACAGTATATGCAATAATATTGTATAATAGATGGGCCGCTTAAGATCAAAAGAAATACTATAATAGTTTGTATACAAACACACAACACACAACACACACACACACATGTTTCCTTTTTAAGTGTCAGCTGATAAATTCGTGTGTGCCAGGTATACTTGTAGTAGTAGCAACTTTAAGCGCTTATAGCTCCAAAATTACTGAAACGATTTCAATCAAATGTAGATTTTGCACATCTGTAGAGAAAAAGCTTTAAAATCACATAAATCTTTTCAAAATCGATGGCAGTAGTACCGGCGCAAACGGGATTACAAAAAACTTATTAATTATTATGTAGATGCTTACGTGAAACATATGATACAATTGATTTTAATTAACCTTTTTTGTTAAATACATACATATATCAATAAAATATTCCATGAAAGCTGATAACGGAAAATTACACAGAATAAATTCAGTACAGCGCGACTCTGACTCGCGCACGAAGGGTTCTGTACGAACACTAGATATGTAATTTAATACAAACTTCATCCTATATAATATATAGTTTTGGCATTTTTTTCGTTTTTTGGGGTCATTTCGGTTTTTTGTTTTGGCGTTTTTGGCGTTTTTTCGGTTTTGACGATTTTTTCTCGTTTTGGCGATTTTTTTTCGGTTTTTGGCATTTTTTTATTTTGGCGATTTTTTTTATTTTTGGCGATTTTTTTCATTTTTGCGATTTTTTTTGTATAATTTTTTTTTAGTTTTGGCGACATTTTCGCGTTTTGGCGATTTTTTAGATTTTTGGCGTTTTTTTTCATTTTGGCGATTTTTTTCATTTTGGCGATTTTTTCGAATTTGGCGATTTATTTTAGTGTTAGAAATTTTTTTTAATTTTGGCGATTTTTTTTTAATTTTTGGTGATTTTATTTTTGGTTTGGCGATTTTATAATTTTCGGTTTTTTTTATTTTTACCGTTTTTGAAAATTTCTAGTGTTTACCTCTTACGGTTTCCAAGATATAGCAAATTGTCAAAATTACATAGTCAAAATTGCATTAACTGATGGACCACTCTTTAATTTTAATTTTTTTAAATTTTAGTGTTAATTGTTGTAGTCTGTATAAAAATACAATAATTTTACAAATTTCAAGTTTCAATATACATATGTTCATACAATTGTATGTATATTACATGGGATTTTAACATTTTTCGTTGCTCGTTTTGGAACACCCTTTAATTTTTAATGTTCATGTATTTGTTGTTGTATCGGCCAAGGTTCTACATACTCTGTCCAAATTTCAGGTACGTAGCTCTTACAGTTCCTGAGAAAATACCGTGTGACGGACAGACGGCAGACGGACAGCGTAGCGAAAACAATAGGGTTCCTTTTCACCTTTGGTGTACGGAACCCTAAAAAGTGATCATTTGACCAAATGTGGATTGGTATAAATACAGTTTAAAGTCTATTTAGCGGGGAAATCCTAATTAAATCAAGTATAGAAGGCTTCATTGAAGTACGGATTATAATTAGATACAAATACCCTCTGTACCATGCAAATTCGCAAACAAACGCAGATAAATTCTTTTTAAATTAAAAGTACAGATATAGAGTAAGATTTTGATATGTAACTTGAAAGCGGCATAAGACGGCAACATAGTTAATACCTTAAGAGAAAAAAACATCGTAAAAAATATACGTGAAAATTGATTTATCGTGAAACCGCTTTCCGCAAAATACGTTTTGCTTAAAAAATTATTAAATACATAATAATAACGGTAAACACCTTCAACTTAAATATCCATTGTAAAACAATAAGTCAAAATTGTTTTTTCTTTGAAAAACACGCACTAGAAATTAACTTTATTAGCACTGCTGAAAAAGATAAGGAAAGTTGTTTTGATTGGTTCACTTCCCAAAAGTAAATGTAAAAAACAACTGATTGAAAATCTTTTTGCATGCTTTAGTAGTACCACTAATAGTGAGTATTAGAGCAAACTAACGGTGAAAAAATCTAACATCGTCATTTGACCACTATGTCCTACTACTGAACCACTGTGCACTGTGGAAAATAACAGAAGTAAAACTAGTTATTAATTCAAATTGTATGTTTCGCTGAATTAGTAAAGTCAAACACTTACGTATGGTTCTGAAAGTGACAAATCTTTAACTGATGGCAAAAAATCTTCCACAGAGTCAAAAAAAAATTTCATAATTGTATAATTATACTAAAATTGAAGCACAGCCGCGAATAACGTTGTAAAAGACAATTTTTAAAAAACCAGTTTTTTCACAGATTACTGTTAACATTACTCTCTTTCGTTGTTCAAACATCAAACAATCCAAAATTATGCATCTTATTGCTGTCAAAATACAATTACAAGCAGTCAGTCAGTGAAAGAACTTTGTAAGTAACTAACAAAATCATGAAACGAAATTGTCGAAAATAATTGATAAATGTAACAGAGGTACAAAGAGAAACATTAAAGCTAATTATCATTATTTTCGATAAGCTGAAAACAATTAAACAAAAAAACAATATTGATTTAAAATACGTTTTTTGGCTCTCCTGAAAAATTATTATTTTGTCACTTACAACGTTATTCGCGGCTAACCTTCAATTGTTCACAGAAAAAACTAAATTTCATTTTCAGTAACCAAATTCGTTGAATCAGTAAATATTTTATTTGAATGCGGTCCTACAAATAATTTTGTAAATTCTGATAAAAATTTTGTAAAATTTTTAATTAATTACAGTTCGGCTGAGAGAAAATGTTATTTCAGTGTGTTGGTGTATTTATCTTGCTTGTTGATAGGAAGAACGTGCTGTTGTGCGGTTGTTGTTGTTTAGTTGTTGTTAATTTTGATTGATCGTGTTGTATACATGTAAATGCCGAAAAGTAGCCGACAAACGTCGTGGCCTGTTTCTTCTCTATACAGTGTTTTGGTACAAATTAATTTAGTGGAACAGTACAGAATATTTACTGAAACTAAGTTTGATTTCAAACAAATATTTGTTTAAAAATTGTTTGGGAATAATTTTTTCTGTGTTTAATTTCACCTTTTCCATTTTTATACGCAGCTAGCGCTCCTTAAACCTTTAGTCTTAGAATTAATTCGTAAGACTAAGTCAAATAAATAAATAAATAAATATTTTTATACAATATGAATATGAATTGTTCAATACATTTATAGATATATATTAACCTTTTAATTTGATTTCTTAAACTAATTTTTACAAACGCTTAAATTAACATTAAGAAGAAGCATAGTTGTATGTATCTGAAAAAATGTTTTCTACGCATCAAACACAATATTAATATGTAGACGCTCCGTTGACAATGTCACCAAAATAGTCGACAAAAGTGGTGACGCCACGTCTCCTTCAGGGCTATTATGTGCTAAGGGAGGTTTTTTTTTAAAGCAAGCGCACACAACTAATGTCAATGCATGTGTGCGTTTGTATGTGCGCAGAAAAATCAAAGAGCATACATACGAGTTATGTGTGTATGTATGTATTAGTCTCCTGCATAAGACATCTTATAAGAACTTTCAAGACATGAGGGATTTTTCAAATGTTCAACTACAGCGAAATCTTATAAAACAAACGTTAACAACACTGTTTGCAAGAAATTTTTTTGAGTATTGTTGATATAAGAGTAAAGAAGAAAACACTTCGTGACGGAAGAATTTGTGATACTTGCTTCTTGTGTGTATGATTTTTTATTTTTCTGCGCACATGCAAAGGCGCAGACATGCATCAACATTAGTTGTATGCGGTTAATCACATAATAGCTTACCATCTACATATTACACACACACTCAAACGTACAATATGAAAAATAACAAGCATACACTAATCAACAGTACTTCTTTTGAGTGTTTGTTACAAACAAGCTGTCTTGAGACATCGCTTGTTACAACTGATACACATATACACCAATACATCCATCGTGCTTCGCTTACAGTACGACACGACAGCATTTATTATTGGTTTAGTATAATACATGCGACGTGAATACATTTAAAAATCATGACGTTTTTACATTTCAAGACTGTTTACGCAGCTCTCTAGTATGTATGTACAATGTACATGTATGAAGTTTGTATATGCGCCCATGCCTATGAAAACGCAACCATCACAAATTCTTCCGCCACGAAGTATTTTCTTCTTTACTCCTATACCTACAATACTGAAACAAATTACTTGAAAACAGTGTTGTTTAGCGTTTGTTTTAGAAGATTTCGCTGTAATGAAGCATTTGAAAAATCCCTCATGTCTTAAACGTTCTTGTAAGGGGTCTTGTGCATTACTTGAATACCCATAACAGTTTTTCTCCATATGCATTACCTTGGTAATACGGCATCAAGAGGCGCTAACACTCCCTGGATCTAGTAATTATATAAACTGAGGAGTCTATCTCTACTAGCTCTGGAAAGAGTAAAAAAGTTTTAATACCGAAAGTGGGCAGAAGAAGCTGAGAGGACACTAAAGTCTTCCGGCTTTCTTCCTTCCTAATCAAAACACTAGAAAGAATTATATATTCCTACATAAGGTATTAACTGATTGGATAGTGTTTACTCTCATAGAGTCACCATTCCTACCTAAAGTGTGATTCTATAGCCACAGCTCTAGACGAGGTGGTAAGACATGAGAAGATAACAGTGGAATACAAACAGTGCACTTTAGACGCCTTCTCAAATATAGAAGAACCTTTTAATAATATATCAACGTTTTAGCGTGGAGGAATACATTAGGATTAAAGATTATAACCATGCTGGAAACGAAAAATATCGCGTCAGTTTTAGATCATAGCGAGGAGACAAAACCGTAGAACGAAGGGGAACATTTCAAGGTGATCTGGCTCCTCGTTAAATTAGGTATCAACACTGTAGCGTATACGAACGATGTGGTAGCACTGGTATCGGGGATGTTCTTGCACGTGATAACTAAGTGATATTATGACCCAGGAGTAAGCCCAAATAAAACGGAACTGGTACCATACACCATAAAGTTTAACGAACAAAGGTTTAACTTCCACGAATGCAGTATCATGTGCTAACACTGTCGGATAGGGTAAAATATCTTGGTGCCATTGTGAATTCTAAGCTCTCTTGGAAGCACAACGTGCAACATAGGATCAAAAGAGCTACGGTTGCTTATTATACCTGTCGGAAGACTTTTGCTGCAAAGTGGGGCTTTAATGCTAAGATAGTAAAATTGATGTACATCGTAGTTATATCTCCAATTCTGACTTATGGACCGCGCTAGTATGGTGGACCGATACAAGTATAATATATAAGGCATACCAATTAATATATGCATATGGAGTTCAAAGACCCACCTGTATCAGAATCACCGGGTATTTACATACTAGACCTTTGGAAGCTCTGAATGATATACTATACATTATATATTAACTTAAACGTAATGGCCATATCAACGAGACTGACGGAAACGAGCCACTGCATTGTGGGTAAAAAGTAGGATTTTTTTTTGGCATAAAATCAATTTTTTTTTGGATTCACATTTTGAAATTTAACTGATTTCCTTAATCTAGATACTCATATTAGAAAAAAAATTTTTATATATAAATTTGGGTGGCAACCCTGTTTTGCTGGCATGCTTTTAAGGCCAGCTGATTAAATATCACTTTGTTTTGGTACAACTGGCGGTAAACATCAGCTGAGTTCGAGTGCTTGTGAAAGTTGAAGTTGAATAAAATTTAAAAGTGTTGTTATGGAAAATATTAGTGGAGGTATGTAAAATTATTACCTGTGTTCATGGTCATGACTGTTATTACTAATACCTTTTGTTGCAACACTTTGCAAGTAATTGCAACACTGCATGAAATATTTGTTTTGTTAACTTTTGGTATTGCTGTTGCGCATGCTTCTAAAATTGCGTAATTCGTTCTTTTTTTGTAAAACACGGTCGTGAAATAAATGAAAATTATTATATTAATTAAAACATTAAAAAGAAAGTATACAGTCCACTTTACTTCACAAACATAATTTTTGGTCCATTCGAACCGAATGCAGAATATTAATACATATGTACATAGAAGTTGTGCAAAAGCTTACATACATATGTGCATACATATATCGGTGAAATAAAATACAAAGAAACATTTAAAAAAAGGGATTACACTCGTATGCACATAGTATATGCATACGTTTATACTTAAAAACAGATGCGTGTTGAATAGCGAACAAATAAAACATAGAGCATATACCTACATGCATGTACATATGTCGGTGTAAATAGGTGTCCACGATCAGTTAACAATTCAAATATCGTTATCAGTGCATTTTAAACTGTTTGTATAAGAAAAAACAGATTGGTCAGTTCATCTCAAACTTCTTTGTAAATTCATACTTTGTTCAGTGCAAAAAAAACTAAGATTTTATTTGAATTGCCACAGTTTAGTTAAAATTGTACAAAATAAAATAGATCGTTTAAAATACTATACATACTAAAAATATCGTTTTTTGTTGAAGTAAAAACTTGTGAATTAACTATTCTCACAAAAAAAAAAAAAAAATAAAAACGGCCAAGTTCCTTTCCAAAATTTCGGCCATTAAAAGTTGTGAGATATAAATTTGGACCAAGTTCTTCTTTGCCACAATATCTTACACAGAAATATATTATGTATGATAAAAATTTGTAATCGTAAGGATGTCATATAATTTCTAGATAATCTGCCATCTTGACAACATTTTTATCAATATAAAGAAATAAACATTCATACACTATTCTCTCCTTTTTTAGAAAGGAAAAAATATTGCCAAGTTAGCAGATTATCTAGAAATTATATGACACCATTACGATTACAGATTTTTATCATACATAATATATTTCTGTGTTAGGTATTGTGGCAAAGAAGAACTCGGTCAAAATTTATATCTCACAACTTTTAATGGCCGAAATTTTGGATAGGAACTTGGCCGTTTTTCACATTTATGTTTTTGTGAGGATCTGATTACTTTTTGAAAAGATTTCTATAATAACACTTTTTAAACGTAAAATTTCAAGTGTATTTTATTTCTATTCATGATCACTGTGCCAGTTGAAAATGGCAGAGTTACATAAAATAATGGGTAAAAGTGTGATGGGTGTTGAATTGTTGACCTTAAAAATGCACCATTGTGTCATTACAACGGGTCGCCAGTGTGTATGTAATTTGGTAAGAGGCGACTGGAAGAAACATGTAAAATACACCGTAAATTTTACTGGGCATGACCCCGCCTTTTTTCTCAATATATTTACATGTTAAATAAAGTCTGCTTAGCCGATAATGTGCATGCAAAGTTTCAATAGGGTAGCTGGTGCTTTTAATTTTTTGGATTTTCCGATTGAGTAAATCAATTACTATTTGTTTACAAAATGGCAGCTTTCTCTATAGTATAATATTACTTAAAATTTTCATGAGCCTGGCCCCGCTGACTTTTATATCTGCTAGTGCTTATGGTTCATGCAAAGTTTGGTATTAAAAAGTTAATAAGAAATACCTGAGTATTGAATTAAAAACTGCTAAGCCGAAGTACCTGAACGAAAAAGCTAAGATTTATGGGTGAAGTCACGGCTACTTTTCAAAATAGGGATTTTTTTTGGATAAGTGCAATGTGTATGAAAAGTTTTAATAAAATGTATGTTCATTTTGAATTTGAAGTGCTTGTTTCCTCCCTCTGATAGCAGCTTCTGGGTTTTCAGATTTTTCTTAGTGATCTCTTATTTAGATTTATTTGTGTATCAAATTTAAGATCGTGGCACCTCATAACGGGTAAAACTTTTTGGTTCTAAGATTTTCCGATTGGTTTACGCAGCTCCACTTACTAGTGTATAAAATGTCAGCTCTCTAGCGAAAATTATATCTTTAGATTTTAGCAGCATTACCTCTCCTCACTATTCCTAACTCAAAATTTTGTTGTGAGCAGGGCTTATAATTCATGCTAATTTTCTTCTACAATATGCTAGACCGATGTAGATTAAACACAAGGCTAACACTTTATGGGAGTGATCACGCCCAATTTTTAAGGTGATGCAAGATTTCACTAAATTGGCTTGAATTAAAAGCTGTATATTAAGTATTTAGTTAAAAACAATATTAGCGTGGCCCCGCCCATTCTGGTAAAAGTTTTTGGGTTTTCAAATTTTTCTAGTTTGTTTCTCACTTAGACCTACTTGTATATATATCAAATTTCAGCTCCTTAGCGCAACTTTTAATTTTTAAGTTTTATGGGCGCAGCCCCGCCCCTCTAAATAAAATTTTCGGGTTTTTAGATTTTTCTAGTTGGTTTCTCGCCTAGATCTACTTGCATATCAAATTTCAGCTCCTTAGCGCAACTTTTAATTTTAAATTTTTATGGGCGTAACCCCGCCCACTTTTCCAAAGTCAATTTTTCTAGGTCAGTGCTTATTATTCGTGTCTAGTTTCGTTACCAACGGATAAAAATAGCTAGATAAATAGTATAACTAAATATGCTGAGCCGCAGGACATTAAAATGAGGTTTAAATTGTATGGGCGTGTCAACGCTCACTTTTTTAATAAAAAATTTATAGCCTTCCATTACCGCAGTATATATGCCGAATTTTAATAAAATAGCTTCCATGAAGCGCCTTAGAATAGCATTTTTAATTCTGACCTTTATGGGCGTAGCCCCGCCCTCCTGGCTAAAATTTCCGGGTTTTCAGATTTTTTTTATTTTATTTCTCACCTAGACCTAGCTCTGTATCGAATTTGAGCTCAATAGCACAAATTTAAATTTTTATGGGCGTAGCCCCGCCCTCCCGGTTAAAATTTTAGGGTTTTCAGATTTTTCTGGTTCATTGCTCACCTATATCTTCTAGTGTACCAAATTTTAGCTCTCTAGCTATAGCGGAAGTGCTTCATCAATTTGATGAGTGTATCAGTGGTCAGTGGTCAGTGAATATGTCTTAAAATATGCACTTTTTGCACCTCTATATCTCCGGAAGCTTTCATTGTAAAACTTTCAAACTGCGCATATGAGGTTATATGGATATATTCTAATTATGATTTAAATTTCATAGTTTTACGGTCGCGGGGAATAAAGTTATGAGGGGGGTAAAAACAGCTCGAATGGTTTCGTGTAAATATACACACTGCGTGCATTGGCCAGAACTTGGCCTAGCGCACTACTGTGCGCCTAGATAAATGAATAGCAACTCTAAATAACATTTGTACAATTTCAATTCATTAATAATGGATCAATTAAAAAAGAAACGCACGCAATTAAAAAAGTCTATGTTAAGGTTCTATAATGCTATATGTGGGCAAAATGTTAATTTTACTGATGTCAAGGTACGTATGGATGAAATTGAGAACATATTCAAAATATATAAAGACATTCAGGACGAAATCGATATTATGATTGAGGTCGATTCTGATATGCAAAGGGAGGATGTATATCGTAGTGATATTGAAGAAATATACTTCAACGCAAAATCTGTATATTCGACATTCAATCAAGATAACCTTGATAATGCTGTAATTGGAGGAGCTACAGCGAGCACTCCACAGGTAAATGGTGAGCTGACAACAATATTGCAGACAATGTCAACAACATTGACATCGGTCGTTAACATGCAGCCGTCAAGCATGAATGGTTCGAGCAACAACATTTCGGACATTCGCTTACCACGCATTGAAATCCCAGATTTTGATGGAAAGTTATCAAATTGGATTCGCTTTAGGGATTTGTTCGTCGCCATGGTTGAATCTAGGACGAGTTTATCTGACGTAGAAAAGCTTGAATACTTGCAAACAAAGCTTAAGAGCGAAGCAACATCAATCATTTAACATTTAACTCCGACAAACGATAATTATAGAATAGCATGGGAACTTGTAAAGAAAAAGTATGAAAAACCAGATCAGATACGAGAATCTTACATTCGTTTACTTTTAACACAGCCTTCAATAAAAATTGGGACATTGTCCGAAATTAAACAAGTTTATAACAACACTGTTGAATGTTATAACGCACTTACGGTTTTATATGATTCTGTAGAAATGTGGGACCCGCTTTTATTGTTTTTAATGAAGGACAAATTAGATCGGGAAACGATAACTATTTGGTATCGTCAGCAAAATGAGAATGACACTCAATCATTTCAGAACTTATTGGCATATTTAGAAAATCGTGTGATCGAACTCGAAAGGTTAGAAACACCTTCACAATCATCGAAGTTTAAAAACAATAAATTAATTACAATGGCATCAACGACTACTTCATGGCCAATTTGCAACAGTGAACATTTCCTATTTGCGTGTCAGCAGTTTAAAAATCTTGATATCGAAAAACGAAGAAATGTTGTACGTAAAAGTGGTTTTTGCTTTACTGTTTAAAGGAAAAACACTTCTCAAAGGATTGCAAGTCCGGTTCATGCAAAACTTGTGGTCAGAAACATAATACTTTACTTCATTTTTATAATAGTAAATTCAACATCAATTCAACAATAGTACTAAAGATCAATCGTCTATGGCAATAAATTCGAGCCAACAGTCTACAACAAAACAGATTACAATACTGCCAACAGCGGTAATCAGTGTTCGTGATAAAAATAACAGTTGGCAACAGTGTAAAGCACTTGTAGATACTGGTGCGCAGTCGGCGCTTATTTCGGAAGCATGTGTTCAACGTCTTCAGCTAAATAGATCATATGATAAAACAGCCTTGTGTGGAGTCGGTGGTAACAACACAAGTTATACCAAAGGAAAGGTGCAATTAGAAACTTTGTCTAAAAGTAATAGCAACACGATTATAGTTCAGACTTATTGTCTTTCAAATCTCACACAATACATTCCGTTAGAAACAATAGGAAATCACAAACTTGATTATTTTAAAAATTTGACACTAGCAGATCCTGCTTATCATAAACCAGGCCGCATTGACATAATTATAGGAGCTGATGTACTTGCACATTGTCTCTTAGGTGAAAGGGTATCGCATCCTTCAGGCTCTCCAACTGCGCTTAGCACAATTTTCGGTTGGGTGATTATATCTGATATCAATAATGATAGCTCATTTACACGTTGATTTAGATGAACAACTTCAACGATTTTGGGAGACAGAAGAGTGTAATAGTAAAGAAAAACATCTCACCCCGGATGAAGCAAAAGCAGAGCAACATTTTAAAGAAAACCTTCAGAAACAGCCTGATGGACGATATATGGCGAGGCTGCCGTTTAAAATTAGCTCCTTTCAACTTGGTGAATCAAAAACATCTGCGATGCGCAGCCTTGAATCAATGGAGCATCAGTTTGGAAAAAATACAGAACTCAAAGTTGAGTTTCATTAATTCATCAACGAATATATAAAGCTCGACCATATGGAAGTAGCTTCTGTCAACAACCAACACAAGATTTACTACATGCCACACCATGCTGTCCTGAAACCGTCTAGTACTACAACAAAATTACGTGTTGTTTTTGACGCGTCTTGTAAAAGTTCAAACAATACATCATTAAACGATCATCTTTTAGTTGGACCAACGGTTCAAAACAATTTATATACCATTCTTTTGCGATTCCGTAAAAATAAGATAGGCTTCACTGCTGACATCGAAAAGATGTACAGGCAGGTACTCATACATCCCGACGACAGATCATATCAAAGTATTCTATGGCGTAATTCGATAAATGATCTACCTTCAACATATCAGTTGAAAAGAGTTACGTATGGAACCGCAGTGGCACCATTCTTGGCTACTCGTGCATTGATGCAAGTTGCTCTTGACAACCAACAGCATTATCCTGATGAAGCTGATGAAATTATAAATAATTTCTATGTCGACGATTACATGTCTTCCGCACCAGATATTGCAACTGCTTTATCACGTCACAAAACATTATGCTCTATTTTATCAAGGTCAGATTTTAACCTTCGTAAGTGGTCAACAAATTCAAAAGAATTATTGAAAAATATAAAACCTGAAAATAGTACCAATTTGTCTGAAATGATAATAGATCAATCAGAAACAGTCAAAATATTAGGATTGCTATGGAATACGTCAACAGATAGCTTTCAATATAGTGTATGTTTTCAACAGCCATCAACAGCGTCATGTGCTTTCTGATATCTCTAGAATTTATGATCCTATTGGTTGGTCGTCTCCAGTGTTGATTAAAATGAAAATCTTCATGCAAAAACTTTGGGTCAAAGCTGTTACTTGGGATCAAAATTTGCCTAGCGAATTAAAGGCTGAATGGTTACAACTTCAACATAACATCCAGAACATCAAAAATTTACATATTCCTAGATGGTTTAACATCAACGTTGGTGACAAAGTTGAACTCCATGGATTTGCAGATTCATCAGAGTTAGCTTATGCCTCTGCTATTTACGTTCGTGTTATTGCTTCAAATGGTTCAATAACTTCAAGTTTAGTAACTTCTAAGACAAGAGTTACTACTATACGTCAGATCATACTTCCTCGTTTAGAACTATGTGCGGCTCATCTAATGGTAAAATTAATGGCAAAGGTGAAAGAAGCTTTAGAGTTTCAGGATGTGCCTACATTTGGTTGGACTGACTCAACAGTGGTATTAGCGTGGCTAAGCGATCATCCGAGGCGGTGGAAGACCTTTATTGCCAACAGAATGTCTTATATTCTCAACAAGATTCCCGCAAGTCATTGGCATCACGTTTTTTCCAAGGAGACTTGGCAACACGTGGCATTTCTTCATTGGAAATGAAAAACAACAAACTATGGTGGCAAAGACCAGAGTTATTGAAAAAGTTCACAGTAGAAGCTAGAACTGCACCGTCAACAGAGGCAGTTTCAAAAGATGTTGATTTGGAAGAACGCAAGGTGATTTCAACAGCAATATTTCCCAAACAAACAGATTTGTTCGAGCTATTTATCAGTTTTACTATGCTGACTCGTGTGACTGCTCTAATATTGCGCTTCGTGAATAATTGTAGAAATAAACACCAGAGAAAAGTTGGGTTCATTCCTAACATAGAACTTCAAACTGCTCATAAAACGTTGATAAAAAAGGCTCAGCAGGACTCTTACGCAGCAGAAATTAGTATTCTATCATCAAATAATCAAAAACTTGCTAGCTTGTCACCTTTTCTCGATAACCTTGGAATTCTACGAGTTGGTGGTCGTCTTGAGAACGCGTCTATCAGCTATGACCAAAAACATCCAATTATTCTGCACAAAAATAACATTCTTACACGACTTGTCGTTCGTCATTATCATATAAAACCTCTACATGCCGGAAAGCGTCAATTGCAGTATCTGTTAGGTCTAAAGTATTGGATTCCAGAGGCATATCAAATCATCAAGAGAATAGTCTACCAATGCACAACATGTATGCGATTCAAACAAAAGCCCTATCAACAACTAATGGGAGACCTTCCCAGCTGTCGTTTACAAGCTGGGTCAACATTTTTATACGTCGGCATCGACTTCGCTGGGCCAATCCTTGTCAGGTCATGGAAAGGACGTGGTGCAAAACATACAAATGCTGGTTAGCTGTCTTCGTTTGCCTCAATACAAAGGCTATCCACCTGGAAGCCGTAACGGATCTTTCAACTAACGCATTTGTTGCCTCATTGCGACGTTTTGCATCCAGGCGTGACAACCCACTTCACATTTACACTGACAATGGCACCAATTTCGTTGGCTGTAATCGAGAGTTGAAAGAGCTGTACGATTTTCTTCACACAAACTTCCAACCTATCCAAATGGAATTGATCACCGAACAAATCCAGTGGCACTTCATACCTCCGTCTGCACCCAACTTCGGTGGCATTTGGGAGGCAGTAGTTAAATCCGCTAAGTACCATATCAAACGTGTGTTGGGAAACTCTGCTGTAACCTTTGAAGAATTAAGTACGCTGCTTTGCCAAATTGAAAGCTGCTTAAACTCTAGACCATTATTCCTGAAATTTGAAGGAGATGTTGACCCCCTAACACCAGCACATTTTTTAATACTTTGCCCTATGAAATCGATTCCAGACGAAAATTTACTTGACTGCAACGTTAATCGTTTAACCAGATGGCAATATACACAAAATTTAGTTCAACGCTTTTGGGCTAAATGGTCCAATGAATATCTTGGACAGCTTCAACAACATTCAAAATGGCGACAAAAGGTGTAAAATTTACGTGTTGATGACATAGTTCTCATCAAAGAAGAAAACCTTCCCCCAACTCAATGGCTTTTTGGAAGAGTATCGGCTACACATCCTGGCAAGGATGATATCGTTAGAGTGGTGTCCGTTCAAACAAAGAAGGGTTTGCTCAAACGTCCAATATCAAAAATTTGGCCGCTGTTCTTAGATGATTGAAAGGGAGAATTTCAAGGTGGGCCGATATGTTCATGTTCATGACTGTTATTACTAATACCTTTTGTTGCAACACTTTCTTTTGTTAACTTTTGGTATTCGGAAAAAATCTAACATCGTCATTTGACCACTATGTCCTACTACTGAACCACTGTGCACTGTGGAAAATAACAGAAGTAAAACTAGTTATTAATTCAAATTGTATGTTTCGCTGAATTAGTAAAGTCAAACACTTACGTATGGTTCTGAAAGTGACAAATCTTTAACTGATGGCAAAAAATCTTCCACAGAGTCAAAAAAAAATTTCATAATTGTATAATTATACTAAAATTGAAGCACAGCCGCGAATAACGTTGTAAAAGACAATTTTTAAAAAACCAGTTTTTTCACAGATTACTGTTAACATTACTCTCTTTCGTTGTTCAAACATCAAACAATCCAAAATTATGCATCTTATTGCTGTCAAAATACAATTACAAGCAGTCAGTCAGTGAAAGAACTTTGTAAGTAACTAACAAAATCATGAAACGAAATTGTCGAAAATAATTGATAAATGTAACAGAGGTACAAAGAGAAACATTAAAGCTAATTATCATTATTTTCGATAAGCTGAAAACAATTAAACAAAAAAACAATATTGATTTAAAATACGTTTTTTGGCTCTCCTGAAAAATTATTATTTTGTCACTTACAACGTTATTCGCGGCTAACCTTCAATTGTTCACAGAAAAAACTAAATTTCATTTTCAGTAACCAAATTCGTTGAATCAGTAAATATTTTATTTGAATGCGGTCCTACAAATAATTTTGTAAATTCTGATAAAAATTTTGTAAAATTTTTAATTAATTACAGTTCGGCTGAGAGAAAATGTTATTTCAGTGTGTTGGTGTATTTATCTTGCTTGTTGATAGGAAGAACGTGCTGTTGTGCGGTTGTTGTTGTTTAGTTGTTGTTAATTTTGATTGATCGTGTTGTATACATGTAAATGCCGAAAAGTAGCCGACAAACGTCGTGGCCTGTTTCTTCTCTATACAGTGTTTTGGTACAAATTAATTTAGTGGAACAGTACAGAATATTTACTGAAACTAAGTTTGATTTCAAACAAATATTTGTTTAAAAATTGTTTGGGAATAATTTTTTCTGTGTTTAATTTCACCTTTTCCATTTTTATACGCAGCTAGCGCTCCTTAAACCTTTAGTCTTAGAATTAATTCGTAAGACTAAGTCAAATAAATAAATAAATAAATATTTTTATACAATATGAATATGAATTGTTCAATACATTTATAGATATATATTAACCTTTTAATTTGATTTCTTAAACTAATTTTTACAAACGCTTAAATTAACATTAAGAAGAAGCATAGTTGTATGTATCTGAAAAAATGTTTTCTACGCATCAAACACAATATTAATATGTAGACGCTCCGTTGACAATGTCACCAAAATAGTCGACAAAAGTGGTGACGCCACGTCTCCTTCAGGGCTATTATGTGCTAAGGGAGGTTTTTTTTTAAAGCAAGCGCACACAACTAATGTCAATGCATGTGTGCGTTTGTATGTGCGCAGAAAAATCAAAGAGCATACATACGAGTTATGTGTGTATGTATGTATTAGTCTCCTGCATAAGACATCTTATAAGAACTTTCAAGACATGAGGGATTTTTCAAATGTTCAACTACAGCGAAATCTTATAAAACAAACGTTAACAACACTGTTTGCAAGAAATTTTTTTGAGTATTGTTGATATAAGAGTAAAGAAGAAAACACTTCGTGACGGAAGAATTTGTGATACTTGCTTCTTGTGTGTATGATTTTTTATTTTTCTGCGCACATGCAAAGGCACAGACATGCATCAACATTAGTTGTATGCGGTTAATCACATAATAGCTTACCATCTACATATTACACACACACTCAAACGTACAATATGAAAAATAACAAGCATACACTAATCAACAGTACTTCTTTTGAGTGTTTGTTACAAACAAGCTGTCTTGAGACATCGCTTGTTACAACTGATACACATATACACCAATACATCCATCGTGCTTCGCTTACAGTACGACACGACAGCATTTATTATTGGTTTAGTATAATACATGCGACGTGAATACATTTAAAAATCATGACGTTTTTACATTTCAAGACTGTTTACGCAGCTCTCTAGTATGTATGTACAATGTACATGTATGAAGTTTGTATATGCGCCCATGCCTATGAAAACGCAACCATCACAAATTCTTCCGCCACGAAGTATTTTCTTCTTTACTCCTATACCTACAATACTGAAACAAATTACTTGAAAACAGTGTTGTTTAGCGTTTGTTTTAGAAGATTTCGCTGTAATGAAGCATTTGAAAAATCCCTCATGTCTTAAACGTTCTTGTAAGGGGTCTTGTGCATTACTTGAATACCCATAACAGTTTTTCTCCATATGCATTACCTTGGTAATACGGCATCAAGAGGCGCTAACACTCCCTGGATCTAGTAATTATATAAACTGAGGAGTCTATCTCTACTAGCTCTGGAAAGAGTAAAAAAGTTTTAATACCGAAAGTGGGCAGAAGAAGCTGAGAGGACACTAAAGTCTTCCGGCTTTCTTCCTTCCTAATCAAAACACTAGAAAGAATTATATATTCCTACATAAGGTATTAACTGATTGGATAGTGTTTACTCTCATAGAGTCACCATTCCTACCTAAAGTGTGATTCTATAGCCACAGCTCTAGACGAGGTGGTAAGACATGAGAAGATAACAGTGGAATACAAACAGTGCACTTTAGACGCCTTCTCAAATATAGAAGAACCTTTTAATAATATATCAACGTTTTAGCGTGGAGGAATACATTAGGATTAAAGATTATAACCATGCTGGAAACGAAAAATATCGCGTCAGTTTTAGATCATAGCGAGGAGACAAAACCGTAGAACGAAGGGGAACATTTCAAGGTGATCTGGCTCCTCGTTAAATTAGGTATCAACACTGTAGCGTATACGAACGATGTGGTAGCACTGGTATCGGGGATGTTCTTGCACGTGATAACTAAGTGATATTATGACCCAGGAGTAAGCCCAAATAAAACGGAACTGGTACCATACACCATAAAGTTTAACGAACAAAGGTTTAACTTCCACGAATGCAGTATCATGTGCTAACACTGTCGGATAGGGTAAAATATCTTGGTGCCATTGTGAATTCTAAGCTCTCTTGGAAGCACAACGTGCAACATAGGATCAAAAGAGCTACGGTTGCTTATTATACCTGTCGGAAGACTTTTGCTGCAAAGTGGGGCTTTAATGCTAAGATAGTAAAATTGATGTACATCGTAGTTATATCTCCAATTCTGACTTATGGACCGCGCTAGTATGGTGGACCGATACAAGTATAATATATAAGGCATACCAATTAATATATGCATATGGAGTTCAAAGACCCACCTGTATCAGAATCACCGGGTATTTACATACTAGACCTTTGGAAGCTCTGAATGATATACTATACATTATATATTAACTTAAACGTAATGGCCATATCAACGAGACTGACGGAAACGAGCCACTGCATTGTGGGTAAAAAGTAGGATTTTTTTTTGGCATAAAATCAATTTTTTTTTGGATTCACATTTTGAAATTTAACTGATTTCCTTAATCTAGATACTCATATTAGAAAAAAAATTTTTATATATAAATTTGGGTGGCAACCCTGTTTTGCTGGCATGCTTTTAAGGCCAGCTGATTAAATATCACTTTGTTTTGGTACAACTGGCGGTAAACATCAGCTGAGTTCGAGTGCTTGTGAAAGTTGAAGTTGAATAAAATTTAAAAGTGTTGTTATGGAAAATATTAGTGGAGGTATGTAAAATTATTACCTGTGTTCATGGTCATGACTGTTATTACTAATACCTTTTGTTGCAACACTTTGCAAGTAATTGCAACACTGCATGAAATATTTGTTTTGTTAACTTTTGGTATTGCTGTTGCGCATGCTTCTAAAATTGCGTAATTCGTTCTTTTTTTGTAAAACACGGTCGTGAAATAAATGAAAATTATTATATTAATTAAAACATTAAAAAGAAAGTATACAGTCCACTTTACTTCACAAACATAATTTTTGGTCCATTCGAACCGAATGCAGAATATTAATACATATGTACATAGAAGTTGTGCAAAAGCTTACATACATATGTGCATACATATATCGGTGAAATAAAATACAAAGAAACATTTAAAAAAAGGGATTACACTCGTATGCACATAGTATATGCATACGTTTATACTTAAAAACAGATGCGTGTTGAATAGCGAACAAATAAAACATAGAGCATATACCTACATGCATGTACATATGTCGGTGTAAATAGGTGTCCACGATCAGTTAACAATTCAAATATCGTTATCAGTGCATTTTAAACTGTTTGTATAAGAAAAAACAGATTGGTCAGTTCATCTCAAACTTCTTTGTAAATTCATACTTTGTTCAGTGCAAAAAAAACTAAGATTTTATTTGAATTGCCACAGTTTAGTTAAAATTGTACAAAATAAAATAGATCGTTTAAAATACTATACATACTAAAAATATCGTTTTTTGTTGAAGTAAAAACTTGTGAATTAACTATTCTCACAAAAAAAAAAAAAAAATAAAAACGGCCAAGTTCCTTTCCAAAATTTCGGCCATTAAAAGTTGTGAGATATAAATTTGGACCAAGTTCTTCTTTGCCACAATATCTTACACAGAAATATATTATGTATGATAAAAATTTGTAATCGTAAGGATGTCATATAATTTCTAGATAATCTGCCATCTTGACAACATTTTTATCAATATAAAGAAATAAACATTCATACACTATTCTCTCCTTTTTTAGAAAGGAAAAAATATTGCCAAGTTAGCAGATTATCTAGAAATTATATGACACCATTACGATTACAGATTTTTATCATACATAATATATTTCTGTGTTAGGTATTGTGGCAAAGAAGAACTCGGTCAAAATTTATATCTCACAACTTTTAATGGCCGAAATTTTGGATAGGAACTTGGCCGTTTTTCACATTTATGTTTTTGTGAGGATCTGATTACTTTTTGAAAAGATTTCTATAATAACACTTTTTAAACGTAAAATTTCAAGTGTATTTTATTTCTATTCATGATCACTGTGCCAGTTGAAAATGGCAGAGTTACATAAAATAATGGGTAAAAGTGTGATGGGTGTTGAATTGTTGACCTTAAAAATGCACCATTGTGTCATTACAACGGGTCGCCAGTGTGTATGTAATTTGGTAAGAGGCGACTGGAAGAAACATGTAAAATACACCGTAAATTTTACTGGGCATGACCCCGCCTTTTTTCTCAATATATTTACATGTTAAATAAAGTCTGCTTAGCCGATAATGTGCATGCAAAGTTTCAATAGGGTAGCTGGTGCTTTTAATTTTTTGGATTTTCCGATTGAGTAAATCAATTACTATTTGTTTACAAAATGGCAGCTTTCTCTATAGTATAATATTACTTAAAATTTTCATGAGCCTGGCCCCGCTGACTTTTATATCTGCTAGTGCTTATGGTTCATGCAAAGTTTGGTATTAAAAAGTTAATAAGAAATACCTGAGTATTGAATTAAAAACTGCTAAGCCGAAGTACCTGAACGAAAAAGCTAAGATTTATGGGTGAAGTCACGGCTACTTTTCAAAATAGGGATTTTTTTTGGATAAGTGCAATGTGTATGAAAAGTTTTAATAAAATGTATGTTCATTTTGAATTTGAAGTGCTTGTTTCCTCCCTCTGATAGCAGCTTCTGGGTTTTCAGATTTTTCTTAGTGATCTCTTATTTAGATTTATTTGTGTATCAAATTTAAGATCGTGGCACCTCATAACGGGTAAAACTTTTTGGTTCTAAGATTTTCCGATTGGTTTACGCAGCTCCACTTACTAGTGTATAAAATGTCAGCTCTCTAGCGAAAATTATATCTTTAGATTTTAGCAGCATTACCTCTCCTCACTATTCCTAACTCAAAATTTTGTTGTGAGCAGGGCTTATAATTCATGCTAATTTTCTTCTACAATATGCTAGACCGATGTAGATTAAACACAAGGCTAACACTTTATGGGAGTGATCACGCCCAATTTTTAAGGTGATGCAAGATTTCACTAAATTGGCTTGAATTAAAAGCTGTATATTAAGTATTTAGTTAAAAACAATATTAGCGTGGCCCCGCCCATTCTGGTAAAAGTTTTTGGGTTTTCAAATTTTTCTAGTTTGTTTCTCACTTAGACCTACTTGTATATATATCAAATTTCAGCTCCTTAGCGCAACTTTTAATTTTTAAGTTTTATGGGCGCAGCCCCGCCCCTCTAAATAAAATTTTCGGGTTTTTAGATTTTTCTAGTTGGTTTCTCGCCTAGATCTACTTGCATATCAAATTTCAGCTCCTTAGCGCAACTTTTAATTTTAAATTTTTATGGGCGTAACCCCGCCCACTTTTCCAAAGTCAATTTTTCTAGGTCAGTGCTTATTATTCGTGTCTAGTTTCGTTACCAACGGATAAAAATAGCTAGATAAATAGTATAACTAAATATGCTGAGCCGCAGGACATTAAAATGAGGTTTAAATTGTATGGGCGTGTCAACGCTCACTTTTTTAATAAAAAATTTATAGCCTTCCATTACCGCAGTATATATGCCGAATTTTAATAAAATAGCTTCCATGAAGCGCCTTAGAATAGCATTTTTAATTCTGACCTTTATGGGCGTAGCCCCGCCCTCCTGGCTAAAATTTCCGGGTTTTCAGATTTTTTTTATTTTATTTCTCACCTAGACCTAGCTCTGTATCGAATTTGAGCTCAATAGCACAAATTTAAATTTTTATGGGCGTAGCCCCGCCCTCCCGGTTAAAATTTTAGGGTTTTCAGATTTTTCTGGTTCATTGCTCACCTATATCTTCTAGTGTACCAAATTTTAGCTCTCTAGCTATAGCGGAAGTGCTTCATCAATTTGATGAGTGTATCAGTGGTCAGTGGTCAGTGAATATGTCTTAAAATATGCACTTTTTGCACCTCTATATCTCCGGAAGCTTTCATTGTAAAACTTTCAAACTGCGCATATGAGGTTATATGGATATATTCTAATTATGATTTAAATTTCATAGTTTTACGGTCGCGGGGAATAAAGTTATGAGGGGGGTAAAAACAGCTCGAATGGTTTCGTGTAAATATACACACTGCGTGCATTGGCCAGAACTTGGCCTAGCGCACTACTGTGCGCCTAGATAAATGAATAGCAACTCTAAATAACATTTGTACAATTTCAATTCATTAATAATGGATCAATTAAAAAAGAAACGCACGCAATTAAAAAAGTCTATGTTAAGGTTCTATAATGCTATATGTGGGCAAAATGTTAATTTTACTGATGTCAAGGTACGTATGGATGAAATTGAGAACATATTCAAAATATATAAAGACATTCAGGACGAAATCGATATTATGATTGAGGTCGATTCTGATATGCAAAGGGAGGATGTATATCGTAGTGATATTGAAGAAATATACTTCAACGCAAAATCTGTATATTCGACATTCAATCAAGATAACCTTGATAATGCTGTAATTGGAGGAGCTACAGCGAGCACTCCACAGGTAAATGGTGAGCTGACAACAATATTGCAGACAATGTCAACAACATTGACATCGGTCGTTAACATGCAGCCGTCAAGCATGAATGGTTCGAGCAACAACATTTCGGACATTCGCTTACCACGCATTGAAATCCCAGATTTTGATGGAAAGTTATCAAATTGGATTCGCTTTAGGGATTTGTTCGTCGCCATGGTTGAATCTAGGACGAGTTTATCTGACGTAGAAAAGCTTGAATACTTGCAAACAAAGCTTAAGAGCGAAGCAACATCAATCATTTAACATTTAACTCCGACAAACGATAATTATAGAATAGCATGGGAACTTGTAAAGAAAAAGTATGAAAAACCAGATCAGATACGAGAATCTTACATTCGTTTACTTTTAACACAGCCTTCAATAAAAATTGGGACATTGTCCGAAATTAAACAAGTTTATAACAACACTGTTGAATGTTATAACGCACTTACGGTTTTATATGATTCTGTAGAAATGTGGGACCCGCTTTTATTGTTTTTAATGAAGGACAAATTAGATCGGGAAACGATAACTATTTGGTATCGTCAGCAAAATGAGAATGACACTCAATCATTTCAGAACTTATTGGCATATTTAGAAAATCGTGTGATCGAACTCGAAAGGTTAGAAACACCTTCACAATCATCGAAGTTTAAAAACAATAAATTAATTACAATGGCATCAACGACTACTTCATGGCCAATTTGCAACAGTGAACATTTCCTATTTGCGTGTCAGCAGTTTAAAAATCTTGATATCGAAAAACGAAGAAATGTTGTACGTAAAAGTGGTTTTTGCTTTACTGTTTAAAGGAAAAACACTTCTCAAAGGATTGCAAGTCCGGTTCATGCAAAACTTGTGGTCAGAAACATAATACTTTACTTCATTTTTATAATAGTAAATTCAACATCAATTCAACAATAGTACTAAAGATCAATCGTCTATGGCAATAAATTCGAGCCAACAGTCTACAACAAAACAGATTACAATACTGCCAACAGCGGTAATCAGTGTTCGTGATAAAAATAACAGTTGGCAACAGTGTAAAGCACTTGTAGATACTGGTGCGCAGTCGGCGCTTATTTCGGAAGCATGTGTTCAACGTCTTCAGCTAAATAGATCATATGATAAAACAGCTTTGTGTGGAGTCGGTGGTAACAACACAAGTTATACCAAAGGAAAGGTGCAATTAGAAACTTTGTCTAAAAGTAATAGCAACACGATTATAGTTCAGACTTATTGTCTTTCAAATCTCACACAATACATTCCGTTAGAAACAATAGGAAATCACAAACTTGATTATTTTAAAAATTTGACACTAGCAGATTCTGCTTATCATAAACCAGGCCGCATTGACATAATTATAGGAGCTGATGTACTTGCACATTGTCTCTTAGGTGAAAGGGTATCGCATCCTTCAGGCTCTCCAACTGCGCTTAGCACAATTTTCGGTTGGGTGATTATATCTGATATCAATAATGATAGCTCATCGTGTAGTTGATTTAGATGAACAACTTCAACGATTTTGGGAGACAGAAGAGTGTAATAGTAAAGAAAAACATCTCACCCCGGATGAAGCAAAAGCAGAGCAACATTTTAAAGAAAACCTTCAGAAACAGCCTGATGGACGATATATGGCGAGGCTGCCGTTTAAAATTAGCTCCTTTCAACTTGGTGAATCAAAAACATCTGCGATGCGCAGCCTTGAATCAATGGAGCATCAGTTTGGAAAAAATACAGAACTCAAAGTTGAGTTTCATTAATTCATCAACGAATATATAAAGCTCGACCATATGGAAGTAGCTTCTGTCAACAACCAACACAAGATTTACTACATGCCACACCATGCTGTCCTGAAACCGTCTAGTACTACAACAAAATTACGTGTTGTTTTTGACGCGTCTTGTAAAAGTTCAAACAATACATCATTAAACGATCATCTTTTAGTTGGACCAACGGTTCAAAACAATTTATATACCATTCTTTTGCGATTCCGTAAAAATAAGATAGGCTTCACTGCTGACATCGAAAAGATGTACAGGCAGGTACTCATACATCCCGACGACAGATCATATCAAAGTATTCTATGGCGTAATTCGATAAATGATCTACCTTCAACATATCAGTTGAAAAGAGTTACGTATGGAACCGCAGTGGCACCATTCTTGGCTACTCGTGCATTGATGCAAGTTGCTCTTGACAACCAACAGCATTATCCTGATGAAGCTGATGAAATTATAAATAATTTCTATGTCGACGATTACATGTCTTCCGCACCAGATATTGCAACTGCTTTATCACGTCACAAAACATTATGCTCTATTTTATCAAGGTCAGATTTTAACCTTCGTAAGTGGTCAACAAATTCAAAAGAATTATTGAAAAATATAAAACCTGAAAATAGTACCAATTTGTCTGAAATGATAATAGATCAATCAGAAACAGTCAAAATATTAGGATTGCTATGGAATACGTCAACAGATAGCTTTCAATATAGTGTATGTTTTCAACAGCCATCAACAGCGTCATGTGCTTTCTGATATCTCTAGAATTTATGATCCTATTGGTTGGTCGTCTCCAGTGTTGATTAAAATGAAAATCTTCATGCAAAAACTTTGGGTCAAAGCTGTTACTTGGGATCAAAATTTGCCTAGCGAATTAAAGGCTGAATGGTTACAACTTCAACATAACATCCAGAACATCAAAAATTTACATATTCCTAGATGGTTTAACATCAACGTTGGTGACAAAGTTGAACTCCATGGATTTGCAGATTCATCAGAGTTAGCTTATGCCTCTGCTATTTACGTTCGTGTTATTGCTTCAAATGGTTCAATAACTTCAAGTTTAGTAACTTCTAAGACAAGAGTTACTACTATACGTCAGATCATACTTCCTCGTTTAGAACTATGTGCGGCTCATCTAATGGTAAAATTAATGGCAAAGGTGAAAGAAGCTTTAGAGTTTCAGGATGTGCCTACATTTGGTTGGACTGACTCAACAGTGGTATTAGCGTGGCTAAGCGATCATCCGAGGCGGTGGAAGACCTTTATTGCCAACAGAATGTCTTATATTCTCAACAAGATTCCCGCAAGTCATTGGCATCACGTTTTTTCCAAGGAGACTTGGCAACACGTGGCATTTCTTCATTGGAAATGAAAAACAACAAACTATGGTGGCAAAGACCAGAGTTATTGAAAAAGTTCACAGTAGAAGCTAGAACTGCACCGTCAACAGAGGCAGTTTCAAAAGATGTTGATTTGGAAGAACGCAAGGTGATTTCAACAGCAATATTTCCCAAACAAACAGATTTGTTCGAGCTATTTATCAGTTTTACTATGCTGACTCGTGTGACTGCTCTAATATTGCGCTTCGTGAATAATTGTAGAAATAAACACCAGAGAAAAGTTGGGTTCATTCCTAACATAGAACTTCAAACTGCTCATAAAACGTTGATAAAAAAGGCTCAGCAGGACTCTTACGCAGCAGAAATTAGTATTCTATCATCAAATAATCAAAAACTTGCTAGCTTGTCACCTTTTCTCGATAACCTTGGAATTCTACGAGTTGGTGGTCGTCTTGAGAACGCGTCTATCAGCTATGACCAAAAACATCCAATTATTCTGCACAAAAATAACATTCTTACACGACTTGTCGTTCGTCATTATCATATAAAACCTCTACATGCCGGAAAGCGTCAATTGCAGTATCTGTTAGGTCTAAAGTATTGGATTCCAGAGGCATATCAAATCATCAAGAGAATAGTCTACCAATGCACAACATGTATGCGATTCAAACAAAAGCCCTATCAACAACTAATGGGAGACCTTCCCAGCTGTCGTTTACAAGCTGGGTCAACATTTTTATACGTCGGCATCGACTTCGCTGGGCCAATCCTTGTCAGGTCATGGAAAGGACGTGGTGCAAAACATACAAATGCTGGTTAGCTGTCTTCGTTTGCCTCAATACAAAGGCTATCCACCTGGAAGCCGTAACGGATCTTTCAACTAACGCATTTGTTGCCTCATTGCGACGTTTTGCATCCAGGCGTGACAACCCACTTCACATTTACACTGACAATGGCACCAATTTCGTTGGCTGTAATCGAGAGTTGAAAGAGCTGTACGATTTTCTTCACACAAACTTCCAACCTATCCAAATGGAATTGATCACCGAACAAATCCAGTGGCACTTCATACCTCCGTCTGCACCCAACTACTGTGGCATTTGGGAGGCAGTAGTTAAATCCGCTAAGTACCATATCAAACGTGTGTTGGGAAACTCTGCTGTAACCTTTGAAGAATTAAGTACGCTGCTTTGCCAAATTGAAAGCTGCTTAAACTCTAGACCATTATTCCTGAAATTTGAAGGAGATGTTGACCCCCTAACACCAGCACATTTTTTAATACTTTGCCCTATGAAATCGATTCCAGACGAAAATTTACTTGACTGCAACGTTAATCGTTTAACCAGATGGCAATATACACAAAATTTAGTTCAACGCTTTTGGGCTAAATGGTCCAATGAATATCTTGGACAGCTTCAACAACATTCAAAATGGCGACAAAAGGTGTAAAATTTACGTGTTGATGACATAGTTCTCATCAAAGAAGAAAACCTTCCCCCAACTCAATGGCTTTTTGGAAGAGTATCGGCTACACATCCTGGCAAGGATGATATCGTTAGAGTGGTGTCCGTTCAAACAAAGAAGGGTTTGCTCAAACGTCCAATATCAAAAATTTGGCCGCTGTTCTTAGATGATTGAAAGGGAGAATTTCAAGGTGGGCCGATATGTTCATGTTCATGACTGTTATTACTAATACCTTTTGTTGCAACACTTTCTTTTGTTAACTTTTGGTATTCGGAAAAAATCTAACATCGTAATTTGACCACTATGTCCTACTACTGAACCACTGTGCACTGTGGAAAATAACAGAAGTAAAACTAGTTATTAATTCAAATTGTATGTTTCGCTGAATTAGTAAAGTCAAACACTTACGTATAGGTTCTGAAAGTGTGACAAATCTTTAACTGATGGCAAAAAATCTTCCACAGAGTCAAAAAAAAAATTTCATAATTGTATAATTATACTAAAATTGAAGCACAGCCGCGAATAACGTTGTAAAAGACAATTTTTAAAAAACCAGTTTTTTCACAGATTACTGTTAACATTACTCTCTTTCGTTGTTCAAACATCAAACAATCCAAAATTATGCATCTTATTGCTGTCAAAATACAATTACAAGCAGTCAGTCAGTGAAAGAACTTTGTAAGTAACTAACAAAATCATGAAACGAAATTGTCGAAAATAATTGATAAATGTAACAGAGGTACAAAGAGAAACATTAAAGCTAATTATCATTATTTTCGATAAGCTGAAAACAATTAAACAAAAAAACAATATTGATTTAAAATACGTTTTTTGGCTCTCCTGAAAAATTATTATTTTGTCACTTACAACGTTATTCGCGGCTAACCTTCAATTGTTCACAGAAAAAACTAAATTTCATTTTCAGTAACCAAATTCGTTGAATCAGTAAATATTTTATTTGAATGCGGTCCTACAAATAATTTTGTAAATTCTGATAAAAATTTTGTAAAATTTTTAATTAATTACAGTTCGGCTGAGAGAAAATGTTATTTCAGTGTGTTGGTGTATTTATCTTGCTTGTTGATAGGAAGAACGTGCTGTTGTGCGGTTGTTGTTGTTTAGTTGTTGTTAATTTTGATTGATCGTGTTGTATACATGTAAATGCCGAAAAGTAGCCGACAAACGTCGTGGCCTGTTTCTTCTCTATACAGTGTTTTGGTACAAATTAATTTAGTGGAACAGTACAGAATATTTACTGAAACTAAGTTTGATTTCAAACAAATATTTGTTTAAAAATTGTTTGGGAATAATTTTTTCTGTGTTTAATTTCACCTTTTCCATTTTTATACGCAGCTAGCGCTCCTTAAACCTTTAGTCTTAGAATTAATTCGTAAGACTAAGTCAAATAAATAAATAAATAAATATTTTTATACAATATGAATATGAATTGTTCAATACATTTATAGATATATATTAACCTTTTAATTTGATTTCTTAAACTAATTTTTACAAACGCTTAAATTTTGCATGACGCCACTTTTATTTTCAACAAACCAATAAAACATTAAGAAGAAGCATAGTTGTATGTATCTGAAAAAATGTTTTCTACGCATCAAACACAATATTAATATGTAGACGCTCCGTTGACAATGTCACCAAAATAGTCGACAAAAGTGGTGACGCCACGTCTCCTTCAGGGCTATTATGTGCTAAGGGAGGTTTTTTTTTAAAGCAAGCGCACACAACTAATGTCAATGCATGTGTGCGTTTGTATGTGCGCAGAAAAATCAAAGAGCATACATACGAGTTATGTGTGTATGTATGTATTAGTCTCCTGCATAAGACATCTTATAAGAACTTTCAAGACATGAGGGATTTTTCAAATGTTCAACTACAGCGAAATCTTGTAAAACAAACGTTAACAACACTGTTTGCAAGAAATTTTTTTGAGTATTGTTGATATAAGAGTAAAGAAGAAAACAATTCGTGACGGAAGAATTTGTGATACTTGCTTCTTGTGTGTATGATTTTTTATTTTTCTGCGCACATGCAAAGGCACAGACATGCATCAACATTAGTTGTATGCGGTTAATCACATAATAGCTTACCATCTACATATTACACACACACTCAAACGTACAATATGAAAAATAACAAGCATACACTAATCAACAGTACTTCTTTTGAGTGTTTGTTACAAACAAGCTGTCTTGAGACATCGCTTGTTACAACTGATACACATATACACCAATACATCCATCGTGCTTCGCTTACAGTACGACACGACAGCATTTATTATTGGTTTAGTATAATACATGCGACGTGAATACATTTAAAAATCATGACGTTTTTACATTTCAAGACTGTTTACGCAGCTCTCTAGTATGTATGTACAATGTACATGTATGAAGTTTGTATATGCGCCCATGCCTATGAAAACGCAACCATCACAAATTCTTCCGCCACGAAGTATTTTCTTCTTTACTCCTATACCTACAATACTGAAACAAATTACTTGAAAACAGTGTTGTTTAGCGTTTGTTTTAGAAGATTTCGCTGTAATGAAGCATTTGAAAAATCCCTCATGTCTTAAACGTTCTTGTAAGGGGTCTTGTGCATTACTTGAATACCCATAACAGTTTTTCTCCATATGCATTACCTTGGTAATACGGCATCAAGAGGCGCTAACACTCCCTGGATCTAGTAATTATATAAACTGAGGAGTCTATCTCTACTAGCTCTGGAAAGAGTAAAAAAGTTTTAATACCGAAAGTGGGCAGAAGAAGCTGAGAGGACACTAAAGTCTTCCGGCTTTCTTCCTTCCTAATCAAAACACTAGAAAGAATTATATATTCCTACATAAGGTATTAACTGATTGGATAGTGTTTACTCTCATAGAGTCACCATTCCTACCTAAAGTGTGATTCTATAGCCACAGCTCTAGACGAGGTGGTAAGACATGAGAAGATAACAGTGGAATACAAACAGTGCACTTTAGACGCCTTCTCAAATATAGAAGAACCTTTTAATAATATATCAACGTTTTAGCGTGGAGGAATACATTAGGATTAAAGATTATAACCATGCTGGAAACGAAAAATATCGCGTCAGTTTTAGATCATAGCGAGGAGACAAAACCGTAGAACGAAGGGGAACATTTCAAGGTGATCTGGCTCCTCGTTAAATTAGGTATCAACACTGTAGCGTATACGGACGATGTGGTAGCACTGGTATCGGGGATGTTCTTGCACGTGATAACTAAGTGATATTATGACCCAGGAGTAAACCCAAATAAAACGGAACTGGTACCATACACCATAAAGTTTAACGAACAAAGGTTTAACTTCCACGAATGCAGTATCATGTGCTAACACTGTCGGATAGGGTAAAATATCTTGGTGCCATTGTGAATTCTAAGCTCTCTTGGAAGCACAACGTGCAACATAGGATCAAAAGAGCTACGGTTGCTTATTATACCTGTCGGAAGACTTTTGCTGCAAAGTGGGGCTTTAATGCTAAGATAGTAAAATTGATGTACATCGTAGTTATATCTCCAATTCTGACTTATGGACCGCGCTAGTATGGTGGACCGATACAAGTATAATATATAAGGCATACCAATTAATATATGCATATGGAGTTCAAAGACCCACCTGTATCAGAATCACCGGGTATTTACATACTAGACCTTTGGAAGCTCTGAATGATATACTATACATTATATATTAACTTAAACGTAATGGCCATATCAACGAGACTGACGGAAACGAGCCACTGCATTGTGGGTAAAAAGTAGGATTTTTTTTTGGCATAAAATCAATTTTTTTTTGGATTCACATTTTGAAATTTAACTGATTTCCTTAATCTAGATACTCATATTAGAAAAAAAATTTTTATATATAAATTTGGGTGGCAACCCTGTTTTGCTGGCATGCTTTTAAGGCCAGCTGATTAAATATCACTTTGTTTTGGTACAACTGGCGGTAAACATCAGCTGAGTTCGAGTGCTTGTGAAAGTTGAAGTTGAATAAAATTTAAAAGTGTTGTTATGGAAAATATTAGTGGAGGTATGTAAAATTATTACCTGTGTTCATGGTCATGACTGTTATTACTAATACCTTTTGTTGCAACACTTTGCAAGTAATTGCAACACTGCATGAAATATTTGTTTTGTTAACTTTTGGTATTGCTGTTGCGCATGCTTCTAAAATTGCGTAATTCGTTCTTTTTTTGTAAAACACGGTCGTGAAATAAATGAAAATTATTATATTAATTAAAACATTAAAAAGAAAGTATACAGTCCACTTTACTTCACAAACATAATTTTTGGTCCATTCGAACCGAATGCAGAATATTAATACATATGTACATAGAAGTTGTGCAAAAGCTTACATACATATGTATGTGCATACATATATCGGTGAAATAAAATACAAAGAAACATTTAAAAAAGGGATTACACTCGTATGCACATAGTATATGCATACGTTTATACTTAAAAACATATGCGTGTTGAATAGCGAACAAACAAAACATAGAGCATATACATACATGCATGTGCATATGTCGGTGTCAATAGGTGTCCACGATCAGTTAAAAATTCAAATGTCGTTATCAGTGCATTTTAAACTGTTTGTATAAGAAAAAACAGATTGGTCAGTTCATCTCAAACTTCTTTGTAAATTCATACTTTGTTCAGTGCAAAAAAAAAACTTAGATTTTATTTGAATTGTCACAGTTTAGTTAAAATTGTACAAAATAAAATAGATCGTTTGAAATACTATACATATTAAAAATTTCGTTTTTTGTTGAAGTAAAAACTTGTGAATTAACTATAAATAAATAGCAACTCTAAATAACATTTGTACAATTTCAATTCATTAATAATGGATCAATTAAAAAAGAAACGCACGCAATTAAAAAAGTCTATGTCAAGGTTGTATAATGCTATATCGTCAGCCCATTATTGGTTTGACCCACCGACCATTTAAAAAAAATGATTTCGGTATGGAGTATATATATTTCGAATATACACTTTCTGAACACAAAAAGTGTTTCGCGAAATTACTTATGGTTTCTGAGATATTTATCATTCATTTTGCTCCATTTCAACTATTTTTAGGTTTAATAAGTATTGTTTGGCTGTAAACGCCACTGTTTGGCTATTGCGTCAAATTATTCATACAAAAACGTACAAAATAAATTTAACTCTTGTTTTGCTTCATTTCCGTAATGTTATAAAAATAATTGAGACGACCGACGAACTTCGCATAGTTCGATGAACTTACCTTCAAGAATTCGATCTACTCCAAATCTCTGCCTTGCTATGGATATATTTGTAGTGTATGGATACCAAGTTATGCAAATATTAACTGCGGCAAAAATTACTTGCATAGTATGGAAAAAAATGGATTGTGTACTTGAAATAAAAATTAATGCAAAAATCGATATCAAGTCTTGAAATAAATAAAAGTCTCTTAAACTCTAAAAAGGCAGAAATTTGGAATAAATCACACCTATTGCGAAAATCTTAAAAATTCGCAATGTTGAAAACAAGCTCAAAACTAAAATTGAGTTATTAACATTATTAAAATTCAAAATAAGCTTGCAAGTTTTTTTCAAATTTTAAGTCCTTAAATAAAAACAAATAAGGAAACCCAAAAACTTTCGAAAAATTACATCTTTCGCAAGAAAAAAAAACAGAAATTCGCGAAAAATTGCAAAATTTTAAACCAGCCACAATTTTTAATACAAATCGCTAAAACTATAAGGAATGCTAAAAATTCCATAAAAACGTGAAAATTTCGAAAATTCGCGAAAACTTGGTCACAGCAGCATATGCAAAAGCAAGGTCTAATATTGTTCAAAATTAACTGTTAAGAAGAATACTTGCAAAAACTCGCTTTCATCGCGAACATTGCAAAAATTCACGAGAAATTGTAAATCGGAAACAAGCCGTAAAATTAATTAGAAATTGTCAAAACTGCTAAAAAAAATTAAGAACGCGAAAAAATTTCAGATACGCGAAAAATTCCTAAATGCATTCTAAAAATTACTTACACTGCAATGAATAAAAAAACCTCAGAAAATTATATCAATTGCAAAAAAATTGCTAACATCGCGGAAATTACAATGTCTGGTAAGGATTTTTGTTTAATTTTGGGGTTATCGTTAAACCGATCGATTTATTTCTATGGACTGCAAGCTACTTTTTAAAAATAGATTATGAAAAGTGGCGTATGTGGCACAAAACATTATTTTTCTCTTTCAATAAAGTACTATTAACCTTTATGTCAACAGCAGAAATGCTTTACGCACGTCCACAGCAGCATACCTGGGTATGTACATACGTTTTGTATGGGGAATGGTACGTCGTTAGCATAAAAATGCTAATTACGTATCTACCTGGTTTGTTGGAATTTCCGAATTATTTTTTTAGTTTGTTAGAAATGGACCAAAGGGTAAAAAATTTTATGATAACCAATTTCATCCTCACAGTCATTGTTTGTTGAAAAAAGTGGTTGTATAGGTAGACGACATACGTATATAATAAATATATAATATAGGCAGGTAGAAAGATTTATTGTTGCGGAAATTTCATTCTTTGTAGTATCGTCAGAAAATTTAGTTTACATTTGTGATTCGAAGTGAAAAGACGTTTCTGTTTGTTTTGTGGAAATAAAAAAATATTAGAAGGGAAATGGCTGATGGTGAATGGCTTACTCCGCGACAACTAAGCGCACTTTTGTACGAAGAACAACAAGCATATATTCGGCAAGCGCTTGAAGAGAGCCAAGAAGAAACAAGTGACCACAATTCAATAGTTGGTGACGAGGCTTTAGGTGATATTGGTGGAGATGACTCAGACGTTGAAGAACCCATGTTGCCAGAATATGACCCAGAGGGCGACAGTGATTCTGATGAAGATCTTGAAGATGCACCAATTGAAACTGGCGAAGTTTTTACTGCCACAGATGGTAATGTTTGGTCCTCGATACAACCACAACCTGTAATATTCCGTACGCACAACATTCTAAGAAGTGCAGAATCTGGACCAGTACGGGCAACGCAGGGTTTGACCATTGCAGAAACGTCCAATTGATAATGTCAAACGAAATATGCGACATAATTATTCGTGAATCAAATCGAAAGGCAAGGCAATTTTATGATATTGACAACGCAAAACATCCAACAAGAGAACCGAGATCATGGATTCCCATAACAAAAAGTGAATTTGATGCATATTTGGGCCTACTTTTGCTAAGTGGCGTTACACATTCTGGTTACGTGCATACGAAAGATTTGTGGAAAACTACTTCACATCCACTATATCGTGCCGCAATGAGTGTACGGCGATTTTGGGAAATAAGCCGCTTCATACGTTTTGATAATGGAAACACACGCCAGCAACGAAAACAAACTGACAAAGCAGCAGCAATATCGGACGTTTTTTTGATGCTTAACAGCTGTCTTCGTAGATATTACGTGGCTGGAGCTAACGTAACCGTAGATGAACAATTGTATGCTTATCGTGGTGGAACTGGCTTCACGCAATACATACCATCAAAGCCTGCCAAATATAGAATAAAAGTGTGGTGGGTGTGCGACTCCATTTCTTCCTATCCATTGCAGGTACAATGAATATTGTTGAAAATTGTTGAAAATCTAAATATGTAACTAAATTGAATATAATTTTTCAATGCAGGGACAAATCTATACAGGAATGGCACCGTCTGGTGAACGTGAAAGAAACGTTGGCGAAAGAGTAGTAAAGGATTTATGTGTCAACCTTTTTGCTGGAAGTGGAAGAAATATTGTATGTGACAACTTTTTCACTAGCTACAACTTGGCAAAAACTTTGATGTTAGACAACAATTTATTTATATTGGGTACTTGCAACAAAAGGCGTACATTCGTGCCAGCAGCATTTGCCAACCCGAAACGACGTGAGGCTGAATCATCAATGTTTGGGTTCTGTAATCACGTTACGATGTGCTCGTACGTTCCCAAGAAAAACAAGGCAGTTGTAATGTTGTCCACTACTCATTATACAACAGAAACGACCGGTCCTAAGAAGAAGCCATTGCTTATATTGGACTACAACAAAACCAAAGGTGGCGTTGATAACATGGACAAGTGCTTGTCCGAATTTAGTACGAAGCGGCGCACAAAAGATGGCCTCTGGCTTTCTTTTATAATATTGTGGACGTTTGCTGCATACGTAATATACATTGACAACAACACTCACCTGAAGACATCTACAAGCCGCCGTAGGATGTTTCTCCATCAGCTAAGCGAGCAATTGTGCAAGCCAGAAATGGAAAGAAGGGCGAATAACAGCAGAATATCCACAGTTTTTTCAACGCGCAACGCCATGGAAGCCATGAAAGGTGGGCCCATCGGAGTTGTGGATGCTGAGGCACATGCATCGGAGGAACGTGATAGTACGGGCCGGCTAAAAGTAAAGGGGAATTGCTACATCTGCTCGAAACGACGCCCTACTCGTAAAGCATGCACATTATGCAACAAAGCAGTGTGCGCAGAGCATTCCAAAGACTTACCTCAATGCGATAGATGTATTTGAATTTCAATAATTTTGAGCAAAAATAATTAAAACTGACATTATATAATAATAATAAAAAAATAATTACAAAACTTAGCTCAAAATAAACTATACTTTTATATTATATTATCATATTTGCATGCGTTTTACTATACATACCCAGGTATGTATTCTGTTGACTTAATGGTCAACTTTGTAAATGGGCTTTATCTTCCGAACGGATGATCTAATCCTAACCAAACTTGGAACTATTGCGTAAAACAGTTTTGACTAGGATATCAAGAAATTTCAAGTCGATCCGGTTATCCAGCTTAGAGCTACAGTGTTTTCAAAACTAAAAACATACCCAGGTATGTTGCCGTTGACATAAAGGTTAAGGAGGAGGCGGAAAAGGCGTGGTCAAATGAAAAAAAAAACCAAAAGTCTATTTTCGTATTACCTAAATACGTGCAAAGTTTTAAGTCTCTAGCTTAAAACTACAATTAATGCCAAAAATATCGCATTTTTTCCCACAGTGCACTGGAAGTCAAGCACTTACAGACACGCAAAGATCTGAAATCGGTTGCCTCCAGACATAAAAAAGCCTATGATTACATGGTGCATAGTATTGAGGTAAATATTTGGCTAAAATTTGGAATTGCAAGGCAGTTAGTTATACAGCGATGTGTGAAAAAATAGTTTTGTAAAAATTTATTTTTTGTCAACTGTATGAATTTAAGAATTTATGATTGCTCTTAGAGTAAAATAAACTTTTCGCTCCGTCTGATCCTGACCTCAATATCAAGGTTTATGAAATTTTTATCAAAGTCAGAAAGATGTTTCTCAAAATCATTCGATAATTGTTTGCCATCTTTTATCCATCTGCACAATGAATCAACATTTTGAATTACTTACGCTTTTAAAAGTTGTACATTTAAACAAAAGAAAATTATGTAATAATAATTTTCCGGTTAATAACAAAAACAGATTATTTAAATTGTCATAGTTACTGTTAGCTAAAACTACAACTATATTTAGCAACAATAATTTATGACCATCTCGTTAACGACAATAGCTACGAAGACGACAAGGATTTTAATTGCGATGGTGTGGCAGCAATGTCCGTGTATAATCCAAATAACATAATTATCATTATAACGATTACTGATGCTAGTTACAAAATTTGTATTTGAATCTGCGTGCCATTTCTAAATTTCAAACAAATAAACTCTGCCAAAATAGAATTTAATGGTTGATTTTGCTTTTTGCCAGTCGTAAAATATCAAACTCTGTAATAATGATGTTGATCATTTGTGTTTAGTAATAATAAAAAATTTGTCACACTAGCTGTGAACCAGAGTATTAGAGTTGTGTAACTAATTGTCATTAATGAGAGAAAAAGCTAAATAAATCTATTTGTAGTGGTAGCTCACATGTCCCGTGTTCAATAAGTTATGCAACGCATAAAAGAAGAGGGTGACAATCAGCAAGATACGTTAAAAATTATTGGGCGATTTCTAAACATGTTGCAAAATAATTTTGTGTCTTTTTTTTATTTAAACTGCAAATGTTAGCAAAAAGCGGTGGGTAGTACGTAATATTAGTTTGACATATCGTTTGTATACATATTTCCTCAATATTCTTCAATCACATACTTAAATAGTTAAGTTGCACAAATTTTAATATTTCTTCTAATATTCATAATTTCTTTTAACTTAAAATCAAGCTCTGAAATATTTTAGGTATTAATAATTTTAACCAGTACCTGGATTCACTAACTTTTATTACGATAATCGTATCGTTATAATAAATATAACGAAAGTTTATCGACTTTGCTATTCATTAATATATTTTAACGATATTCGCTGTCGGTTGGAGAACAAAAAAATTAAGTCACAAAATCAAACTTGTTGAGTTTTTCTTATTATTCTTTGTGCTTTTCGCTTAGTTTCAAATTTTCTATACAGAGCTACCACATAATATTGAATTAAATGGTGAATAAGATAAAGCGGGGGACTATCGTAAAAAAGAAATTACAGAATCACATTATCGTTATCGCAAGCGAATAAATATGTCGATAAATATTACGATTTTCGGTTCGCAAAAAGTTACAGAATCCAGTACCAGAGTATCAGCAGATAACAGATGTTTGGCGTTTGCATATAAGTTCTCCCATGTCTTTGAAAATGCGTTAAATATCGTAATTTAAAAGAACATTACCTATAATTCCATTAAATAACTCTCACAATTGACGAAAAAATTAAATTAATTTCAAACACGTTCACCCTTATTCCAGTTGTCGGCATCGACGTCACTTTAACACAACACAAAAAATTGGGGCTTGTGTATCGGTCGTCGAAAGCAACTTACTCCTGTTGGCAGGTTTATGCTATTTTCTAGAACTTAGGGAACGGAAATAGATTGTCAGTTGTACAAAATTATTCCCGAGAGCGAGTAAACAAACCCAAATTTTTTGGTATTGTGTTAAAGTGACGTCGATGTCGACAAATGGAATAAAGGTAATTGCCTTTACATTGCTTTCAAGAGTTCACTATGAGAAAAACTTGAAATATGTCTTTGTATCTATAAAAGAGGTATTTGTATAGAAGATGTCGTAGGGCAGTGGTAGGGCACGCCATACCACAATTGTGAACAAGAAAATCACACACATGCTTATGCTCTTTCATTTAGTCGTCACTGAAAAAGCGACACGAATGAAGTTGTAAACTTATGTACGAAGTTTTTCCTGGTTTTTTGCTTAGTTTTTTTGAGCACACAGAACGAAATTAAAGTTAAAATTTTATAAATTTGTACAGCAAAAAAAAAAAAAAAAAAAAATTCAAAAATAATTAACGAAGCTCAGAAATATTTCGCGATAACAAATGCTTTTGGCAATTTGTATTTTATGCCATGAAAATTTAAAATATAATGGGAAATGGTTTAAAAAGAAATTATTATTTATTATTCAGCAAATTGAAATAAGATGAATCAAAACAATTCACACATTCCATTTGCAATAATGCTAAGTATATAAAGCAGAAATCTACATCTACTGACACCACACACAGTGGACCAAACACAAAAGAACACTACATTGTTGAATGGATTATAAGATTTTTTTCTTTTTTCTTAAGTTTTTATTATATTGCATATTTACAAAAAATATTCAAATAATTAATAACCACAGTATGTATTTTAAATTACAAAACTTTTCTTCAAGTGTAACTTTATTTTACTCTCGTTTTTCTCACCAATACAAATATATTTTATTTTGCGATTCAATGTCTCTTCAAACAGCACCAGAGGAGAGTAACGACTTTTCTACTTAGTCTAGAGTCTAGACCAAATAGACTCTAGACCAAATAGACTCTAGACCAAATAGACTCTAGACTCTAGACATGAACAATTATGGAATTGCAGCACAAGTATAACAGAGGTTTAAAAGCTTTGGTTCTGTTCCAAAGGAGTATAAAAAATAACTGGACCAACCACGTTTAGAAAGAAAGTCAGATCCGTTAAAGATATGGGTAGACTAAAGACACTTTACACCGGTTCTTTCGGAAATTTAATAATCGCTAAAAAGTTAAAATTAGCATAGATTCAGTAAATAACACATTTTCATATGTGTTAACTATTGTACTAATTAAAATCGGTGCAAATTCTATACTTTTGATACTTTGTTCTTGTCACTGACTGTGAATAACATTAAAAGTTACACATATAAAAATGATTTATGCTACTGAATATATTCTTTTTAAACTAGGGCTTATATTTCAAGTCAGTTAAATTTTTGTTTGGTTTATTTAAAACTTTTTAGTGACAATTTTAAATTTCCCGGGTGCTGGCCACGCCCCCGAAAATATTAATATCCGTCCATTTTTCTAAATTCAGCATCGCGTCACTTTCATAGCTCAAGGTGTATACCAAGTTTCGTTAAAATTGTCGAAGTAATATAATATTATATTAAATTTTAGTGTGCATGCCCCGCCCACTCCTTTAAGCACAACATTTTGTTACTTTAAAACCCAAAACTGCTTACGAAGTATCCGTATAAAATTTTATACTAAGTCCCAATTTTCGCGAGGCAATTTTACTTCCGCAAATCTTGAATTTGAGGAACAAAGAAGTGAGGAAGAAGTGAGGAGTGTAAAAACCAGCAGAATTGCCGTACAGACTTGCCTGTACATGGCAATTTTGTTTTTGCTATCATTCGCTCTATATCAAATCTGACATTCCTTTTCATTTGTGTTTGTTTTCTGTTCTGGTTTTTCGTCTGTAAAATTCATTGTGGCTCGAAGTGTTTGTTTTGTGAGAATATTAATAACAATTGTTAATTTGCTTCAAATAAAAAGAAATAAAATGGTCAAGTAAACTTGCTCTATCTAAACGCTACAGCAAGTTTAATAAAAAATTTTATGACTTGCGCAAGTAAAATTGCCTCGTGAAAATTGGGACTAAGTCTTAATGGGTGTGCAAGATTGAGTTTTTTTAGAGCTCAGGTTGAGTACTAAGTTTTGTAAAAATCGGTCAAGTAGAATCACGATATTGTGTCATTACGAAAGGTTAATGTCTGTACTAAGTTTCGCAGCAATTGGATAAGTAAAATATCATAAAAGCAATGTGTCTCCACACAAATGGAAGTTATATTCTGTCAGATAAAAAAATTATTTTTTAAATCGCTTAAGCCGATGTACAGAGTTATGAAGTAACAAAAATAAAATAATTCGGCCAAAACAACCGACTTCAACGCAAAGATCTTCAAGAAGAAGTACGTGAAATATAAAATTAAATTTTAATGGGCGTGCCACTTAAAAAATATATTTATAAATATTTTTAAATTATGGATTCTGTCTATTTTAGAGCTCAAGGTGTGTGGTAAGCGTAACCCCGCCCATTTTTCTAACTTTCAAGTTGTGTAATTACAAGAACCAAAGGTGTTTCGCAGCAATCAAATAAGTAGAATATCATAAAATTAAATATAAAAATTTTTATATATAAAAAATTTGTGGGAATGTTCCCGCCCACTTTTTTACAATGGGGCCAATAGGAAGCTATACCCACTCCGACAAAAAGAGAATTTTTACAATCGGTCTAAAATATACCGAGTTGTAAAGTAACACCGCCAAAAAAACAATAGAGGTGAATTAATAACTTCCTCTTTTTTTTTGAAGTCGGTTAAAAATACAGACGAATTGAAAACTTTTTTAGGCCGGTTAAAAGTAGCTAACTTGGAAAATTCGAACATTTCTCTCAGTTTTTATTTTTCTCATAAAAACCTAACTGCCTGGCCCACGATGTCGACTAGAAATTATCTGTCGCTTAGTTATATTGAAAAAGAGAACAAAATAAGAAAATTTGTTTTTGTTTTCAATATAAGAAAGCGAAAGATAGTTTCTTGTCGACATCGTAGGACAGGTCGTAATTCAGTGCGGAGAGGGGCTTGATTACATTAAATTTTGAAAAGTTTGAATAATATAATATGATTGATTGCATTATCCGTAGCTCACATAATATTCGACCCTTAACCATCTTTATTTATCAATTGTACTTTCCATCTCCTATCAATGCGTTTTTGAGCACAATAATAGAAAATTGTCATAACGACCACATGGCTGGATTTTAAAAACGCTTTCATTTTTGTCACACATCCTTTTTCGATGAATATACGGATTTGATCTATTGTTAAAAGTGATGAATGGAAAGTTATGAAGAGTATACATCAAGACAACTTTACTTACTGTCAGGTGTACAAAATATTGCTGGCAAATTAGAATGTTTTTTTTTTTTTTTTTTTTTTGATTGAAGCTTAAATCCAATCCAACTATTGCTCATTTGAAGTTTTACCTTCATTCATGGTGGGAATGGTTTTTTTTTTCTAAACCATGTTGCTATTGCTTAACAAATTCAAATCTTTTTTATTAAGTTTTTTGTTCACACAAAAGGGAAGACGACAGCATGCAATGTATTTGAGTTTTATTTACTCGTACAAGTGGAAAACTTTAATGAGCACATTAGTTTAACTGACAACAACATTTACAACGTTAGATGTACGAGTAACTTTGTATTTTTCTAAATACATTTTAATCCTTATCTCACTTGTGTTTGTTGGCTTGTTTCCTTTTTTAAATAATCTGTACGTTTGAAACTTATTTTTGGTTAAGTAACGTTTGGGTATTATAATTATTCTTAACATCTACCTTCATTAATTGCTCCACCTTTAAGTAATTTCTCAATGACATTTAAGCGGTTGGTTGTTTCTTGAGTTTGTCTTAGCAAAAAGTGTAACGAGGAAGCATCAAGGAATTGCTGTTTAATTTTATTGCATTGGGGGTTGTTAAGGTGTTTACACAAACCTTTAGTTGTATTAATATAAATGTCTTCATTATATTTTGTTTATATTATTAAAGTTCAATTTTTTTTTTTTTGTAAATGAGTGTTAGTATTTAGTTAGATGTTGTTTAATGTGCTTAAATATTTACTATGTAGCAATGGTTTTCTTTTATAAAGACTTTTAAAGGTTGTATTGTATTTTACCTCTATAAAACTAATCGCTCTGAATGCGGCATGCAAGTCTGTTATCCGACTCAGGACAACCATTTGGTCACGGTAAATTGAAGGAAGACATGGAGTGTAGCTCGGACTACATCATTCCAGAAATTAACTTCCTTGCCAAACCACAGATCACTATAAGGAAATTAACTAAGGTCTTAACTATAGTGGGTATAGTTTCAATTTCTTTACTGATGGCTCAAAGAGATGGATGGAGGGGTAGGAGCTGCGGATTACTGCCCGGACCTCAGTATAGAGCAATATCATAAACTTCCTGGTCACTGTAACATCTTCTAGGCGGAAATCTGTGCAGCCAAAATGGCAGCAGAGTTAGCCTTCATCCCTCAAACCAGGAATGCACGTGCAAATATGTATTAGTCTCCTGCATAAGACATCTTATAAGAACTTTCAAGACATGAGGGATTTTTCAAATGCTTTACTACAGCGAAATCCTGTAAAACAAACGTTAACAACACTGTTTGCAAGAAATTTGTTTGATTATTGTAGGTATAAGAGTAAAGAAGAAAACACTTCGTGACGGAAGAATTTGTGATACTTGCTTCTTTCTACGCATGAGCGCGTGTACAAACGTCATGCATGTATGTGTGTATGATTTTTTTATTTTTCTGCGCACATGCAAAGGCACACACATGCATTAACATTAGTTGTATGCGGTTAATCACCCCTGTCGGAGAATGTGTGGTTGACTACAAAAAAACTTAACTTATAGCTAACTTTTCTTAGACTGACTAAAAGCTAGCTGTAAAATCATCCAGAACAAACCCAAAATTAATTCTAAAGTTGAGTACGTAATCAAATTTGGTGAGAGCCAACAAATTTATTCTCAGCTACTTTAAAACTCATTTCAGTTTTATATTAACATTTTGCTGTTGTTATTTTAGATGGCAGCTTAGCCGAGTGGTAGCGCGTTGAGTACACAACGTGTGATGATACATATTCGACCCCCAGAAAAATTTTTTTAATTTACTGACTACCAGGTGATTTAAAATAATCAACTTTAAGTTAGCTGAAAGTAATGCATAGTGAGACAATTGACTACCGCCTAGGACATCGCAATGATAAAATAGTCAGTTGATTACATTGCAAAGTAATCCAAGTGTAGTCAGTACTAGTTGCGAAATAGTTAGCTTAAAGTTATATTATAGTTAGCCGAATTTCCGATAGGGACATAATAGCTTACCATCTACATATTACACACACACACTCACAAACGTACAATATGAAAAATAACAAGCATACACTAATCAACAGTACAGTTTGTTACAAACAAGCTGTCTTGCGACATCGCTTCCCTGCAGAAAGTGCGAATAGTGAAATTGTGGTGATTTACTAGTGACGTTGTCAGCAGTACTACTGACCAGGTGTACCCCAGCTAATGTAATCATCTATTGACATTTAACATTAGCTTGTCATTGAAAATCCACCACTAGACTATAGAACTATTGACTTAGTAGTTCTTTCGGGACCACATGGAGACATTGGCACCAAATATTCACTAGTAAATTTTAGGGGCTCTAGTCTACAATAATGATATATCTTCTCTCGTTGTCAATAGTAAACTTATAGTGATTTTCTAGTGACATTGTCAATAGTGCTACTGACTAATTGTATCCCAGCCAATGCAAATGCCTGTTGACAAATAACATAGGGTTGTCATTCAAAATCTATCAGTAGACTTTAACACTATTGAAAATGTAGTTTTTTTACGACCATATGGAGATATTTGAACCGAAGATTTACTCGTAGATTTTAGTGACGCTCGTCTACATATATTTATTTAATATTATTGCACAACATAATAAAAAAGAAAAACAAACTATTGACGCGTACATTGACAATATCACCAGAAATACACTAGAACTGTCTTCTCTAATGTATCTCTACTCGCGCATAAAAGGAAAGTTGTCGACATTTTAACTAGTGCAATTGTCCCTGGAGAAAGAGTATTGACATAGAGACATATGGTTCTAGGTTGACTAGAGGGTTGTTACAACTGATATACACATACACCAATACATCCATCGTGCTTCGCTTATAGTACGACAGCAGTTATTATTGGTTTAGTATAATACATGCGACGTGAATACATTTAAAAATCATGACGTTTTTACATTTCAAGACTGTTTACGCAGCTATCTAATATGTATATAGTATAAAGCAATTTCATCTGACTGCAACTACTTCTCGGTTGTGCTCATGTATAGGAATGCCCTAAATATGTTATATGCTGGTGCAGATATTCTGGGTCCGAGGACACATGGGAATTGGGGGAAATGAAATGGCCGATACACTGGCCAAAGTGGGAATTCAATTATCGGCTGAGGAAACGTTATATGTCCAAAACACTTGAAAGGGATCATAGACTCTACACAGAAAAAACTAAATTTCGTTTTCAGTAACCAAATTCATTGAATCAGTACATTTTTTTGTGTGAATGCGGACCTACAAAGAAATTTGTAGATTCTGATAACAATTTTGTAAAAATTTAACTGGAAAAAAATTTTTTTTTTAGTTAACTTATTATCGCATAACGGGATAAAGTTAACTGAAAATCAAAATATTTTCAGTCAAATTTATTAATAGGAACAGAAAAACATTTTTGCAGATTTTTTTTGTATTATTCAGCAAATTTTTTTCTTTTATAATTTACAAATACATTCACTAAAACTTTTCGTATTATCAGAAAATAAATTAACTGAATCAATAACAATTCTTAAAAATTTTTTTAAGCAATTAGTGAAAGTTTTATCTGAAAAAAATAACTGAATCAAATGAAAGGTTCAACTATTTTTTTTTACTTTGAAAAATTTGCTTGTTTTTATGGTTAAGCATTTCGTTCCCGCTTTTGGAACTCGTCAGTAGACTTCAACCCAAAAAATTTTTAATTTAGCTAACAAACTCCGTATGTTTATGGTAAGCCTATTAATACTATATTGAGAATCACAATATACAAACATAATAAGTTTGAAAACCGCAAACAAAAATCTTAAAAAAAAAAATAAATTTTTTTTTATATCTATAAAATAATTTGTAGAAAAAAAAATCAGACAAATTTTATTACAGTATATAAAATAAATTTAACTGAAAAAATAAAAAAAATCAGAAAATTTTTTTTACAGTATATAAAAATAAATTTAACTGAAAATAACAAATTTAATTATAAAAGAAATAAATCTAAAAATTTTTTTTTACAAATTTTACTTTATATAGATAATTTTCATTCTATACAGTTTTTTTTTACATAAAATAAAATTGGAACAAATAATTTACTGGAACAGTAAAAAATATTTACTGAAACTAAATTATATTTCAAAACACCGGTTTGTTTGAAAATTTTTTGGGAATATTTTTTTCTGTGTAAGATGAGGGAAGAAGCGGAGAAATGTTGGCATGCTACGAAAACTTATAAAACTTTTTAAATCATGTGGAGCTCCTAGGATCCCAAGTCGACTAAATTCTTTTTATCATTAACTAAAAGCAGCTGTTAATTTCTAGTGGGGTATTAAATGGAAACTGCTGGACGGGTTCGTATGCTGTCAATACTTGACGGTACCTGCAGGAAATGTAAGGAACCCGGGGTAATTGAAACAATGGAATATCTACTTAGATATAACTGTATTGGTGCTCACACTTTTCGTAGTCTTGCAGTTGTATCGAGAGTGTAACTGTGTAGATTGCTAAATCTGTGTGGGAGTCAATTGGTACAGGCACCACGAACTATGATGTCATACTTATAGGTTCTCTTCTCATCTGCTGGTATCGCAGTCTCTGCGAGGTCTTTGACCAACGAGATTAACCTAACCTAACCTAACCTGTATCTTACCTCTGCTTGCTAAAGCCATTCCAAATAAACTATCTCAGGTGAATTTAGGAACATGCGAAAAATTCTCCAACGTTATGTAATTCCATACTTTCATTTGAAATAACTCACTTCAAACAATATTAAAGAGGAGCTAAATTCTACTCTGAGTGAGTCTGCTGCTTCGTTAACCATTGTAATATATTGGATGAAAAAGTGTAAATGAGCCCATGCAAGCTGCCAAGACGAACACGGTTGTGGCCACGCCAGAAACTGTTAAATAAATTTACGAAATGCTATTGTATGATCATCCGATGAAGGTGCGTGAAGTTGCTGAAGATTGCTTTACATCGCATATTGCTAGAAAATTTCAAGAAGATGAGATATGTGTGCGCATTAGGGGCTCCACTTTTGCTCACAACAGAAAAATGGACAATTGACCCATGGACGAGACAGGGGCCCAACACTTTACACCTGGAACAAAAGAGCGGTCAAGGTAGTTGATTGGAGTAGGAAAATCGTCACCAAAATATGCGAAGACAGCTCCATCTGCAGGAGAAGTCATGCCGTGCTTTCTATCACATCTTGTTCGCCAGATTTAACCCTCTCGGACCACTTTCTATTTCCGAACTTCAAAAAATGGGTCGATGGTAAAACATTTACCTACAATGAGAAAGTGATGCCTGCAGTTAATGTGTATTTTAAAGAATTTTAAAAAACACGCCTTACATACAACAACGAAACTTAAATTTAAATTAAAAACCCCAACATAACTTACAAGTACTTAACCTTTAACAATCTCCTAATCTACCACAAAACTATTTCCGCTAATTTTTCCTCAACAACAAAAAACAGAACATTTCAATACTATTTAAATACCTAGTAAAACGATTAATTTGTCTTCAGCAAAGCATAACCATTGTCTTAACAAAAATAAAATACGAATAAAAAAACTAAAACTTTCTCTAACAACAAACCCACAACGTAGTAAATATCAACAACTTTGATACGTATAAAAACCCCCCCTAAAGGTGCGGTTTAGTTTACAAACAAAAATTATACTGTTGCCCCCTCCAACCCCTTCACAAACAAAATAATTTTATAATTGTAAATGCGCGGTTGTTGTAAATGAGAAATAGCAAAAGCGATGGAATATTCAGTTGTTTGTATTTTTAAGTTTTTTTTTTTTTTACAACAGACAGAATAAACAAATGTTTTGTAATTTATAAAAAACCATTATGGTCATAGACGATGTTCTATTTCTTCCGTTGTTTTCGAAAGAGCCTTTTATTTTAATTGCCAAAGATGTTCTGTTTGTTTCCTTTTGTTAAGAAATTTACTGTTTAGTTCATCATCGCCTATACTTTGGTGGATGGCACATGAAGCTTAAGCAAGCCCTTCTTCTTCTAATCTACCAAAAATTAATTTATTAATTTGTTTTCAAATTTAATATTCCTTAATGTGAAACGCAAGTTTGCAACAACCAGTATAACTGCTACATTCGAATAGTATTAATTTGAATTGAATGCCCCTATAACGGTTATCAACTAAATTCAGTTTGGTCGATTCAAACTTACCGACGTGCCATACCATAATGCCATAGTCATAAATAAAACCTATAATTAAATACATTGATGCGCATAAGTTTGGTTCGATCAGATGTTTTGGCCTGGCCCGAAAAGTCGACAGAAAACGTTCGATCGACAAAACATAAAATAAAAAAAATTTGTTAGTTAGTTTTTATTATTACTGTTCGAAATTTATTTGTTCCAATATTTATGATTTGATTATGCTAAAGTTCGTATCGCTCTGTAAGTCAAATTACATATCATAATTATTAAGAACAAATAACACCAAAGTTAATAAAACATACGAGGTCTGATCAAAAAATAACCGTTATTTTCAATTTTTTCAAAAAGTATTTATTTATTCATCAATAAATATCTTGTCTCCTTCAAAGTCATCCCCCTCAGATATAATACACTTATGCCAGCGTTTTTTCCAATCCTCGAAACACTTCTGAAAAGCGCTTTTTGGTATCGCCAACAGCTCCTGTTTCGATTTTTCTTTTATCTCCTCAATCGTAGCAAAACGCTTCCCTTTCATTGGCGTCCTCAGTTTTGGGAAGGAGAAAAAGTCAGCGGGGGTCAAGTCCGGTGAATAACGGGTTTGTTTTTGGCCAAAAACTCAAGCACAAGCATAGATGTGGGAGCTGGTTGGTGCGTTATCATGGTGCAAAATCCATGATTGTTTTTTCCACGTCTCATGCCTAAAACATCTTTAAGAATTGCTTGTCATGGGCCGAACGATATGCTAACATCATCAGCAACCTCTCTGATAGTGATACGACGATTATCCAAAATCATTTTCTTCAGTGCTTCAATGTTTTCATCGGTTGTTGACGTGCTCGGGCGACCAGGACGAGCATCGTCATTGACATCTTCTCGGCCTTCCTTAAACTTGTGAAGAGCAGAACTTGTGTTCTACTCATAGTAGACTCGCCAATCGCCACAGTCAACATTTCAAATGTCCTTGCGCATTTAATTTCATGTTTTACACAAAAGTTTACAGTTTCTTTGATCCATTTTTTCGAATAGTAAAAAATCGAAGAGCACAAGAAAAAAACATCGACTAAACTTTTTATCTGTCAAAAACAAACTGACAATCCAAAATGTCTGATATTGCCAACATATATAACAGACATGTGTACCAACATAATAGAAAAAAAAAATGCAAAAATCGAACATACGTGCCTCACGAAATTTGAAAATAATGGTTATTTTTTGATCAGACCTCGTATTCTGACAAACATTTAGTAGAACAGAACAACTAGCTGTTTCGTAGGTCACTACACATTTATCATCAGCATTCTGCTTTTATGTTTGGTACACTGTTTTCTGTGTCAGTTGATGTGGGTTTATGTTTCTAATATATGTGACCTTCTCTGAGAAATGGATCTAGTGTGTCAAAAAACGGGTTTGGACTTAATAGTGTATTCTGGTACCTAAAAGGGTGTTATGAAACTTTGAATGCGTTTTTCTCAAAACTTCATTTTCACACACTGGGTCCCTGTTCTCGGAGAAGGTCACATATACTTTTATTGCAAATGGAATGTGTGAATTGGTTTGATTCATCGTACTAGAATTTGATGAAAGCTTTTTTTATAATGAAAGCTCAATTTTACGATCTCTAAATTTACAACAGTCTTACCATTGTCGCTTGTTCTTTTTCTAACTATGCACATGTTAGTTCATTTGCTTATTTGTATTCTACTTAAGTAAGAGTATTCCATGGAATGTTTTATGTCGCAATCGTGAGCCAGGCTGTAAGAAAAAATTAGAAATCTTTTATCGTATGACAGCCTTAATAAGTACTCAATACCTGTAGAGTGTTTCTGACTCCTTAATATATTTAACATTCTAGTTGGATTCTCACAACATTCTTTATCACCAGCAAATCTCAGTAGTGTAATTTGTAAAGACGTTACAATTTACTAATTGAGTTGGTGGTTGTTGAATTGTAATTTTAGTTTACTAGACAGAAAATACAGCTAAACTTATTTATAGAATAAGTAACGTGAAAGTATCATAATCGCGGTTGCCACAAGCTCTTGAGTAAACAGTTACATAAATAAATACATATTCACATAAACCACAAGTAGGCTTCAATTAAATTTAAATTAAATTTGATAAATTACAAAACAAACTGCTGATGTTTTTATGTTCATTATTATAAGAAGGCCTTAAAGGGAAAAGCCGATAAAATAAAATAATAATTACAAGTGCACGACTGAAGAGTTAGAGATAAACATCACTACTACAACAATAGAAAAGGATAAATGTTATCATTAAATTAAAGCCAAAATGTTTGCACAAGAATCCAAAACGACTGCCGTCAATTGCTTCACAATGCAGCGCGTAACTGATTTTTCAGCCAACGAACTCGCCAAATCATCAATTTTACCATATTTTTTTTCTCGCTTAAATTGTGTGAGAAAGTGTGTGTATCTTATTATTGTTTAAATAGAATTGCACTTTGCGTTGCCAAAAAAAAAAAAAAAAAATATTAAGCGACACGCGTCAAGCGTTTTGCCTGTTATGGCCAGAATGTAACAAAGATTGCCAACGACCAACAAACTGTGTTTATAAACAACTCCATTTAAAAGCAGTTAACCACGTAATTGTTACACGTGCTATGAACGTCTGCCATTTATAATTTCTTTTTTGCGGTCTTTTACATACAACCGTTTACGGTGGAGTAACGAATTGTTTTTTTCCATTTCATTCTTCTTTAACTTTTAAATACCAAGTCAGCTTATGAAATCAACTAGTTTCACACTATATTCGAACATTTCAAATTTCCAAATGTATTATAGCAACCACCCTCTCTCGTGCGTTAAACATTCATCATTTTTCCTTTTTAGGATGATGTAGTGCGTTAGAAAAAAATTTATCAGCTAGTTCTCAATTTAATGCTTCATTTTAGCAACTTTCGAATATTTTCTCACCAAAAGTGAATACGGCTGCCAGATGAGATTTCTAAAATTGCGTATAATTTAATGCTTGTTATTTTATAATTATTGAATTATTTCTCAATTCGTTATGCACGTTTGTATCACCGACAGTGTTGCCTGAATTTCTAAGCATAAAATCTGCAAAATTTAACAATTTTTAACGAATAAATCTTCAAAATCTGCATTTTATTTTTAAAATCTTCAAAAATATTCATTAAAAAAATGTATATAAATATGGATGTAGATTTGTAATATAAATATTTTTTCATTAACCCATATTTATATAATTTAAAACCGGCCTAAAATGTATTTTATTTAAAGTTTTTAGGAAAAATGTTCTTAAAATAACTTTCAAGCACATTTTATTTTTTTATGAATATAAACCTTTAATGTATGAAAAATTTGCATTTCGTTTCTGCTTAAGCAACTCATCAGCAGACTTCAACCAAAAAATGTTTGAAATAAGGTAAAAAACTTCAAACGTTTATAGAACGACTATCAAGATGTTATTAAGAATTACGTACACAACCATAATATGTAATATTCATAAAAATTATTTTGGGTTACAAAACGTTTAACAAACAAATTTCCATGCAAAGTTTATCTTATAAACTTTTTGTAAACCAAAACTATTTTTTATGAATATGGCAGAATAAGCTTAAAAGCTTCAAGCAAAAATCTTCACAAGTTACCTTTTTACAATTAATTGCCACATTGGTTGAAGTCTACTAATGAGTTTGGTTTTTCACACGCAAAGTTTACTTTGCAAAGTCTTGAGTTTGTTGAAGAAAAAGATTATAGAATAATACGTCTTTTCTCTTCTGTCCAACAAACTCAAAACTTTGCAAAGTAAACTTTGCGTGTGAAAACCTATCTTTCTTCAGGAAAAGAAATCGGATATAGAAAAATTACACAAAAAGTCATTTAATTTGTTGGACTTCGAAGCTTTGTTTCATTCAAGTTCACTTAACTGAAAATTCTTTCGACATTTGCAAAGGAATGTGGTAAAGACATTACATTTTGAATAAATTTAGGGCTGCAAAATCGTAGTCAGAATAAGTTCGTTTTATATCAGATCAAGAAGTAGTAGCAGAATTCGGAAAAATGGAAAAAATTCACTATAATTGGAGTTCAAAAATCTGCGTTTTTAAGCCAAAAATCTTCAAATCAGCATTTCGTGTTTTTGGAGGGTAAAAATCTGCAAAATCCAGATAAATCTGCATTTCTGGCAACCGTGATCACCGATTAAACGGTCTATTGCTGGAAATACTGAAGTTAAAATAGATGTGAGATGATTTCTTGTTAATAATCTCAGGAAAATTAGCAGCTTTTCTTTGTGTATCATGATTAGACTTTCTTAGATTTTTGTGGCATTAAGTAACAGTGAACAAATTAGATCGCCTGCCACTTTCTTGTGTTTATAAGTAAAGACTATAGTTTTTCTTTTCCCGGACTTTTTCATTACCCGGGAAAGCGGGAACGACTTTTTGGTTTACCGGGAATTCCCGCTCAATGCAAAACAATACAAAACTTTTTTAAATTTAATCTATTTCAACAAAAAACAAATAATAATTCATGAGATCGATTAAATAATTACGTTTTATAAACACATTACTTCGGGCGGCAAACCCGACGATTATTCAAAAAATTAATACTATTTCAATTCTTTATATAATAGTAATACATAAATACCAATATTATATTAAAATGCAAGGCCAAATGCATTTATATAACGCAAAAAAAAAAAAAACAAATTATATTATTAAAAAATATTACAAAATATTTCTTTAGAAATAGAAGTTTAGTACAGACTAAGCATTAATAGAATCGCACCTTTTTACCGAAGAGAATCTGTAAAAATGTGTAAGTTTTCTTTTATTTCCTTGAGCATTTCTGTTTTTACTTTTATGAATTGTTGTAGAATTAAATTTTGAACGCCGCGTTCCGCTTTTTGGCAAATAGAGGCCTCTTAAGCCAATGTCAGATAAAACTTTTGCTTCGCGTTGCGTTGAAGATTCGCTTTGACATCTAAGATGAAATGTACATGTTTATATGAAACATGTCACATAAAGAACTTTTAATGCAAAGCGAAGCGAAAATTTAGGCAACTCTCAACTTTTTGCTTGCTTTGACAATCAGTTGATATACTTTTTATAATTTGTTGGACCAAACTAGCATGAAAATATGAAATTTTTATTAAAATATGGGTAAATTTACATAAAAAACGAGTTCGTGGCATCAGAGTAATCGAATTGTGCGGTGTTTTATGCATAAAACAGAATAGTGAAACAAACAGTGAATGTTGTCAAAGTGTTCATTGTGTCATGCACACTTTTCTTTCATGTCACGCAAAGCGTTGAAGTTGTATCTGACACCGCCTTAAGTCTCAGAGCACATGTGTGCCATGTGTAAACTCGGCCTTAGTTGTTATATAGTTTTAGCTATTGTGCTACATACAAACTAAAGTTGCCATAATAAAATAAAAAAATCCCGGGAACTCCCACACAAATTTCCCTGGATTTCTTTCCCGGAAAATGTGCGGGATCCCGGGAAAAATTTCCCGTATGAAAAACACTAGTAAAGACCCAAAAATTCCATGTCCGGTTAGAAACTTCGGTTTTATGTAACATCGAGTTAACTAAGAGTTCATATCTGGCTCGCAATTTCTAATAATTTTGATAGACCTTGAGTCATGAATTTCCAGAGAGAATTTAAATTTAGGTTTTCATCTTTGCTAATGATCCCTTTGTACTACCTGTTAGGTGAAGAGAAGACAGTGAGAGAGGGCAATAGGGAAGGGATATTGATATTGAAGACAGGTGGTGAATGAAGTGATAGAGGAATGTTTCATTCTTTAACAACTCTGCTTTTTTGTACGCTTATTTGCAGTGTTGCAGCGCAGCTAATGAGTCAAGCGACTATGCTTTATAGCCAAGTGTTGTAAAGAAGCTTGCTAATTATATCATGTTGAGTATTAACTGTTTATCCAACTTTCTTGATTTTTCTAAGGTTTGGCAAATTGTTAAATGTTTTACTTAATGCAGCACTGTATCAAATGAAATAGTAAGAAATAGTACTTGATAAAGCATCAAAGCATTAAAGAACCATAATAATGTAATGCATTAATGTGCAGTAGTTTTTTTCTAAATTATAATGTATGTATATGTATATGTATGTATATGGATTTATAAATTGTTCAAACTTCTCCTGAAAAATCTTATACATATATTATGTGCATCCAAACACCTCCTACAAATAAGAAATGCATTTGACAACGAGAATACTTCCCTGTGATACCAACGAGTACAACGCTACACCAGTTAACATAATTTAATTTTTTTTTCTACACCAGTTCGCAAAATTTTTTTGTTTCGAGTTTTTATTCTTCTTTGCTCTATTCAGCAAATTCGATCATGTATACTTTATCATCAATATACATACATGATGAAGAATTGAACGAAAGTCAAGTGTTTAAGCAACTCGGATTTGACTCTCAGGTGGCTACAATGTACTTACATGAATTAACTTAAGCATTCTCTAGCCATAGCTGAATATCTAGGTGCTTCTCACAATTTTTCAGTAATTTTGTTTCTTCTCATAACTCTTAAATGAATGCAATTCAATCAAATTAACTTGTTGGAATATGCTTATCTATTAAAAATTCACAAATAAATATATGTATGACTTTATTACATGTTTTATTTGTTTTGCCTACTGGAAAGTTTAACATTAAATATATTTACATAAGTACATGCATATAAATTTCCTTACGGTACGGAATGTGCATTCAGTTTGGCACTTTGCTTAAGCAAATAACATTTGACGAAACTTGATCAAAAGTTTCATTAAGTACATGATACACACACCCTTTATAAATAACCGTTCAGTTGCTTAAGTTGGCTTATGCTAGCCTATTCATATTATAGTTCGACCTTTAGTAATGTAACTATGGTTTTTTTCTGAAAATTGTACTAAAAATTTTACTTAAAAACGTGTGTGAATTAGCTATATTGAGTTGTTTGGTTGTAGTTTAGGAAAAGTTTCAATCAATGGTGTTTGTTCTTGAATAATTAAAAAAAAGTACATGAAGATTTAAACTGAAGTCTGCTAGATTTCGTGCAGGTGTAAATGCCCTATAATCATACATTTTGACTGTTTAATTTTTCTCAATACGACCATCTACACGACTTTGGTGTGTTAAACTCAAATTTACGAACAGTATGACTAACACATGTGCTTTTCATTCAACATTTGTTGAGGTATAACAAAGACTTTTTTCGTTAATTTCTCCAGTCCCCTGATGATATTTTAGAGTTTTTAAACGAATAGATTCGATATTAAACAACATTGAAATTGTAGTTTTTTTTCCCTTATTACAAATATTAAGCGGGGGTGTGTTGTGTTAATCAAATCAAATTAAACCTTTTTAACTCCGCTTTGTAGTGTTTTTTGTTTCATAGTTTTGTTGTATCTTTTAGCATTTATATTTTGTAATCGAGCTGGCAAATCTGTCATAAAAATGACATTTTAGTACACCAAACAAAGTCAGCAACGAAACAACCACCACCCACTCTAAGGCCAAAGTTTCTGTAAAGCAACATCATCATAACCATTACTTTACGATTATCGTCATTATCATGATTGCAGTAGTAGTACAGGCAGCAGCAGCAGCAACAGCAGCAGCATTACTACCATTAACAATGTACCGCACTTACTTCTGTTGAAATATTTATTTCTTTTATTATTTTTTAGTTGTGCGGGTATTGTATTAGAGATATTTGTGCTTTATGCTCTTGTAAAGAGTTCTCTGGGGACCTTGTTTATGTCAACTTTTATATGTTTAATTTTTTTTTGTCATTCCTGAGTATAATTTATTTTTATGCGTAACATATGAGCTCAAATCGTTTGGTAAAACACTCTCTTCCGAACTGGTGCTGCCTGGTTCACCAGAAGGACGTGGGGTGTGCTTATGTATGTGTATTTGTTTGATGTTAAGGATTTATAAAAGAGGCATTTTAATTGTCATTAGTAGTCGTTATTGTAAACACTTGTTTTTTGATTGAGTGTATTTTTGCCATTCAAGCAGACTGAAAAAAAATCCGAATAGGAAAAGGAATACATGTCATTACGATTAATTTCAAAAGATGTCAAATTTAATTTGTCTAACTGTCACATTTGTCATAACGTTGACAATAGTTAATACTTGCTAATGAGTTTTTATATATATTCAATTATTTTTTGACATAAATTAAATGTTTTTATGCAAAAAAAAAAAAAAAAAAATAGCTATTGTTTATGCGAAGAAGTAAAGGCTGAATCAGACGTGACATAACCATAGCCATAGAGAGCAGCCGTTCGAACCAAACTAATGGGCAACACTGTATTTGATTATAGGTGACTCCCCATAACGCCATAACTCTCACCATAGAAACCAATTGGTTTGGTTATGGCTATGGCATTATGGCTAGGTCACGTCTAATTTAAGCTTAACGTAGTATATTGCAGAGGATTTTAAAAACTTGGGCGTCGCATTTTCGTATATTTCGCTTATGAAAACATAATTTGTTCCTGGGAATGCATCTGCATCGGAATTGTGGTAACGATAAAAGTCTAAATTTTCTTTTACTGAATAAGTTTCTTACTTTTATCATACACTGACAGAACAACCGTCATAACGCTGATGTAATTTGACATCAATGCTATGTCAAGGGTCTTCGTTTTTGACCCCATGTCATAAAATTGATGTCTGTTTTCGTTTTATTAATGACATCTGGTATACTATTGATGCCAGAATTTTAATCAAGAGCATCTTGATAAATTATTCTACACGCAAAGAAAAAATATGGTTGAGGTAACCATAATCAAACAGCAACATACTATGATTGAATTATATGGTTGCAGTCATATCATATTACTGTTAATAAAAAAAAACTTTAACAATATTATTATCTGAGTTAATTGTAATATTATCTGAGTTAATTATAATATTATCTGAGTTAATTATATTATATTCGTAGTATTGTAAATATGACAACACTATTGCTAGATGTGACTTAAATATAATTGAGACTCACCATACCATGTTTTAATATTATATCATATTATTTAATATAATAATACTATTTTGTTTTTTAATCATATATTTATTGTAGAAACAGCTGTGCGTTAAATTCGGAATAAAAATAAATTAATATTGTTGAAATAAATTGTATATATAGAAATGTATACTTACACGACATATAGCCATGTCTGTATAAAAAGATACACAAATGTTTATATATTTTTATTGATCTACCCTTTTGTTTATACTTTATTTATTTATTCATTTATTTAACACTACCGATAGCTTACAAAGGAAATACTGAACTGACAGATGTTTCTGAAAAAGATTTTTTTTAAACTTAACATAGTATGGTTTTGGAAAACATTATATTGTTATTTACATCATGTAATTTTTAAACAATAATACAAATTATGTTGTAGTCATAAATTTTTAACAAAACTGTATTGTTAAACTATAACCATATCACACTTTTTTATGGATGTGATAATGCAATTATTAAATTCAAACATTACTCTGTTTATCGTAACGAAATAAATGTTTAAAACAACAATAACACATTTGTTTAAGAGAACATAATGTTGTTTTCCCAACCATTCTACGACCATATCTTTTCTAAGCTGGTACAGAAAAAAAATCCCAATACAAACTCACCATGCAAAAATTCTTATTAAATCGTTATGTATGCATGCTTCGTGATTTTTTTGGCCAGCACAATCGACCAAATGTGCGTACAATCGAAAAAATCGTGCAAAAATTTTAGCAAACCGGGACTGTAGAAGATGTGAAAACGCCAGTGAATGCTCGTACTGCAGAAAATATTGCTGCTGTTCGCGATAGTGTGACTGAACAGCCGTCCACCTGAACTCATTGTCGTGCCCAACAATTGCAGCTCTCACGCTCGTCGTTGATGAACATTATGCATAAAGACTTGCATTTGCAAGGGGCAATTGACTCAAGAACTAAAGTCTCTTAACCATTCCAAACGTCGACAATGGTCAGAATGGTGGCAAGAAATGGCAACAGTGGATGATCAATTTTCGAAGAAAATCCTCTTCAGTGATGAGGCACATTTTCACCTCAGTGGATTCGTCAATAAGCAGAACTGTCGCATTTGGGCGAATGATAATCTAAGAGTGATTGTCGAAAAACAAATGCACCCACAAAGAGTGACTGTTTGTTGCGGTTTATGGGCTGGTGTTATCATCGGGCCGTATTTTTTTTCAAAATGAGGCCGTTCAGGCAGTTATTGTGAAAAGTGTTCGCTATCGTGAGAGGATAACGAACTTTTTATGGCCCAGATTGGAAGATATGGATGTGGACGATATGCTGTTTCAACAGAACGGTGCCACTTGCCACACAGCTAACGAAACAATGGCTCTTTTGCGGGATAAATTCAATGGCCGTGTTATCTCACGTGGCGACTATGTCAATTAACCGCCAAGATCATGTGATTTGACACCGTTGGACTTCTTGCTTTGGGGTTATTTGCGAGAAAAATTGTACGTCGATAAGCCAGCAACAATTCAAGAGCTAAATGATGAGATAATTCAGCACATTAACGGCATAGAACCTCAATTATGCCTCAGCCTCATCGAAAATTTGGACCATCGGATAGAGGTGTGCCGCCAAGGTCGCGGTGGCCATTTGGCCGATATTTTGTTCAATACATAATTGAACTGTACCATATTATCATAATAAAAAAAAAATTACAATAATTTCCTAAATAATTTGTGTTTTATTCAAAATCAACATCGACCCTTAAACTCTAAACACCCTATATTTTGTGGCGAAAAGAAAAAAGTGCTTAAGTCGAGATAAGCTGAGCAATCTCCGTATTCGAAGGTAAGCTTGGTCAAAATCTCAATTAATTTGTGTAATTTTTCAGGAAGTTGTAGCACTATGACTTACGATTTATCTTTTTTACACTTCTAATCTCATTTGGAATAAAATCTTAATTTAGGTTATACTTTGATATATTTCAACTTAAATGTATTACTTATGGTGTGTATAAAGATGTTTGCTTAAAAAAAATAAAAGTTAACAGAGAATTCCCCAACTCAACTGTAAAAGAAAATTTTTTTTGAAAATCGACTTGAACGCTTAAAAGTGCTCTCCCGCAAAACTGTAAAATATGACTTAAGCACTCTTTCCTTATTGCCACAGATATACACACAAAAAAGTTACGTGAATAATTTCGTATTATCAATTAAAATATTTGTAATATCAATTAAAAAATTAATTAAATTTTCACCTATAAACAATTTGATAATATCAATTAAGTTCTTCCACTCAAATTATTTAATACTATTAAAACTTTAATTAAATCAATTAAATTCTTAATTGATAACATTTACTCGTGAATACTTTTTTCTGTGTATTTACTGAAACTAAATTTTATTTAAAAAAAAAATTTTAAAAAATTGTTTTGGGAATAATATTTTCTGTGTACATACATACATACTTAATTTCTTGAATTTAATAATTTCGCATGCAGTGATGACTTCCAGAATTATGTGAATAGTGTTTATGTATTTCGACTTTACGTGGGATGTCACGTGTCTCTATTTAGATCCCATTACGCAAGAAAGAACACTTTGGTTTGTATGTGTGAGAGTGTGCCAAACGGTATCTGAAAGATAACCTGCTTCAGTTGTTTTGTTTTCTATTTAAACTTTATTTCTACATAAATTTACTTTGGTGAAAAATCTGCGAAAAGCGCCACCCGCACATTGCAAATGATAGTAAAAATAAAGGGGTGTGTATCATCGTTATTGTTATGAATGTCTGTGTGTGTATGTGTTATGTGTGTAAGCGTGTGCGTGGCAATATAACATGATTTCACGTTTATTGTAATGGTGACATCTGTGGATTAAATTACAATTTGTGCTTATGTAATATTGAATAAATTTTGGTTATTGCAGTCCTTCTCATTGCAATTGTGGTTGTATATTTTGTGTTGCTTTCTCTTGGGAGTTCGATGTGCAGGTATGGGAAATAAAACTATGAATTTAAAATGGTTCTGAAAAAGTTTTTGTGACATTGAGCAAAATATAGATTTTGTAAGATTTTCACGAAATCATTTAATTCTAGTTTTTTTACCGTTCCAAATTTTTATATATATCAAATACGAGATCTTTTGAAGGGAAACGTTTTGAATTGAAACTTGCTCATAATTATTGGAAGTTTTTTAATTTTTTTTAATTAAATATTTATTGAAAAATTTTGCACAATAGCACTGACTTATCCATTTCTGACTTTATGTAATATATTTTTATTAATATGTACATATGTATTGCATTCTTGTTAGTATTGGTTAGCCTGTCTATTCTTTGTCCATTGATCCTTATCCTTTGTGGCTATTAATTTTTTAAATTGCTTGCAATAAAATACTAAAATTTTATTTTATACTCGTACTTTATGCCACACATATACATACGTGTATACATATTATTTTATAAAATGTAATTTGATGTCTTTATGGTCGATTAAAAATTATTGTTTTTGTGGGTAAATTTTTTTTTAAAGACACAAAGTCAAAGAAGTGATACACGAATGAATGGGTTGTAAATTATGATTGGTAGGATTTGCAATAAATATAAGCAATCATATATTTACAACCTTTCGACACAAAATAATTTTTTCAGGAACCAAGAGTAGCTCTGAAATTTTGTCTTTTTTTATGAATAAATTGCATAAGTACATACATAAAATAAATAAAATAAACCAATAACTTTAGTTATTTGAAACATATGTACATATGTGCCAAAATTTTTCCTTGAATTAACTTAAAAAGGAAAAAAAATATTCAATAGAAAATTGATCAAAAATTAAAATTGGTTTCAATTATAATTTCAAAAAAAAAAATATATAGAAAAATTTAAAAAAGTTTTAGGTAATTGAAAATATTTGAAATTTATTCGCCGGTAGTTTAGCATGTCTATATACGTATTTCATTGGCGCGTGAACCAAATCATCAGTAGACTTTAACCACAAATTTTAAACAGTCACAAACCTCTTACCTTATGCATAGACTTTCAAAAACTATATGAGAATTCATAAAATAATAATACTTTTGAAAATCACAAAAGAAAAAATAAGCTTAGTAGGCTTTGAAACTGATACAAAACCCAGCAAATAATTTATATCCAGGTGAACTCATTTTATTTTTCTACATCCTTATACAATTAGAAATCCATTGGATAACAATAAAAGTATTTACAAGGCTAAATGAAAAATAAAACATTAATTGAACTTTAAAGAAAATTTATTATTTGACATATTGTCAGAAGTGTACATAAAATAATTGAAATTTATTCGCCGGTAGTTTTATTGCTATCCAATGGATTTCTAATTGTATAAGGATGTAGAAAAATAAAATGAGTTCACCTGGATATAAATTATTTGCTGGGTTTTGTATCAGTTTCAAAGCCTACTAAGCTTATTTTTTCTTTTGTGATTTTCAAAAGTATTATTATTTTATGAATTCTCATATAGTTTTTGAAAGTCTATGCATAAGGTAAGAGGTTTGTGACTGTTTAAAATTTGTGGTTAAAGTCTACTGATGATTTGGTTCAAGCGCCAATGAAATACGTATATAGACATGCTAAACTACCGGCGAATAAATTTCAATTATTTTATGTACACTTCTGACAATATGTCAAATAATAAATTTTCTGTAATTGAAAATAAGTATTTCATATAAAATATCCTCTATTGGCTGAACTTAACCAGAAATAACTGAAAATGCAGTTTTCGTAACTAATTTACATATTCTGAAAATCAGCAAAATCAATAGAACGCTTCCAGAGTTGGATAGTTTAAACATATTTTGCAATATAAAAGTACACAGAAAAAACTAAATTTCGTTTTCAGTAACCAAATTCGTTGAATCAGTAAACATTTTGTATGATTGCGGACCTACAAAGAAATTTGTAGATTCTGATAACAATTTTGTAAAAATTTTACTGGAAAAAAATATTTATTTTTAGTTAACTTATTATGGCATTAGAGAAAAAAGTTAACTGAAGCTCAAAATATTTTAAGTCAAATGTATAAATAGGAACAGAAAAACATTTTTGCAGATTTTTTTGTATTATTCAGCAATTTTTTTTTTATAATTTAGAAACACATTCACTAAAATTTTTCGTATTATCAGAAAATAAATTAACTGAATCAATAACAATTCTTATAAATTTAAAAAAAAAAATTAGTAAGTTTTATTTAAAAAAATAACTGAATCAAATAAAAGTTTCAAATATATTTTTTTTACATTTTTAGATTTTTAATTGAACTATAGTGAATTTTTAATCAGATATAATTTTTAGTCAGGCTTAAGTACAGTAATTTCAATTCTTTTTATTAAATGAAATATTTTATTAATTAATGTGAGTTTCTAAAGAAGAGAAGAAAAATTAAATTAGACTTTTAAGCTGGGGGAAATACCGATATTTTTCTGTGCAGCAACGCACTTCATCAGCACCCCAGTCTATCTAGTTGGGTAGAGATTTTTATTAACATCAGCTATTTAACGTAAATTCTAATGAAACGGAATGTGAGAAATGATTGTTGTGTACAATTATTGATTTACCTTTGGTAAATACATATGTAAGTATCACTATTTATTTCCCCTGTTTTTCCATTTTTTCATTTTTCTGATTAGGTTAGCACTAAGTTATATTACTCTACCTACGTATGTTTAACTATTCTTGCTTATATTTTACGATCATCACATTATTTATTTTTACTTATTCGATGTACCGTCGGTACATACATATAAGTATTATAGTAGTGGATATTATGTTACTTTGTTGTTGCATTCTCCCGTTTATTTGGTTTTCGAACATTATTGATTGCCAAGTGAACAGTGATTGCCAAGTGAACATATTTTTGTCACGTGCCCATGATGAATTGAGACATTTTTAGATTTTTACTTGAACTATAGTGAATTTTTAATCAGAGATAATTTTTAGTCAGGCTTAAGTTCAGTAATTTCAATTCTTTTTATTTTCAAAAATTGGCTTGTTTTTATGGTTAAGCATTTCGTTCCCGCTTTTGGAACTCGTCAGTAGACTTCAACCCAAAAAATTTTTGAATTAAGCTAACAAACTCCTTATGTTTATAGTAAGACTCATAATACTATATTGAGAATCACAATACACAATCATAATAAGTTTGAAAACCGCAAACAAAAATCTTAAAAAAAAAATAAAAATGTTTTTTTTTATCTATAAAATAATTTGTAGAAAAAAATTAAAAAAAATCAGACAAATTTTTTACAGTATATAAAAATAAATTTAACTGAAAATAGCAAATTTAAATATAAAATAACGAAAATTAAAAATTTTAAAAACCCCCCGACTTTTTTCAGAAAAGATGTTATATCTTCTAAACGGCTGGACCGATTTTCTTCAAACATAGCTAGGAACCCTCTCGATCAAGTCATCTTTCAAACAGAAAAAACTAAATGAAAATCGGTCGAGCCGTTTGGCCTGTACGTGGAGACGGACAGACATACAGAAACACAGACACACAGGCACACAGACACACACTACAAACTTATAATACCCCTTTTTTTAGTCGGGGGTTAAAAAATAAATCTAAAATTTTTTTTTACAAATTTTACTTTATATAGATAATTTTCATTCTATACAGTTTTTTTACATAAAATAAAATTGGAACAAATAATTTACTGGAACAGTAAAAAATATTTACTGAAACTAAATTATATTTCAAAACACACGTTTCTTTGAAAAATTTTTGGGAATAATTTTTTCTGTGTACCTTTGTACCTAAAATTTTTTTTATTGCGTAAATTTTTCTACATTTCAATAACAATTAAACTGACATTAAAAATCTAAATAAAAAAATCTAAAATACGTTTCCAGGGTTGGAAAACTTAAATTTTTTAATATAAAAGTAACCTACAAAAATAGTTTTTTTAGCTCTATTAGGTAAATATACTTGTATGTATATTATATTTTTAAAAGCAATATATAGGTATAAGAATTCAGAAAAATCTAAATGGATGATTCCATGGTTGGCTAACTTACTTAAAACTTTTGTGATATATAAAGGTAACTAAGTCTAATTAATTTTTTTTCGTTTTCTTTATGAATTAAAAATTTGATATTTTTTGCATATTGAAGGAACAAAAACTAATTTTTTCCTTATTTCCAATTTTCTTTATTGGTATAAGGAATCAGAAAAATCTTAAAGGATGATTCCTGGATTGGATTTTTTTATATACATATAAAAGTAACTAGGTCAAATTAATTTATTCTTTTTGTTTACAAATTAAATATGCTTTAGAAAAAAAATAGATCGGTAAAAAAATTTGAAAAATGACAAACATAGCTCAAGACCCAGAAAACTTAAACTTTTTCTGGTATATTAATTAATTTGTTAATTAAATATATTTTATATTTTAGTATTTAAAAGCAGAAAAATCAAAATTATGATTCCAGGGTTGGAAATTAAAAAAAAAAAATTATAAAAATTTAAAAAAAAAAATATTTTTTTTTTCAGTTAAATATATTTCATGTTTTAGGAAGTGTTTTTTCTTATATTTACTCAATTTTTATGTCGATATCTAATTTAAGTATAAACGAAGGTCGGTGCCATGTTACTCAAAATGATAAATTTTTTAACAAAACAAATATGGATGTATGTACTTATGTTTGTATCTGTATACTACATATACGTACGTCAGTGAAGATTATATATTAGATTCGGCACAGTCGTATATAGCTCTCTGACTTGTTTTATTTCAAAATATTTTCAAAATTGAAAATTACTTGAATAAAATGCTTGATTTCAACTTTGCTTTCAGTTAAGTTTCAAGTGATTGAGTTTTATTTTTTTGAGTGCTTTTACGAATATTTAAAAAAAAAAATGCATCTTTAGTATAGAATGTATATATACATATCGCACACTAAATCATAAAGAGTCACAACTCAAAAATTTTAAGATGCTGAGTAGTTGCAAACAACTGTTGATACTGTAAAAATGACGCAAGTATGTAACATAAAACCGGTATCATATATTCTTCCAGAGGACCTTATTGCAATATAAATTATTGCGGTCGTTAAAGTTTTGTTCAGGTAAATGATTTTTAAAAAAGCAAAACCACTTTGATCATTTTGAGTTGTAACTGTTTATGATTTAGTGTGCGATATATACATATTTAGATATGTTTGTACATATACTATATATAAATATGCATGTATGTCTATATATTTTATGACTTGTGATGCAAATAAAAGATACGGTACAAGAGTTAGAAAGAATTAATTAGATAAAGAATATTGAAATTTTACAGTTTTATTTAATTGCCATTCTATTACAAATTTAAAATATAAAAAAATTTAAGCTTTGAAACTTTGCCCATTCTCAATATTTAGTTTTGATTTTAACAGCTTTACGTAATTTAACAGTTTTGCGCATAAATGTTTTCGAATAATTGAGCACTGCTTCCTTTTTTGCTATGACACATGGAACCGCTCTTAAGGATGACTGTTTTAAAATAAAGTTTTCGAACGGCCTTTTTCCAACTGAATTTTCTTTGAGGAATATTGTCTGCCATAACTCCTTTAGTTTTAAAGTGTCTGTGTCTATGTTTTAGTGTGTATTAGTGATGTAACGAATTTCGATTTTTGGTATTCACGAATACGAATATGAATACGAATATTTGAAACGATATTCGTGAATACGAATACGAATATTTAATGTTAAATTTATAGACTTTAAATTAGGATGCCTGCAATATGAAATTTTAAAGAATTGTTATGAAAAAGAACTTCATACCGATGTTGGCGCACTTTAAAGTTAATAAAAACTACCCAACATTTTAGTGATGATGATCACTAATAAATAATATTTGAAAATGATACAAAGCACAAATTTCTATAAAATATTTAATGGATTCGTACAAACTAATATTTTTATCAATTTATTTAAATTTCGTTTAGGATTTATGCAATTATTTATTTCATTTTGTTTTATTTATTATCATTTATTTCGTTTTCGTATTCGCCTGAATTTGATGAATACGAATGTGAATACAAATATTAAAAAATGGACGAATATTCGCCAAATCGAATACGAATACGAATATTCGTGCATCACTAGTGTTTATTCATGTTGTTTTGTTGGCGAATGCATGTGTGTGTGTAAATAAGAAATCGTTGAAGCTTATAACAATCCAAATTCAATTAAGCAAATACAATAACTTTTATTTTTCCACTGGAGATAAATCCCAGTGATAACTACAAAAAACTATACACTCACATTAAACATTTTTATTGCCGAAAGCTAGAAGAAGTAAACTGAACAAGTGGGCACACAAGCATTCTTTCACACATTCACACACGCACGCACAAATAATCTCCCAGTTGACCAAGTCTTTCGTTATTGATATCGCTTTCGAATATATCTCGAACAAATATCGTGTGAAACTATCGAGAGTGACACTCAAAAATGAACCGAAAAAAAACGAAACGACGACTCCCAAAAAACATTCGTTATCTAAGATTTGCTAGCAATATCAAAAGTGAGAGAATATGGAACTAATTTTGAAATCGCCAAAAAGTAAAAAAGTAATTTAATTTTTTATTTAATTTATTTATTTTAACTTACTTATTTTATCTATTTTTTGATACCTTAATTTACGCTGCAGGATTTGAACATGTTACCTCCATTCTACCAGACTAGCACACCTCCACTAGGCTATGGTGGCAAATTGTCCAATTGTTGCACATATGTAAGTATGTGTTTGTTTGTTTTTATTAAAAGTGGTGTTAGTGTTAGAAGTTATTACCTCTAGACTAACAGGCTAGCACGCATCCACTCGGCTAACGTCACACATTCGAAAAACTATCGAGAGAAGTTCGAAAATCGAGGCTTTAGCAAACATTAAAATTTTTTTCAGATTTGCGAACAAATATCGAACAATATCTTTTGCCAAATTTTCACGCTTTAGTGAGCATTCGTTTTTATCGAATCTCAGGTCAAGTGGGTAAAATTGTCAGAGCCCTCTTGGCCATATTGGCACAAAGTGGATATGATACATATGCCACGATACAATGACTGACGACATTGTCGACTAAAAGAACGCTGAAGTCATGACTGATAATGCCCAGCAAAAAATTTCAAAAAAGGTAATCGAGCTTGGAATTAAGCATTTTTGGTGGAAGCTGTTCCTTACTGGATTACCAACTTAATGATTTTAACAAGGCGTGAGACTAAAATAATCGATTCTTGAGAAGTAGTTATGTTGTTTATTGTATGAATTAATTATATTTTCCGTTGTGGGAAATAGCTATTTTTTTCTTGATTGAACTACTTTTTTTTTAATATGCTGTTGTTTGATTAAATATACATATAATAACTTTTAAGAAAAATTTAAATAATTTAAAAAAAACTTATTGTTTTACTACGAAACACACCATTTTGTAAAACTTCCTTTATAAACTCAATTGAAGTGGGTTATATTTTATTCGTATCAGTGCCTCTATTGTTATTTATAAATACTATATTTAGAAAAATTTCAATTGCTTTCATTGATGAACTTTTATTAAAATCGTAAATGAAAAAAAAAATTATTTAGAACTACTTATATTTAAATAATTATTTTCCAAAATGTAAGTACTTATTTTTTAGTATAAAATAAATAAGTAGGCAATTTAGAAATATTTATAATTTATTTAAAATAACTACTTATTATGGCAATATTTTCACGTCTTCTTTTAAAATCCAAAGAATATGTTCAACTTCTGCTTCCTATTTTTAAAAATTTGCGTAATGTGTTTTGTAAGCGAGTACTTCAATTTGGCAATCTAAAAAGTAAGTCATTATATGGCAAGTAGTTCAGATGGTAATGTCTAATTTTTTGCTGGGTGGTACTCGTAGCGTCAATGTAGAGATGGGCAAAATAAATCGACAGTTAGGAAAATAAATTTTCGATATTTTTAGAACTCTGTAAATTTTAGCCGTTTTTTAACTGTATGCGGTACTGGCTTTTTTGTGCAACAAAAATTGGCGTGAATTGCTCATGACAAAATGTTGTTGTTCTCAAGTATCTTCATGGGAAAAAACATATGAAATGTATCTTCAACATTTCAAGTTTTCAATTTCATGAAAGACTGTTGACACCAGAAAATGAAAGCTTAATTCAAGCTATTCATTTTCCGTTTTTGGGGTCACTGTTCCTTATTTGCGAAACTCTGCTTGTGATGCTGCACAAATTTTTGACATAATATAAAATTAACCACAATCTTGCCTTTAAGGCCCAATAATTGACTTCTCAATTATGTGCCTCTTAAATACCGAATTCATTTTTTCAGTATAAAGTTGAGAGCCATTTAAATGCCCAACCTTGTCTATTTAAATCACACTTAAGTCTTACGAGCATACCATATGTTATTGTGCTTGTGTGTGCTTATTGAAAACATGTACATAAACATCATGTGGTCGTATTAAGAAGAATTTCGCTTAATTTTCATAAATATATAACATATACAATGCATAGTATATATCATATCATGGAATAAATAAATAGAAAAATGCGTTCTGATGCTCTTTTGGTTTCATAAAATGTGTTTTTATGCAATTTTAATTTTCTACATGTTGATAACCTAACTTTCTTATTTACATTAAACATCTGTTTTCTTTTAGAACAGTGCTACCACACTTTCATAGTATTTAAGTCATCATTTAATTTTACGACTGAAAAAATGAAACTGCAATTAAGTGCAACTTAAAATTAAGTGGGTATTAGCTAAATGACACTTAATTGAGAAGTCGATTATTGGGTCTAAGAGTTCTATGATTTAAAAGCTGTTATTTAAATCCAAACTTGTGTTAGTTTTTATTTTTTTAGATATTTATTTATTTAAGTTTTTTCAGTTGCCTATAAAAGTCAATGATGCACATGAATCGTTCTTAGAATATTTAAGTTCAATCAAACACCCTCACTTCAAAGAATTACCAAAAGAGGCCAAATAAATTATAGATACATTTCACATGCATCAAAAACGATAGATTCATTTACTCAGCCATTTGCAAATAAGGTTCTTTGGCTTCAGTAATATCAAGTGAATAAATAAGCGTGAATACGACAACACTCCCATAAACAATTTAATTGTCTTTCATGGATTTTCGTGGATTTTGCTTCTGCATTTGATTTGTTTGATTATTATAAATTGTGTAGGCGTTTTTTTGCATAAATTAAGTAAAAAGTTTATTTCTATAGTTCCACTTTATTGTTGTTGTTGTTGTTGTTGTTGTTGTTGTTGATGATATTATTTAACTTCAAATTGAAAAGCAATTGCTTGGGAATTACTTGTATTAGAAAACGATTTATTTACAATACATTCAAGTCTTATTGTGACATCTGAATGCATTGCGATAAACTTATTTAAATGAATGTTTAGTTAGATAAAGATTCAGAACCAAAGATTAGAATTTAAAAGCACAACATAAAAAAAATTATAAAACATTAATAAATGCCTTTAAAGAACTCTGAAAATTTAAGAAAAATATGTTAGATCCATATTTGAAAATTATTGAATGTTACAACAACGTAAAAATGCTTTCGTTTCGTTTCGTGCGAAGAACTCCATAAAAATTTTCAACTGAGAAAAAAATTTTCGTTTTGGTAGTCACAAAAGAGCTTAAATCCTTAGATGTGAATAATTGTAATACATCAACGCTTGCACACACTTTTTTAGGAGGGAAAATATCAACATAACCGATATAAATGCCTTTATCAGACTCTATTTAAAACTTTAAAACAATCTGTTCCTTTATTTCTGAGTCTACATGTGGATCAAAAAAATCAAGTGCAACTGCTTTCTCGGATAAATACCCCAGATGGTTCCAAATTTTTTCCAATAGCACTGTAAATATTTTTTTTTATCAAAATAGCTAATACAGGTATTTGATAGAAATCGTTTTCGATTTAAAATCGATTGAAAAACGTAAAAAGTTGTGATGCTCACATTTATTTCGATTTCATTCTGGTTATGTTTTAAATTGAAATCGATTTCATTTCCCATCTTGTTCTATGAAAATATTAGTAAAAAAAAGATGTGATGGAAAACGAAATTTGTGTTGTTTTTACGTTATTAAATCGAGCAAGCATGAGTTGACGATTTATAAATTATTTTATATCTAAACAAAATTTTCCTGCAAAAACTTGTGTGAAAATGTAAGTAAAATACTTTAAAATAATTAAAGGCAGATAATGTTACAATAAAAGGAATTTTTTATTTAAATTTATTTTTGTTTGAAACAATTTAATTGTATGTACATATGTTGAAGCCGATCAGCAAAAATCTGCCGCCGACATGTATTGAAAGCACTTAGCCGCCGTCGATGTGGCCATTTTCTTCCAAGACTTTCCATGGTTTTAAAATAAAAGTTTTTCATTATAAAACCCGTTGTTTGAAATGAAAAAAAAAAATATGCCGTTCCTTACAACAATTGCTTCAGCAAATCACGCTCCAACGATTTTCGTTTCGCCGTCGCCGAAAATATCTTTGGCAACCTGCAGCCGGCCTCTGCATTATTGGCTTCAATTTCAGTTAGCAGCAAAAAATATAAAGGAACAAATGGATTTTTTTGTAACCAACTGAAAATTAAACAAAGTTGAAATATGAAATCGATGCGTTTTCTGTCACACCAAAAACAATTTTCTACGTTTTGAGCTTGCGATTTCATTTCAAATCGAAGCGATTTCCATCACATACCTGATAATACCCTTTATCAGTTGCATATCTCTATTTGGCGCATCAACTGCATTTCCGGTTCTGAACCAGTATGGAATATAGAGACTTACTAAGAAAATTATATTACGAATTTCATTCAACTGACTCGCAGAAATTTTAAAGTTTGAGTGAAAAATATACAATTTTTAGATAATAGATGGCCTTGGACATGAATCTTACATGAGACGTCGCTCCAGGTGCACGAAATGTGAAATTGGGAATAGCATTCCACTAAGAAAAATAAATGCAAGTTGTAAAAGTTATCTATGATCATGCTAAATGTGAATTTTAGCTATATATTCAAGAAAAAAGTGCTTGCTTGTTTAGCGTTCTTCAACAGATATGACACTCAAGACTTGTTCATCATGCATACAAGTGCTGTATCCCTTTCAATTAAGTGTGCTCCATTCCCGTTAAAAAACGTTCAAAAATTGCTACCTCTGGGCCGCTTGATTTTCCAAAATTAATCTCAAACACAGCTCTTAAGGGAATTTCTGAAATATGGTGGCGACATGGTAACCACAATTAAATGCGTTCCTGTTTGCGTTCCAATAAAGTTACAGCCAGTATTTGCAGCAGTTGTATCAAAACATATCATTTCTAACGAATTCAGCATATGTATTTTAAGCAAATATTCCTAGGCTAATAGAGCGACTACAGCACCAGTTCCATCTTCAATGATTGGGATAGCTATCAATTTTCAACGTTCTCCGACGTGAGCACAATAGCCAAGCGATCAACTTTATCTTTTCCAGCAATTGCTGGAAGTAGCTTTCTGTCCCAATTCAAAACAAATGTTTCAGGGATCTAAAAAATTTATGCCATTGCCAAAATAAAAATATTTACCTTAAAATATTCAAGAAGAAGATCCTCAATATTGTGACCCAACGCTTTGGCAGTTGCAATGATGAACTATATAGCTAATGGAGATGACGTATTGCCAGCATTCATGCAAGCTAGCATTCTGTCTTCTATAAAATGTTTCTTTCCACTGTTTTGAATCGGCTTATTGCAGCAACTTGGAATTTAACATGTTCCATGTTCTCTTTATAATTTTTTTTCCAAGTTTTTCATCTTGCAATCTTTGTGCTTTTCTTTTTTCTTTATTTGTGACATTTGAATCAACACAAGTCATGCTACCCTCACGCCCATTTTCTCGCTGCTTCTAGTGCTGTAAAAGTATTGAGTATTTGAGTACTGAGTACTCAATACCTGGAGTTTTTCCCGGTACTCAATACACAAAAGTAACTACTCAATACTTTCAGGGTTGCATTTTGTAGTATTCAAGAATTATACAACTCTGTGAGTTTGATACAAACAAATATGACTCTGAACCTCATGGAGTTAGTGTAACAAATACCAATTCTGTTAGGCAAACAGCCGTTAAAAAAAGTACTAAAAAATGCATTATTGAACTACTTCAGTCATTAATAAATACTATTAGACAGAAAAAGTGACCATTTAGGATAGTGGAAGGAAGGCGCGTGATATAATATAACAATCAATTCAGGTCCTCACAAACATGAAAAATATTTAAAATTCTTTCAATGCGGTAAAATTTTATTTCTACATTTCAACAATGACTAAGTAATAACATCAGTTGTGAGAAAAAATTGTTTATTAAAAATATTTAGAAGATAATTTAAGAGATTAATGCATTAGAAGTGTAAGAGTACGTTAAAAAATTTTTATGTACAAAAACTAATCTTCAAACTTATTTATTTTCAATTGTTATAAATTAATTTAAATATACTTGTATTTTATCGTTGTTTTTCCATATTCCATTATCAATAAAATAATATAAATAATAATTTTTAACTTCCCATATACATACATATATAAAGTATTGAGTAGTATCGAGTACCCAATTGAAAAAGTATCAAGTAGTACTGAGTATTCAAAAGTAGCCGCTTTTTACAACACTGGCTGCTTCGTTAAGAAGTCTCTATCTCCCTGTCTATTTATCAGCTTGAGATCTTCAACTTGGGAATGTCAAATAAATTATTTAACTTTTCCTTAAAGTAATTTTGTTTTTTGCGATGACCCGGGAACGGAGATTTACATACTTTCTGGACTGTTCGCCACTCTTCATAAAGCTTAATGACTTTTGCAGCGCATGTTCTTTGATCTGGCATTGGAATTCTAGCTTTTTCCCAAAAAGGTAATATTTCAGCCAACACCAATCTTGTATTGTACATTGTATGTATATCGATAAAGAAAAGATGTTCCCCTCTCCTTCCCATACTATATATGTATAACCAGTAACAGCTCACTGTTATGATTTCGTGCTTGTGATGATGTAGTTTAATTTGAGATCTGTTTCATAAAATTAACTTTTTCATTATACTAAAAGCTAGCACATACCAAGAAATGAAGAACCCAAGTCTAATATAAAGAAAAGTTAAAATTTTTTGAACCTTTTTTTTTTTTAACAATGAAAGCTCTTAAAGTTAACGATAAAAATATTACTGAACCCAAGTTCAATTAAAATGTTTATCTAAATGAGTAAATTGTTTGACAACAGAAATTAAGTCAAGTGGAAAATTTTAAATTTTCCCATCCTTTTAAGCAATCAAAAAACCTCCCACATGCATGCTCTCAGTGACAAAAAAAAAAAAAATAAAATAGGATATTAATGGAAGAAACTCAAGCAGAAGTAACGGCAAATGTTCTACTCGAATTTATGACAAATTCAATTATGTGAAAATGAATAGAATTTTATAAGCGGCTTATTTGACACACTACCACCAATGATATTTTTATCAAAAATATACTTAAGAGTGCTTGTACTCACTCGTATCTGCATAGACAAGCATAGAAAAAGACTTTAGGCGTAAAAGTTCATTTTTTTTTACCTTTAGCATTTTAAATTAAAATTACTGAGATTCAAACGAAGGTTGTAGCTTAATTTCTATTTTGGTATATTACTAATAGTTGAAACGAAAGTAAATATTTAATAGGGCTTAAAACAAGATTCTCAATCCTATGAAATTTACTAAAGTTATCACAATTATCACTCATTTCTGTAGTTCACTAACTTTTTTTGTAACAATAATCGCATGATTAAAATTATTATAACGAAAATTTATTGAATTTGCTATTCAGTAAAATTTTTTAAAATTTTTAACGATATTCGCTGTAGTTTAATGTCAGCTGTGTCTTTATTTGAGCGACAATAATTTATCTGCTATTATTTTATCGACAAAAATCAACAGAAAATATCAGCTGCGTCCTATCGTTAAAAGAAGTTACAGAATCATACAAACGTTATTGCAAGCGATAAAATGTATAGACAAAAATTGCGATTGTCAGATCATTAAAAGTTACTGAATCGCACTACTGCTTTGATAACTACTCATTCAGCAAAAATCTTTTGAAAAATGAATAGTTTTAATAAATCGATTAAATACCAAATAAGGGATTTTCGGGAATATATCCGCAATGGAAATTGGGTCTAAACTGAAAAATGAAAAAATTGTCCCAAACCAAAATAATACCAAAAAAAGAAATAATGGGCTACATTGTGCATTTTCGATTCTTGTTATTTTAAAGTCAATTAAATTTGCATTTCAGAAAATCTTCTGAATGTGATGTATCGTTGAGGAGAGAACCTATGAGTCGTTTTATCACAGATAACAAAATTTGATGTCAAATATTTTAATTTTGGTAAAGAAGGGAAATTTGGGGTTTGTTCGCTCTCTTTCACAATTAGTTATTAATTTAATTATTAATTATATATTATTTTTTTAACGTTTCTGCTATCAAAAATAAGAAATTAATGATTCCACAGCGAATGCTGCTTCCTAGTATGTTACATCTTTGTTTTTTGCTATTCTCTGCTGTACTAAAAATTCTTTTGCGAAGATACATACATAATTCAACGTCTAAGTTGATGTTGGTATCAGATCAGCGAGGTTATCGGGAGTAATATGGGATCGGATGGTGCTTTCCAGGGAGCTTCTTTGGGTGTCATATTGCGGGCGAACAAAGACAACATGCTCTGTGATTTCCCGTATATTTACTTATTCAGGGCGCCACTTCCACATTCGTCTCTGTACTTGAAAAGGTATGCATGCTCCTAAGCATCCATATTTAGGTAACAACCGTGTTAAGTGAGAATTAAGCTGCCGTGCTTCTGTTCTGCCAAATCAACTATTCTCGGGATGACTCTATTGGAACATGTTCTGCTTTTCAATATCCTTAAACAGGTGCAGTGGCATCATTTCCGTAATCACCAAGGCTGCATCTATAGACACTGTGCAGAAGAAAGAGAGCAATCATGTAGGAGTCAATTCACCTTCAACCATCCTTTAAGTTTTCTTACTTATAGCATCCCAGCAAAAATTTTCAAAAAAGGTAATCGAGTGTGGAATTAAGCATTTTTGGTGGAAGTTATTCCCTACTGGATTACCAACTTAATGATTTTAACAAGGCGTGAGACTAAAATAATCGGTTCTTGTCGGTTATTTGTCAACATATTCACGTAATCTATTAAATCTAAAATAATCATTCTGATTTTTCTGATGATTTGTAAGCTAGTAATGAAATTTGGCAATCAGAAAAGTAAGTCAAGTAGTTCTAATGGTAATATGTAATTTTTTGTTGGGATCATATAGGGCAATCGATTTAACTACTTCCATCAGCAACATCTTTTTTCTTCTCTTTATATCACGCAGGTTTGACACTAATCTCGAGTATATATCTACATATAAGAAATTCGTTTAACGTCTCTCTGTTGTCCATCATAACCCCTCAAGTACCTGATTGTGTGCTTAGAGGTTATTGGCTGATCGCCCACAGTTATAGGATGCACTCTATTTTCGTTATACAGCTTTTAAGGAGGACCTCAATTTTGTGATAAGCAAGTCTTAGATCTACGTTTCTGACTACAGCGGGGGCTTTGTTGCACGTTCTTTCTAGTTTATCGAAGTTACCTATTATTACTAGAGCAATGTAATCTAGATCTGAAACACTGCAGAATATGCATGGATATTTGTCGGTGTAAAATTCCTGCTGCCAGAAAATTTCCGAACATTTCGCTTTATTTGGCGTTAGAGAAATTAACTGCTTATCACCATTTCCTGAAACGAGATCACCTGGTGTGAATTCGGATGACGACGTAGTATTCTTTATCCCCTTCGAGCCAGCTTATGTGCGTGTGTGTGTACATGAATGAAGTTAATTTCTCGGAATCAAATATACAACATTCTCAGCACATTGTTGGCCACACGTGGTTTCGTAATGTAATGAATCAATTCTATATATATCTCGAGAATTTTCGAAAATAAAGTTTTCGAAAAAAAATTACAAATTAATTTTAAATTACTATACCGATCGAATATAAAATGTAGTCAGAGTTTAAGCTCAAGAATAGCATCGACTGCTGCAAATTTGGTTAAAATCGATTGGTTCGTTCCAGAGATATTATTGAGGAAAAATTAAAAAAAAAATGTGATTTATCTTAATAAATGTAAAAGTTCTTGTTCTTTTTTGGGTTTTGAGAAACTGCGTCGAATATCGCAAATTTTACTTAAATCGAGTAATTGGTTTGAGAGATATCATTGTCAACCATTAAGCTTGAAATTAGTGGCAACATCCAAGGAGCGTAGCTAGTTCCTCTTGGTTTTGCGGATCACACGGTTGACTCCTCAAAAATATTACATATTTTTAACTTTCATTTAAACAAAGGAGACGTTAAGTTAATATCACAATTGAAACCGCAACTCAATGATAAATCATGTCATTTTTTACTGCAACATAGACATATCTCAAAAAATTAAATTAGTTTTTTGGGCCAAGGACGCAGCTGAACTCGTTATATCATATTGAATCTTTTGTACAAAATATTTTTATACTTTCAATTGACTTGTATGTAAATTGAAAACTTAAAACTTGTTTTCTGCAAAACTAGTTTTTTCAGATATGTACATACTAGTGATGCACGAATATTTGTATTCGTATTCCAATTCCCGAATATTCGCCCATTTTTAGATATTCGCATTCGTATTCGTATTCGCCAAATTTAGGCACACATGCATTGATAGCACACATGATTGGATAGTTGTAGAGAAAACAAGTGGCGAAGGAAGATACAGAGGAAAGCTTCACTTCCTTTAAAAGTCTGATTTTTTGTACGTGTTTAATAATGCTGCAGCGCCTCTGGTGTCAATTAGGCGTTTTAAATTTTGAAAGGGTGCTTAGCAGCCATTTTATAAATTTTTACTTTGCCGATGACGAAGGAGGTCAATCTGATGTTACATTAGGATGACCGCAGCGTTACTTTTAGTTTTGATGGCCTCAAAAAGGGAAAGAATGACATTAAATGAAAAAATAAGAAATTAAAAACAAACCCCAAAATTTCTGTTATTGACTTCAATAAAACCGTTTCCAGCCAATTTATTTACTTACAGCCTTATTTATAAGACTTTTTAAGGCTATATAAAAGGTTTTTAAAACCAATTTTCATAAAAAATTTTTCTTAAAAAACCTTTATAAAGCCTTAATAATTTTTATAAATAAGGATTTTAAAATTTGGTATATTTTTATATGAAATAATATTGATTAATTTGTTATTTTTGACTGCTTGTTTCGTAATTTAATTTTTCATTCTAAAACATATGGCATTTTTTTTTCTAGATAAATATTTTACATTTAGTGCACTTTTCAATTAAAATTCGCAGTAAATGGTTTTTTAAATAGAACCCTGACTAGTGAAAATTTTTGCTTAATAGGAAATAATAAATTTAATTTTTCCAATAAAAAGTAAAAAAATTCAAATCCAAATCCAATCGAAAATAGCAAAACTCATATCATCTTTGGATTTATCAGGTAAATTTTAGTGCCTTTAGTCTTTGCTCTTCGTTTCCCTATACTAAATCACCAATGACTGTATCTTACACGTTTTCTCGATTCTATTTCACAGGTACTCGTATTTCCACCTAACGCACATATATTTTATTCACGCTAAATTTTTGACGAAGAGAGCTTTTACTGTATGTTTATATGTATGTCTGTACGAGTATGTATGTTGTCTAGATGTGTGTACGAATTTACACACTTCATGCTTGTTAAATTGAAATTGTTCGTTGTGGAATTTATTTGCATATAAAAATAAATGCTCCTGAATGTATGCATAAGGATTCCATTATGCGTCTGTAAATGAACCTTACACATACATACATACGTATAAATGATATCCACTTGAGTATGTGTATTTATGTATGATAACACACACACACACACACACCATAAACAATCATTCGGGCTTATTCACATTCCACTTATTCAATTATTTATTAACGGTTGTAGTTGTTAAAACTGATATGTGTAAGTGTTGTTTTTTTTTCAAAAATTTCATTTGCTCTTTAATTCTTATTGCTGCTTTATGTTTTTATAGTCGTTGTTTTTGTTTTTTCATAATTTATTAAAATCGTGCAGTTGGAACTTTTTGTTTTTGCGATAATATTCGGATAAATATGTATGTATACTTTATATACTTGTTTATACCCTGTCGGAAACTCAGTTAACTTTAAACTAACTGTTTCGCAGCTAGTGCTGACTGAGACATGGATTACTTTCCAATGGAATCAACTAACTTCTTGTATTTCAATATTGAGATGTCCTAGGCGGTAGTCAATTGTCCCACTCCGCACTACTTTTCAACCAACTTAAAGCTGATTTTATTTAAGCCACCTGGCAGTCAGTAAATTTGAAAAAAGTTTTTGCTGGGGTTCGAACCATGTATCACACGTTATATAGTCAAAAGCTACCACCCAGCTAAGTAAATTGTATTTATAAAAAAGTTTTATTAAGTTTAAAGATGAAAAAAAGTAAGTTAAAATACATATAATTTTTAATTGCGATTCTTCCAAAAACAATTTGCATTTAGAATCAAGGATTTGGTTATCAAATTTTTTTGCAATATATGTATGTACCATTTATTGGCTTTTCTATCCCCAAAAATAGTTAAATGATCGACACCATAGAACCGAACATCAGGAACTGAATGAACAGATCTTTTTCCAATACCTGATATGCCAGTCTGTGCTTCGTCCAATTTTTGATCAGATGATTGCTTTATTTATTTCTGAAGGCAACAAGTCCAGCAGCTATTGCCACTCAGAATCTGGAAGCGTTTCTTCATAGGATGTATTAATGGAAGCATTGACCTTTTCAACATGCCATTGTCTCAACAATAATGAATTCAATAATATCATCTGTAAAAAAGTAATTAAAGACTTCTGGTTGGTTGGTTGGCTTACGTGGCTGCCTACTACACGCAGGTATTCAAGTAGAATCTATGTGATTCCTTTTTGAAAGGACCACTACATTGACCGGTGTCAACCTATGTAGAAACGTATCTAAGTATTCTGATGCGGTGATCGTTAATAGATCCAACCCGTCTTGTTTAGATATCTGATAAGGTCACTCAACCCAATCTCAGATAAATCTGAAAGACCGTTTAGTACATGACTTCCTAAAAATTTGTGTCTCAAGATATGCAAAGCTGAACAATCGCAAGGAAAGTGGAAGATTGTTTCTTCTCAACAACTCATTTTAGGACAGACCTATCCTACTAGCATGTCTACCGACCGTTCAGTGCCCCGTCATGACTGTAACGAGCATAGAGATGTCCCTACGGTTCCCATTTGTTGATTATACTGACTTCCATTGTTGTTTGGATCCAATGAAAGTTACGAAGATCCCCATAACGCTGCCTCATTCACATGTAGGCATATCGAAAGCGTGTGCCATACTAGTTTGTCTCTGTTTACTAAACAGTGAAAATCAATACTTTTCAAATAAGCCAAATAGAGTCGTGCATCCACCAAAAACATCCAGAATTATGTTGAACTGATGGTCCGATGGCTTCAGCTGCTGGTAATAGAGATCAGGCTATTTTGCGCTTAAAAGATGTTCTTGTTGTGGTTGTAGTTGATGTCGACGCCTGTTGTGTAGGATCGGTTTCAACTACTGCTGCACCTACAAGAAAAGTTAAATAAGCTGATGTCCATTTTGCTTAAGTTCAGATATTTGCTGTTCTATAAATGTATCCGTGGTCTCAGCTACAGCCAGCCATACTTTGAACACATTCTGATATGGTCTGTTTTGAATTATCTTACAAAATTTTGGTCTCGATACTATCGAAAACATGAGTGGGATCCTCAACACTGTCATCGCTTTCAAAACTTTCATCTGTACTTTGTACTTTCTACAGGAACGATAAATTCGAGGAATTGTTAATTAGACATTTAATCCAAATTTATTTTATTCGTATAAGCTCATTTAGTACGATCCGTATTTCATACAATTGTAAAATAGAGGGATGAAAATAATACAACAATAAAACAACAATAGGGCTTTTATACACATATCGAAAGTAAAAACATTGAAAAAGGGTATACTTTTGTACACACAAACCGTCTTGACAGCGACACTATTTTGAGGAGGTCTTCACTATTTAGTTTCAAAAAAATGGTTATTAACTTTCTTTTACTTCAAAAAAAAAGTAACAAAACTCAAATATAATATATTAACTACTTATGGTAAAATTTTGAAGTCGATAGTTTTATTCTAAATGTGTTTTGTAATAGTTGCAAAAAATTAAATTTTCGCAATAATTTTTGGTGCTAGTTTGCTCACTTTTTGCACTTGATTGGTCACAACTAACAAACGATTTGTCAAAATATGATGAGGGAGTAAACAAATAAGAAAAATAAATAAAGAAACTGTTCTTAGGTTTTCTGTATTTTAAAGCGAAAGTATTTGTAATATGCCGCCCCAAAATCGAAGACCGTCTTGAAATGGTATTGCCTATTAGAGGGTTAAGAATTGATTTTGGGTCAATTCTGGATTACATTGTAGTAAGCATTTAGGTAGTCTAAAGGTACGGTCATATTTGTCAAACATTTGGCCAAAAACCCCAACCACTTAGAAAAATTAACTATAAGTTAATTATTTTTGCAGACGACTAGTGATTTTCCGACAGGGTACATACACACATTGTTGTATCAATGCATACTCGTACATACATATATGTATATGTATGTGTGTCTATTCGACGATTTTATAATCTTTGCTTAAGTACTTTGCAATTAGTTTCCTTAAATCCTATTTTCATTGCTCGCTGTTGGATGGGTTTTATTTTATCTATGCGTAGACTTCTTGGTGTTGTCTCTTTATTTCCATATATATGTCTGTATGTACAAATATATGTATGGTGTTAATTTCATTTTAATAAGTTATGTCTGTGCGACTTTAACATTCTTGATTTCTAGTTACGAAGAACTATTTTTGTTAATTTGCTTGAGCTGCAAATGTCTTATTTTTAATTTGGACGCATTTTCAAAACGCCTTAAGCTCTCTAACTGGTACCAAATATTTTTATTAATAGCAATTCCCCAGTGCAGTGTTTTGAGAAGGCCTAAAATACAGTCACAATAAGAATTACTAGATATACCAAACGGACGACACACTCGTCCGTATTCTAGAATCAAAATGTAAATAATTTAAGATTCAAACAAAATGTACCTATCTAAACGTCATAAAAAATTCATTCACAAACTTACATACATATGCAAGCATAATTAAATAATACATGAAATTAAAAAAACATAAACAAAATCCCTTCAACCAAGCGAATTCACTTTATTCAATTCTCTTCCTTTAAGTATTATGGCTTTCATACACCAACAAATAAGAGAAAAAAAGTTGTTAGATCAAGAGAAATACTACAAACACACACACACACACACTCATGTTTTGTTTCTTTTTTACTTGTAAGCTAATAAATGCGTGTATAATATGTGTGCATGTAGTAGTAGCAACTTTAAAGTTTAAACCAGTGTCCCGCAAAATAAAATATGTTTGTATTGGTGAGAAAAATGAGAGTAAAATAAAATTGCACTTGAAGAAAAGTTTTGTAATATAAAATACATGATGTGGTTATTAGTTGTATGAATTTTTTTTTGTAAATAAGCAATTTACTAAAAACTTAAATAAAAAGTAAAAATTTAATAACCATTCAACAACTTAGTGTATAAATTCAAAATTAAATTTATTCACAGCTCTGTTGATACTATTAAAATGCCCTTTTAAACCATTTTCCCTATTATTTTTTAATGTTTCATAACATAAAATGCATTGCATATTGCGAAAAGCATTTTCCATCACGAAATATTTCTTAGCTTCCATAATTATATTATAAATTTTTTGTCTGTAGAAATTTATTAAATTTGAACTTTAATTTCGTTCCGTGTGCTCAAAAAAACTAAACCAAAAACCAGGAAAAAATTAACACAGTCGTGCACAACTTAATTCGTCGCTTGCTCAGTGACGACTAAATGAAAGAGCATAAGCATGTATGTGATTTTTATCTGCACAATTGTGCTATGGCTTGCGGGTTACTGGTTTAAACCATGGGTGACCAAGATAAAGTTAAGGTTGTGTAAGTGAGCGAAAAAGATAAACACACAGGCAGAAACAATTAATAAAAGTAAGTCTTATATGATTTTTTTTATGAAAGAATTTTTTTCTATAAAACCGTTTAAACTAAGAGTAATAAATAAACATTAATATTCACTTAAATTCTGACTAAAAACCAATTTGTAAGAGAAAATAATTTTTAATTTTCATGTAAGCAAAAGCATTTTTAAACATAAACAGCATTCATAATAAATTTCTCGCAGTGCGTTTGAGAAAAATTAGTAAAAAGATAAGCAAAAATATATCTCAGATAAGAGAAAATGAAAGAGAATAAGAATACGTGTGAATTCGATTTGCAAAAATTTGCTACATGATGTTCACCCATGCTTTAAACGCTTATAGCTCCCAAAATACTAAACCGATTTCAATAAAATATAGATTCTGCACATCTGTACAGAAAATCCTTTAAAACCATATAAATCTTTTTAAAATCGGTGTAATGGTACCAGCGTAAAAGGGATTACAAAAAACATGTTCGCCTATTAATTATATAGATGAACTTTTAAAACTCCAAATGAATGTAGAATTTTTTCCTTATGATCGTTATGAATATTTGCATTACTTCCAAAATATCATTAATTGCATGATTTGGACTTCTTACGAAGTCATATTAACAACCTCAAACCTTTAAACAAGTGTTTTCGTTGTCATGTACTGCACTCACTGTATATGCATATTTATGGTAGATTTCTCACTTCATTCATCTTGAAAGTAATAGTACACACAATTATTCAACGTATACACACTTACATACAGTTTATTAGCAGTTACCAGTAAACTGCAAGCTAATTCAATAAAATCAGCCATGTTTTAATAGAATCCAGTAAAAGAAATTGGAAGTAATTAAAAAAAAACTACATTTTCATTGCTTCTAAAGAATGGATATTTTTAATATGAATATAATTAGGAGAAATTAGCTGAAATTAGTCATACAAAAATCTGTTATTCCTTTATACTATAAAGTTTATAGTTTAAGAAATACTCACCAAGCTTTTAAAAAATAAATTTATTAACCTGTAATAATTTCTTAATCGTGTTCAAGTTTAGTATATTTCAATTCTTGTAAAATCAAATATTTTTATTAATTAATATGATTTTCTAAGGAAGAGAAAAAAATAAAAGTAGACTTTAGCTGAGGAAAATACCGCTGTTTTTCTGTGCCGCCACGCACTCCATAAGCACCCATGTCAATCTACTAGGGCAGATATTTTTGTAACATCAGCTGTTTAACGTAAATTTTTAATGAAATAGGATATGAGAATTTAGTATATTGTGTAAAGAATTAATTATTTATTTACCGTTGGTAACTCATGTTTTGGACTCGGCAGTTTTTCTTGAAGCAAGTCTGAGTTTATGGGAGAGAGAGGAAAGAAGAAAGAAGAGGGGTACTGACTTGTTTGTACAGAAAAGTTACTTCAATTCTCTTTTGTTCTTTCATTTGCAGCATTAAAACAATAGGAAAATTGAACAAGAAACCGTCTGAGTGTAAACAAACGAGCAGTTTTAAAACAGAATTCAAGATAATTGCTTCAAGAAAAACTGCCAAGTCTAAAACATGACTAAGTATAATTATGTATTTTCTGCTTTTCCATTTTTTAATTCATTCTAGTTAGATTTTTTTAATGAAATTTGTGAAACAGTTTTGGTAAAAAAAATTAATTGTTATTCACTTAAATTAACATGAAAGCACTATTTCGTGCTTCAATTCGTATAGAAACGTCTGCTCAGCCATCTAGCCTATAATGTTGCAGCTTCGATGGATTCTGGCTCGTCTTCATCCCCGCACAACCTACAGGAAATCTGGAGTGCCAGTTTCCCAAATGCTGGTTCTTGCTATGATCGAGCGAATCGCCTATCATGATTCGCATTGCCTTCTTATTTATATCCACTAGCAGTTTGGATCTTCCTAAGTCAGGTTTTGGCCACATAGTCCTTGAGACTCTACAATCCTCCCTACTTTGCTATGAACTGTTGGTCCTACTCTCTAACCAATTACTGAGTTCCCTATGGTAATGACCTATCGATAATTTCACCGATCTTTTACACATTCTCTCATCAAACGCCGACCCTATTCTTGCCAGCTCATCGGCAATTTCATTTCTCTCAACACTGATGTAATCCAGGAGCCCAGCATAATCTGACACTATATGTGTCCATAAGCAAGTTGAGGGTCTCCTATAGTCACTTAGTCACTTGCAAGTGTCGATTTGACATTGTATCCCTTCAAAGCTTTTAGCGCTACCAGGCTGTCAACACAGGTCACCTTCTCACCTTCAGCTACATTTCTGGCTACCAGTTTCGTGGCAGTCTGAAAGAACTACGAATGCTTGCTCCCAAGATATAGACATCAGCCCCTGTGCCTTCAACCATTTTTGACTCCCTGTATAGATCGCACTATCCTTATTTAGCTTATCGGAATTACCAGTGGGGCTACCTTATAGTCCACGAATCCAGTGTGCTCCTCTGAGTACCTGTGATGCCAAGCGAGGCATATCTGAACGTTAGCTAGCAATTTCCTGTAACTTTTCTTCCTCAATGCCTGCTACCATACCATATAACCATAGAAAATAACCGGCCCGACGACCGATGTGTAAATCCAGTTTACTTTCTTCGGTTCTAGACATAGGTCTAAGAAAAGAAGACTAGCTGGGTTTTCTTTGGTTTGACTACCAGTCCTGTGCGGCCGACTGCATGAGTTCACCGATAGTGCGAAGAAACTTTCCTGTTACCAGAAAACCACGTCATCCGCATAAGCAACCATCTTCCGTCCACTCCTGTCAAAATTCTTAGGAATTGCGTTTCTTGTCAATAATCGCAATAGAGGTGATAAAACTCCTCCCTGAGGTATACCTCTTGTCACTAATCTCCTCAGTGCAAGGTTTAAACAGGGAGTCATTTACGGAAGCCTTTGATCATAGCCTAAAGGTAAGCGCACCACCGCTGCAATATCTGATCTTAAAAGCGATAACAGCCTAAGTCGACTTAAGAGAAAATCGAGCTATATATAATACAATATTGTTCAAGCGGAACTTCATATTTACGTGAAGTTTTCATGTCCCTAGCGAAATTTATTATAAAGATACAAACAAACAATATTATGGAGAGAAAATACGAGCAGAATTTGGATAAAAGTCCATGAAAATATATGAAAATAATCAGTCAGCATATTAGTTGCATGTACTTACATGAATATGCCTTGGCATAGGCATTTTATCAAAAATATAGAGTAAAATAATCGTAAATAACTATTGATATATCGGAATATAAAATATCGGCGATGTATAGTTTGATAAACATATTGGTATCGGTATTTTTCCATCCCTACAGCTTTATTCTGCAACAAACGTAAATTTTTTAATTAACACTAATACGCAGTTGAAGTTTTGACTTATACCTAATGTTTGAGTTGAATATCGAGCTTTTGCGTACTCAGAGATTAAAATAAAATTTAATAGAAATTATTTTAATAGTATATCTTAACCGGAAATATCGTCGTTCAAGGGTACATTTTTGCCCATTTTTTAAAGGACACAAGGACTAGCTCTTATGAGGGTTAAAAGGTAATTAACACTGCATACGTGAATTTTTAGTATGACATAGGGCAGACATTTCACTGATTTAATACATATATATAAAATAAACATTGCTAAGATAATTTTGATACACTTAGAGAAATGGAGAATCCACATTTATTTCTTTAAGAAAATATTTCAAGTCAAACTTAAAGTATATGAAGTTCTTGTACAAGAACATTTTTATGCAAGTTTTAAAAGGTCAAGATGCAAAACCAAAACTTTATAGTTGGGAGTTGTCAATTCTACATTGCCCTAGAACTTTTTGCCATTGAAAATGCTTTTTTATTTATTCTTTCAATATTTATTAATTTTTCTTAGATCTGAAATTTTTTTCATTATAATTTTTGATTTTCATTCAGTTAAGTACAATTTACTTACTAAACTAAATTACAAACTATGCATATATATTTAAATATTTTCATATGTAAAACTGGCTGAAATTTACAATTGATATTTTATGTTTTGGTAAAGCAATTCAAATACAAATATAAATAAAAATTATTAATTATACAAAATATTTAACTACATCATACATATTTATTAAAAATAATTATTGTTTTTTTTCTCATAATTTACAGCAAACGACAAGCATATTTACAATTTGTTAGATGAATGAAAAAAAAACAGTTTTTATTATAATATTTCGCAATAATTGACGTTCACTATACATACAAGCAAAATTTTATTTAAATTTATTTTTACATAAAATATATAAGAAAAAGAAAAATTGCACTGGCCCTTTATGAAATATGTACGAGTATGTCTATTTTGTTTTTCTTCTTATATATAAAAGCTTTTTTATTTTTATATTACATAAGTTTTTGGTTTCATCACATTTTCTTTTGTTGTTTATTATTTCCCTTTTGGCATTAATCTTTGGATTGTGTGCGATATTTACGCATTTCCATTATTTGCAACAATTTCTGTTGCATCTTACAATTTTATGAATGCGAATGACTTAGATGATGTGCTGCACCCAAAGGATGGAAGTATGGGCCATATGGCGGATACGGCATTGTGTGTGAATACAGCAGACTGCTGGCATAGGCACCGGGCCCAAACGAGCCACCCGAGGGTGGTGGTGGTATTGTGGGGCTATTGACGTCCATGCCAGGATTTTGTTTCTTCCATTTAGTGCGACGATTTTGAAACCATATTTTAACCTGAAAGGGCATAAAAAGAAAAAATAATCTTGTCAAGAAATATCACACCTCGGATCAGTATGGAACATAAGCAGAAATAAACGACTTGAGATCGAAACAATTGCACTTATAGGTTAGGTTAGCAAGGGTGGTGCTAAAATACACCGTAAAATATAACTTAAATAAAAATTAGTGAATAATATTACTTTATTATACTACATATAGTAAATTACGGAAAAAAAATTTTATTTCTAATTCTATTCTGTAGAAGTAAATTGAGAATCTCCCACACCTTTGCAGATACACGTACAGCTTTTGTTGGGATGCGAACACGCAACTTTTTTAAGCCTGCCATATACGGCATGTTTTGGTTAGTGGGTTTACGTAGCTTCCCCCTCCACGCAGGCATTCAAATAGAATCTAGATGATTCGTTAAAAAAAAAAAAAAAAAAAAAAAAAATAATTGGAACGCTTCACGATTTTGCGTGTCGTCCTTGCCCAGGGCCATTTTATTCTTCTTTGTAGAGTTTAAATTTGAACATAAGTATGTTCTGCCGATGCAAGGACGACATTGTTTTAAGCTTAATTTAGACGTGCTTTAACTATAATGCTATAGCCATAACCAAACCAAAATTCAATTGGTTTCTATTGTAATGGCTATGGCGTTAAGGCGAATCACCTATAATCAAATACAGTGTTGCCCATAAATTTGGTTGGAGCAGCTGTTTTCTCTGTTTATGGTTGTGGCACGTTTGATTGAACCCTTATATCTGACATGCCAATTAACATGAACTTATATGTAATTCTGCATGTCTGTCAAAATGGTTGTTTTACACAATGTTTGTAATATTCGGTCACAAACGTAAATATTAGTTGCTTCTAATACACAGGCCTGTTGTTATTTCAAAACTGTTAAAAGTGGTATTAAAGTATTAATTGTATTTTAAGTTTTCGTCTCTTATAATAGAAAATTTTATTCTAACGCTATAAATCGTTTAAATTGCAAAAGCAATGATTTGGATTTTATTAATGATTTGAAGAACCGTCTACAGGTATTATCGGGCCAGCTTCTTTTAACAGCTGATTTGTGCAGCTTTTGCGTAAACCATGGTCGTTCTCGATTTCAAAATGGCCTGCTGAGTTTAGCCATGTTTTAGATTTTTTCTTTAAATTCGAAGATGCTAGTTATGTTGAGGCCATCAGCTAAGAAGAGATGTATCTCATATCAGTTTATTTAAACAGTTGCTCTTTTAATTATTTAAGTGCTTTATTTAATGTTTTAAAGTTAGTCGCAGTCTGGTTTTTTGATCTTTTTTTTAATTTTTATTTGTTGGATTTAGTTGTGCACCAAAAAATTAACTGAGTTACTGAGCAAACTGAATGAGCTGAGCTGGAAAGAGCAGGTACTCAAAAGAGCTGATAAGCACAACTCCTATCCATAACAGAAATTACAACATTATAGTTGTTTTCTACAACATCGTCTTGTAACATTTGGCAAACATTTTCTCAAAAAAATGTAACCACTTAATACTAATGAAAATACTATAAATTCAGATAAAAAATTATTAAAATAAACAGTTTCCTATAATATTAGATTTTCATTAATATTCAGTTCCGGTGGTGGAGATATTGAAGGGTTACTTCGCGAATGCTGAGCTGAAGGCCACCAGGCAGATCATAGGTTACGGATAGTGAACGGTTACTGCGAACACATACACACACTGCACAAATAAGCAGTCCCAGGCAATCAGCGGGTGTAAGTACTCGATGCTTCACCGATGAGGCAAGTAGATGCCGCCTCAAACTTTGTATCTCAACAACACACCTCGTGGCGAGCGTCTTACAGAAGAAATGCTGTACCTTTTTAGCTACATCCAAGATGGTGGCCCATCAAAAGGCTAAGAACGTTGGATTAACAACCTAATGCTGCTAAATCACAACTGTTATTAAAACAATGAGAAAATTAAACAAGAATCAAAATTTAGTAACGACTTTTAGCACGAAGACCCGGACACCAATTGCAACCTGGAACTTAAAAACACTCTAACAAGTTGGTAAACTATCTCAAGTCGCAAAAGAAGTATCCCGCATAAAAATTTAAATTCTGGGCATCTACGAAGCAAGATGGCCAAACTACGGCGAACACAAACTAACATTTGGCCAAGTTTTTATATACTCTGCACAGAAAAAAAATTCCTGCAATAAACAGGTTTAATTGGAGAAAAACCAAAAACCAATTGAACATTTTAATTGAGTCAGTTAAACTTTTGTTTAAAAATTTAATTTAATTAAAGCTTTAATTGACTTAATAAAATTTTTATTTAATTTTTGTTGTTTTTTTCAATTAAACGTGAACACTTTTTTCTGTGTGAAATAAACGGCCAGAATCTATCTCACTATTATGGCTTTGGGTTTCTGCTCAGCCCGAAAGCTTTGCAATCGCTGATCAAATGGAACCCTGTTGACGAAAGAGTTATTATTGCAACCTTCTGTACTAAAGTGCAGAATGCCAACATAATTCAATCCTAGACTCCCACAGAAACTTCACCACTTATCGATAAAGAAAAATTTTCAACACTGTGGGCCCAAAATAATATTACTATTTAGTGGTTAAGCTTTTTTTGGACAAATGTTATTCTTTTTGTTTACGAAGTTTTTTTCATCAAAAAAATTTGTATGTTAAGGTCATCTTCGTAAAAATATCCTTCTTTTATTTAATAAATTTCTTTTTTTTTTCTTTTTCTATAACTATTCCGCTACGCCTTTTGGATAGCTTCTTCAGGAAATAGAGAAAAGTTCTGAGCGTAATTTATTTATTTATTATATATTTATTTCTATGTCTTTCACAGAAAAAACCTAAATTTCGTTTTCAGTAACCAAATTCATTGAATCAGTAATTTTTTTGTGTGAATGTGGACCTACAAAGCAATTTGTAGATTCTGATAACAATTTTGTAAAAATTTAACTGAAAAAAAATTTACTTTTAGTTAACTTATTATGGCATTAGAGAAAAAAGTTAACTGAAACTCAAAATATTTTTTGTCAAATTTATTAATAGGAACAGAAAAACATTTTTGCAGATTTTTTTTTTTTGTATTATTCAGAATTTTTTTTTTTATAATTTACAAACAAATTCACTAAAATTTTTCGTATTATCAGAAAATAAATTAACTGAATCAATAACAATTCTTAAAAAAATTTTTTTTAAAAAATTAGTAAAAGTTTTATCTGAAAAAACTAACTGAATCAAATGAAAGGTTCAACATTTTTTTTTACTTTCAAAAATGGGCTTATTTCTATGGTTAATCATTTCGTTCCCGCTTTTGGAACTCGTCAGTAGACTTCAACCCAAAAAATTTTTAATTTAGCTAACAAACTTCGTATGTTTATAGTACGACTATTAATACTATATTGAGAATCACAATATACAAACATAATAAGTTCGAAAACGGCAAACAAAAATCTTTAAAAAAATAAAATGTTTTTTTATATCTATAAAATAATTTTGTAGAAAAAATTAAAAAAAAAATCAGACAAATTTTTTTACAGTATATAAAAATTAATTTAGCTGAAAAATTTAAAAAAAAATCAGGCTAATTTTTTACAGTATGTAAAAATAAATTCAACTGAAAATAACAAATTGAAATATAAAAAAATAAATCTAATTTTTTTTACAAATTTTACTTTATATAGTTAATTTTCATTCTATAAAGTTTTTTTTTACATAAAATAAAATTGGAACAAATAATTTACTGAAACTAAATTATATTTCAAGACACACGTTTGTTTGAAAATTTTTTGGGAATAATTTTTTCTGTGTTAAACTACGACTGTCACAATTATATATGTATTTAGATTAAAGAAAAACGTTCCAATGCTTTTAAGTCTAATACAAAATCTTCAAAGTCGAAGTTGAAATAGCTAACTACGCCTATTGTTTGCAATAAAATTATTATCAAATTATAAAGATCCGCCTTCTTCTCTATTTACTTTAAAAAGTCCAAAGACTTTTATTAATCTCACCTGAGTCTCTGTTAACGATAAGCTTATAGCCAAATTCAGTCTCTCGCACACACTCAAATAACGTGTTGTCTTAAATTTGTTCTCCAACGAGACCAGCTGTTCATATGTAAATGCAGTACGGGCTCTGCGTGGCTTAGAGCCACCACCGCCACTCTGAGACTTGCCATCACCATTGCGACTACCGCCCTTTTTCGAATCCGTTTCACTTGCGTGATCATCCATATCACTCATGCCATCATCGCACATGTCATCCTGATCAATGTCGTTAAGGTCGTGGGCTAAAATGGGGTAAAAATATAAAAGAAAATTCAATTGTTTGCATTTAGAGGATAATGAACGATTAAATTAAATGACATAAAAATAGAATAAAACAAATTAGCATTTATTTAGCCAGTAATCAATTGATTTAACTTCATGTCAACAAAATAGTCATCAATCATGCGGTACGGGGAATAGGAATCTCTGTTTCAGCTTTGCGTAAAAATATTTAAGTCGACAATCAACTTGTACATTTAAATGTGCAATGGCCACTTGCGAATGCTATTATACATGATGGACAGTGGAATAAAATAATAACAAACCCTTCAATAATTTCAGCCAAACAAAAAATTTATATCCATCATTTTCATTCCACTTGTCCAAAACGTTCTTTCGACATCATCATCATCATCGTGAAGGGGAAACAAAACAAAAAAAGGTCATTTCAATAGATACACATGTCATTGATGTCGCCGGTGTAAAAAACTACCATGAACAAAAATATTCAATCAATATTTTGTTGTTTGGTTGGAAAAAATTAATTGCAAAATTTTTTTTCTTGTTTATCAAATCACGTTATTTAGAGGGTGTTTGTTGCTATACATTTTTCTATTATCTGTTGAAATACATTCTCAATTAAAATCATTAAGATTAAGAGGAGGTTGCTATTTTTCTGATTTATTTAGTTTTTTGGTACGAGTACTGTTGACTGTTTGATTAATTTGTTTTTTATTGCCGGAGACAGTCACGTTTTTTATAACATTAAACTTTAAGATAGATTTAATATGAATAAAGCACTTAATATAATTTGTATTAAAATGCATTGCAATGTAAACTAAAAATTAACTGAACTGTAAAAAATTGTAAAAGGAATATTAAAGAATTCAAAATTGAATTCTCAAATAAAAAGACAACCGCTTAAAATTTATTTACATAGCAAATTTTACGTACGTCAATCGGTTTGAAAGGTATGACATTTCTACACAGAAAAAATTATGAATTGTTGTAATAAACTGTTACTCAGTTTTTTGTTTCCAGCTGGGGTAGGCGTCAGCCTGTCCAGGTCTTTACAAAAGTTCTGCTTCCTTTGAAAATAATAACAGGAATATGTTGGAGTTTTAATATTTAGAATACTACAGTATACTTTACTTACGAAAACTTAACTTAACTTATGCTACTTTAAATTCAATATGTAGATATATTTTCTTATGAAATTCACTTGCTCCGTCTGGGTGACTCCTGTATACCTTGCCATTTCAATTGCAAAGGTCCTCGGGAAATATTGGTACCTCCTGTAAATACCTGAACGAGGATAGACGAAATATTCGAAAAAGTACGATTACGAATACTCGAAAGATTCGGAAGTTGGTATGCTTTACTAAATACATTTTACGAGTAAACAAAAGACTTGGAAGTTCGAGTAGTCGGCTAAAATACGAGCTATGTTTACTAGCTACAAAACACATGAAAGATTCGGAAGTTCGTATGCTTTACTAAATACAATACACGAAAGATTCGGGAGTTCGTGCATTTACTAACTAACGGCCTGATCCACGATGTCGACAAGAAACTTTCTGTCGCTTACTTACATTGAAAACAAAAACAAATTTTCTTATTTTATTGTTGTTTTCAATACAACTTATCAATCGACATTTTCTTGTCGACATCGTGGGCCAGGCTGTAAGCTTATCACCTCTACTATGTATATATATATATATATATATATGTATATATATATACATAGTAGAGGTGATATATATATATATAATATATATATACATATATATATATATATATATATATATAATATGAATTAAGAATCGGCAAAGCTCTTGGGCGACAATTCAAGTGGCCTTCTTGTAACTACCGTTCGTACGGTGTCGTGACTTGCTCCCCGATTGCCTTAAAAACTTGACGTCTTATATAGTTCCACTCCACAACTGAATGAGAATTCCAACGTCCATTCCTCAACTTCAATGTTAACAAACAGTGTAAACAAAAAAATATGTTGTACCCCACATTAGTTGAGGTGGTATGTAACTATCAGTTGTGTAGTATGTGACTATACGTTTTATCATTTGTTACTTTATCTTACAAACAGGTTTTTGAAACTTAAATTGTAACAATTCCCATAAAAAACAACTAATTATTAAATTGACTGCACCTGGTAAAAAAAAAAATACTTGTGTGGCAACACTCTATTCTTGAATAACTGTTGTTGTTATTTCTAAGAAATCTTGGGTAAAGGTTCCCTGATGATCAGCATTAGCAACAGTGAAATGCGCATAGGATCCAGCTAAACCCCTCAATAATCAATTTCAATATATTTTTAATTTGGCATTATTAGTGCGTTTAAAAAATTTTAAACTTAAAATGTTTTTTTTTTTAGATTTTGCAAATGTTTTTCTTTTTTCTTTTCAGGAAGCTCAATATTTCTTTGTTATTACATGTATTATAATATGCATATTTGCCTTTAATTTTAATCAGTAAACAATTACAAAATTATGCTAACACTTCCACGATTAACAAAAAATCTAACAGCCTTATTTATAAAACTTAAAAAGGCTTTTTAAGAAAAATTTTGCATGAAAATCTGTTTTAAAAAATCTTTATAAATACTTTTTAAGTTTTATAAATAAGGCAGTAAAAATTTTGCTTTGCTTTACTTAAAAGTTTTTCACTTTCGTTTGTTTTCTCTGCCTCAGTGATGCGTATTTATCGCAGACTTAATTTAGAATTATTTTCAAATTACATCCCTTTACCTCCCTTGGCAAAGTATTTTTGAATTTTTGATTTACATTTTGAAAAGGGTTGACATTTCAGTATAAAATTTCAATACTTATGTATGCGTTTGTGTGATTGTATGTGTATTTCCTTTCCAATGTCCTTTCTTTTTAAAATCTGAGCGTATAAATGCAAATCTCTTTTTCTATGGCCTCAACTTTATGTAGTCGATTTGATTCCAATTTACTTTTGCAAAAAACTTAATATTACGACAAATACGCTTTAACAATGTTGTTGTCAAGCTTGTCACGATTTTTTTCTTAATGCTTCAGTACATTTCTAACGCTGGATAATATGCTTGTTAAGTTGCATATAAAAACAGCAGCAACAGCTAACCCTATTTTTTTCTAAAACTTATTAGATATGCTGAGGAAAATAACCCTGTTTTACTGTCTTACTTTAAACAGACTCCATCCAGTAGCTTGTGGCAACTAAATTGTTTTGTTGTGTAGTTAATTTGTTAACAAGTAAACTTTTATTTAACCGTTTCTTATTTTATTTTGTTAATATTTAACGTTGTCTTTGGGAACTTTTAAGGCTTAAAAACATGTTGAAGAACAATTTTTTAGTACCAGAAAATAAAAGGTTTCGGTGTGCTTTTTCTGGGAAATGCGACAAAGTTCTTATAATTGTTGGTTACTAATTTAAAGAAGATTATAACGAGCTTGTTGAAGACTATGGGAGGTGGGCTTAGCCAAGCGGTAGTTTGTAAAGTATTAAGCAGAGGAGAATAATTTTGGCATATTCTTATTGAAGTCAATCAAAAATATTATGAATTTTTTTGTAAGTTGGTTTCTATTTCACTTGTAGTACATTAGTATATTAAATGGCAGCTTAAGTTCTAAGCAATTAATTAAAAAACTTAATACAATTGTTCATTGTAATGAAAACTAAAACAAAACAAAACATACCATATCCATTGTCTACTATGAGCACCCCCAAGGTGATCGATGCTAGATCACGGGTGTGGCAAGCCCGGGGGACCAGCTGGGGTAATAAGGTTTTAACCATAAAACATATGTGTTACTACCCAATCTCTGACAACAGAGTAACGGATCTGCACATATTTATACAAGTTTGTTACAAAAAAAATCAAAAAACCCAATACGACCAACTTTGAACCGTTCAATATCCTAAATGGTCATTCAAAATGAAAAATCATAAGAGAAACCTAGAGATCATTTTAAAATACCTATCGAATCATATGGCGTCTGTTGGCCGCCATATTGAATTTTGATAACTGACAACTGTCGGGATTAAGGCAAATCGAATGGCGTCAGAATTATCAAAATCGGTCCACGTGTTTGGTTTATATAGTGCCGCAAAGGAACACACATACATACATACGTACACACATAGACTGATAAACCCAATACCCTTCTTTGCTTTGCGCAGTCGGTCTGTGTTGTCAATCAGTTGCATCTAGAGATGCTAATCGGGACAGGTTTTGAGAAATCCCGGGCTTCGGGATTTAGTGTTGAAGTCTCGAAATCCCGAACTGGGACTCCGCGATTTTCGGGACTAACAAAATCCCGAAAAAACTGTGAACAAATGTGCGCCTTTATATTAAAAATAATATTTTTGTTTAACAATTTATTGTTTTTTGCATATATATAAGGTGCATACAGACGAACATATGTACATATGTATGTGTGTATGTACTTATATAATTCAGACCTTTAATTAAAATATTAAACACTAATGCCGTTTTCGTTTCACATTTTTATTTTTTGCTATAAAATTTGGAGTTCTTGTGATCAATAATTTCTAATAAACTCTTTATTTAAAAAACCATTTTATTGCATATGAAATGAATTCATGTAATATTTTTTTTCTAGAAAAGACGGCGTTTTCTTTTCTGTGGCAAAAGGGAAAAAGTCGAGATAAGCTGATATTGAGTTAATGGTACCTCCATAATCTGCATATACGAAATTATCCTTGGTTAAAATCTCAATCAATTTGCGTGATTTTTCAGGAAGTTATAGCGCTATGACTTGCGACTTATCTTTTTTAGACTTCTAATCTCATTTGGAACAATAGCTTAATTTAGATTATACTTTAATATTAGTGTGTAGAACGATATTTGCTTAAAATTTAACGATTGACAGAGAATTTCCCGATTTAACTGTAAAAGAAACAAATTTCTGAAATATACGTGAAAGTTCAAAAGTGCTCTCGTGCAAAACAGTAAAATATGACTTAATCCCTTTTTACTTTTTGCCACAGATATATATTATGTACTCGTATACACAATATGATATTATCTACTAAAATATTTATTCAAAGCAAATTTTTTATTTCAACTTTTTATAACAGGAAGTTTGTAATAATTTTTAATATAAAAGATGACAGTCAAACACATTATTTATGCAAAAATGGGATTCAGAAAATCCCGAAAATCCCGGGCTTTAAAATTATAATCCGGGATTTGCATAGTCCCGAAAATCCCGGGATTTCCGGCTCGGGATTTCCCGTTTAGCATCTCTAGTTGCAGCGTCACCTGGAACTGCGCTGAGTTCGAAAAACGTTAGAGGTGAAGCCTTTCGGAGTGGAACTTCGATGTATGACCATATTCTTGTCCCTGGTACAACAGTTGGCGGTAGCCCGACAGCCGAGCTGCTCTAGGAGTTGGATGTGTGTAGCGGTTGTTCATAATCCTTTATCAAGATGTCGATTTCGTATTACTCCACGGGGTTAAAGTGGTGATGCTGAGAAGTGTGGAGTAGGTACTGGATCGTGACTTCTTAGGCATACGTCTGGCTCTGTTGAGTGGTTGAGCTGGAATTCTCTTGGGGACCCTACTGTGGTTGTAAGCAACTACATTCGCCGTGTGTGAACTTGGAGAATAGTACGTGGTGGCTCTATTTACTACCAAAAACGCTGAGAGAATAGTCTTGGCTTCCCAGTGTCAAATCAATGCTACTCATTGGTGTGACGCGATCAAATTCCTAATAGCAAGAGTTTAAATAGCTCTGAGTACCTCAGCAAGGTACCTGATTATAGTACAGGGATAACTATGATCAAAGATTGTAACCTATTTGCTCGTGGAGTGTCACCTGGTGCATTCTAGGGGTGCATGGGGGCGATGGTAAGCATCTAACCTTCACACGGTGTTTAGGCCATCGTGACATTATGCCGTAAAGGCAGGTGCTCACGTTAATCTAAAATACATCTGTCTACTACGAGCCTCTTTAAAGTTCCAATATACATACACTAAAATTGTCTAAAAATATTTTGTATTTGTTACTACATATTTTAAAAGTGCTGCTTCCTAACAGCCAATTAGTCTGAGTGAAATTAATTTTTTTTTGCTTTAGCCTAAAAGTAGGCAAATAATCAGCTATTTTAATTACACCTAAACCATTGCACTTAATTTTACCCATTTTGTTGCTCAGAATTGTATAATTATTTCCATTTAACCCTACACACATACATACATACATACATTTACACAATACATCAACTCATCAACTGTCTTTCATACAGTCATTAAACAATCACGGGGGCTCAAGTGATTTTGTTTTTGCATTCTCGTTCATTCTACTGCGCGTTTTGCAAACATTGTGGTAATTAATCAGTAAATTAACATCGATGCTTCATTTAATATTGAACATTTATTGACCAACAGTTGCTGCCAATAAACATCATTACCAGACAAGTGCATAATGATATGTCCACAAACATACATACTTAATTATATGAAAGTGTATGAGCTTAAATGCTCACTCCTTGCCTACAAACGGCGAGTGAATTAGTTCTTTCGCTTTATACCCGCCTCTCATTATCTTTAAATTAAGTGGTGCTTTAAAAAGCATAAAGAGTTTAAGTTACGCTCGTTTTTAGTTTACGTTAGTATGTCTGGTTACATAAAGTTTGTGGCAATAAGGAAAAAGTACTTAAGTCACGTTGTACTGTTTGTTGTAGCAGAGCACTTTTGAACTTTCAAGTCGGTTTTCAGACATTTATTGCTTTTACTGTTAAATTGGAAAATTTGTTGTGCACTTTTATTTTATTTACGTACAGAAAAAAATATTAATCATATTAAATTTATTAGAAGTAATCGCCCGTATTCGGTATGTCGAGTATAATATTCGTCTACGTGAATTTTGTCCTAAATTAAAGAAAACTTTCACACGTTTCCTTTAATATCCTAGTGGCAAAAGTCATAATGATTCAGCATGACAAACGCTGGCAATGTCATCGATAGCAGCTACTGAATTTTCTTTGGTGTCATATATGAATTTTTGCAGTAAATGTCCAAAATGTCATGGAGGACTGAAGTTGATTTTGTCTGTCAGGCGTCCTCGTTTTAGTGAGTCCTAGCAGACAAAATTATCGTTAGTCGTTACAATACCGCTTTGAATCGTCTGTGACATATAGCAGCGTTCAGCTGATTGTCGAATCATACCATAAAATATTGTTAAGTTGCAACTTGTTTAAGTACTGTGACACTTTAATAACATTGTCACGCATACCTTTTTAATTGTATCATTGTCATGTGGATTAACCAATGAAATTTTTTCATTAAAAATAATTTAGTCCAAATTGCGACTTGGTAGTGATTTTGTGATGATGATTCATCTACGAATTCGCTCAAATAAGCCGCCGAGAGGGTGCAAATTTCTCGTAGAAGAATATTCAATTCGACAAACGCAATACGGGTGTTTTGTTTTTTATTTATTTTTTTTGGTGTTTATTTACTATGTCCATACCTGCTGACTGACTTGCTGTGTGGCTTGTTTTTGCTTTGTTGTTGTTTGTTCTGATGGTTGTGTTGTATAAATAGCCTACAAACTTAAAATTACCAGTAAAAGCTTACTGCTACTGACCAGTAGGTAGTGTACTAGTTTTGTAGCAGGAGGGTCATAGGTTCGAATCATACAGACAAGCCAAACTAGCTTCGCAATTTGTTTTTTTTTTGCAACTATAACTTTAATTTCAACTTAATTTTATGTTGAGTCATCAATTTAATTAATTGAATTAATTAAAATAAAAGTTAATTATTTATTTAGTGTGTATCTAAAGAATATTAACGCTAATGTGGCTCCAGCGGATGGGGTATTGAAACCTTGGCCGGGAAAGCCAACTATAAATAAAACATATAAAAACATTTTCCTGTTGCCTGTACCAACACGTGAGTAAAATAATTAATAAAATAAAATGATTATCTTTAACTTGAAATAACTTTGATTCAGCATGATTCTTCATTTTGACTTAATAGTCCTGGAGTGTTAAATCAACATGGAGTTAATTTATTTCAAAATGAAAAATTTTCTTCACTGGAAATCATGCTGAATTAATATGAAACACGGAGCTGGTGGCCAGGAATGTTGCTGAAGGTGAGAAGGTAACCTTCTACGTCGACAGCCAGGCTGCGCTAAAAGCTTAGAAGGGACACAATGTCAAATCGAAACTTGTTAGTGACTGTAGGAAGGCCCTCAACTTGCTTATGGAAAATTATAGTGTCAGACTATGTTGGGTTCCAGGCCACAGCAGTGTGGAGGGAAATGAAATTGCCGATGAGCTGGCAAGAATAGGGTCCGCGTTGGATGAGGGATTGTCGGACAGATCGGTGAAATTACCGATAGGTCATTACTATAAGGAACTCAGTGATTGGGTAGAAAGCAGGACCAACAATTCATGGCGAAGTAGGGAGGATTGTAGAGTCTCGAGGGGTTTTTGGCCAAAACTAGACTCAGCAAGATCTAAACTACTACTGGATATGAATAGGAAGGCGATGCGAATCATCATAGGCATGATGACACGTCACTGCTTGGTCAGAGCAAGAACCAGCATTTGGGAGACTGGAACTCCAGATTTTTGTAGGATGTGTCATATTATTAGATGTCTGAGCAGACGTTTCCATGAAAGCATTACTGAAGTCGGGAAGTGTAAACTAGAGGACATCAGGGGCTTTATTATGGGAATTCTGTGGCTTAGTGATGGATAATAAGTTCACTTATGGCTGCAAATGGGAGGGTGAATATTACTTTTTTATGGGCAACAGAAGGAATCACAATGGACCCAATTGGGTCTCCGAGTGCAGGTGAGGTAAAGCACCACCCTTCCTAACCTAACCTAACCTAATATGAAACACATATGAAGTATAATCATTGCCAAAACATGTTAAATTAACCTTGTTTTTGTAGAATTTAATATGAATTTTTTCTATGTGTAGAAAACCACAATTCTGCACATTATGAGGCTGTCACACGATGTCGACAACGTTCGACTTGTCGCACACTTACGTTTGAAACAAAAACAAAAGTACCACAATGATACCTTAATGGCGTATTTAACGATATCGAAAGAAAACCTTCAACTGAAAATTTAAATTGAAAACAACAATAAAATTTTAAACTTTGTTTATGTTTTCAATAAAAATTTTCAATTGACAATTTTGTAAAACAGGTCATAAATAAATTGAGCAAAGTGAGCTAAGCACTTTCTCTTTGTACGGATACCTGTTAGCCTAACTTAACCTAACACTGTGTCCCAGCAATGATTAAGAAGTGACAGCTAACATCTGTAACAAATCATAATTAATGAGAATGTTCCAGGCTTTTCGAAGAGATAGCCAAAGAAAATGCATTCATTGTGGCAATGCAAAAAATGTCTTATTTACGATAAGCTACACTGAAAATTTTCTGTAATAAAGGCCTTCAATATAAAGAGCCTTACCTCAACATCTAATTTTTTTCCTATGTACGCATGCATGTCTGTGCGTTTGTTTGTATATGCGAGCTTATGTATATGTTTTGCTGGATTTGTTTGTTTGAGCATGGTGTATAATGGCGGTTGTTAAAACAAACAACATTTATAAACGAGTTTACTTTTGTAATGGATGTCTGTTTAAAAGAACATGAACATTTAACAAAGCCAACACACAAGTATCATCATAAATAACACGCTGCAGCAATTTCTATTACACACTATGTTGTAAATGCTTTTATTTGTAATAAATTTTTGTTTGTTTTTTGTATGATGGATAATAATACACATATGTATATGTATATGCACATATATAAAAATAAGAATGAAATAGAAAGAAATACATTCAGTAAAGCGAGACTTTGATTTGCATACGAAGGTTCAGTACGTACATTACATGTGTAATAGTATACGTACCTTATCATATATACCTGTACTTGCATTCAGTAACTTTTTGCGAACCGAAAATCGTAATATTTATTGATATATTCATTGGTTTGCGGTAAAGATAATGTGATGCATTAATATCTTTTTGACGACAGTGTTCATCTGTGTTTTACTCATTACTTAATTTTAAATCATGTGGCATCTCTGCATACAAAATGTCAAAAGAAGCGAAAAGCACAAATAAAAAATTAAGAAAAACTAAATAAATTTGAGTTTGAGATCTGACTTTTATTGCCTCAACCGACAGCTAAAATCGTTTAAATGTATTACTGGGTAACAAAATCGATAAATATTCGTTAAATTTATTATAGCGATCGATTATCGTAATAAAAGTTAAAGTAGAATTAGTAGAATCGTATCGTGATGTTGCGTGTCAGCTGACAAAAACCGTACCATACACAATGCATGTTACTAGTTATAAAATATGTGGTTGTAGCACTACTGACGTAGGAATCTGCAGAAAACAGATTTTTCTGTAGCGAATGTCAAAAACGCCGCATTTAATGCCAGACAAAAAAAATGTGCGGTGCAAACTGTTACATTTTCTGTAACTTGAGCACAAAGTTGAACGATACGGCAAGCTGTAAAGTAGAATGATACGATTTTACTAATTCTACCTTTACTGAATCCAAGTACGGGGGCCTAATTCTCGCATTCGATTGCGAGCGAGTTATTACTCGAATGTTCGAGTTTTTTAACTTTTGGAACTTTCGCATTCGGTTTCGAATAACACATATCAAAATTTCTTATGACAGCATTCGATAACGTGCATACATTTGAATGCAACCGTTCGTGTTTTTACTCGCAAGCAAAAAGGCATTCGAAATCATGTTTAACATAGAAAAACCGAAGAAAAGGAAAATGTATGTTCAATATTTGACTTATTTATTTATAAATGAATGAATGCACAAATGTACGTATAAAATAAAAATAAAAATTAAAAAATTTCTAGTTGACTTCAAATATAACAAAATACACAGACTTGACAAATAATAAAATGAAATATAAAAAAAATCAACCAACTCTGGGAGCATCTAAATAACAAATTAACTGCTTCTTTTCAACCAATAAAAGAATCGAAAATGTAGCTAGTGCTCTATTCTCTAACTTTACACTAATTTATTATTACATATTAAGTTATTAATTAAATTAAAATGAAAATAATATTTATGTATATTCGTTTCTTTTTTCTGCATATACATACGTGTGTATGTACGTACATACATATATTTTTGCACACATACATACATATATACAAACATATGCTTTTGCTTACAATTTATTCCGTGCTGTGAAATGAATTTATACATAAATATATTTGCCTTTTTCCAACACTGAAACAAAAACTCGCTTGGTAACGAGTGACATCATCCGAAAATTTCAAGCCATCGAAATTAATTTCTGTTCGAATGCAATTCCGATTACGAGTGCAGGAATTAGACCCCTGATGTATACATTAAAAATAAATAAGTACTCAAATCTTTTTTCAGCTTTTGGCGATTTTTTTGAGTTTTGTTGCTTTTTCTTTTGATTTTTCGGCTTTTGGCGATTTATTTTAGTTTAATTTCACGATTTTTAAGCGTACTTTAAAATTTCAAAAGTTTGCATTCCAAGATACAGCAAGTTGTTAAAATTCCATATTGAAAGTTACAGGAACAGATACAATAGCCTTTATTTTTATACCCTTTACTAAGAAATGGTAAAAGGGCATATATAGGTTTGTCATTCCGTTTGTAATTTCCACAATATTAATAAGCGAGTCACAAAGTATATATATTCGGGATCCTTATGTATAGGGAAGACGAATAAGCGATGTCCGTCTGTCCATCTGTCTGTACGTGAAATCGGTTGTCCGAAGTTCCCAGAAAAGCTAGACACTTCGGTCTTAGACAGGTGTCTGAAAAAGATTGGTGTTGAAAATCAGAAAAATCTAGCTGATGATTTCATTTCATTCCATACTAAAGTAACTACCGAAAACTAATTTTTATTATTATTTTTATTAAATAAACTTATTTTATACTTCATTATGAATAAAATTAACTTACTAAAACAAATGTTTCCCTTTTTTCTATAAATTAAACATATCTTATATTCTTAAAAGAAAGAGACTGGCGTAAGAAACCAGAAAAATCAAAAAGGATTATTCCAGGGTGGGGAAACTTGCACTTCTTGTGGTATTTTATATACAATATAACTAGGTCTAATTATTTTTTTTTTCTTTTTATATTATATATATTTTACGTTTTGGAAAGAAAAGTTTGGTGTAGAAAATTATAAAAATTAAAACCACAGCTCCAGAGCTGGAAACTGAACTTTTTTTCTGATTATTAAAGTTACTAAATAAAACTATTTTTTAATTTGATTTTTTGATATTGTGTGACGTAACGTCGTTTTTGACAACTGGAATAAGGATGAATGTAAAATATTTCTTAAATACAGAGTGAAGAATAAAATATTTAAATTATTGCTAATATCGAAAAAAAAGTACCGATTGGTCACTTACTAAAAATTGCACTAGAGCAAAAAATTATAAATTTTTCACAAAACATGTGCTTATACTTTATATACGTACTTTGGTGAATGGTATATAAGATTTGGCAAATCCGAATATAGCACTCTTGTTTAATTGGTATAGTCTGCATAAAAATACACTAACTTTGAAAATTTCAGGTGTCTGTATATGATGGGATTACTTGGGATTTCAACATCTTTTGTTGCTCGCTTTAGGTCACCATTTAATTTCCAACAGTTATATATTTATTGTTGCAGCGGCCAAAGCTCTTACTGCTCTCGAGAAAGCACCCTTTCACAAACAGGCGGACAGCGTAGCGGAACCATAAAAATTATCTTAAATAATTTTATAAATACGTTAATTCTAAGAGACGAGCAGCTGTGTTGAAGTATGTGATAAAGTTAAAATCGTCTTATGTTCCAAGCCCTGATGGTGTTCCCAGTAGCATTCTAATGCGTTTAAATCCCACTGATTTTTGTAGTCTTTGCAGGTTTTACTATGGAATCGAAAATATATTGTCAAGTACGTGTGTTTTGGCACTGTTGCACAGTGTCATGAATCATATACAAAAAATGTTCTCAAGTCTATACCTTCAAAGAAATCATATCTTCATACCTTAAAAATAATGTATTTAACCCTAGAAGGGTACGGTTAAATTGTAGACGCTTATACGTTATTATCTGATTTATTTTTTAAAGTAACTAGTAGTTTTAAATGAAAAAAATTTAAAGCCAGCATATAATATAGGTGTAATTTTTTATTAAAAAATATAAAATAAGCAAAAATATACTTTATTATTGATTTTTGACGATTATGAATACATAAAGAATGTTTTTCAAGCACAGCTAGGGCACTTTTTTTGTGCATGTTCACCGCAAATAGCTAATCCACAATTGCAATAAGTGGTGGTGTATCTACGTTTGGTATAACTACAAAAATTACAGTACTTTCTTGGCCCCTTTTGATCCTCTTCGGCACTATGGGCCTCTTGGCTTGCGCCTACAATATTTTGAATGGATTTTTCAACGCTAGGCTCATGTTTGCATTAGTTGCTAATCTTTTTCTTCGAAATCCTTCCGTTAACTCCTTTTGTATAGATAACATAAAATTAAGTCGGGATTCTGGCTTTTGCCCACGGCTACACATGTTGTGCGCGTAAACGATGTATGCGTTTATTGCAGCTATGTTCATCATATTTTGGAAAAATGCAAGAGGCCACCTTCTGGTTTTCCTGCCATGGTTAATGTTTTGGCACATCTGATCAAAACTGTCAACTCCTTCTTTTGTTGAGTTGTACACATGCACTATTTCTGGTTTTCCAGTGGTCTCATGAATACTACCCGTACTGTCCATACTAGACGCCAATTATACAAGTTTATTATTATGTGGCTTGTATGATACAACTGTCAAATCCTCATGAAATATAAACAATGAAGTGGATGGGGCTCGTTTTTGAAACTCTATATCTGTAGCTTAAATAGGCAATTGTAGTTTATTTTTTTATTGTGCCAACAGTTGTTATTTTGTATTCATGACGCAGATGTTGAATGAGTGGTACATTCGTGTCTCTAGTGACATTTCGATTGGTGCCCTTTACATTTTTCAGCAGTTCAACAACATAATATTCACCAGCAGCCATTGCAGGAGGTACACTTCCTTTTCCAAGGTAAACAATGGCATTCAACATATACTTTGTTCCGCTATCACAAGACATGACAATTTTGATCTCATACTTGTTGGGTTTAGAGGGAATATACATCCCAAATAGACATTTGCCTATAAATCCAACCAGTGGCTCATCAATGGTTATATAGCTTCCAGGTTTATAGTTCACTCTGCAATTGTTTAGTAGTTTGTCCCATACAGAAGAAACTGGAGCTAGTTTGGCCATTTCTCTTCTAGCAGTTCTTGTTTCTTTTTCATCGAGTCTTAGACAATTTAGGATAAATTTGAACCTTCTCTCAGGCATGGTTGCTTTGTACCTTTCCCCACAGTAGGTAGTGTCAAACATTATACGTGTTGCCAAGTGATTATATTTGAGAGCAGCGGACAAAACTAACAAACCAAGAAATGCTTCAAGTTCGTCCATTTCCAAATTTTACAAAACAGCGTTAGATTTATCAATATAGTTCCCCTTTGAATGTTTATTTCTTTATTTTTATAAACCAAAATCTCTTCCAATATGTCTGCGGTAAAAAACAGTTTGAATCAGCTGGCAGGACACAACGAATTTTTTGCATTTGCTGTTGGGCCAGGGCGAATATGAACAATATTTTTTGAGGGAGTTTTTTGACCTAGCGCAGCAACAGGTTCCTTACTCCAAATAAAATGTCCATCTTTTCCGATCAGATTGTTGGTACTAGGTGTAATAATTGTAATTACCTCTCCTGTTTCATGAATTTCTTGAGCAGCTGATCTTTCATTTCTTCTCCCCTCACTAAGTTTCTGTTGTTTACGTTTGCTGCTTCCCGGTGTTTCCTACCTTTCTTCCTTTTCAGCTTCTTCTGCATTTATGATTCCGTATATCAAATTTTCTTCGACATCATTTAATTCTTCCGTTTCTGGTTTATAATCCGGATCTGCAACACTGTCCCAAGAATCCTCATCAAAGCTACAAGCTCCAAATTGTCTTCTTCCTCAGATTCTAGTTCAAGTATTGCATCCAAAATATTTTGTTCTGATAGCCCGTGACCTGCCATTTATATGCTCTATAGTTTTCTTTACGGTAACATAATACAAAACAAAAACATAATTGTCATAATTCAGCACAAAATATATTTTTTAGACACGTAGTAAGTTACTGGTAAGTAAATATGACTCACCCAAATTAGTACGTAAAGGGTACTGATGAGTAAATTTGACTCACACAATTTAGTATGTAAAGGGTACCGATAAGTAAATTTTACTCACTAACTTTTTTGTCCACAAGCGCGATAAATCAAACAACACCATTCAATGCTTGCGGCAGCCGACTAATGACAGAGTGGGCCAACCACTGCTAGTGGTTTGGCTTTCAGTGTGGCCAACCTGCTGATTTACGAACAAATCTATTCCTTATGTGAGTAAATTTTACTCACAGTACCCTTCTAGGGTTAAAGAAAGAAATTGTTGTTGTATTGATATTACTAATTCCCAGTATACAGTATTAATCAATTCTGCTACTCGTTAAACTCCTTTTCGAAAGCACAGACACTCAATTAAAACCGATAAACAGTACTAATTTTCAACCGCATTTAATTCGAATTTGTGGTCACAACTGGGAGGCGTAACAACTCAACCATACAAACCAAAATGATACAAATATACACGTGAAAAAAACCAAACCAACTACCAAATTAAGCACCTTGCAATAAAAGTAAACGCCAAATGAACTGTCAAAAAAAACACACACACACACAAATACAAACGCTACTACACTACTGCAAATTCTTTAAACACTCACGTTATACTCCACAATGAAAACGTCTATTTTATGTACCAGTTGTTAAATCTGAAAATTGCGTGAATGGGAACTCCAAAGCGTTAGGTGTGAGTCCAGACAATCGATATGTTTGTTTGCAACTTGGATTTTGTTGTTAGCATTAGCGTTTGTTGTTAATAATCAGGTTGATGAGGACTTAACCCACCATCACTTTTAGTGTAATTGTTGTTGAAGTTGTTTTAGCATTTTTGCTTCTGTTGTTTATTTTTGAAAATGCTTTTTCGCGTTTGTATTTGTTACACGTAATAAAATTGGAGTCCAAATGTACATAAATATGCAGACATAGATGTGTGTGCCTGAGTATGTACGCGGTGTATACGGTGTAAATGTATCCCCCAGTCTACATGCGTGTTTGTGTTTAAACAGCGTTAAGTTAAAATACGTGCTAGTACAACCTTGACCATTTGAATTGTTTTTTTTCAAGGGTTCGGTAATTGGGTGCTTTAAGTCGTTCATGTTTGCGAGTATTATACAGCGACCATAAAGTATCATGTTACGGATTCATTTCAAAAGGGTTATACAGGATGGCGGCTCATTCAGCCGTGTGAGTAACCGCAATTGACAGGTTAAATTGATTTTTTGCACTTCTACGTTTATGTTAATGATTTCCTACTTTTATTGACTGTATTTAAATAAGTGAGTATTTGGAATGCACAGAAAAAATTCTAAAATTGAAAAAAAATAAAATAAATTAAGCTTTCTGCTTTGTTTGTATAAAAAATATGGAAAACAGGCTTTAAGTCCCTCTAAGTCTAAACAATTAAAGTCTAATGAAATTAATGTATATCAAGAATCACTTGACGCGAAACTACGACAATTTTTTTCGCAAATTTTCGAAACATTTTTTTTTCAAAGAGAAATAACAATCAGGCAATGAATGCCTACAACTATTGCTACGTGTTATCTTCTTTGGCAAAGTGAAAGTACAGGGTGTGACAGGCGCCTCTGGTGTCAATGAGGCGTATTGAACTTTCGAAGCTGTGCTTAGTAGCCATTTTATTGGTTATTTTACTTCGCCGATGTTTCTGCTACACAAAAACGATGAAGCAAGTATCTATGCCTTCATAAATTGAACTGACGCAAAAGGACACTAATGGACATTAGAAAAATACGTGGTATTATTATTTTATTAAATGACTTTGTCAGTGACTAGGGTCAAATCCGACAGCTTTGGTTTTGTAGTCAACGTGCTAACTATTTCAGCAAACGCCACCCTCACACACAGATTTTGGTCGAATTGGCGACATCCGATACATTTTTTATGTCCATAAAAATCCGTGATATCTATAATAGATTTGACGGAAACTTAATAAGTTATTAGAAAAAAACAGTTTTTTTTTTAATTTTTCGTCGAAGAACGAATAACCCGATTTTATTCAAATTTTGCAGCAATCAACGTTAATTTTTAAGGTTAAAAACTAATTATATTTTGAGTTTGATCGGGATGGTAGTTTAAAGTTTAAAAATTGTTTTCAAAAATAAAAAAAAAGCCGAGATCACACTATCGGCGCAATGTACCGATTTTCGTCGGCTCACTGTAATCAAGTCATAAGTAATAAACCAAAACGGATTTATTTCTCAATTAATTTTTAAATAAGGCTATATGGCCTTATAACCACTGAAGTGAAGCGCAGTGAGGTAAGTGTTTTTCAATTAATTGAAAAATAAAGCCATTTTACTGCTTTACTTACGACTTTATTTCAGTAAGCCGACGAAAATCGGTACATTGCGCCGATAGTGTGATCTCGGCTTTAGGACGTCTAAGTGAGCTCGACATCTTTCGAATGGCCCGTTATTAACTCTATTTTCGAAAATTGCGATAAAATCAGTAACTTAAGTTACAAATGTGAACAATACATTTTGAATTGAAGGAAGTGTTAACAATTAAAATGACTATTTTTACAGCCTGTGGCTCGATATAGAAATAAAATATTTGTGCGATAACTTATATTAAAAACAATAACAATTTTGTATATTTCATTATTGGTTTAAACTTAATTTGTTGAGAGAACATTTCCTTTCGACATCGTGACATGGACCGTTGAAATTATCGATACCCATGTAACGACAATCGTATTATTTGAAAAATAAAAACGTAATATATTTATATATAGTTCGTACAAACGTTGTTGGTAATTTCTATGTAAACATTTATTTATAAACAATATTTATTTTTTAAATTACCAACAACTCATTTTCGAACTACGACTCCCACTATATGTTGTGAATTGAGCGAATATATTAGGAGTTCTTTACTTCAAATGTCTAATACTATTGTCGTTTTCTGTATTTAATATTTGTAAATATTTTTAATATTAATTAAATAAATAAAATAATAAAATATAATTGTTGTTACATGGCTTTCGGTATTCCTAGCTCAAGACTACACTAACTAATTATCATAATTCAAAAAATTATATTTTTGAGCTAATGCTGCAGAATTAATCCTAATAATTCATATTTTGTAAATTTTTCATACAGATATCAAATCTTGAGAGACAAAAAAAAATTTATTTTTCCATGAAATTGGATATAAATTGAAAACTTTAAACTAGTTTTCTAGCAAACTAGTTTATTTTTCAGTTATGATGTTTTTTTACTAAATGATCGATGTGGTATTGCGGTAACATGACTTTTTGTAAAGCTGAATCAGAATAGTTCACCATTTTGGAAGTTGTAGCGGTTGCGAGTGGCGTTTTTGATATTAGCATTTTAATCCGGTTCGAAGGAATATATTGCGTTTCGAAGAAGCACCTTCCCATCCAAAGACCCAAACGACGGAAAGACCGAATTTCACCAGTAGCTTCAGTCTAGTGGATCTAGAGATCATAGAAATTACATACTTATTTGAATCAAACTTCAATTGTTTTCTCACGTTTCTACCAGCTTTTTTTTATCTGCAATCTATATCTATATCATTCTCTAAACTTCTTTAAATTAAATCGTTTCTCTTCATACATAAAAGAAAATCTGTAACATAAAAATTTTAATTCACCACACTTTAACATACAAATCAGAAATGCAACCATTTAAAAAAAATTTAAAAAAACTTTTGAGGGAATATAAACAACGTACTCATTATTATTTACTCACACGTACATACATAATGTGCCCTTAATTATGAAAGTGCTCTAAGTCATATATTTCTTTGGTCGACTTATTTAGTAGATTACATTTGAACAAATCAAAAAATATTTTTATATAACGCAACATTATTAACGCAACATCGATTAGTATAAATTAATTTAATATTTATGAAATGTTTATTGAAGTTTAAACCACTTTCATAATTAAGGGCTATATATAAGCCCTCAATAGCTCAATAGAAAAAAGGCATAGGTTACTTGAATTTTTTTATATTTTACAGATTACAAATTAAAGCATTTACATGAAAAAATTGTTTTTTAAGTGATTACAACTACTTTACTATTTAGTTCTTTAAGAAGAATCTAATTATAATTTTCGTTACCAGAAAACGTTAAAGACGATATTTCGAGGAAAAAAATTGAGATACGCCTTTTTAACAATAAGCCATCGAATTGTGTATAAAGCTATAACTAGGGGTTGTTCACAGCAATAGAAACACAAGTGGAAACAAAAACAAAATACAAAGTGAAAATATTTATATGGCGCCTTTTACCAACAAAATGGGGATACTATTTCATACGTCTGGTAGTAGCAGCAATGAGGGGGTGGTTTTGCATTTACTGGCAATAGCAACCAGTTGTTGTAAAAACAGGGGATCACAGTAAAAACTTACCAGAAGTTTTAGTGCAAAAAAATAAAATAAAATGGTGCATAAAGGAAGGGAATGCAGAAGTAACAGAAAATATTAAATATGAGTGAGTGCTCAGTAAAGGAAAAAAAAAGAATATTTGTATTTCTCTATCTGGGGAGAACAAACGAGGTTAGTCCAACAATTCCCTTCGGCCAGGTACTTATTATACTTGTAGAAGAAATCGTTCTTATGAGTTAGAAAACTTCAAAGTTGAAAATTGTATTGAAAGATGTTGTGTTATGGTATGAATAAAATTTAAAAGGAACTGCGAATTTTGTGGCCAAATTTTTTTTAATAATTTGTTTGAATATTTAATTACCACTCTTTATTGTATTCGTGTTACAAAGTCATTAAATTTGGTAGAATCTGAATAAAGAAAGCAGAATAAATCAGAAATAAGCTCCAACACTAAAAAAAGTTTTACATTAACTGTTTGTAGTTGTTTCAGAAGTTTACCGTAAAGTCAAACTTAAATGAAAATGCAGTTGTCCTACGAAAACAATTATATTTTAACTTTTTATGTATGTTGCTAAAAAAAAACAACTACAAAATTAAAATAATTTTTCGTGCAGTCAAAATGTTCAGTTATTTTCAATTGTAAATAAGTAATAATTCTAAAATATCTACCTTATAAATAAGTTAAATTTTTTTTAAACAAAATAAATGATTTTTTTGTTTATTTTTAAATATTGTGCTAGTTAAAAAATTAACATTAGAAAATAATTGAAAAACTCTCTTGATTCAAATGAAATGAAAACGAAAGGGTTTTTAAATGACATTTTACTTGTTTCAAATGATTTTTCATTTATTTCCCCTAATAATATGCCTACGTAATATTTTGAGTGTATAGGAATTTTGTTTTTCACATGTATTGTTTATTTTGATGTTAGTGACGGGTAAGTGCCGGCTAACTTTGGAGGATTTAAAAAGAAAAAATTTTAATAGTTTAGAAAAGAAAAATGTCTATAAATTTTTTACTGATGTGCGAAGAATAAACCCAGATTACTTGTAAAATGATTAGGCCCATAAAATATTAGTTGAATCAACTATATTTCGACTCATGCTATAAATTTTTTATGAATCCAAAAAACAATCCATATTCATTAGCGTAAGAGCTGAATTGTAATAATGATATGATTATCACAATTAATTAAATTGTTTAGATCAATCGAATCGAATGCTTTTGTCATGACTAATTAACTTATATGATTCGCACAACCGAATAAAATATTATGAATTGGATGTTAGTACCAATTATTGGTATTTGCAACTAAAAAATTTTTTTATCTAAATTTATTTTAAAAAAATACTATTAATCGGTTGTTGCAATTAAATGATTGTTAAATGTGCTGTACGGTTTGATAACAGCACAATTAAAAGCTTTACAACTGCACAGAAAAAAATATTCCTGCAATAAACAACTTTATTGAAAACAAAATCAAAAATATATCAATTTTCAATAATGGAATTTAATTTGTTCGTTTTATATATGGAGAGGATTTTTATGAAAGTAAAAAATTGCAGATAGAGGCAATCGTTAATTTAATGAAAAAATATATTAAAGATTGCCTGCGGCTTAAGCCAACGCGCTATTTGAACGTTACGGCGTTACTGAACTACACTGCTTTCTGCAAAAAAAAAAAAAAAAAAAAAAAAAAAAAAAAAAAACACTAAGTAAACAGAAAATTTATCTCTTTCAGAAAAAGCTACTTGACGATCCCATTATATGCAGACTTTATCCCAGGCAAAATATAATTAAATGCTGCATTATTTAGTTCAACCTTGTTTTAATTTAGAATTGGTTTGAGAATACATTTGAAAAACATGACGTATTTACATTTCAAGACTGTTAACGCAGGCCTCTAATATGTATATATTTTTCGCAGGTAGATATTTTATATAAATTCAATTATTAGTATGTTTTTACTATAAAGTATATTCTATGGTTTTTATTTTGAAAAGTTATAAAAAAATTTTCAATTATGTTTGTCATTATAACTCAGAAGTTATAAAAACACAGATACTAAATCTATTTCGCGGAAAGCTTGTAGCGCAGAAATTAATCATTTTAATTTGCGTATCGATGGATATTCATTTCCGTTAAATTTTCCTTTCCGTTTGTAATCAATAATACTATCTATCCATTGTAAAATGCAAATAAAATATGAAAACCTGTTTTGTTATGTATTAAACCAATGTACTTGGGGTAATGATATGGTTACTATTAAAGCAGTTAAATGGTATCCCCAAGGTGTTTTTTTATTACCACTCCTTTTCTCAGTGGTGATTTTTGAACTTCACCTTATTCTTAGTGAACAAGCACACGAAGTTATAAGGCACGCAGAAGACCCGGTTGTGATGGCAACTGGAAATTTTGGCAACTTTCTCTCAGACGTCATGAATGATGCTTTGTGCACTTTAACGACATGGTGTGGGTAACATGACCGGGTGGTCAACTCTTATAAAACTATTCTAGTACCTTTTTAACTTAGAAGAAAACTTGGTCTGGCGACAGTATCGTTGAGTGGGTGCAATATTCCTTATTCGATCGATGACAAATGCTTAGGGGTTAACCTTGTTAGAAAGCTAATTTACCGACATTTTCAATACGTAACACACAAAGCCACTAAGTCGATCTTGGCGGTGAAGAGTTGTGCTGGGTGCACCTGGGGTATGATCTAAAAAATTGTTATATGGATCTATACCTGTGGTCGGCAAATTAAGGATGCCGCGCCTTTTCTTATACTCTTCTATTACGAATGTATACACACGCATTACTGAGAACAAGTTGTGTGTGTCTCATACTCATAAGAATCAGCGTTGCCAGAGAACAATTTTTTCCTAACAATAAGAAAATATGTGTGATAAGAATTTACTAAATTTCTTATTTTCAGAAAATTATCATGGCAAACCAGAAAATTTGATTTGTCAACGTTCGTTGTCATGCATGTCAAATTTCCTTTGCATGTCGCAAAGGAATTTTGAAGCATATATTTAAATTATTTTAAGAAAATTTTCTACAAAACTATCTCCTTACTCATCCTTACATTGGCGTAGCCAAAGAGAAGATATATTTCTTCATGAACAAAACTTGAGTGTTTCTTCTGATCATAATAAAATCAAGTTTGGTTTTGGAGATTTAAAATTTCAAGTTAGGGAAATGAGACGAAAATTTAAATGGCAACACCGACTCGTGGTAAGAATATAACACACACAATTGTAAAATGTACTGGTATGTGTTGCCGACCACGGATCTATACAATGATCGTTCGGCCAATTATAACGCACGACACGATTGTTTGGTGGCTAAAGACTCGGCAGGTTGTAGCGACAACTAAACTCTACGAAGTTCAGAGATTGACTTGTCTTCTTGCAACAGGCGCAATGAGGCCATTTCCAACTTTAGCCATTGAAGCCTTGATTGGACTACCACCCGTACAAATTTGTACAAGATCGTTTAAGACAATGGCTTACATGATGGGTCTCCTGAGATCTGCTCGTTTTGTTGTCAATTGGCAGTCGTTGGTCCTGAATACAATGCCCAGCTTAGAGCTCCTAGGAATGCCTAGTGATAGAATGAACTCTGAACTGAGGTTCGATAGGAGATTTAGTGTCACAATCCCACCAATGCCAGTGTGGAACATAAATGGTCCTGCGGTGGATTCCAGAAGTTTATGTTGGTATACGAAATAAAAATATATTTGCCCATGAGCAAATGGCATTTCAGGCGGAGATACAGGCACTCTCCAGATGTGTTGTCATAAATTTAAATATGGGCCTTAGAGGCGCGAATATAGCCTTTTAGGTTTCCGTACACCAAAGGTGAAAAGGAACCCTATTGTTTTCGCTACGCTGTCCGTCTGTCCGTCACACGGTATTTTCTCAGGAACCGTAAGAGCTACGGACCTGAAATTTGGACAGAGTATGTAGAACCCTGGCCGCTATAACAACAAATACATGATAATTAAAAATCAAAGGGTGTTCCAAAACGAGCAACGAAAAATTTTAAAATCCCATGTAATATACATAACAATTGTGTGAACATATGTATGTATATTGAAACTTGAAATTTGTAAAATTAGTGTATTTTTATACAGACTACAAGAATTAACACTAAAATTTAAAAAAATTTAAATTAAAGGGTGGTCCATCAGTTAATGCAATTTTGACTATGTAATTTTGACAATTTGCTATATCTTGGAAACCGTAAGGGGCAAACACTTGAAATTTTCAAAAACGGTAAAACTAAAAAAACCGAAAATTATAAAATCGCCAAACCAAAAAAAAAAAATCGCCAAAAATTAGAAAAAAAATCGCCAAAACGAAAAAAAATTGCCAAAATTAAAAAAATTTCTAACACTAAAATAAATCGCCAAATTCGAAAAAATCGCCAAAATGAAAAAAAAAAACGCCAAAATGAAAAAAAACGACAAAAATCGAATTAAATCGCCAAAACGCGAAAATGTCGCCAAAACTAAAAAAAAATTTAAATAAAAAAAATCGCAAGAATGAAAAAATCGCCAAAAATAAAAAAAAAATCGCCAAAATGAAAAAAACTCCAAAAAACCGAAAAAAATCGCCAAAACAAGAAAATAAAGTGTCAAAACTAAAAAAAAAGCCAAAACTTAAAAAAATCGCCAAAACCGAAAAAACGCAAGAAACGCCAAAACAAAAAAACCGAAAAGACCCCAAAAACGAAAAAAATGCCAAAACTATATATTATATAGGATGAAGTTTGTATTAAATTACATATCTATTGTTCGTACGGAACCCTTCGTGCGCGAGTCAGAGTCGCACTTTACTGAATTTATTTTCTGATAGTCAGGAAGCTCTTAAGTCCCTCCTTTCATTGGAATTCCATGTCAGGCTGGTTTTAGAGTGCTTTGACTCATTACAAAATCTATCCATACTGCATACCTGGCCACAGCGGTCATTTGGCCAGGAGTGCCTCTGCTGTTACTTTTTAGGGGCCCAGAGCCTTTTTGTGGTGTGTGTCGGGCGACTGTAACATCCCTGATCAAATGATATGTCACTTCGACCGCTAAGGAAATGTGGCTGACTTGTTCTGGTCTAAGGTAGAACAAATCATTGATTTAGCCATTTTTATACAATGGGGTCCTGGACCTCAACAGGAATATTTTACGGCTTGTTACTGGTTTTCTTTCTGGTCACTTTGGATTGAACTATCCTCTGTTGAAAAGTAACCAAGTTCGTTCACCCTTGTATCGTTTACGCCTAGAACATGACGATATAACGGCATATATTCTTTGTGAATGTGTCGTCTTATGTAACAGTAGAAGGCGTGTTTATCATTCTGAGTTTTTGTGTTTAGATGATATTAGGTGGGCTTCTCCAATATATGTACTAAATTTCATATGGAGAGTCATACAGAGATTGATTTAACTTAATTTGGAGATCTATGGCACAAAATATCCATCAGATGTTGCAGTACCGGTTCTTGGATCAGTTCTTTGCCCTATTCTATACTAAAGTACTTGGCATCACTGAATAGACTATTGGCCCAATTATTCATATATAGAAAATTTTATCGTAAATTGCTTTTATACAAGAGCTTTGAAGAAATCTAAGCTCGCACAACATGTTATAAAAGTAATTCGATTTCGATTCGATAACTTATCCTCTTTTCAACCTAACCTAATCTAACCTAACATAAACGATATCTTTCAATTAATATAATTTGGAAGTGATTTCCGAGGTCCTATTAGATCAAGCAACGACAAAATTTGATGCTACAAGTCCATATACATACATACCCTTATATACTCATATTATTATTTTAATTTTCTCTCCTACAGTTTATGCAAGAGTAGTTGCTGCTATCTATGATTATTAAAACGACTTGAATGTCATCAATTATTTAGCATGTTATCAAAAATCTCAAAACCTCAAATACTCCCGCGGGGGCCATTCATTTTATGAAACACCATAATAATTGACGCCATACTTAAATTACAAACAACAAAAACAGCAATAAGACAAAATGGCTGTAATATGAATACACCTACTCCTGCTCCTGCTTCCTTTGCTTTCGTAAAACACACAGACACACACACACAGAAGCTGTCATGGTTAAAGCTTTTATTCCTGTAATAAAAAAAGTTTCTGAGGTTCTTGTTGTTGTTTTTGTTGTCTTTATGCTTTTGGTTATTATATAAAAGTTTATGATGGTACCGGTAATTAACACTCTCTGATTTTGTAATTAAGTTTATGACTTTGCCAACACATAAATGTACGAGCACTTAAAATCAGAATTTCAAAAGTGTTTTGTTATTCATTGTGGGTGTTGTTAATTAAAGGAAGAAAGTAGAAAATAAAGAATTGGAGTTTTAAAATTGTTAGTATATTTTTCAGATTTCTATTGTATACATTTTTAATTTTTTAATGGAAGTGAGTATTTGTATACATGTACGTATGTGCTACAGTAAACACTGGTTAATTACCTCATCAAAAATGTCATGATTTTTGGGATATTTATCAGGGAAAGGTGTTAAAGCGGAGACTTTTAATTACCTTCTCATACAGGTAGTTCTGAGAATATGTTTAAATACCTTTAAAATTTTTAATATTAGAACTCGTTGTATGTAAAGGGTGTCCCAACAAGAACGCAAGATTTAAATTTTAAATAAAACACAGATATTAAAAAAAAATCGTGAAACTTTATTATATCGTAAAGTAGACAAAATGAGGTTATGTGTGGAACAACAAATCGGGCAGATGGCCGCCGCAGCTTTGCTGGTACAGACGCGATCTTTTAATGAAATTTTCAATGGCCGTTTTGCATAAATGCTGCGGTATTTCATTAATGCAGCGACCAATTTTCTCTTTTAAGGCTTGAGTCGTCGTCGGCTTATTCGCGTAAACCATCGACTTCAAAAAACCACAAAGAAAAAAGTCTAATGGTGTTAAATCCCACGATCTAGGCGGCCAATTCTGGTCTCCAAAACGCGAAATAACACGACCGGGAAATTACTGATGTAGCAATTGAATTGTTTCTCTGGCTGTATGATATGTGCCGCCGTCTTGTTGAAACTACATACCCTCCACATACATTTCTTCAATTATAGGCACGAAAAAACTGGTTATCATTTCACGATACCGAACACCATTGACTGTTTGCGCTTGACCTGCATTTGAGCGACATCATCACGTACAGCTGCGACATTTTCGGTCGATCGACCTGGCGTTGTTGTCTTTACATCACTAACAGACCCAGTTTCGGCAAATTTATCCATTAATCTCTTTACAGTTGACTCTTTTGGAGCATTATTGTGACCCCAAATTGATCGCAAATTTGCGAACTGTAGCCGCAAAACTTTCACAATTTCGGTAAAACAATTTCACAATGAGAATGCGTTGATTATTCGTGTAGCGCTCCATTTTTACTAACCTCGTACCTTCTACTAGCAAACAATAACAATTGTTCAAATGTCAAACAATGACATTTCGAATGGCGCCAAATTTAAATCTTGCGTTCTTGTTGGGACACCCTTTACATAATAAATTGGAATTAAGTGTAAATATGTATTTCTGCAGCTAAAATACTTTATTGTGACAGAATCTGCATTTGACTATTGTTGGGGCCGATCCCACTAATTCTATTTATATAGCAATTAATATTTAAAAGTTGTTTTTCATAATTTTTATTATTATTTTTTTTCAATATGATTTAATATGTAAAAAAAATGGTGAAATGAAAACAATAAAAGTGATTTATGTTTAACTAACAACATGTTAATAAGTCTTTTTGAATTGGTAGTTGAATAATCCCAATAAGCTCTCAAAAAATTAAAATTCAAGTACTTGAAATTTAACTGGAAACAAAGTTGAATTCAAACATTTTTTCAAGTAATGTTCAAGTTTGAAAATATTTTGAATAAAAATATCAAACAACATACAACATGCTCAAACCTTGTCAAATAAGTAACTTATTTTTTAAAAAAATTTAGATTGTGGTGAAAAATATCAAAGATAAATAAAAAAGTGATTTTTTAAAAAACAAAAGTTGATTCAAATCGTGAACACAATAGTGAAGGTAGATGTGCAGAAAATAATTATAAGAAAACTTGTCGATTGCATTTTCTTTTCTTTTTTAAAATCATTGTTTTTGAAGCTTGAAATATAGTTGAATTCAATGAATTCAATTGTAATACAAGGTTGAATTACAGTATAATTCAAGGCTTGAATTGAACTGTAATACAATTGAAATGTTCGAATTGAATTCAAGTTCCCATTTCACTGGAGAATGCTATTGAAATAAAGTGTAAATCAAGCACAATTCAACCCTTGACAATTGAATATGTGACTTGAATAACAATTGTTTTACACTTGATTTCAAGCGAAATTGCTTATTGGGATTAATTCGTTATTTAAAGTTGTTAAGTTGACTTCACTAAATGTTAAAATTAATCAGATCTTATTAATTTATAATCTCTGTAATAAGGAAGTAAACAAAGTAGGGTAAAGGAACACCAAGTAGATAAGAGTAGATTATATTAGTGTGCACTAGAAGAGAGTGGTATCGTGTAATGTTTTTTTAGTGTGCTGTAGTGAAGTTTAGCGTAATGAAATGTAGTACAGTGTGTGTATTGCAGTGTGGTATAGCGTATAATGGCATAGTGTACTGTATTGTACTATATATGTCTCTTATGCGAAAGCGACTGCTAAATTTAAAGTTGGTTAAACAAATGAATTTTGTATGATAAAACCGGTTTTAACTAATGCTTTAACTTTAACTTTATTTATAAGACCTAGGTTCAAATTGGTATGTATATGTTTATCTTTTGTAGCAGTGTTTTATTCAAGAAATAACTGTATTAATAGTCCTAAGAAAGAAGTGGCCATGTAGCCCAATATCTAATATAAGTACAGCGGGACTACAACTTCGAGTCAGTTAAATATCTTTGCTTGTCTAGGTCTCACATCCTTAGCAAAATTAATGCTTTACTGAAGTGTTTTTTTTCAATGATTCAAAAGTGATTTCATAACTATCTGCAAAGTAAAGTAGAGCAAAGAATTTTTTATTGGTACGAAGCAGCCAGCAATAGATATAATAGCTTCAATTTCTGTTTTCATTTTTTAATTTGGAAAAGTAGAGTTGAAACGTTTACCTTTATCCTTACTACTTATTTATAAATCACTATTATTAAAATTATCATTATAATATTTTACTATTTGTTTAACAATTAACGCTGAACTATTAATTTATATACTCTATAAACAGACATACTCGCACACGCATATATACATATATGTATATATAAATTTATAATCGCCCAAACAATAGCTTTTAGACAGATACACTTAATATCTTATGCAGAACAATAATTACGGTTTGTTTAGCTCCCAGCAATACTATTTAAATGAAGTTGAAACAGTGCACACCTTCCACCCAAAAATATAGTTGTAATGGACTTTAACAAAACACAAATACAATAATTCATTCAACGCTAACAATGGAAAATGACCCCCCAACTGCTAATTATGAAATACCATCATATAAGCATTTAACACCTTAAAAACACAATAAAATATAATTTATCGTTTTAACGCCATTTAAGCATAAAATGCACAGCGCATGAGCAAAAATTTAAAACAATATTTTAGGACGTTGAAAGTAGAGATGTGCACGTGAGTGTTTTCTGACTCACGACACGCACGCTCACGTAGAAAAATATTTTACTCACGCACTTTCACGCACGAATAATTTTGAAAATTTTCACGATCACGCACGCTCAAAAATAAAATATTTTTAATCACGCACGAGTGGTTTACAACTTATCACGATCACGCACGCTCACGAAAAAGTATATGTATAACATACTTTTCATGTTTTTTGGGTTGAGAAATAGGTTTTTACATATACATAATATGTGTATATTTTACACATATTTATGTATTTATTATATACACATCTATGTATATATGTATACTCGTGTTTTTGTAAAATTTACAATGTAAATTAAAATAAAGCAAAGTTAATTTAATGTCGTTTTAAATATTCATATTCGCGGATATAATTTTAAATATTCGAATTCGAATTCTCGTATATCAAAAATTGACATTCCGCACATGTATGTATGTATAGGAATGTTATCTCGTGAGAGCGTGAGAATTCGTGCGTGATTATTAAAAAAGCTCACGCACGAGTAAATTTCTTTCAGTCACGCTTACGCACTCACGCGTGATTAGTTATAATATTTGATCACGAATCACGTGAATCACGCGTGACTCAAGCGTGACACGATAAAATCACGACATTTGTACATCTCTATTTGCTTGTTTGTTTGTTTGTTACTGTTCTCTCTCTCTCTTTTCTAGCCATAAATATGTTGTACTAATTAACAAAGTTGCTAATTAATGTCAACTAAATACATACATACGCTTTTGTTTCTTTTGTTAAACACACTGTTAGAAATTAATTTATGTGGTAAGGTTTGTTTTAAATAAAACCCAACAATCTTATGCTTAAATCAATTTGCTTGATATGAATACTTTAAAGATTTTATATACTTTGATTTATAATATTAAATTTTCGAAATAAGTTTTCCCCTTTTCGTTTATTAAACATGCGAATTTTATAAAATGACAGCAAAAAAAATTTGAAAAAATTGAAAAACTTAGAGCTAAAGGAACTTGCTTCTTAAGAGCGATAAATATATAAATAAATATGTAGTTTTCATCAATAACAACGTATTTTATACATTTCAATATATTTCGAGTTTACGATATCAAAGTGTTATATTTTAATTATTTTTAAGGAAGTTCTAAGAAATTTTTCAAAAACATGTAGGCATGTACATTATTTTTTTTTTCTTAAACAACAATAAACTTCCAATTTTATTGGAATCAAGTTCAAAATTAATTTAAAAAAAATTGATTTTTGGACATACGCTGATATTAATGAAAATCATAGAAAAAATAATAAATAATATGCAAAATGTGATATTTAAACTTTCGTTGAAGCTTTGTAGTAGATCCGCTTAAAACTTATTTATTATATTCAATAATATTGAAAATATCTCCAAGTTTTGCCTAAACTATAAATTAAAATTCCCTTCTATCGCAGCAACGAAACATTTAAGTTTAAAACACCTAATCTGGCAGCCCTGGCATCAATATTGTCTTTTATTATACAAGTTCACTTTAGCGTATACTTAACACCAATTTATGGATTTGTTCGTTATTATGGCAATTACACATATACACAGACACAATACCTCAATTGCCCTTCATTAGTATTTGAATATACAAGTTCATATGTACCCTGCAGGAAGTGCGAATAGTGAAATTGTAGTTATTTACTTGTGACATTGTCAGTAGTACTACTGACCAGGTGTACCCCAGCTAATGTAATCATCTATTGACATTTAACATTCGCTTGTCATTGAAAATCCACCACTAGACTGTAGCACTACTAACTAAGTAGTTCTTTTGGGACAACATGGGGACATTGACACCCAAGATTCACTGGTAAATTTTAGGAGCTCTGGTCTACAATATAAATATTTCCTCGCTCGTTGTCAATAGTAAAATTATAGTGATTTTCTTGTGACTTTGTCAATAGTGCTACTGACTAGGTGTACTCCAGCCAATGTAATCGCCTATTGACATATAACATGGGGTTGTCATTGAAAATCTACCAGTAGACTTTAGCGCTATTGAGAAGGTAGTTCTTTTACGACCATATGGAGATATTTGAACCAAAGATTCACTAGTAGATTTTAGTGACCCTCGTCTACATATATTTATTTAATATTATTGCACAACATAATAAAAAAGAAAAACAAACTATTGACGCGTTCATTGACTATATCACCAGAAATACACTGGAACTGTCGTCTCTAACGTATCTCTACTCGCGCATAAAAAGAAAGTTGTCGACATTTTAACTAGTGCAATTGTCGCTGGAGAAATAGTATTGACATAGAGACATATGGTTCTAGGCTGACTAGAGGGTATGTAAGTGCTCGTGTGTGTATTTGATATTATGTGGTGAAGAGTTTACATACGTTTTGTAGAAGAAGACTATCGCCCCGTATACGTGTTTGTTGCATTTTGTATGCGTTTATTCGTGTTTACGGATATGTAACTGCATGCCTGTGTAGACTTATGCGATTTTATGTGCTTGCATTTACACAGGGTTTGATTGTATTTGTTTACTTAAGTCCATTATTAACGAAGATAATTGTGTTTTATTCGTGCACACACAATAGAGTAAGTTTATGTGTGAATAGGAGATGCTCCTTTTGTACGCAGTTGTATCATCGAAATTAAGTCCTGCAGCATTATATTAAGGGCGACTTTTTGGGTTCGAGATTAAGATTAGTTTATTTCTCCAATTAGCTAATCCGAAAATTAATTTAATCTCAAATTAATTCAGTTTGATATTTTTGAGTGGTAGTTTAAACTTCTTATTATGTGTAGTATTACCATATTGAGAAACAAAATAGTGGCAACATTTTCTGTGTAAAAGTCATACATGTTATCAACACACTGTGATTTTTTGTGGGAAGAAGAAGAAACTGCCATGTATTATTATTAAAAGTAAAATATTGCGCATGTTAAAGGTAATAGATAAATAATATAAAATATATACATATATATATATTTATTTATGTGTTTTTAAATTATTTTATTTTGTAATTTTTACAAAAAGTTATATGTTTCACAAGTGTATGTTGTCAATATTAATGCATGATTAAACCACCACGATTGCCCGCTTAAACTAGCAAGTAAAACCATATAATCGACTACTCAAAAGTCACAAATGAAGATAAAGGTTAATTTAATCTCTAATCTTCAACTCAAAAAGTCGCCCTAAGAGTCTAATTATTATAATAATTTATTCGACTTTTTTTTATTAAATAAACACAAATTTTGATAAACAAATAAATAACACTGTAAAATTATTACAAAAGATCTAAAGCTTTAATAAAATTTGCATATAATTAACAGTCTTAGCTATTTTTAAAGAAAATTTAAAATTGTGGAAATATTTATTGATAAACATGAAAAATTTTTGATTGTTGTTGGCTAAGCAACATCTATATTACTGTTTAAGAAGCTCGTCAGCAGACTTTAACTAAAAAATTCTTGAGAAAAGCTTAAAAAAAACTACATATGTACGAGGGCGGTTCAATACGTCCGTGACTATGTGAATGAAACACAGTCTTTTTTTCAAAGCAAAAATTTATTTTTCAACATAATCTCCTTTTAAGTTAGTACACTTTTAGTCCAACGTTTCTCCAGTTTTTGTATCCCTTCCAAAAAATAAGATTTTTCAAGGTCCTTAAAATATATATCTAATAATTTCATCGTTGGAACTAAATTGGAAATAGGAAGTATCACTACGGGATAAATCCGGAGAATATGGCGGATGGGGTACCAATTCATAGCCCAATTCATAGAGTATTGCCATGGAGACTGCACACGTGATATATTTAGAGCAATTTTAAATAAATCTGCTATAAATTGAAGATACTTCATTTCAATTTCTTGTGCCCGAGTGATAATTCAGCACAAGAATATAAAATTTCATTTTGCATGTGTATGTGTGTAAATTTGATACAAATATTCACAAAATGTATGAAAAACTCGCACCTGAGTACATAGATATAGAAATGATTTTATTTTTATTTATTTATTTGTTTCCTCAGTCCTACTGCAAACACCCAAAGTTAAGAGTTGCATAAAACGGAGGAGAATTATTGTTCGTTCGTTTGGTTGACTAAGTGAGGGGCTGATGCTTTCCAATTTTATAAATTCATAGAAAAATGAATTTCATTCAGTTACACAGCTGTGGAGACCAGACTAAATATGTGTTCATTTCATATTTTTTTTTTCCTTTTTACTTGAAATTTATCGGTCTTAACCAGTATGTAAATAAATTTTATTTTGATTTGATTGTACGAGTATTTGTATTCAAATATGTATTTTGTTCTTATTTATTTTGCTGCTTCTTGTATTAAAACCAAATTGAAACGGATTGAAATATGAACATGTTGTTTTTTTTTTCAACAATCAACTTTTATGCTAAATTTTATAATACTTTGAATTGTTTTTCTCTCAATTTATCTACATAGTAGGTATGTATGTACATGTGGGCCAAAAATTTAATTGCGTTTAGTTTCAGTTATTTAGAAAAAAAATCACATTTTATATTGAATAGAAATGTACAGATTTACGGGCTAAAATATCAATCAATATTTAATTTTTTATTTTAAATTTAATACTCGTATTAAATGCTAAAAAATATTTTCTTTGGAAATATTTTTGTTGATACATAGCATTGATATTTGTTGCTTGGAAAAACAATAAAGCTTTTACTTGTTTTACTTACTCGACATATCTTCACTGTGTTCATCGTCATGCATTTCCTCATCTCTGTCATAATTACTGCTGCCACTACAACTCCATCTTTGATTGTTGTAGTGTTGTTGTATGGTCCTTCCTGTGAATTTATTGGGGTCCAATATATTTTCAACGGAAAACGCCAAACGCTTTGTTGTCTCCTTATCACTAGTCGTTGTTGTTGAAGAGGTTGTTGAAGTTGGTGATGTGGTGGTTAAAGCAGCATTGGAATTCGGCACAGATCTAGTCAAATCAACAGGGCAGACCTTCAATGAGAAAAAATGTAACAACACCAAGTATAAGCTTAAAATTTATTATTTAAAGTTTTTTTAACCTACTGCAAAAGGTGATTTTGAGTTTGTTACATTATTTGTGAAACAAATTGAAGGTTTAGATACATTTAAAATTAATATTACATTTCATGTACGCCTCCAAAATCAACTGTTAGGATATCTTGAGACAATGACACGTTTATAAAAGTGGGTCCTCCCACCCATAAAAATTAAATATTTTGTATGTTTATGTAAAGTATTTATAATTACCACAAATTTTGCACACGTATTGAGCTCTCATCAAGACATTTCGAAAAGTAAATAGGACCTCTCTTATTCACACTCAACGTCATATTGCTGTGCTTACAGCTTTTAGAAACGTTTATTTATTAAATTTCTAGCACAGAAAAAATATAATCAAAATGCAACCAAAAAACAAATTGTTAATATATAATTTAATAAAAAGAACGGGAAAATTCCTATATACATACCTACATACATACAAATAATACATATAACAAAAATTAAAAATTTGAAAAACTCCCGACTTTTTTCAGAAAAGATGTTATATCTTCTAAACTTTTGGACCGATTTTCTTCAAACATAGCTAAGAACCCTCTCGATCAAGTCATCTTTCAAACAGAAAAAACTAAATGACAATTGGTCCAGCCGTTTGGCCTGTACGTGGACAGACACACAGATACACAGACACACAGACACACACTACAAACTTATAACACCCCTTTTTTAAGTCGGGGGTTAAAAATTAAAAATCATCATTGTTGATATAAAAAATTAAAATTTTTCCAATCAATTAAATGACTTAATAAAATTATTTTTTAAGTTATGTAATAACGGAATGCGCACAAACACGTAGTGGAACGGAACAAATAGCTGTTTTCGAGAGCCACTACACCTTCCTTGTGCTTGGTCCACTGCATGTGGTGTCTTTTGATGTAAATTTTTGCTAAATATACGCAACTTTTGTTGCAAATGGAATATGTGAATTGTTTTGATTTATCGTTTTTCAATTTGCTGAAAGCTTTTTTGAAATGAAAGTTCAAATTTACCATCTCTAAATTAACAACAGTCTTGCCATTGTCGTTTGTTCATAACCTCGCCCACCTTTTTAAATTCAATATTCTGCTGTGACCAAAGCTGATTCATCTAAATTTTCGATGAAATAGGCTAACGAGAAATACATAGAAAAAAGAAAAACAACCTTTTAACTCAAAGTACGTGTAGCAAAAAGTTAGAATGTGGATATGTCAATTTGTAGCGTAAATCTTCAGGATTCGGTAGCAACAGAGGTTTTTTTTCAAAGGAAACGAACGACACACTCTAACTTTTTTTTTTAAATTTACATACTTTCTTGCGGCATCACTACTGTGGCTTTATTTCGCTTTAGATCGCAATAATTTTGTATATGTGACGCACAAAATAGAAAGGGACCTAAGGGTAAAAACCGGTTTTGTTCAGGAGAGCAATTTTAAAGATTTAAATACGTGTATCTTTGGTGTACCATCACATCATAAAACGCGCTTATCTCTGGGAGGGAACACTTTTGGGGCATGGCATCGGTTTCATTCGATGCTGTGATGTTGTCCACATAAAATAAAAAAAACTGATTTTTTTACTAGTGTTGTTAATTATTCGTCTTTTATATTTGTTCGAATAAAATTTCGTGATTTTTTCTTGTTCGAACAGACGAATAATTTTGAACTTTTGTTCGAATATTCGATCGAACAAAGAATAAAAAAAATATATTCGAATAATCTTAAAAAAGTTTGCAAAAAACGACACGCATGTGTATTAGTTAAATTTTTTTTTATTAACAAACGAAACATTATTCATCACACAAGAAAAACATATGATTTCAATAACACATTTAGAAATATTAATAACAAAACTTAAAAATTTTAAGAACCTTTGCTGCAGTTGACGCTGTAGTATAAGTTAAGAACTCTGTGTTCCACTAATACTATTGAAGTAGCAGAATCGCAAAAAAGAAGAGAGTAAGTTAATATATAGAAAATTTAAGATAACTTCCAATCCACTAGACCGATTTTCTTCAAGTATAAATTAGAAGATACGATCATGTCACCTTTCAAACGAAAACAAAGCAAATAAAAATCGGTCAAGCCGTTCGGGAGCTACGGCGTCAAAGACAAGCAGATCTAACAGAATATATCTAAAAACGAAGTGATACTTTCTAAGCGGCTGGACCGATTTTCTTCAAACATAGCTAAGAACACTCTGGATCAAGTCACGTGAACTCGCAAAAAAACAAACAGATACACAGACACACAGACACACACTACAAACTTATAAATTTTTTTTCTCTTTTTGTGACGTATTTTAAAAAGTTGGTATTTAATGCTTTTTTTATGTCGTTCAATATTTCCATTTTTAAGGCTTTTTATTAGAGAAAATCATTTTTTTTCTAATCTCTTTATCAGAAACTATAAGACACCTTCTAATTCCATGAAAGAAGCATTACCTTTTCCCAGAAAGAAAAAAGATGAGTTTAGCGAAGATATGTATGTTTATATGTGTACATACAAACAAGCTTACACAAGTATTTATAATTTGGAGTAATTTGATTACTTATGCCCATTTTTTCAGTTGGTAATCAAACCGTAATTATTTTTAAATTCTAATTAAATACGAAATTGTGTTTTTGAGTACTTATTTAAATAATTATTAAATGCCCAACCTTGCGAAATTAAACACTACTTAAGTTTTGTGATTGTACCATATGTTTTTATGCGTGTGTGTGTTTACTGAAAACATGCAAATGAGTATCATGCGGTCGTATTAAAAAGAATTTCGTTTAAATTTCATAAATATATAACATATACAGCACAAAGTTTCATATCATGGAATAAAGTAATATAAAAAGGCATTATGATGTTCTTTTGGTATCATAAAATGAGTTATGCAATTTAATTTTCTACATGTTGATAACTTAACTTTTTTGTTTACGTTAAACAGCTGCTGTTTGAAAAGCCTTCAATAATACTGGGACATTTTGCAGTGCTACCGTACTTTCAACGTAATTTAATAAGAACTTTAAATAACCACTGAAAAAATGAAATCGTGTTTAATTACAACTTAATTTTAAAAAAAATTAGCTAATTACGTACTTAATTTTTTAGTTAAAAACTGGGGGCTAATATCATATTGTTAACAAATTAAAAAGTAATGAAATGTAAAATACTTTTTATATAAATTAGTTAAGGAAATTGTTCGAATATTCGAATATTCGACAAAAATGATTCGAATAATTTTTTATTCTAAATTGAATATTTTTGTTCGTTCGAACAAAAATGATAAAAAGTTGTTCGAATATTCGAACAATTTTTGTTCGAATGACAACACTATTTTTTACCCTTAGGTCCCTTTCTCTATGCGCTGTCGTCGGTTATTTTGTCTTTGCCAAGCAATTGGGTTGAATTGTTGCGTCTTAGCAATTTTATTAATAAGAAATGCATAACTTGCCATAACAAACACCACTTGATCTTTAATTGCATGCAGGTTAAGAATCTGTTTAAAATTTCTTATTCCCACATCGTCTTGTTAATCCCCCTCCCCACCTGACATAAATTCATTAACATATACATACTGCAGCAAATGTCCAAATTATAATATTGCCAATGGAGACAGCTCATTTTCGGTGCTTGGAATAATTGCGACAATAATTGCCCATTACATTTTACGTTTCTATCCAAAGGACTCTTACGAAACTTCGTACATGCTTAGGCTTCTCGTAATGGCACAAGAAAGCATTTTTCAAGGCATGCTAGCGTATACCTATCAAGCTCTAGCCCATTTTTTTATGTTACTTTAATTTATGGCTCGATTATGGATGGCAACCGAACTTTGGTTGCGTTGGTAGTTGCCGAAATGGTATTACGGATGGCAACTGGCAACTAACAGCTGGTAATTTCAGTTGCCATATTGGCAACCACAAATTTGTAGTTGCTGCATAGTTTTATTTTATTATTATTTTAATTTTTTAATTTCTTCTATGGATATGTAAAGAAAATATGCTTTACAGCTAAAACAGAGATTCTTCAAACTTATTTTAGGCAACAACATTTACCCACAGTAGAGGCGGTAATTCTAAAGAGTCGTCTAATAGATTCAAGTTTTGTACTCCCTTCTCTTCACCAACAATTAATTCCACTTAACTAATAATTTTTATGATCAGTAATGTTTTTAAGCACATTTACTCAAAAATTTTCTTTTTAGCACTTGTATTTTGTTAACTACATACTTTTCTCTACGTGTAAAATGTTCATTAATATGGTAACACCAATGTCAATATTCGCTTAGAGTTTTCTAGCAGTTTTTTTCTTTTTATATAAACACACACACATAATTATGTATGTCTTTCTGTCTGTCATATATAAACCAATGTATATGAAAACCGTATTTTAACATTGATTCGTCTTTTCTATCTCGAATAATAAAGAATTGCTTACTTAAAAATCAAACGTTATTGTCGTGCGTAAAACTTAATAAGGAAAAGGGTTATGTCAAGGTTAACCATACAGAATAAAATGCAATAAGTTAACAATTTCGTATGTTTTAAATATTTTTTTAGTTGCCAATCTGTCATCATCGTATTTTCGATAGCTTTTTGGCAACTCGAGGAAGTTGCCATACATAATACAAATTTTAAGTTTAGTTGCTTTGCTAGTTAACTCGGCAACTGAAGTTCGGTTGCCATCCATAATCGAGCCATTAATTTAATGAATTTTTAAAATTCTATAGGAGGAACACATAAAATAAATTTCATAAATAAATAAATATTGTGTTCATATAAAAACATATATATTTAGCTTTAACTTGTATGCGCGTATTGTTGCCAATTGTCTACATTCTAGTTTCTGCTACTCCTGAACACACACAATCATGAAAACGAGGATAAAATGTATTTCAGCGCAACAAATTGCAATTAAATTCGTAATAGATATGTACATATCGCACACTAAATAATAAACGGTTACAACTACGTAAAAACATCCCAGATGCTTAGGAGTGGAAAACAACTTTTGATACTTCCCAAATGACGCAAGTATGTAGCATAAGAACAAGCATAATGGTATTTTATATTGTTTAAGAGGCTTGTTCAGTGAACTGATTTATGAAACAAGTATTTATACAAAGAAAAAACCCGACTGCGATCAACTTTGAACTGTTAAATATCCAAAATATTCATTCGAAATGAAAAATCATAAGAGAAATCTAGAGATGATTTTAAAATAAGTGCCGAGTGATACCCATATTGATATAGTTCGCCGACTTTTTATTTTTTAGTATTTACAAAATGGCGTCTGTTGGCAGCCATATTGAATTTTGACAATTAGGCCACTCCCTGGATTACGACAAATCGATTGACGTAAGAATCATAAAAATCGGTCTACGCGTTCGCTTTATATAGTGCCGCAAAAGAACACACATACATACATACATAGGCTGATAAACACAATACCCTTCTTAGCGTTGCTCAGTCGGGTAAAAACAAAGCCATTTTGATCACTTTGAGTTGTGACTGTTTATGATTTAGTGTGATTGTTCCTAGTTTATGAACATATATACATTTTATGACTTCTGAAAGGTAAATAAGATTCGTCACAGCCAACTATGGCAGTATAATTTTTTTTTTTTTTAGAAGAAGTCATGGTATGGATACAAGAAGCAGTTCTTGGAAGACATTCGGTATGAATTTTTTGACATAGAAAGTGTCAGAAAAGGCCTCAGCACTTATTTTATTCAACATGCAAACACAGAAAAAAATTAACACATTTAATTGCGAAAAAATACAATTAAATTTAAAGTAAAATTTAAAAATTTATTTTAGTTAGTGTAACTTTTTTTAATTCGAGTGATGATTAAAAATAAAATTAAATATTTAATTGAGTCAATTAAATGTTTGCTTAAAAATTTAGATAACTAAAAAGTTTAGTTGACTCAATGAAATTTTTATTTGATTTTTGTTATTTTTTAACCGACTTCATTTTCAATTAGAGGTGCTGATTGGGAAATATTTTGTCAGTGAAGCGTACTCTGTCGTGAAAGAAAGTAATGCTAAAAAAAAATCAAATCTGGTAAAAATTGTATTAACTTAAAGTTAGTTAAGAACAGAATCTTATCGAACGTTTAAAAAGTTTTTCATTATTAGTTTTTCATTATTAATTTAATTTACTAGGTAGGATAAACTTTCCTGTGAGTTATCGCTCACTTTAGATAAAAGTAAAATTGTAATGAAAAATAAGAAAACAGCAAAATGCTGTACAGTGCTGGCACAGTGCTCATATTCGTTGTGAATGTGAATCACATGCAGGCGACCCAGATATATCTTGTGATTGTCCTAATAATAATAAACTCGATTAATAGTCTTAACACAGAAGTGAAGAAAGTGACAAGTAAAAAAAGCTACAATCAGGTTTTTGTTAAAATTCGTGGGAAAAAGAGAAAAGCATAGTGTATTTGGTTGTGTAGTGTATAACTACTTACCAATTAACACAGCTAATAAAAATTTATTGCACTAGAAAGACGTAGCAAAACAAAAACGACAACAAAATTTGAGGGAAAACGAGACTGGTCTTAAGACCAATCAGTGGCCAGAAGTAAACGGAATTTCTGCTAAATTTCTAAAAGCAGACCCTTATACAAGCGCGTAAGTAACCCACTCTATAATCCGCAACTTTTGGGAAAATGAAATTCTGCCTGACAAAGTGATAGAAGTCATAATCATAAACATTCCAAATAAGGGAGATCTTACGAACCCAATTAATTGGCGTGATATTACTTTAGTCTGTATGGCCAACAAGGTCATTGCCCAAATAATTGCCAAAAGATTCTCCGCTAGGGTGTTACCAGCACTAAGTCCCAAATCACAATATGCAAGTCTTATTGCTAAGCTGATTAGTTTTAGGGAGAGAGAGAGAGAGAGAGAGAGACGAGGGGAACAGAAACGTTTCTTTTCCCCCCGTCTCTCTCTCCTAACAAACTAATCAGCTTAGCAATAAGACTTGCATAGTGTGATTCGGGACTAAGAAAGGAACAGATGGGACTGAGACCGCACAAATCCACTATGGACCATATAAACAGTCCTCGTGTTATCGTCGAGCAATCTGTTGAATGGCCATCACCACTCTATATACATGCTTTATACTCTATATACAATTCTTAAAAGTGCCTATTAAAAGTGTCTATTAGCTCACAGCTTCTCAGATCTTGCATCAAACCTGCGAAGTATAACAACAACAACGGATGCGGCTGGATTTAAAATTAAAACTGCAAAAATTAAAACCCTGCGAGTTATTGCAATGTCTCAGAAACTATTTACAATAAAAAATAATCAAATTGAAGATGTCAGCCAGTTTTGTTACCTTGTGAGCATAATTTCCAAAACTGGCAGGTGAAGTGAAGGCATTGATAACTGTCTACCGAAAGCGCGACAAACTTTCGGTCGTTTAAGACCCATTTGGAATTCGTCTTCACTTTCTCAGCGCATATAATTAGAAATATTTAACACAAATGTCAAGTCCACTCTCCTCTACTGTTACGAGACATGGAACACAGCCCCACGACACATGCAGAAAATTCAGGTATTTGTGAATCAATGTCTTCGCAGAAATAAAAAGACGTAAATGGCGTTGTATTGTTCACACCTTAAGTAGATCGAGGAACGACATCACAAGAAATGGAACCCACACGGAAGTCGAAGAAGAGAATGCCCAGCTCATACGTTGAGAAGGCAAATCGATTTAGAAGTAGCTAGAATGAGGAAAGCCTGGGGCGAAGTGAGAGCGTTGGCACAAGACAGAAATATGTTCAACTACTTTTTTGAGGCTCTATGCTCCTTATAGGACCATGGGAATACATATATATACAAGTTGTACTAATTTCCCTGAATGATTTTTTGCTTTCGTATTAAACTTCTTTCCTAACCAACTTCTGATTAATTTCAATTGTCTCTTTAATTTTTTCAGCTCCCTTGATTTTTAAATTGTCGAAAAAAAAATATTTATGTGTGTTTATATGTATGCAGTTAAAGCATATCCCAGCAAATACAGAAATACACCATCTGTATTGCCAAACGTATTACCTGGATGAAAAATATTATTGCGGCAAATAATCGATTTCGTATTGCAGAAGATACTACCTTCGAAATGAAACGTGCCTCGACGGGAATATTTCCAAGCAATATGAAAGCGATAAACTAGCAATATCGCCAGATAACCACTAATAAGAAAATAGGAAGTAATCGCCAAAAAGAAGATTTTGCATTTCGTAAAATATCGTATTAATTTATATATGTATAACCACAGATTTTTATTTTAAATTTAATTGCTTATAGACATATAAATCATAGTTACAAATATTACAATTTATAATGAATTAATTTTCCAAAGGTTCTGCTAACTCTCCAGCGATTTAATCACAGTGACTGAAATATAACAATTCCCAGCAAGAAATTAGACATTACCATCTCAACTACTTGCCATATAATGACTTACTTTTTTGATTGCCAAATTTAAGTACTCGCTTACAAAACACATTAGGTAAAATTTTAAAAATAGGAATCAGAAGTTGAACATATTCTTTGAGTTTTAAAGATGACGTGAAAATATTGCCAAAATATGTATACACAGAAAAATTTCAACTTAAAATCTACGTAAATAAGGTTAACCTAATCTTTTTCGTTTTGTTTTATGTTAATCTAACATGATTTATAGTAATTTTCAAAAAAAATTATTTCAGGTTAGTTTGACATTTGCGCACTGTTAAAATCAAAATGAAGAATCATGTTGAATCAAACTTATTTCAAGTTGGATCAACATGAATTTAATTTCATGTAGTAAATGTGTTTTATTAATTATCTAACTTACGTGTGGTTGCCATAGACATCAGAAAAATGTTTGTATATAAATTGGCTTCCCGGCCAAGATTTGAATCCGGAACTTATAACGTGATAGTCAACGTGCTTAACCTTGTAGCCACAACAACTCTAAATGTTCTTTAGATAACATTAAATATGTGCCATTATGAATAAAATTTTAATTCAATATTATTTCATTGATCATTTAACTTACAAATTATTTGAAAATTTTAGTTAAACAAAATACTTTGACTTGAAAATTTTTAAGTTTAAAATTTTTTAAGCGCACTAATAATCCCAAATTAATATTTTACTTATTAAGTAAAATATTTTTTATTAAAAATACAATGAAATTGATTATTGAGGGGTTTAGCTGGATCCTATGCGGATTTCACTGTTGCTAATGCAGATCATCAGGGAACCTTTACCCAAAGTTTCTTAGAACAACTAGAGTTATTATGTTATAAACTTTTATTTAAACAAATGAGAAGCTCAATAAAAAAAAACTAATGGAAAAAATAATAATTTCCTTCAATAAACAACATAACTACTCTCCAAGAATAGATTATTTTAGTCTCACGCCTTGTTAAAATCATTAAATTGGTAATCCAGTAAGGAACAGCTTCCAACAAAAATGCTTAATTCCACACTCCATTACCTTGTTTGGAATTTTTTGCTGGGAAATTATATTGAACTTGATCTTGTTCATATACGATACTTAGTTAAGTCAAACATTTTTTCGTTTTCCATAAAAATTCCGTCCATAAATTTTGCAGCTTGTCTTTTGCTTAGCTCTCTAATATTGTAGCCTTAAAACTTATTATCGTGGCGATTACGCTCAATTTATATAATTTTTTAAATACAATATGTGCATATCGTTACCTTAATATAGAAAAGCCCTTACTCATTATTTTTTTAAATCGAGTTTTTTTTTTTTATTTCGATAGAAGAACATTTAATGTATCGAAAAATGCGAAATTCACGATATCAAAAAAAAATAATGAGTTCGGACCCTTCTATATTAAGGTAACGATATGTATATATATATTTATAATTAATTTTGTTGTCTTTGTTACGTTATTTTATCAAAAATTAAAAAAATTCAATAATAAAAATAATGGTAGTACCATTATTTTCTTCCAGATCATATTGCTAAAGGCTGAAACTCACTATCCTACACAATCGTTCGACCTTTGAGAAAATTTGCAAAAAGACAATAGCATTTGCATTTTCTCAAAAGTGGAACGATTATGTAGGACAGGTAGAGCCTTGGGGAATGTCATCCATTTGCTCCCCATAAGCATTTTGGCCGGAATTCAAGTGGAATTACATTTGAAATCCAGTCACAATTTCCAATTTCCAGTGTTAAATTACAGTTGAAACACAGTTGAATTCAATAGCGAATCCAGCAAAATTAACCATTGAATTACAGTCGAACAAAACAGTACCTTTACAGTGTAATTCCAGCCTTGAATAACAGTGTGATTCAAGTTGAACCGAACCTGTTTTTACACTTGAAGTCAAGCATGGAATTGCAGTGGAACTCAAGTCGAACCGAGCCTGAGGGCAAGTTACGGCATCCGATACGACTCGTAAAATCGTGAAAACTATTGTTTTCACAATTTTAATCACCTTTTATTTTTTAAAAATCACTTTTTTATTTATATATGATTTTTTTCACCAAAATTTCAATTTTATTAAAAAATAAATTACATACTTATTTGACAAGGTTTGAACATGATGTATGTTGTTTGGTGTTTTGTTTCAAACTATTTTCAAACTTGAATATTACTTGAAAAAATTTTTGAATTCAACTTTGCTTCCAGTTAAATTTCAAGTGCTTGAATTTTATTTTTTTGAGTGCTTATTGTGATTGAAGCGATGTATAATGAAAGGTACACAGAAGCAAATATTCCTGCAATAAGCAGCTTTAATTGAAAATAAAAACATAAATCAATTGAAAATGTAATTGTGCCAGTTAAACTTTGTAATTAATTAAATTTTTAAACAAAAGATTAATTGACTTAAGTAGATTTTTAATTGATTCTGGGTCTTATCTTCAATTAAAGTTGTTTGTTGCAGCAATATTTTTTTTTCTGTGTACAGAATTATAAATGTATAATGAATTAAATTGAGACTAAACTTTAAGATAAGTAAAAATTGGTTTTGGAATATGCTCTTAAATTTTTTTTAAGATCCTATTTAATAAAAAACAGTTTTCGTAAAACTGGCTTTTATTAAAATCGGTTACTCCCATGTGATCACTTTTCCTTCATTCTTGAGATATTCGAACTACATTGAAGAAAATGCTCAATAATCGAACAGCATATATTATGAATTACTAGCTGATCCCGGAAAACGTTGTCCTCAATAATTTACTTTTTAACTTCAAATTACTCGATCTTATGGTCATTTGTTGGGTTAAGAACAAAACGGAAACCTATCGGGTATTCATTCGAAACTGTGTTGAATATTTCAACTCCACAGCTCTTATAGTTCCAGAGATCGTGCGTTAGGAACAAACACACACTACGATTTTATATATATAGATAGAATCGCAATGTTTCCCAATAAAGATTGTTTTACAAATAAATTCTTTAAGGATTCCTTTTTTAAAATTGGGACCTTTTAAGAGTCTGAAATTACTTTACAAATTTCCGTCGTTTAGAAACTTTTCGTTTTTTTTTAATAACGTCCTTAAGTTAGATTCACCAACCATTTGTTTCGGAAAAAATTTTTGTCTGGAAAAAAATTATAATCCTAGTGAGATAAAACTGATGACAAGGAGAAACTATATTTGTCTAAAAAGATTTTTCTTTGGAGCATTTTTCTTTGCATACACACTCATATTTCATACAAACATATGCAATAACGATTTTATTAAAAAAATTATTTAAAACGTTTCAGTAACCCTAATTTTCTCTCTTCTTTTGCAGATTGTCAACGCACAATTTAAACATCAACAACAATTGGTAAGTAAGTAAATAAACTTTTGCACAAAATTAATATAAATATGTATATTACTTACACTTACCGACGGTGTACCCTGCGAACCATCATTACTATCCTCATCATTGCCATCCACATTAAGCTCTTCACTTGTATCACTGCGCGCATAATTCGCGGCGGCAATTTGCCTTGATGTGGCAGCCGCCGCTGCTGCAGCTGCAGCTAAGCCACCCAATTGTATTCTAAATCCATAATCACTTAAATCCGGTCGATTGGATGGCGCTTGGCCATTTAGCGTAACTCCCGCTACGGCTGATGAACGTGCAACAGCCACTTGGGCTTGAGCAACCAATTTAAGTTTTTCCAAATCAATGTCATGTTGTGAGGACGATGAGCTCGATGAAATTGTGGTCGATGAGGAGGAAGGGCTTAATGTTAAATGTGTGGCGCTAAGAGGTGGAGGTATTGATATTTGACCATTGACTAAATGTGCTGGAGCAACAGCAGCAGCATGTGTGCTAAGCAGTAAAGATGCTGTTGCTGTTGAGGATGATGAGGGTAGCAAGGAATTCGTTGACAGTTGTATTGAGGGATTTGTTTCAACATGCGGTTGTAGCTGTTGTAGTTGTTCGGAATGCGGTATTTGTGTTGATGACTGCTGTTGTTGTTGTTGCTGCTGTATGTTGCGGTTGGGTGATGTTGGCGGCGATAGCAGAGAGTTTGTCGGTGAGGGCAATGTTAAGGTTGTTGTGGCATTGTTGCTTAAAGAAGTTCTTAAATGAAAGGTTGCTGCTGCTGCTGCAGCACCTGTTAAATGTGGATGATGAAATGCCTGCGGGTGGTGGTGTTGATTGTGATGATGTAGATTTTGTTGCTGCTGTTGATGGTGGTGATGGTGATGTTGCTGTTGTTGCTGCTGTGCCTGGGCAGCAGCTGCCAAAAATTGTGGATTTTGCAAAAGATGTGGATGTTGTTGCAGGAGAGCTGCGTGGGGATGTTGCAAAGGTTCGGGCCTCGCTAATTGCCTGACTGCAGGCGTTTCCATAAGCTTACGCTGTTGCTGGAGTTGAATAATTGGTGGCGTTTGCGATCTTCTGCTGCTATTTATCAGTGTTTCATTGTCTATTTCTTCGGCGTTAGGTGAAAGTCTTTGCTGATGTTGTTCCGTTAATTGTTTGAGACGTTCCATAGAGAACCTCAAGCCCTCTTCATTTGTTTTAAGTACGACATTATTGTTGTTATTATTGTTAATATTGTTGGCACTGTTGTTATTTGCCAGACTTTGAGTGTGTTGTGGTGTAATAATAAATTTGGGTATTTTCGCCGTAGGCGATTGTGTATCGACGTTCGAAACACTATTTTCATTTGCGTTTGATTTATTTGTTTCGGGGGAAGTGTTTGATTTTGGCGAATCGGGATTTGAATGGGGACTCATTTGGGGGCCGTTTAAAGGGGGTGAACTATTGTCTGCAGTTTTGTTAGGTGACTGTAACATCACCATTTTTGTGCGTTTTCTTATTTTTCACAAAATCAAACACTTATATGTTTTCTTTTTAAGGTTTTTTCTCTAGAATTTAAAAGAACTACTTCGTGTTTTTTCACTAAATATTTTGGATTTTTTTGAAACAAATTTTTCAATATTTATAATATGTATTTAATTAATTGATTTCTTATCAATCGTTTTTAACTTTTTATCATAATTCTCTTTTGAATTAAACACTTTTAAAGAAATATTTTTTTTTCGTTTAGTACCGTTTAATTTAATCAGTTATCCGTGTGTTGATTTAACAAAGTTGTTATCACTTTTAAGTCAACCAATCGACTGACTGTTTTATTGCGACATCCGTTTGCTCATAGCGGGTGATAATCCTGTTTAAAACTAATCACATCTAAGGGATGTTCTGATTTCAGAAGTGACTCTGATTACGTTTGCACTCCCTTGCTTCCTGTTTTGTTAAATAAATCTTATTTGAACAACACACATGTGTTCATTTTTGAAGTACAAGTGTAGACTGCGGCAAAAAAAAACTAGAAGCAAAGAAAAATAATTTATGAAAAAAAAAACTCACCCAGCTTCCCGCTTGGAGTGAGAGCAACCAGAAACCACTCAAAATTTTCTCACAGAGAGCATGTTTGGCTTTTGGGGTGATGATTTTCCAATTAGTTTTCTTTCTGACTCTTTGTTTCTCAATAGGCTCCACCTCTTTGTCTATAGCGAATTGAGTTATTTTTTATAAGTTCTTTGTTTCTTCATTTCACTGCTGCTCTTGTCAATTTGGAAAACCATCAATTTAATATTCCAGCTCCATTAGCTTTTGCTTCTCCTATTTTTTTGTGGTTAAACCTCCTCGGGTTTATTATTTCACGTGTTTTTGTTGTTTTCTTTTTTTTAAATAAAATCCTTAGCACTTCATTTCCTTTTAGAAGAGACTCTTTATTACTCAGCCTCTTTCTTTTTTAACTCGCATCCAACTGCCGTTGCCATTGCTTTCATTAAACGTAAGTAGTTGGGAATGCATCTGTGTTTGTAAGTATTTTAATATTGCTGTAGTTGTTTCCCCCAAATCGTTACTTACACTTTACTTAAAAGGATCACTATCACAATCTAAATGATTTAATTTGTTTTTTACCCCTCGTTAAACTAAAGGTCTTCGGATTTCGTCTCTAGCTTTGTTTCATTTAACAAACTCAAATTTCTTTTGCCCCTCTGCCTCTCCCACCCAACCAACACACACTACTCGCCCATATAACTTTCTAGACTCTGTCCTTTTAAGTAATCCATTTTGGTTTATGTATTCATATATTATATGTATTTATATATGTATGTATATTTTTGTATATGAATTTTATACTGTTGCTGCTTTTATTGCTATTTACTGTGGGCGTAGTAAAGATGTGAGTAATTGTCAAATTATTTAGCGCAAAATTTGTTTGTTTATACGGTTGGTTTGTTAGAAAATGAAAATTGCTTCATTTCATTTCTTTATTATCTTCACTTGATTTTTTTCAAGTCATTGCTATTTCTAGGGAAAATGTGTATATAAAAAAGCGAGGCTATTACGATAAGTACTTATGTGTTGTGATGGTTACGTTGAACTAGTGTTAGCAATATTTTGAAAGCTCAATAGGGAGCAATAAAAAGCGATTTTCTTTTAGCAACTCTATTGGAATGAAACTTATAGCTATAAGTTTAAAAATGACTTGCAAAACTTTCGCAAGTTCAATTGACACCGCAGAAATACTTTATTACAATTTATTATCCATGTTTATTTCCGATGTTCGTGCTTTTTTGTTCTTGCACTATGTTAGACATTGACATACTGCAAACGATTTTTTTCACACATAGGGCCAATTTCACCAACTTATTTAAATATCAATTCATATTTAAAAGTCATTTTTCCATACAAAATTTAATGAAAATTGACATTTAAATATGAATTGAAATTTAAATAGGGTTGGTGAAATTGGCCCATAAAGTTAAAATAGACATTTCCTTAAAACTAATGGCCTGAGCTTAATAAACAATATGAAATTTCTGTCATTAGATTAATTAAGTGTATCAGTAGCAATGAAGTTCTGGTTTCTTGATATTGCATGAAACATCAAAAAGTTAATAGTTTTAAGCTCTTAGAGCTGTGGTCACCAAGAAGAGAAAACGCTTAGAAGCAGTTCCACTGAAAAAAATCGCTCTTGTAAATGTTTAATTGGGTATATGAAAAATATTTTTATGGGTTAAGTTTATAAGAATGGAAGTTTGTATTTAGTGGTGCCTAAGACTGTATTGTATGTACTCGTTTTTTTTTTTTTTTAGATTTCTTGACACATACTAGACACTCAGCATCTGCAAAAGTATTTAAGCCAAACTTAGTTTTCAACTCTATATTCCACATATTTTTTCTCTTTGTTATGACAATAAAAAGTGCTGTTATAAAAAGATTTAAAGTAAATAATTTCTTTATATGAAAAATATAGAAAAAGTAAATTAAATCATTTTGGTAATGTTTGAATACTCTCGGTGTATTTTTTTCATAAAAATACGACAGAAATCTGCTCTTTTTGTGTGTGTTATGCTCTTGCTTTAAATTTCTGTTAGTAGCTGTTCTGTATACGTATGCAAAGTAGAATTCTAGCAGAGCCCTCAGTGCAATGGGATGGTGGACTCTGTAGAGTCTAGACTAATATTTTTATAAAGTATCGATATTTTGATGTATCTTGCCGAAAAAGTTTAAATTTTAATTTTTAATTTTGTACTAAAATAACAATTAAAAACTATACAACAAAAATCTGTTAAGTAGTTCAAAATTGAACACTATTAGCCAAGGTTTTGTGTAAAAATTTTTACTTTGAATACGAATTTCAAAAGGTTTGTTTTTTCTTGGTTGGGGAAGTCTACACAAAAAAGAAAGATTTATAAATATAATTAAATATTATTTAAAAAGCAACATGCAATGATTTTTATACAACATACAAACACGATATTTGTAACAATTAAAATTATTGTGTTATTTACAATTGAGTTGTTAACAAAACAAATATTTTTAATAAATTTTTTTTTTCAAATTCTAATGTGTTTCTTAATTATAAGCAATTGTAATATTAACAATGAGTGTTGTTTTTCAATTTTGTTTACTTATTAAAAATATTTTCAGTTAAATACACATACCAACAAGTAGTTTGTTGACAATTATTATAGCTTTGCTATTTATTTCTCGATACAGAAGTAATGATGTGATATTCATAACAAAAATAATCCACACTATTACAGTTATAAATTTATTTTTGTTTTAATTTCTTTGTACTTAACATCAGATTACGAAAATAAATGAAAGAAATTGTTTGATTATGTTTTGTTTCGTTCTTTGAAGTAAGTGAAATAAAAACAAAACAAAAACAATGAGAACGACTGCTCAATTTGTTTTTACTTTGTTTTTGCACATGAGCATAAACCAGAAAACACAGCCGATCGGCTGTAAGCCGGCTAACATCCGCCACCAATTTGTTTGGAAATTTTTCACTTTTTCGGTTACTTAAACGCTACCTAAACGGTGCTAAGAGTAATTCCTAGAAAATTGATATACTGCAGAAAGTTGTTTACTGAAATCTTACAGTGAGATTACACGAGACATAAGTTTGGAAATTTTTGTGTTGGCAATTGTCAAAATCTGTTGCTAACACAAAAAATGACTGTGTAAACCATAAATGTTAGTGTTCGAACACATGTTTGGAAACAATTGCTCAAACACAATTCTGAGCAATTATGTTAGGACACAAGGTGTCAAATTTACCTTTTTCGTAGAAAATAATGACGGGAAACTAGAAATAATAAGTTTATTCCAAAAAAAATCAATCAGAAGCTCATAATATATGCTCTGTGGCAGAAGTATTAAAAAATCAAAATGTAAAACGCGCATTTTGTATGCATACGACAACCTAAATTTGGAGTTTTAACATTATACGTCTAGCCACCCCTTAAAATAAGTTTGAACACAAACTTTTTTGTGACGTCATTTTGCCGACGTTATTTCTTATGCTCGGAAATAAAAATTTCTCGTCTATTCGTACTGTTAGGTACATTTTTGTAGTCGACTGTTTCTTAAATTTTGAACGGTTTGCTACCTATGGACCTGAACAGGGGAAAAGGTAAAAAATTTGAAATTTTTAAATCTTTTGCGATTTTGATCTTGAAGATGAAGTTTTTTTGTTTACAAGTTATGTTCTTTATAACAAGAGCTACATCTTTGCCTCAAAGAGTAAATCAAAATTCCGAACGGTTTGCAATATATGAGTCTAAGAAAATGCAAAAATGACACCGAAGCCCCAAGTCTTTGGGGGCACATAAAAAAATGTATGACTTGGGGCGAAACTGGGAGACACGGATCTTTTTTTTTTTTTTGTGTTTTTTTGTCACGTAGTAGTGTCTGCATATGGTTATATTTCAGGGAGTCAAAAATTACACAGAGTGTAATTATACTCTTAACATTAATCTTTATCCATTAATTATTGCAACATTTCCAGGTGTCTGACCATCGTTTGCTATTTACTCATGTAAATACAAGATACAGTCATTTCATGAAAAGAATTAAATTTTTAACATGGTTATTTTTCAAATAAATAAATATAGGGCCTGGCCGACTATGTCGGCAAGAAACTTTCTATATCTTACTTATATTGAAAACAAAAACAAACTTTCTTATTTTGTTTTTGTTTTCAATATAAGAAAGCGATAGAAACTAACTTGTTGACATTGTGGGTCAGGCCGGTCGACATCGTGGGTCAGGCCGATAGTTTTTAATATGACATAAATATCACCAAAGTATGTTAAAAGTTTTTTTTTTTTTTTTGGAAAAAAATTGTGGTACAAAAAAAATTTTACTCAATTTATTAGAATACGCGTATTAATGTAAAAAGTTGGTAGAAACTAAAATAAATTCAGTAAAGTGCGACTCTGACTCGCGCACGAAGGGTTCCGTACGAACACTAGATATGTAATTTAATACAAACTTCATCCTGTATAATATATAGTTTTGACATTTTTTTCGTTTTTGGGGTCTTTTCGGTTTTTTTGTTTTGGCAGTTTATGCGTTTTTTCGGTTTTGGCGATTTTTTTAAGTTTTGGCTCCTTTTTTAGTTTTGACACTTTATTTTCTCGTTTTGGCGATTTTTTTCCGTTTTTGGCGTTTTTTTCATTTTGGCGATTTTTTTTTGGCGATTTTTTTCATTTATGCGATTTTTTTATATAAATTTTTTTTAGTTTTGGGGACATTTTCGCGTTTTGGCGTTTTTTTTTCATATTGGCGATTTTTTTTCATTTTGGCGATTTTTTTTTAATTTTGGCGATTTTTTCGAATTTGGCGATTTATTTTAGTGTTAGAAATTTTTTTTTTAATTTTGGCGATTTTTTTCGTTTTGGCGTTTTTTTTTAATTTTTGGCGATTTTTTTTTTTTTGGTTTGGCGATTTTATAATTTTCGGTTTTTTTAGTCTTACCGTTTTTGAAAATTTCAAGTGTTTGCCTCTTACGGTTTCCAAGATATATTGCAAATTGTCAAAACTACATAGTCAAAATTGCATTAATTGATGGACCACCCTTCAATTTAAATTTTTTTAAATTGTAGTGTTAATTGTTGTAGTCTGTATTAAAATATACTAATTTTACAAATTTCAAGTTTCAATATACATATATATGTTCACACAATTGTATGTATATTACATGGGATTTTAACATTTTTCGTTGCTCGTTTTGGAACACCCTTTAATTTTTAATGCTCATGTATTTGTTGTTGTAGCGGCCAAGGTTCTTCATACTCTGTCCAAATTTCAGGTCCATAGCTCTTACGGTTCCTGAGAAAATACCATGTGACGGACAGACCGACAACGTAGCGAAAACAATAGGGTTCCTTTTCACCTTTGGTGTACGGAACCCTAAAAAACAAAACATGTCTAAATATTTGCTTTTTTATGCAGCGCAGTTCTGTAAACCAATCGATTTGAAATCGCACGATTTTAGAAAACGAACTCCGACAATAGAAATATTTGTTTAGATTTTTTATTTGTTTCTTATTATATAAATTATCATGTATGATTTCAAACATGTCTTCAGGGCCTTTATTAATTTTTTGAAAACGATAAATTTACTCGGATTTGCTTTACAGAATAGGGCCGATAAAATTTTCTTCGCATTATCTTTAAGCATTGGAGTTTTGTAAGCTTTTGTTTGAATTATGGTCTACTGGCGAGTTTTTTTTAACAGCAACGAAATGCATTTAGACGTTTTTAGCCAGCAACAAACTTTTTTAAATTTGAAATTTTATTAACCTATTCATAATTACACGTATTAGAAATGCCGAAGTATGTTTATTTGGCGTTAAGTCTAAAGTATTATATTAGTTGTTGGTTAAACATGTATTCCGTTTCAGCTAGGGAAACTCATCAATGAACTTCAACCAAAAAACGTATAGAAAATTTTTCTAATTGTTATTGAGAATTACGTACCTTCATATAATAAACTTCAAAGGCCTCAAACGAAAATTATAAATTCACAACAAATATTTATATTATATTTTGAATAAGTTTTTATTATTCTTTGAACCTTATTACAATCAGCTACCCTGGCCATTGATCAACAATAAGGCCAATAACGAGTATATGATGTATTTATTAAACGCATGCAATGATCTAAAATAGTTTGGCTATTTTGTAGTTTTCAGGTAGATATATTTTCTCTTTTAAAACAACAATGAAAATTTAATATTTCGAAACAACTTTTAAGTCTTTCACCATATCAAATCATGTGTGTGTACTTGTATTTATAGCAAATCATTCACTTTGCATGCTCAGATATACTTGTTTATTTCTAAGAAATTCTTATGTTTGTGTATGTAAATGATACACACAAGTTCTTAAACTTTCTTTCATATTTTTTTATTCGTAATGGCTGGTTTGTTGTCAGTCGTAGATGCATGATTGCATTTTACTTTTTTTTATACTTCTAGCTTTGCTTACATTTGTTTATTCTTCAAATATGTATGTACATGTACACATGCTGTTTTTGTTGTTGTACGTCAAGTTGCTCGTTAATTAATTATTGTGCAATTTATTTTTGTTTTTTAAATATTTGTATTTCGCGTTTGCATCTTGTGTAGGAGCAACGGCAGCACCACCATTATTACAGGGCCGTTTACATTGAGACGCTAATTAGATGTCATTAAAATGTTCTGCTTTCATTACAATCAACTGTGCATGTACGAATTATAGTCATTTATTATATTATTAATTATTTTAATGTAATACACAATTTCTAGCATATAGAATTTAATAACAAATGATTGCTTCAACCAAACACACAATAAAAATACTTGATACAAAGAATGTTGATATTTAATATTGCAAGTAGCCGTCGCAATGATCTGTTTCCTTTGAGCACATCGATTGTTTATAATTTACTATAGCGATGAAAAAAATTAGTTTTTAGTTTATTTGGCTTAATCAATCAATTAATAAGTAATTAAAATTTGTAAAGCAATTTTTTTGTAATTCAACTAATGGTTTTGTGAAAACAAATTTAACCGACTTCAAAAATAAGCAATAAAGACTTCAAAGTAGTTTAGATTCAGTCAAATAAAACCGTTTTAATGTGCCTTTCCTACAGTGCTATTCGGTTAATATTTTCCAAATCTTAATTTTTAACTTTTTCGGGCCATGCTAACGCACACGTTTGAAGACCAGCGTGCCAAATTTGGGCTTTTGACACTATTTTTAAAGCATTTTAAATACCCAAAATGCCAAATTTTTGAGCTTTAGAGCCAAACTAAGAAAAAGCACTAAGTAGTGCTTTTCAGAAATTTATGTATTTGTTTAAAATTACTTTAATAAAAAATTGCTGCATTTACTTTTTCATTGTAAAGAATATCTTTTTCGTGTGATATATTTCATTAAAAATGTTGATACTATTGCCGAAATAGAGTATAGCTTAGAAAATATTAAATATTATTGAACTTTACTCCAGGGATAGAATTGAGAATCTTAAAATTAAATCAACAACTTTCAAAACTTGTACTTTTTTGACCGTAATTGTAGTAAAAGATTTTTTTAGTTCAAATTAAATATTTTTATTTGTTTTTATTAAAATAATCGACTTTGTTCTGACTACCGAATCGTTTTCACAAATTTTGCTGGTAAGTTGGGATATTAAAGCTTATGGCTGGCTACACTTGTTAAAATTGAAATATTAAAAGATTTAGAAATTAATAGCATGTGCTATAGCATCCGAATGATGAAAAACGATTTAGACACAAAAACAATTTGAAAACGATAAAAGGTGTGATATGTTTCTTATAGTCGTTTTATAAATAATTTTAAAACTTGTGTTTAATAGTCTTTCCAGACATTTTTGATAAATTTCTTTTCACAGCTCCTACACTCAAAAAAAACTAACTAAAACTTTGGAAAATTTTCTAAATTTGAGTAAAAAAAAGTTGTTGTATGGCGCCAAAGCTGTTTTTTACTCGAAACCAGTAAAATATTTACTAAATTTTTAGTTCATTAATGAACTAGTTTATAGTAATTATATTTTTATATTTAAATAAAATATTTCTAAAATTAAGTCAAATTTCTCCATAAAATTCGGAGAATTGCAAAAAAGGTTTTTCATCTTTTATTTCAAATTTAGTAAATTTTTCAAAGTTTTTTTTTGTCTTTAATTTTGGTACTTTTTTGTTTTTAATTAAATTCTATACCACATGGTATGTTTTTTATTATATCTTCATATTATATTCTTAATTAATTCACCATACATACGTATTAATTCCTTGAGAGGGGGCAAGTATTGAACCAACAACCTTCTGACTGATAGGCAAGCACTCTAACCAATTGCCTAACAGGCAGCCTGAATAATCATTGAAATTTTTGTGTTTTAAGATTTTATTTTATTTTCAAAAAAATTTATTTCAAGTTCAAATATTCGTGGGATATATGAAAAATGTACTTGAATTTTTTGCTTAATGCAAATAAAAAATATATTCTATAATTTAAAGAAAAAATACTTAAAACTGGTAAATATATTTCTAAAATTTAGAATAACTTTTTATATCTTTCAAGTTAGTCAAATTTGATGAACTAATTAGGAGTAAGTCATGTCCTAAAATTTATTTTTTGATTTATAACGAGATTGACTAGTTTTTAGGATACAATTTCCCTAAACCTTTAAACCATTTTCCAATTTTTGGTAAACATTTTCTTTAAACCAGTAAACTTGACCTTGAATGTGAGAATTTTTGTGTGTATTTTTATGAACTAAATACTTTTGAGAATATGAACTTTTTATTTTTTACTCATATTAAGTAATTTTTACTAGATTTTTGTAAAAATTTACTTAAACTTAGAAAAAATTACTTAAACTTAGAAATTTTTTTTACTTTAATTTAGAAGACTTTTTACACTTTTTTTTTGAGTGTATATGTGATTTATGTTTTGTCTTCTAGTGTGCTTTTTAGAAGTCAGTAGTTTAAGATAAGCTCAAAAATGATACTCAAAATCTATGGGAATTCATCATACCTTTTCAAAACGATTGTTTTGAAATTGATTTGAAAATGATCGTTTTCCATCACATACCTGAATAATTTGGAAATGTACGAGTTCACACATATTCTCTGATTTTCTTGCTGCGTTTTGCTTTCACAAGACTGTTTTCAAGTGAGAAGAATATGAGTTTCATTGTTCAAAAATGAAAATAGACATGTGCAGTGGCTTGAAAGTAAATGCGTAGTGAAACTGGGGAGATTCTCAAAATGTACTAATGCCCTATTTCCCACCTGCGAAAGAAAACGTTCGACTTACAATTCATGTTGGTTTCAATATAAATTGTAAGTCGAACGTTTTATTTCGCAGGTGGGAAATAGGCCATAAGTTAGTCATTGGTGTACTATTGTACTTTTCGAATTTGAATAGTACTAAAAAAAGTACAATTGCACCAATTTTGCCAACCCTGCTTCACTCATTTGGATCTTCACTCGTTTTTCACGTTAGTGCTTTTTACGCCTTTATATCTCAAAATTATGCTTTTTAGTGATTTTTTTTAAATTTTGACGTGCTTTTAGAGTCAAAACAAGTTGTTAGTGCTGTTGAAAGTAGTGCTCCAATGCATTTTTCTAAATGCATTGGCCACTTTTAGAGCTTAAGATGTGTGCAAAGTTTCGTAAGCATTGGTCAATTATAAGCAAATGAAATATTATATTAGGTCTCTTTCATTAAGCTTAAAATTATACAATTCCAAGAGCCTGAACTATTTGCCATGAGTGCATGAGTGCAAATAATATAATCTCACACTTAACTGTAATCAACATGTCTCCGTCCACTTTTTGAAATGCAAGATCGTGTCATTCCAAATGCTCAAACTTTTTGTCAAGTCTTATGGGGATCGGATAAGTAGAAGTATATGAGGAGTCGCATAACAAAACGTGCCTTTTTGATTATTTCAAAATTTTGGAAAATCAAAGATTATTTTTTCACCCGATTATTTTATAGCCTGAACCCAGAATATATAACAACTTCCTTCCATATTATGAAATGCATCAGACCACAATAAGTCGCAATAATATATGTGAACTAGAGACCTGCGTAAAAGGTCTTTGAATGTAAATACGTCATGATTTTTAAATGTATTCAAGTCGCATGTATTATACTAAACCAGCGATCTTCAAAACCGCGCACGCGTGCGAGTGCACTCACAATAATGAAGAGAGCAATAAGAGATAATTTGTATTTTTATTTAATGTGTACTCAATTGTTACTACAATCAGGGCTATCACTTTAATATCAGACTATTCATATGTGCCGGTTGTGTAGTCACATTTTACCAGAAAACAAAGGATTTTTTTAAATTAGTTTAATTTAAAGGTTTTCTATTTTTTAGAGCTTTAATAATCATATCTGAAAGAAGGTTATTACAGTATTTATCGGATATAAGAAACTTAAAAAATCCACGAAAAAAGTTTCTTATAAGCGTTTCTTTCTTATATACAAATATTTTATATAAGAAACTTATTTCTTATATAAGTAGCTATGGGCATAAAACATTTGTTTCTTACATGAATATACGAGCTTTTTTTATCTTTTTATATATACATATACGTAGATGTATGTTTGTAAATAGAAAAATAAAACAAATCATGATTGGTAGTTAATTTTTATTTTATTAACCCTTTTAGTAAATAAATATAAAAATATAAACAACTTCTACAAACAACACAGTTGTCCATGCAAACTGCATAAATTTTGTGTTGCCGTTATAGGTTTCTTATATAAATTCTTTTTATTCATATTTTGTGGTTTTGGTGTTTGAGAAAAATTTTCTTTTCTCAGTTTTTTTTTATAAGCGTTTTTTTTATATGAAACCTTTTTTTTTAGAAAAATCACTAAAAAGACATGCTGTTTTTGAAAATGTTTCTTAAAAGCGTTTTGTTCTTATATGAGATGTTCTTATATCCGATAAATACTTTATATATTATATAAAATACATCAAATGTGCATTAATCTCTTTTTGAACGCGAGGAATTGACTCGAATTAGAGTTTTACAAATATATTACAAATATGTCTTGGCAGCCCTGCCATAAGAAGAGCAAAATATATTACGCTCAAAAACGAAGCACCAACACAAACATAAGTGTGAATGTATATGTGTGGGGATCGCTGTACTAAACCAATAATAAATGCTGTCGTACTATAAACGAATCACGATGGATGTATTGGTGTACGTGTATATCAGTGTTAGCAAGCGATGTCGCAAGACAGCTTGTTTGTAACAAACACTCAAAAGAAGTACTGTTGATTAGTGTATGCTTGTTATTTTTCATATTGTACGTTTGAGTGTGTGTGTAATATGTAGATGGTAACCTATTATGTGGTTAACCGCATACAACTAATGTTAATGAATGTGTGTGCCCTTGCATGTGCGCAGAAAAATAAAAAATCATACACACATACATGCATGACGTTTGTACACGCGCTCATGCGTAGAAAGAAGCAAGTATCACAAATTCTTCCGTCACGAAGTGTTTTCTTCTTTACTCTTATACCTACAATACTAAAATTTCTTGCAAACAGTGTTGTTAACGTTTGTTTTATAAGATTTCGCTGTAGTAAAGCATTTGAAAAATACCTCATGTCTTGAAAGTTCTTATAAGATGTCTTATGCAGGACACTAATGTGAACGGTGTACAAAATTAACGGACTTTTAATATGCAAATAGTACGCTTTGTTAAAATAAAACAAACAAAAAATACGTTTTGTTTAAAATAAAATGCAAGAAGAACGTTTTGGTATGCATATTTTCGATATGGAAATGTCGTATATTTGAAATATATTTACATGTTTAAAACAAAATTTTTAATAATAACTCGATATATTTACCGCTGCTGAGATTTTTTTTAATTTACGCTGCTTTCGTGTTCCAGTATTTAAATTTCAAACTGTCTTTTGTGTTTCTTCTATCTTTATCCTATATTTAATAACTTTCAAATACCAGATAATAATCAAATTACTGCAAATAACAAACAGAGTAAGTATGTATGCATGTTTACCAGATTCAACTATTTCTTTTAAAAATCAAACAAGTAAGAAATCTTAATCTGCGTGATTCGAGAAAATCTCCACATTTTCCCATCTTTAGTTGTAATAAAACCAGCGTTACAATATATATTTTTTTAAAAAACTTCTTATATCTGAAAAAAAAAAATTTCCAAAAAAAAATTTGTTTCCACCAAAGGTACCAAATTTTAAAAGAAAACATACAAATGTATTTGGAATTCGTTTTATTTAAAATTGAAAAAGGATTAAAATCAAAAACGTAACATACAGTGAAAAAACATAAAATAAAATTCATATTTAGATCTAGAGATCTTGAAGAAAATATCAGTTTTATTGCATACAAACATCACTTAATACTTTCATTCAATATACTGAGGGTGGCGTTGGCTGAAGTAGTTAGCACGTTGACTACAAATCCGAAAATCCTGGGTTCAATCCCGCGGGACAACACCGCGCATTTTTCTGATGTGCATTAGAGTCTCTTTGTATCAGTTGTTGTAGGAAAGTTCAAGTGATGAAGGCATAGTCACTGGTCACTGAACTATACCGACTTCAGCAGATGCTAATCCTAATGTAACATCAGTGCGCCCTCCTTCGTCGGTATTGTGTAGCAGAATCATCGGCGGAGTAAAGTATTTAATAAAATGGCTACTACACACAGCTTCAAAATTTAATACGCTTCATTTGACAACAGAAGGCGCTGCAACACCAGAATTGTAAAAAAGAATGAACCTTTACCTTTCTTCTATCACTATCCCTTTCCGAAAGAAGGTAACACCTAGTAATAGTAGTAGGCATTAATTTCCCGAGTGTTACTTCTCTTTATATAAAAAAAATAACACAAATATAAACAAATTGTTATAAAAACCTACGTTTTGTTAAAATAAAATAAAAAAGCACGTTTTGTTCCTCGACTCCTCATATATAATTTAATACTAAAGCGAGACCCCGCTCATGCTAGGTTTTGCAGTAATCAGATAAGCAAGATTACATAAAATTAAAGGAAGAAATTTAATGGGCATGTTGGCGCCCACTTTTTTTTTATCAGTGGGACCAAATTGAAGCTACAGTTAAAGAAAAAACGTGCTAAAATCAAGATTTTACACGGGAAATCAAATCATTTCAATCTTAATAGTCCGTTAAATGCGAAAATTCTTGATTGAAGAATAAAATCTTATTTTTTTGAGATCGCATTTAGGATTGTAATATTTATTAGATAAAATTTCATTTTAAGATCGGATTCAAGATTTCTTCTTAATAAAAACATTAAAACGTTAGGAAATTTTATTATATACAGATGGAGACGTGCCATCAGCGTTATAATAAATTCCGGTAAGCATTTGTATTGGTTTCAATATAAAAAAAGCAATGTGAGTTCGATCACAGAGGAGATGTGTAAACATCTAGTAATGAAATTTTTTTTTTAAGTTGGAAGTACAGGGTGGGCCAAAAGAAACCAAGGGGTGTAAAAGTTTAATAACTTTTTTGTTTATTAACTTTTTTTTAGTTTTTCTTTCAGATTATATAACATACAAAATGGAAATTTTTTACACTAAGTATGAAAAATGACGTCTCTTAAATGACCACCGTTTTCAGCTTCGCACTGATGGGCTCTTTTTAGAGCATTTTCCATAACATCTTTCAAAACTTGTGGCTGTTGCGTTCGAATTTCTGCAACAATGTTTGCCTTGAGTTCAAGGATTGTCTCTGGCTTGTTCACATACACTCGCTCCTTCAAAAAACCCCAAAGAAAATAGTCGGGTGCTGTCAAATCTGGCTATCGCGCTGGCCAAATAATTTCCGAATTTCGAGAAATTATTCGCTCTCCAAAAATTTGACTTAAAAGTGCCATTGTGTCTCGGGCAGTATGGGCAGTGGCTCCGTCCTGCTGAAACCACATACCAGGTCTGTTTTCAAGAGCAGGACGTAAAAAATTTTTTATCATAAACCGATACCGCTCTCCATTTACGGTTACAGCACTTCCTTCTTCATTCTCGAAGAAGTAGGGCCCAATGACATTTTCAGATGTGATCTCACACCATACTGTACACCTGATGGGGTGCAATTGGCGTTGATGAATGGCTCTTGGATTTTGAGAACCCCAGAATCTACAGTTCTGCTTATTAACAAAGCCATTCAAATGAAAATGAGCTTCATCACTCATAATCAAATTTTCAATAAAGTTGGTTTCATTTCTGGCCAACTCTTGAAATTTAACTGCAAAATTTGGACGTTGCCGATGATCTGCGGGTTTTAATTCTTGGAGCAATTGCACCTTATATGGGTATAACTGTAAATCTTTTTTTAAAATGCGCCGTAGTGACGTACGAGACATTTCTAGCTGAGCATAAGGCCTTCTGGCAGATGTTTCTGGTGCTTCGTTAACACTTTGCTGTACTCGTTCAATATTTTCCGCAGTGCGACTTAAACGTGGTCTACCGGTTCGACGCAAATCTCTTACGCTGCCATGTTGATGATGACGATTAACTAAGCAACGAATCATCGTTTCAGAGGGCGAAATTCTGACGTTAAAATGTCGACGATATGCTCTTTGCGTTAAAATAATTGATCTCTGGTTTAAATAATAAAATTCTATTGTTCTGGTTCTCTGTTCAGCTGTGAACCTCTCCATTATAAATTCTCCAAGTGTTGTCTATATAATCTGAAAGAAAAAATAAAAAAAAATAATAAACAAAAAAGTTATTAAACTTTTACACCCCTTGGTTTCTTTTGACCCACCCTGAACTTATGCTTTTAGTATATATTTTTTTAAATTAATTAATTAAAAGTATCAAAACTTTCAATATTGTAAATACATAGGAATTTGTTGGTTTTTGTTTGTTTTATTAAACTTATTTGGTTAGTAAATGTATATGTAGTGCATTAAAAATTGCAGTAATCAGTAAATTTACTGATTACTGAAAAAATTCAGTAAATTTTTACTGCTAATGAAATTTAATTTTCATTACCTGTAAGATCGTAAGGCCGTATTCATAATAAAATTGTAACAAGTGGCAAAGTTTTTTTTATTCAAATTTTGAAACTTTTGTATGACAAACACTTAGCCACAGAATTTAATTATGAATACGGGCATTACTGATTACTGAAACTTCAATGCAGCTCATCATATAATAAATCATTTAGGTACTTTATGGAAATTGTAGAAAAAATTTTAGTAATCAGTAAAAATTTACTGAAATTTTAGTGGTACTGCAGTGCTCATCTATGGTAAATGCCTTTGCTTTTACTTTTTACTTTTTAATTCCTGTTGTTCATCGTTTAGTTGTTGCTGTTCTTGTTGTTGTGTACGCATTGCAATTAAAATAAATTCAGTAAAGTGCGACCTTGACTCGCGCACATTCGGTTTTGAGCATTTTTTTGATGTGGCTTTTTTCCTTTTTAAGTTTTTCCAGTTTAAACGATTTTTTCAGCTTTGTCGCTTTTTTCTCTTTTTGGCGGCTTTTTTTTCTCTTTTTTTGGGTTCTTCTAATTTTCGAAATTTTTCTCATTTTGGCGATTTTTTCCATTTTGGCGACTTTTTTCTGATTTTGGGGGTTTTTTTCATTTAGGCGTTTTTTGTTTCTTTTTGGGGTTGTTTTACTTTGGCGACTTTTTCCATTTTGGCGATTATTTTTCTGTTTTTGGATTTTTTTCACTTTGGCAAAATTTTTCATTTTGGCGATTTTTCCGGTTTTTCGCGATTTATTTTAGTCCTAGAATTTTTCTTAATTTGGTGCTTTTTTCGGTTTTGGCGATTTTTTTTAGATTTGGCGATTTTATAATTTTTTGATGTTTTAGTTTTATCGTTTTTGAAGATTTTAAGAGTTTTGCTTTTACGGTTTCCAAGATACAGCAAGTTGTAAAAGTTACAAAGTCAAAATTGCATTAACTGATGGAACACCCTTTAATTTAAATTTTTTAAATTTACTGTTAATTGTTGTAGTCTGTATAAAAATACATTAACTTTACAAAATTCAAGTGTATGTATATTACATGGGATTTTAGCATTTTTCGTTGCTCGTTTTGGAACACCCTTTAATTTTTAACTCTCATATATTTGCTATTATAGCGGCCACACTGTGTCCGAATTTCAGGTCCGTAGCTCTTACGGTTCTCGAGGAAATACCCTGTAACAGAGGAACGGACAGCGTAGCGAAAACAATAGGGTTCATTTTCACCTTTGGTGTACGGAACCCTAATAAAGCAATTATTATTTTCACCTTTGGTGTACGGAACCCTAATAAAACAAAAAACCTAACGACTCTAACAAACAAAAACCAGCAAATTCCTATGTATTTACCATATTTAAATAAGTTTGTATTGCTTCTTTCAAACACTAATACACTCATACATAGCTCACACCGATTTGACAACGCTGTGTGCATCTCAGCAACGAAATCTCAGTCTAAATTTGTGATTGTATTGTGAAAAAGATTTTTACCCCCTAGTGTATAGATGTTTACACATCAACAAAAAAAGATTAGCTGTTTAGGTAGGGGATGTGGACGTTCGGTTAATTCTGCCTTAAATATAAGTATGTACATATGTAAAGCTATTAGGAGAAAAATATTTTCCTTTGATAAGTGCGGAAATTAGTGTTTTTTTATATAAGTAATTTTTACTAGTTTGCAGCTCTCGTTATTAGATTTTTTCACAATGCGAGGGAGTACTGTATACTAAATACTTATACTATAAAAATGTATAAGTATTTACATTTAGTGCAGCATTTAGTGAATTACTGAAGTCGAACAAAAACGGGAGAGAGCAAAAGCAATTTCATTTCACCACAAGTACTTGTAGGAAAAAAAATCAACTATTTGTACTCCATAATAGTAAATGGGGAGAACATTTTTATAAAAGTACTTAATATAAACAAACATGCAGACGTATGTATATGTATACGTACATACATACATACATACATATGTACACCTGTATACACATGATTTCATACATATTTACGTATACACAGAAATGTAGATACCTAAAACCAACATACAAACAAACACATAAAACAAACAAACAAACAAACAACAACCACTTATACTTTGCTTTAATCCAAAAGATACATTACAATTATGAATCCGTTAGATACACGTACTCTTGCTCAACATACCCAAAACCAGTAAAATGAGTCAATCAGTCAGTGAATGTTAAAAGGGAAGTGAAATAAATAGATTCTAGCATACGCCATCTCCTTCTTTTCTTCCGTTCTCACTTATTCTCAGTCGTTTGTCTTTCAAAAGAAAAAAAAAACTTCTTGAGCGCAGGCGTTAACAATGAGCAACTAACTGCACTCTTGTGAGTTCTGTTTGTTGTTGTTTTGTATAAACTTGTTTTATCTATAGAGTCTATAGTATAGACCATATTTGTTCTGATGTTGTTAAATGGAGTTTTTATGAGAAAGGGAATTTATTTTTTGACGCAAGGGGTTCAATCGTTGTACTCAATTTGCTGTGGATTATTATTTAAATTGACTTAAATTTATTATTGTTGTAGTTGATGATGGTAGATAGAAGATGAAAAAAGCGTATGTTTTTTTTTGCACGAACAATTTAATATCGCTTCCAATTTGCGGTTTATATGCTTGATATCTTTTTTGAAATCATAAATGTTGGTGCTGTAGTATGTGTTCATATGGCTGGAGTATGATATACATACATACATACATAAATGGTTGCACCATATAGTAAAAAAAATTGCTACATCGTTTAAACGTTGATGTCGTTGTTGTAAGGACCTTTTAATTTTTAATGTTGCTAATGTTGGGTTGAATAACTGAGTTTTTTCTTTACCAAGCAGTGAACTTTTTTCCATTAAAACAAAATTACAGAAGAAATGAAAAATGTGTTTTTTTTCTAGTGCTTTAAAGCTGGTGTAGTTATTGGGTTAAGTTTTTTTCATAACTTTCGCCGGAAGTAGCAAATACTGTTAAATTCTTTTTACATGCCGCAAAACTTTGGCTTCAGTATTAAAATGCAGACAAGTTTTGATGAACACAATTTTGTTTTCCCTAGCAGAGTAAGTTTTCTAGTCTGCGGCTGGACTTGGCTCAATAAAATAAGAATTTTATATCCAGTAAAGTTAGAAATATGGTAAAATTTAAGGAATATGATACTAAAGGGTGGTTAAATATTAAGGGCCTATGTTGATTTTCGGTGGTCCAAATTTTCGATGACGCTGAGGCATAATTTAGAATCTATGCCGTTAATGTGCCGAATTATCTCATCCTTTAGCTCTTGAATTGTTGCTGGCTTATCGACGTACACCTTTTCTTGCAAATAACCCCAAAGAAAGAAGTCCAACGGTGTCAAATCACATGATCTTGTCGGCCAATTGACATCGCCAACACGTGAGATAACATAGCCATTGAATTTTTCGCGCAACAGAGCCATTGTTTCGTTAGCTGTGTGGCAAATGGCACTGATGATGCCGTCAGCCCATAAACCGCACCAAACAGTCACTCTTTGTGGGTGCATTTGTTTTCCGACAATCACTCTTGGATTATCATTCGCCCAAATGCGGCAATTCTGCTTATTGACGAGTTCACTGAGGTGAAAATATGCCTCATCACCACGGCTGCCAGATTTGACGATTTATCGTCATTTTAACAATTTTTGGTGCCCAAAATAGCAAAGTAGCGATTTGACGATTTTTTCCTTAAAATTTACGATTTTTTAAAAGTTAAAATTTGGAATTTTTTTTATGAAAAATCGACTATTACAATTAAATTACCTACTAAAAGAAAAGTTTGCCCACTCTTTATTTTATATTGGTATTTGTTTAAATTGATATTCTCAAAACAAATAAATGTGAGAAAAGCAAAGTTCCTATCATAAATTTTGCCCATCAAAAACTGCTGAGACCAAAACTTGGCAATATTTTTTATAATTTTACCACTAAGGGGAACAAAGTTATAAGGGGTTAAAATCGGACAATGGTTTCAATTCCCAATAAACGTTAAAGAAAATTAATTTTGATTTGACCGATTTTTCTGACGATTTTTCGAGTATAAAATGACGATTATTTTATAGTTTATCGGGTTTTTGACGATTTTTCGATAATTTTATCTGGCAGCTCTGCTCATCACTGAAGATGATTTTCTTCGATATGCATTTTGATTTGAAGCCCATTTTCATAAGCCTAAAAAACTTTAACGTGTTGATCGATTATGTATCTTTCAGTGGTTCAAATTGAGTTATTCTGAAATTGAGAAATGTTAAATGAAATGCAGAAAAAACTTGACGTTTAGGTGTGGTTCACATTCAACATCGGCCCTTAAAATTTAACCACCCTTTACGAGTAACAATATGTAAAACTTCCTTTAAAGATTAATCAATGCATAATGTAGTTTTAACTCAAGATTCATTAAGATCATGTTTAATTTGCCACTTATGCTAGTTTTTAATTATGCATAGGGCCGTAAGACTTAAGTTTACATATGACATAACGTTTTTCAACAAAAGCATTATTCTAACACTCACTAGATCTTCTAAAACTTACGCGTTTTGCTTGCGATTTATTAAAATCAATGAATAGGAAAACCTACAAAAAACCGAAAAGTTTTTGATTTTAAAAGTTATATTCTTGAAATTTTTCTGGGCTATTATAAATAAAATTCCGCGTGAATTTTTTCCAGGGGAAGAATTCCAACTAATAGCCAGTATTAGGGAAAACAAAAAAATTATAATTGCAAAAGGGAGAAATTTCACGCGGAATTTTATTCATGATATCCCTAATTATTACTGCTGTATCAAATTACTAACTACAAGCTAGGAATTAATTTTTTAATACAAGAGTGAAAGTAAAAATGGAAGGAGGGACCGATCACATTTTTCCTATCACAATCGCATCAGACGCTCTAATACAAAACAAGTAAGAGTGCTAGATGCGGCTGTGCCGAATCTTATATACCCTTCACCGACGTACGTAATATACTATACGGATACATACATAAGTAAATACATACATATTTGTTTTGTGAAAAAATTTATCTCTATATTTATGATTTGATTGGGCTAAAGTTCGTATCGCTTTGTAAGCCATATTGCATGTGATAATTATTAAAGAATAAATAACATCAAAGTTAATTTTAAATATTCTGACAAACACTTAGTAGAAAGGAACAACTAGCTGTTTTCAAAGGCCACTAAACCTTCACCATCAGAATTCCTAGTGTTTGGTCCACAGTGTGTGGTGTCAGTTCATGTAGCTTTCTGCTTTATATACTCAGCCATTATTGCAAATGGAATATGTGAATTGTTTTTATACATCGTATTACAATTTGCTGAAAGATTTTTTTTTTGTAATCAAAGCTCAATTTAACCATCTCTAAGTTTACAACAGTCTTGCCATTGTCGTTCATTCTTTACTAATTATGGACATGTTAGCTAATTTGCTAATTTTTGTTTTACTTAAAACAAACCTTTTTGAGGGGAGGAGGATAGAAAGAGTGCCTGTGGGCATTGGATTGAAACTATCTCACGCTGGTAGTGACAAGAAAAACTTCCGCAGGTAGTTGGTTTCACACACGAACAGTGCGGCTAAAAATGGAATTCTCTCTGAAATGCGTAGTGCAATTTATTGGCCGATTGACCACAGAGGGATGTACTCTGAATGAGACACGTGTTGTGCGTGTTTCGGGAACAAGTTCCCTAATTTCATTAAAATATATTTTTGAAATGCTCGTATCTTTAGATATACTACAAACAGTAGGAACAAAATTTAAAGTTTTATATAATGATACGATTGTGCTTACTATAAATGCCAAAACTCATTTCATTGGGCAAGTAAATACCTACTTCACCTTAATTTCAATGCAACAATAAATAATAGTTTATATAAAAAATTAAAAACTTTTTTTTTTAGTGCCATATTTGTGAGGCTGTAGATCATACGGAGACAGGTGAATTAGCTTAAGAAATAAAATTTTTCATATATTCAATATATCTAGATTGCAAAAAATAATGAAACAAATAAGAGTGCTATATTGTGCCGAATCTTATATACCCTTTACCAAAGTGCTTTTGTGTAGTATATAGATACATACATAAGCACATACATAAAGTATAAACAAAAAGAAAAAAGTAATTTGACCTAGTTACTTTTATGTACAAATAAAAATAATTTTCAAACCCTAAGATCATCATTTTAGATTTTTCTGGTTCCTTATACCAATCTACTAGTTCTTAAAAAATATAGAAAGTGTGTTAAGTGAAAAAAGAATAAAAGAAATAAAAAAAATGTTTTATTTAGTTACTTTAATACCCAGAAAAAAAGTTCCAAGTTTCCAGCTCTGGAGCTGTGGTTTTTATCTTTATAATTTTCTTCACAAAATTTTCCTTTCCAAAACGTAAAATATATATAATTTATAAAGGAAAAGGTAAAAACTAATTTTTATAGAATACAAAAAGTGTGAGTTTCCCAACCTTGAAATCCTAATTTCTTACACCAATCTATTTTGTTTAATAATTTAAGATATGTTTAATTTATAGAAAAAAAGGAACAAATTTGTTTTAGTAAGTTATTTTTGTATAAGAAATAAAGTTAAAGTTTTCCAATCCTGGAAACATGTTTTAAACTTTTTTTAAATTGAAATACAAATTTTATTCCTACTATAGCATAAATTAAGTTTATTTATTTAAAAAAAATTTAAAATTAGTTTTCGGTCGTTAATTTTTAATATCACAAAAAGAGTAAGTTTCCCAAACCTGAAATCATCCTTTTTATTTTTCTGATTACTTACATCAATCTCTTTCTTTTAAGAATATAAGATATGTTTAATTTACAGAAAAAAGTAAAAATTTGTTTTACTAATACCTGATTTACATTAAGCATTTTTTTCATGAAATTAGTTGTACGAAAATTTCTTATTTGCCAATAGGAGGCCTGGGAAGAAGCAACTTAAATCAAAAAAGTTGCCAAAAATGCATCAGAGATTCATTCTACGTCCTTTTTTATATAACATTCTCTTTTATAGCGCTGCAATTAACAAATCGAAAAAGTTTCGTGCAACAAAATTCATGAAATTTCATGAAAAAATGCTTTATGTAAATCAGGTATAAGTTACTTTTGTATAAAAAAAGTTAAAGCTTTCTAACCCTTAGAAACATCTTTTTAATTTTTTATAGTTAAATTTTTAATTTCAAATACCACTTTTATTCGTACTGAAGTATAAAATAAGTTTATTTGATAAAAAAAATAGAAATAAATTTTCGGTAGTTAATTTTTTATATCACAAAAAGTTTCAGTTTCCCAATCCTGGAATCATCGTTTTTGTTTTTCTGAATTTTTAGATCAATCTCTTTCTTTTAAGAACAAAAGATATGTTTAATTTATAGAAAAAAAGGGACAAATTTGTTTTAGTAAGTTATTTTTGTATAAGAAAATAAGTTAAAGTTTTCCAACCCTGGAAACGTCTTTTTAATTTGTTTAATTTTTTTTAATTAGAAATACCAATTTTATTCATACTGAAGTACAAAATAAGTTTATTTAATAAAAAAATAATAATAACTACTTTTCGGTAGTTATTTTGTATGGCAAAATGGAGCTTAGGTTTCCCAATTCTGAAACTTTCTGCTCGATTTAGCTGATTTTCAATACCAATATTTTTTGGACCATTTCTGACACACTAGTCCAAAAAAAATCGCCCAAAATTTCAAAATGAAAAATCACAAAAAAAAAATGAAATATCGCCCAAAATTAAAAAAACACCAGAAAAAAATTTAAATTATAGTAATTTCATTTTTATATTAAAATGAAAAAAGAAAAGTTATAGAGAAGTGTAAATAATGTTCGTTCGTTCGCGAATTTTCTACACCATAGCGATCCTCGAGACGGCGCTGCCCAATAAAAATTTTCTGCCTTGCAAAGTTTTCCTGCTTAAGAACATTTTCTTGCACTGACGGCCTTCGGCCGGGGTTAAGGATTTTCTCCACCATGGTATTTCCCGACAGGGCGCTGCCTAATATAACGTTTTTTTGCACTGCCGGCCTTCGGCCGGGCTTAAGGATTTTCTCCACCATGGTGTTTCCCGACAGGCGCTGCCTAATAAATATTTTCAGACTTGCAAAGTTTTCCTGCTTAAGAACGTTTTCTTGCACTGCCGGCCTTCGGCCGGTCTGAAGGATTTTCTCCAGCATGGTGTATCCCGACACGGCGCTGCCTAAAATATCTTCTGCCTTGCAAAGTTTTCCTGTGTAAGAACGTTCTCTTGCACTACCGGCCTTCGGCCGGGCTTGAGGATTTTCTCCACCATGGTATTTCCCCACACGGCGCTGATTAATAAAGATTTTCTGCTTTGCCAAGTTTTTTTGTTTAATAACATTTTCCTGCACTGCCGGCCTTAAGAATTTTCTCCACCATGGTGGGTGTATTTTTCCCTTTAATTTTTAAATGTTTGAACAATTTTGGGCGATTTTTCACAGAAAAATTACTTAAAATTTGTATTAAAAAATTTTTGGGCGATTTTTCATTTTTAATTTTGGGCGCTTTGGTTTTGGGTGATTTTTCATGGAAACACTTTTCATATGAAAAATCGCCTAAGATTTCAAAATGAAAATCACCCAAAAAAATGAAAAATTGCCCAAAATTTTTAGACGTTTTTTCATATGAAAAATCACCCAAATTTTGTATGGAAAGTTTTGGGTGATTTTTCATTTTTATTTTTAGGCGATTTGGTTTTGGGCGATTTTTCATGGAGCCATTTTTTACAGGAGAAACAAAAAACATTAAAAAATCAATAATAAAAAAGTATTCTTGAAAATTTTCTTCTACATTTACTTGTTGTATAAATACTTATATCTTTTTAACCATTTATTTCCTTTTTATGTATATTTAAAATTTTATTTTAGTTACGTTCCGTGCAATAAAAAATAGATGCATTCGTAATTACGTCGTTTGATTTTCTTTAATAAAGTCGTAATTTTTCATCGCAGAGGTCTAAATATTTGCGCGAAGATGTAGTTTGATAAAACGAACCATAATCAATCAAAAACTCGATTTCGAAATTTTGTGTAGTTACGTCGGTTTGCATTTAAGGTGACGATATAGTGGATTATATATTGCCAGTGTTACCAGGTTTTATTTTCAGCTATTATAAAAAGTTCAGTGAATTTAAAAATATTATAATAAAATCAAAACAAAACTTTTCTAGAAAAAAGTTAGTTCGAATATAACTTTCAGTTAAACAAACCATTATTCTATGTGTTACCGACATTTCAGTTCGAATTTAGTTTAAATAGTTTTCAACATATGAGAAATTGGTTATCATTATATTCTAGTACTCCAATTTATATGTGTATATATGTATATGTATGTCTGCCTTTAAAAACACAAGTACAAAAATCTGCTTTTGTAAATGAAGTCTGCTCTGTTTAATGAACTACAACGAAAAGTTGTATATTGTGGGCTACAACTTCCTTTCCACACTACTTAATTTAGTGATTTTGGAAAGTTTTTCTGTAAATATATAAATAATGGTGGTAGTAATGAGAAAAAAAAATAAAACCTGTCAGACTTAAAATGTCGTATAAGTATTAGTGTCCTGCAAAATATATCTTATAAGAACTTTCAAGACATGAGGGATTTTTCAAATGCTTTACTACAGCGAAATCTTCTAAAACAAACGTTAACAACAATGTTTGCAAGAAATTTGTTTCAGTATTGTAGGTATAAGAGTAAAGAAGAAAACACTTCGTGACGGAAGAGTTTGTGATACTTGCTTCTTTCTACGCATGAGCGCGTGTGCAAACGTCATGCATGTATGTGTGTATGATCTTTTATTTTTCTGCGCACATGCAAAGGCACACACATGCATTAATATTAGTTGTATGCGGTTAATCACATAATAGCTTACCATCTACATATTATACACACACTCAAATGTACAATATGAAAAATAACAAGCCTACACTAATCAACAGCACTTCTTTTGAGTGTTTGTTACAAACAAGCTGTCTTGAGACATCGCTTGTTACAACTGATATACACATACACCAATACATCCATCGTGCTTCGTTTATAGTACGACAGCATTTATTACTGGTTTAGTATAATACATGCGACGTGAATACATTTAAAAATCATGACGTATTTACATTTAAAGACTGTTTACGCAGGTCTCTAATAAGTATGTATCTGTGCGAACGAAAAGAGCTGGTTCAATTTTTTATAGTGTTGTAGTGTTGGCATGAATATATCAGAATGTGTCCTTTATATGTGTATGTATGTGTGCCTTGGTATACGTTTTGTATTAACTCTCCTCCTTGCTTTCCTCGCACAGTTTAAGCCACAAATTCTTTTTTCCTTCTTTTTTTCATTATTTAAAATGGTCTGCAGTAAGTTATATCTCTTCATACATATGTACATTCATATGTACATATTTTCTCTTGTTTTTCATCGTTCACACAATTTTTCTGTTATTATTTTTTATGAGATTTTTCTTGCCTGTATATATACTTTTATGTTCTTTTTTTTGTTTGTAATTTTTGTTAACGAGACCATCATTTTCTATAATTAACCACTAAGTGGAGACGCATTATTAATGTTCATTGCGCTCGTTACTTTGTGTGTTTTTCTCCACTTTGCACAGTGGGACATAAATAAATAAAAAAATATAAGTAAATCTATAATTTCTAAGCGAGCCATATGATTTTTTTAAGATTTCACATTATCTGAGTAAAAATATATTTGTATTTTTTTCTATTTTTGAAAGAGTTAGGAGTTATCTCACAAATTTCAAGAGATATTCGGCTAGCAAACCTTAGTTATAAGCCTTTCGATGTAACCGAGTCCATTATTTTGCTGATTGCAAAAGATGCACGTTGTTAATGCTGAGTATACATATGACAATTTCTTGTGTTGTCATTTTATTGTGTATTTTTCAAAATGTATGCAATGCTGTTTTTAACATGGAAAGCCACATAATGAAAAATATTGGAAATCACAAAAATTTCCATGTACTGACTATAATGTGTAGAACGATGTTTGCTTAAAAAAAAATAAAGGTTAACAGAAAATTTCCCAATTGAACTGTTTAAGATATAAATTTCTGAAACTCGACTTGAACGCTTAAAAGTCCTCTCCTGCAAAACATTCAAATATGACTTAAGCACTTTTACCTTATTGTCAGAGATATATAAAAAAGATATTTACAGTTTAGAACAAGGTTATTATATCCAACTTTTTTTGTATTCATATCCCACTGTGTATTGTTGCTTGTTATAATTAGTATGTGTTATATACGACTAGTATGAGTGTAATGTGTTAGTGTGTGTATGTGAGCGGGTACAACCATTTTATTCAGGCCCTACAGGTTTCTGGTATAGGCTGCTAAAATTTTTACACATGATATACACCACAAACTGTTTTCTTTTGTCATCTGTGGTAAAGCCTGGTACGGAATTCATACGGAATTTCAGGTTCTTATACAAACTGTATGTAAAAAAAATTACGGAAATTCAGGTTGGTAAATTTCATAAACAAATGTCCATTTGCTAGTACGGAGTTTCAAAAGAAAAATACATGGAATTTTTGATATTTATTGCCTATCTAATTGGATACTTTTTCAGGCAACTGAAACAAAAATTAATGTTCATACAATTATTTGTTCATAGAATTTTTGACATTTCAAATTTTAAAAAAAATTTTAATTAATTTTTAGTGTTTTTATGTTTTGTAAATTCAAAAATAAACGATTTTGTGTGTATGTAAACATAATTCTACACTAAAGGCTACATGATTATTTTTCCGTGTAGAAATAAATGTAAATTTACAAACGTGAAATTCCGTTAGAACTCCGTACCAGGCTAAAGAGATGGTTCTATTAAAGCCTTATGCTGAGTATACATTTGGCATATATTTGGTAGTCATTTTAAAAATGTGTGCAAGATCGTTCTCACTCTGTTTTTTTTAACGCAATGCCACACAAAGAAAAATATCATAAATGTCAAATGTTGCCACTAGTACACACTATTGCGATGCCACGAAATGTCATAAAGTCTACTCGGCACGAACATGACATTCGTAAAGTCTGCTCGATAACTGCTCGATAAATATGTTTGTGCCATAAGATTCTGTAAAATGTTGTAACAGGCCTTCCATAAGGCCTGCGCTTAGTGAATAATTTCTACATGACTTTACTGCTGCATTATTTTGTATATTAAAACTTCTTCATAATAACAATATTTGTCGCACTCATTTTAATTGGTCTCAGTTGATGAATGATGAAGAAGACGTTGCCAAAGTAACACTGTGAAAAATAAAATATTTACATTATAATCAGTTCAAGGAATTACTTTAATGTGAGTTGATTGGTAATTCCTATTCTTAACTTGAGAATAGCAGTATTAGAAAGCTTTATAAGTTCACCTTAATATAAAATTTATGAATAATTTTTTTACATTTATTTCTCATACAGCTGATTTTATTTCTGTGCATAAAAACGAATATTTAAATCGTAAATTTTAAGGACGTTAACATGGCATTATTAAATGTTGCGCATACGCATACTGTAACCGCAAATTATTTAAATTGCTTGTCTCGTCATTATTCAATATTTAAGTATACATTACAACACGTGCTAAAACAAATACCACTTTACCCATACAATCCGAGTGAGTATAAATAAGTGTGACACTCACACATTTGCAAAATAAAATTTGCAAGTATGGTTGGGTGCATGCATGTAATATTTGTATGTGAACTTCTGTGTGCACAGACGTACTTAATATGCACATATGCATATACATACATATGCATATATGACAAAACCTTGAGCCATAATCACCAGAAAAGCTTAAGCGACATATTCTTTGAATTTTGTTTTTCGACGAAAATCGATTATTTATAAATAATCGATTTTCGTCGATTTTCATATATGATCGCAAGGAATCGATTTTCGTCAATAAAGTAAGTTCGAAAATTACGTCCCTTAACCTTTTTTTTTGCTGTTTTAACACCATATGTAATTACTCTAAGAATTGTTATCCGATATATACAGGGTGGGCCAAAAGAAACCAAGGGGTGTAAAAGTTTAATAACTTTTTTGTTTATTAATTTTTTTTTATTTTTTCTTTCAGATTATATAGACAACACTTGGAGAATTTATAATGGAGAGGTTCACAACTGAACAGAGAACCAGAACAATAGAATTTTATTATTTAAACCCGAGATGAAAATTTGATTATGAGTGATGAAGCTCATTTTCATTTGAATGGCTTTGTTAATAAGCAGAACTGTAAGTTCTGGGGTTCCCAAAATCCAAGAGCCATTCATCAACGCCAATTGCACCCCATCAGGTGTACAGTATGGTGTGAGATCACATCTGAAAATGTCATTGGGCCCTACTTCTTCGAGAATGAAGATGGAAGTGCTGTAACCGTAAATGGAGAGCGGTATCGGTTTATGATAGAAAATTTTTTACGTCCTGCTCTTGAAAACAGACCTGGTATGTGGTTTCAGCAGGACGGAGTTACTGCCCACACTGCCAGAAACACAATGGCACTTTTAAGTCAAATTTTTGGAGAGCGAATAATTCCTCGAAATTCGGAAATTATTTGGCCAGCGCGATCGCCAGATTTGACAGCACCCGACTATTTTCTTTGGGGTTTTTTGAAGGAGCGATTGTATGTGAACAAGCCAGAGACAATCCTTGAACTCAAGGCAAACCTTGTGCAGAAATTCGAACGCTACAGCCACAAGTTTTGAAAGATGTTATGGAAAATGCTCTAAAAAGAGCCCATCAGTCCGAAGCTGAAAACGGTGGTCATTTAAGAGACATCATTTTTCATACTTAGTGTAAAAAAATTTCCATTTTGTATATTATATAATCTGAAAGAAAAAATAAAAAAAAGTTAATAAACAAAAGAGTTATTAAACTTTTACACCCCTTGGTTTCTTTTGGCCCACCCTGTACAAGATATATACTGACTGGGGGCAAATTACGGCATTCGATACGACCTGTAATTTAAAAATATTTCAATAGAGTTTATATTAAAATATTTTTAAATTACGAGTCCTATCGAATGCCGTGATTTGCCCCCTGAAATGGGAAAAACTCCTCAGCAAGAGTATATAATTTTTATTATTTTTAAATAAAACATTCTCAAAATGTTTTGCAATATAAAAAACATATTTTGAAGTGCTTCTTTGGAAAAATAAGTATACGTGCTTAGAAGCGCAAAAATTACTTAAAAGCTAACTTCGTTTTGAGGTTTGTTTTTTTGTAATTGTGTTCATTGGGCCATTTACAATTGCGTTGACCATGCTCGTAAGACTTTATCGAATAACCTGTTCAATCGAAGGTTGATGAGGCCATGTATGATAATAAGTACGTTCGTAAAAGCATTAAAAATGTTTCCCTGCAGCATCATAAATATCACTGTTCTGCAAAAAAAAGGAAAGAGCCCTGACACGATTTCAGCTGATTCTTATGTGAATTGACCTTCTAAATCCAAATGTGACCTCCGTTTTCCCCCCTCACCCACCATTTTTGAGGGATCATACCCCCCCCCCTTTTTTTCGATGATTTTATGCCTTAAACTCAATTTAGAACATATAAAAAATTATTTTAGTTGATAAATTTTTCCATAGCTCTGCACTAAAATGTTTATGTAGCTTCAGTGCATTTCTAGCGATCGTAAAGTCAATATCCGCTGTGAATTTTAATTAAGCAAGAAATTTATTTTACTATCAGGGATGATAAAGTTGGTACAATTATACTTTTTTTGGTACTATTCAAACCATAAAAGTACGTTGGTACCTCCGTGACTCATTTGGTACTATTTGAAAAATTCGCGAGACTATGTCTTGTTTTTTTTTTTCATACAAAAAATTAATATGGATCATTTAAAGTATGTCCAGTTTGACAAAAAAGTGGCGAATTTGATTTGTTGTTGAGAGCGACTACCTTGTTAGATATGCATTACTCTTGTTTGATTTAGTATAAAGAACTACATCTAACTTCACCGGTGTTTCGTTCTCAACATGATAGCGTGTCTTTATTTATTTTATGTTTTTCATTAATCTAAAATTTATAAGAAATAAGAAACTTGCTATATTACTAACATATCAATCGTTTAAGTGATGGAATTAAATGAAGCTACGTATGCTATATAAGCACATACATACTTATGTAAACAACCCAAATTCGCTTTGAAAAGAAAAACTTTATATACATATTTATCTAGAAATAAAATTTAAAGTTGTATAGTTACGGAATTTGAAAGAAATGTTAAACAGTTCTATACAACCCTTTGCGAAACTAAATTTTAAACTCCCGAAAATATTAGTAGTATAGCTCCTTTCTTGTTAAAAAAAATCCCAAATGAAAATGGAAATTATAATACTATAAATAACGAGTTTCGAGCTTTGAAAAATCAATTGGATGAGCTAATGTTTCCGTAGCTTTCAAAAGTTATAAGGAGAATATTGTGAATTCCGCACTCATTGGCGAATGTGGAAAGAATATTTTCATAATCAAAACGAAGACTGGAAAGTCTAATACAAACAAAAGACTTTTCGAAAGGCAATAACTCGTATTTTTTTTACAAAATTGAGCTTTTCAGATATTCCAATACATTTAAAAAAAATCACAATCTCTTTTAACAAAAATATTACCGAAATAATATTAGAGTTTCTATTGTGTTTCTACATTCTCCTGTAAAATAACAATTATTTGAGTTAGGGCCTTAATACTTATTAGCAAAGATATATATATATACAGCCTCTTTCAATATGTCGAAAGAAAAACTCTGCGAAAGAAGACTAGTATCACAAATTCTGTTAAATTTTAATTTTTGAGTTAATGATGCAGATTAATCCTCATATCGTCTTTTTATTTTATTTTTTAACCAAACACAAAATTTTCTTACTTCACTAAGTTGTATGTAAATTAAAAACTTTAAAATTGTGTTCTGGAAAACTAGTTTTTTTGAGTTCTGACGTTATTTGAGTAAATGGGCGATATGTTCTAAAAATTTAATAAAAATAACTTAAAACAAAAAACCGAGTTTAGTACTATTGGGGTCGAAAAATTACAATTTTAAAAGCTAATTGGTACGAAATTAGTTTTCTCATTTATCATCCCTGTTTACTATTGAACTATGCCACGCGAGTGTAAAAATCATCCTGATAGCTTCTGCTATGTTTGCGGGGAGTTGACAATGAAAGAACAAAGAAAAACTCTTTCTCAGCTTCTTAAAACTGCTTATAAACTCTACTTTGATTGTCAAGTTGGCGATCAAGACAAGCATTGGGCTCCAAAAATCTGCTGCACTACATGTTATAGTAGTTTGACCAAATGGCTTAAAGGGACCCATAAATCAATGCCATTTGCTGTGCCCATGGTTTGGCGCGAACCTACTTGTCATCTCACGGATTGTTACTATTGTATGACTTCCATCAATGGGATCTCTGGAAGAAGTAAGCACACTGTTCAATATCCGAATATTCCTTCAGCTCTAAGACCAGTTCCTCACAACGAATCTTTGCCAATTCCAGTGCCCCCAGAAGCCTATAAACTGGAACCAGAAACAGATTTCGAAGACTCTAACCCTGAGCCTGGACCATCAAATGAAACTTGGAGTGATTATGAAGATTTTGAAGTTGATTTCGCCCATCGACAACCTCATTTCGTCACTCAGTCGGAATTGAATGATCTCTTTCGGAATTTGAATTTATCTAAGAGTAAATCTCAGCTCCTTGGGTCTCGACTTCAGCAGTGGAATCTCCTAGAAAAGGGAGTAAAAATATCTTCTCAGAGGACCAGATAGTCAAACTTGAAATTATTTTTTTCGGAGGATGAAAGTTTAGTGTTTTGTTCTGATTCAAATGAATTAATGACAGAACTAAAGCTACCTCGTGACCCTGACAAGTGGAGACTGTTTACAGATTCATCAAAGACGAGCTTGAAACTTGGATTAATAGCCAATGGAAATCAGGTGCCATTAGTCCCAGTTGCATATTCTGTAGATATGAAAGAGACATTCGCAAACATCAAACGAATCCTTGATAAAATATGTTATCGTGATTATAATTGGAAAATTTGTGCTGACTTAAAAGTTGTTGCTCTACTTATGGGCTTACAATCAGGATTCACAAAATACTGCTGCTTTTTATGTGAGTGGGACAGCCGAGCCCGAGACAAACATTATATCATATGAAACTGGCCTCTGCGAGAAAGTTTCACTCCCGACCACAAAAATGTTGCCCACTATCCACTGGTACCGAAGGAAAATATTTATTTGCCACCTCTCCACATCAAATTTGGTTTGATAAAGCAGTTTATGAAAGCAATGGACAAGGCAGGCAATGGATTTAAATTTTTAAAAACTAAATTTCCTCGTCTTAGTGACGCTAAAATCAAAGAAGGAGTGTTCGTGGGACCCCAAATCAGACAACTTTTCCAAGACTCGACATTTATTGAACTCCTGAATCTAAAAGAAAAACGAGCTTGGCTTTCATTCCAAAGAATGTGTGTGAACTTTTTGGGTAACAAAAAAAGTGGTGACTATGTCGACCATGTTGAGGAGTTGCTGTCAGCTTATAAGGATATGGTGTGTAACATGTCTCTTAAAGTGCACTTCCTGCACTCACACCTCAACTTTTTTCCTGCAAATTTAGGTGCAGTTTCTGATGAACAAGGGGAACGATTTCATCAAGACATCGCTCAGTTTGAGAAAAGATTTTCCGGAAAGTCGAATACTAGCATGTTGGCAGAATACTGCTGGTCTATAGTAAGAGAAACTTCAACTTTAGGGTACAAGAGAAAAGCAAGCACCAAATGAAGGTGAAGATGAGGACTTTGGATCCGAAATATTATAAAAAAAAGAGAATTTGTAAAAATGTATACAAAGTATTGTTCAATAAATTTATAATTTTAAATTACCTAAATTCAATAATTGAAATTTATTTGCTGGTAGTTTAGCATGTCTATATACGTATTTCATTGGCGCTTGAACCAAGTCATCAGTAGACTTTAACCACAAATTTTAAACAGTCACACACCTCTTACTTTATGCATAGACTTTCAAAAACTATATGAGAATCCATAAAATAATAATACTTTTGAAAATCACAAAAGAAAAAATAAGCTTAGTAGGCTTTGAAACTGATACAAAACCCAGCAAATTATTTATATCCAGGTGAACCCATTTTATTTTTCTAAATAAATTTCAATTATTTTATGTACACTTCTGACAATATGTCAAATAATAAATTTTCTTTACCTAAATTCATAAAAAAAAGTGGAAAGAAGGAGTAATCCCCCGAAAATGATGGGTGATGGGGTGAAACGGAGGTCACATTCGGTTTCAGGAGGTAATTTTACATAAGAATCAGCTGAAGCGGTCTCAGAGCCGATTTTCATGCAGAACAGTGTATTTAACGTTCAAAGATGCTTTATGTGGCAGCACTGTTTAATGTCAGAAGTTTTTTAATGCATCGAATTGAGCGAAATATTGCATGCAATTGTCTTCCATAATGTTGCTCCAATTAAACTTTTATTCAAAAACAGTAGAATATGTATATTATTATTATCTCGTCTTGTATAAAACTTTATATGTGACAAGATGTATTAATTACTCTACTGTTAGACATTTCGATGATTGCATTATATATATGATAAATTGCAAATTGTTTTGAGGAGACAAAATCGGTAAAAAAAATACCGGTTATGTCTACCTGGCTAACTGGGATGTTAATACTTGCACACATTTACATGTAAAATATTTATGTATCCTATAATATACACATATGTATATAAATATTTATGTACTACATGCACACAACAACTATGGAAAGAGAAATTCATTTTGTTGTTTATTAAAAATGTGTTGTTATTTCCTGCTATTGTTGTAAGCACGAGTATTTTATTTTTATTACCAATAACTCACTTTTTTATGTTCAGTTTAATGATCCTTTATATGAAATAATATTGTTGTATTTTAATTTTTATTGACATTTAATTAACGTATCTTGCTTCGGATTGGTATATTTTGCTTTAGTAAGCATAAGTTTATTATTCTCATACATTATAACACGTACATATGTATATATTTCAGATTAAAATTCATACCAAGAAAATTTTATACAAATGTAGATAGTTTATATATGTATGTATGTAAATAATAAAAAATTATATATTAATTGAGTTATTTTTATCTTTAAAACTTAATTCATTGCTGACACTGCTGCAGCTTGAAATTATCAATTATCATTAAAAATTATAAATATTTCATAAACATCTAGGCGCACGATAGTGCGCCAGGCCAAGTTTCGGCCAATGCACGCAATGTGTATATTTACAGGAAGCCATTCGAGCTGTTTTTACCCCCCCTCATAACTTTGTTCCCCGCAATCGTAAAATTATAAAATTTAAACCATAATTATAATAAATTTCTGTTATATCACATGCGAAGTTTGAAAGATTTACATTAAAATGTTCCCGGGATATGAAGGTGCAAAAAGTGCATATTTTAAGACATACTGACCACTGACCACTGACACACTCATCAAATTGATGAAGCTCTTCCGCTTTTGCTAGAGAGCTAAAATTTGGTACACGTGTAGATCTAGGTGAGCACGGAAATTTTAATCAGGGGGGCGGGGCTACGCCCATAAAAATTAAAATTTGTGCTAGTGAGCTGAAATTTGATACATACCTAGGTCTAGCTGAGCACTAAAATAAAAAAGTCTGAAAACCCGGAAATTTTGGCCAGGAGGGCGGGGTTACGCCCATAAAAGTCAGAATTAAAAAAGCTAATTTAAGACGCTTAAAAGAAGCTGTTTTATTGAAATTTGGCATATATACTGCGATAATGTAGGGCTATAAATTTTATCTTAGAAAAGTGTGCGGTGACACACCCATATAATTTAAAACTCATTTTCGTGTACTACGGTTCAGCATATTTAGATATACTATTTATGTATGTATTATTATACGTTTGCAACGAAACTTAACACAAATAATAAGCACTGGCTTAAAAATTCTTTTTTTTTTGTAATGCATGTATTTATTTATTGTATCTTCATATATGAACTAACAATAAGTATTCAAATCTTAAATCTATAAAAAAAAATTATTAGGCCCGACCAGTGTCGGACATAAACTTAGTGGTAGTTATAAATAATACATTAGTAGTGATAATCAAAAAAAAAAAGGGGGGGGGAATATTTTCAAGTAGTCCCATCTGGAGTGTTAGGTATAAGAGCCCGTGTGTTCCTCTTTTTTTAGCGGATGTGTCCAGTAAAGTTCAAAATATTACGAGCAAGCAGATTAGGATGTGATTCCAGTTTTGTTAAATATTTGCCTGCGTATTTTGCAATTTCTTCAGTCACTAGTGGCATATTTAAATCACGATGTATAATAGAATTTTGGATGTACCAAGGAGCCGATGTTATTAACCGTAAAATTTTGTTTTGCCTTCGTTGGATTCTCTCGACATTGGAAGCTGAAGCAGTGCCAGTTTTATCAGAATGGGCGGGGCCACGCTAATATTGTTTGGAACTGAAAACTTTTAAGAAAATTTTTGTATGAAAATTTGTCTTAAAACACCTTTACAAAGCCTTAACAAGTTACATAAATAAGGTTGTCAATATACAGCTTTTAACTTAAGCCATTTTAGTGAAACCTTGCATTTGCGTTGCACGCGTACAATACTTTAAACTATCACCTAAAAAAGTATCACAAAATTTTAGCCTTGTGTTCAATCTATTTCGGTCTAGCATATTTTAGAAGAAAATTATCATGAATTAATTATAAGCGCTGCTCACGACAAAATTGTGAGTTTAAAATATTGTGAGGGGTAAGGCTAATAAAATTTAAAGGTATATTTTGCACTACAGAGCTGAAAATTCATGCACAAGTAAGTATAGATGAGTAAGCCAATGGGGAAATCTTAAAACCAAGCATTTTTATCCGTTAAAACTCCAATTCCTACTGAAATTTAGTACACAAATAAATCTAGATCAGAGATCACTAAGAAAAATCTAAGAAACCAGAAGTTTCAATCAGGGGGTGGGAACAAGCACTTTAATTTAAAAATTAAGATCAATTTTATTGAAAGTTTTCATACACATTGCACTTATCCAAAGTAAAAATTTCCTGTTTTGAAAAGTGGCCGTGACTATACCCATAAATCGTAGATTTATCTTTCATGTACTTCGGCTTACCAGTTTCTAGTCTATTACTCATGTATTTCTCATTAGCTATTTCCTACGAAACTTTACATGAATCAGCGGGCCCAGACCCATAAAAATTTTAAGTAATATTATACTTTAGAGAGCTGATATTTTGTAGACAAATTTACACCATGGGAAAATCCAAAAATTAATGCACTAGCTACCCTATTGAAACTTTCATACAAATTGGGCATATTCTTTTGATTTATGTATGTCCTTCAGCTAAGCACACTTTAATATCTAAATATATTGAGAAAATAGGCGGGTTCACGCCCACTGAGATTTACTATGTAATGACACATTAGTGCATTTTTAAGGCGTACAATCCAACACCCAACAAACTTATTATAGCCTTTACCAAAAAATGGTAAAAGGGTATATATAGGTTTGTCATTCCGTTTGTAATTTCTAGAATATTAACAAGCGAGCTATAGAGTACATATATTATGGATGCTTATGCATAGGGAAGACGAATAAGCGATGTCCGTCTGTCCGCAAAATCGAGCAGACAGTTTCAGAGCTGGGAGACTTGAACTTCATTTTGCCATACAAAATAACCACCGAAAACTAGTTTTTAATAATTTTTTATTAAATAAACTTATTTTATACTTCAGTATGAATAAAATTGGTATTTCTGACTAAAAAAAAATTAAAAAAAAAATTAAAAAGAAGTTTCCAGGGTTGGAAAACCTTAACTTTTTTTGTTATGCAAAAGTAATTTATTAAAACAAATTTTTCCTTTTTTTTATATAAACTAAACATGTATAATGTTCTTTAAAGAAGGAGATTGATGTAAGAAATCAGAAAAACAAAAAGGATGGTTCCAGGGATGGAAAACCTGCGATTTTTGTGATATATACAATTAACTACCGTAAACTAATTTTTTAACTATTTTTATTAAATAAACTTATTTTATACTTCACCACGAATAAAATTGGTATTTGAAATAAAAAATTAAAATTAAAAAAATTAAGAAGATGTTTCCAGGGTTGGAAAACTTTAACTTTTTTTCTTATACAAAAGTAACTATAAAGTAAAGAAATTTTTCCTTTTCTTTATAAATTAAACTTATCTTATATTCTTAAAAGAAAAAGATTTTTGAAAGAAATTAGAAAAATCAAAAAGGATGATTCCAGGGTTGAGAAACTGAAGCTTTTTGTGATATAAAAAATTAACTACCGAAAATTAATTTTTATTTTTTTTATTAAATGGACTTATTTTATACTTTAGTACGAATAAAATTAGTATTTCAAATTAAAAATGAACCTTGTAAAATTAAAAAGATTTTTCCAGGGTTGGAAAACTTTAACTTTTTTATACAAACGTAGCCTACTAAAGCAAATTTTTCCTTTTTCTCTATAAATTAAAGATATCTTATATTCTTAAAAGAAATAGATTGGTGTAAGAAATCAGAAAAATTAAAAAGGATGATTCCAGGGTTGGGAAACTTACTCTTTTTGTGATATAAAAAATTAACTACCGAAAACTAATTTTATTTTTTTTTAAATAAATAAAATTATTTTATACTTCAGTACGAATGAATTTGATATTTAAAAATAAAAAAATTAAAAAAATTAAAACGACGTTTCCAGGGTTGGAAACCTTATTTTTTATACAAAAGTAACATACTAAAACAAAATTTTTCTTTTTTACTATAAATTAAACATATCTTATATTCTTAAAAAAAAAGATGGTGTAAGAAATCATTAAATATCAAAAAGGAGGATTCCAAGGTTGGGAAACTTACACTCTTTGTGATATAAAAAATGAACTACCGAAAACTAATTTTTTTCTATTTGTATTAAATAAACTTATTTTATGCTTGATATCGAATAAAATTGGTATTTCAAATAAAAAAACAATTAAAAAAATTAAAAAGACGATTCCAGGGTTGGAAAACTTTAACTTTTTTTGTACAAAAGTAAGTTTCTAAAACAAATATTTCCTTTTTTTTATAAATTAAACATTTCTTAAATTCTTAAATAAAATAGATTGGTGTAAGAAATCAGAAAATCAAAAAGAATGAGTTAACGGTTGGGACACTTACACTTTTTTGATATGTACAAGTATCAAGTCTAATTAATTTTTATCTTTTCCTTTATAAATTATATATATTTTACGTTTTGTTAAGAAAAGTTTGGTATAGAAAATTATAAAAATAAAAACCACAGCTCCAGAGCTGGAAACTATGATTTTTTTCTGGACATTAAAGTAACTAAATAAAACATTTTTTTTTAATTTCCTTTTTTTCACTTAACACACTTTCTATATTTTTTTAAGAACTACTAGATTGGTATAAGTAATCAGAAAAATCTAAAATTATGATTCTAGGCCTTGAAAATTATTTTTTTTTCTTTGTACATAAAAGTAACTATGTGCTTATGTATGTATCTCTATACTACATAAACGCACTCTGGTAAAGGGTATATAAGATTCGGTACAGCCGAATATAGCACTCTTACTTGTTACTACTTGTTTTACTATAATTTTTTTTAGCGATTATTCAAAAAAATTTGTAATTTAACTTGATTAAATTTGAATTTAAGTACTACAATTATATTCATATGTAAATAGTTAAATGCATTTCTTCATATGTATGTGAGTACATATGAAGACTGGCAAAAATCTATAATTTTCTGTTTATTTATGCCAATATAAAATAACTATCATATTAATAACTGTTTGTATTTTAATTAAAACATTGAGCGTGTGTATGCGTATCTGTATTCTTGTTTGTTTGCATTTAAAAATTAATTATTCATGCAAATGAATTTAAAATGTACGAGAACCATTTTGCTTCCATTAATGTAAACATTTTAACATGGTCATCATTTTATAATTTATTACTAATTAAATTATTTGTGCGGTAATTTTTTTTCTGCAAATGATAGTTTTTCTGTGTAAAATAATGAAATCATAAATGCTCTGAAATTCGATTCGCATTCAAGAAAATAAATATTTGTGTTGATAAATTAAAAGAAGTAACTATGTTCATTATTGTAAAAGAAATGGGTACTGTTTTTGTTAACTTCCCGCTATAGAAATTTTAGAAAATCGAGTTAGCATGCTATCTCCACGTTTTGAGGTCCTGGGTTGATTCTTACTATTATCGCGACGAACGTACCATTATTTAGCAAGAGGTCAGCGGATCGAAAACAAATTTGTGCTTTCAAAGGTTGTTGAGCTTTATTAGATATCGTAAAATAGTGAATCAGTTCATTCAGAAAGTTTGAAGGTAAGCGGGAAGTTTCAGGGATGGCCTGCAAAGTCAACCGATTCCCATATTCTCTTTCAACATATTATCACAGAAATCTAATATTTGTGCAGTCTTATAATAAACAGTTTGTCGGTCAATAAAGGTGACTAAAATATAATGTTTATATGCGCGATCGGCATTGACTTTATAAGCCCCAAACTGTGGCCATAGAAAATCTATGGTAGTCTTGTGTAGTTCATGAACGAACTAGTTCAAATGAACGATTCAGTACTTTGAACTAAATGAACTAGTTCACTTGTTTTACGCTCACTAGTTCAATTTTTGAACTAGTTAATTTTTTGAACTCAGAACTAAGACACAAAATGAACTAAATGTTTTCAACGTTTTGCTTTACTTCTTTCTGTTTGTGTGCTTTGCTTCTATACTTATCCATATGTGTGTTCATCGCTGGCTACTACCAAAAATGCAATAAACAAGCAAACACTTATACTAACCTATTCACAAAAATATTTTGGATTTATTTTTAAAAATGATTTTAACACTAAATTTGTTTTATAAACCCTTTATAAAGCAAATTTATTTATTAATTAATTAATTAATTTTAGCTTTTGTAAAGTTTTTTTAATCACAGATCTGTGTTTTTAATACAGTCAAAAACCACACATATCTACATACATACATACAGATGTAAAATCATTGAACTAAAAAGACCTAACTAGTTCATTGAACTAAAAAGAGCGATTGAACTAAATGAGCGAACTAGTTCATTTATAAATAATGAACTAAAATGACCGGTCACTGAAATGAACTAAATGGCACAAGTCTAATCTATGGATGTGCAAAGTTTCATAAGAATCGTTTGAGTATAAATAGTTGGATAGGATGGATAAGCTACTAAACTCGATCTACTCACATACTTAAAAGAAAGCTACCTGAATTATGTAACCCTTTGCGCACGGAAAATCGTAATATTTCTCGACATATTTATTTGTTTGCGGTAACGATAATGTGATTTTTTTACGATAGTCTCCAGATATATGTACATATTCTAATCACCATTTAACTTAATATCAATATCAATATCTCTGTACAGAAAAATTAAATATCAGGGAAGAAAGAGAGAATAATAAAGCAAGATTAAATGAATTTTATCTTGTGATTTTAGTTTTTTAATTCAACTGACAGCAAATATCGTTATAATATGTTACTGAATAGGAAAGTCGATAAAGTTCGTTATATTTATTATAGTGATATGATTATTGTAATAAAAGCTACTGAATTCCCTAACTGGTATCAATAATCCCCCCATCCCCCTTTTACTCTTCTTCTTAACGACGAGTATGGTCTGTTGAGAGCATTTAGTCTAAGATTTTGAAATTTGAACTTTTGTTCTCATGTTGCATTATTAAGCTATTTGTCACTTATGTAATTTTCTTGAAGCAATAAAAATTATACTCAACACCTGTTCAAAAAAATTGCTAAAATACGTTTGTGGAAAGCTTGAAGATTTGAAATTCTTAAATAAAAAACAGTTAAATAAACAAGCGAATCGCTCTGCGAAAGCAAGAGCCTGCGTCGGTAGTGGTTTGGGTGGCGATCATCACACACTTTCATCAACCTGTTTCGTGAAGAAGGTTGACAGTTGCGGTCTTAGACAAGACTCGGCATTAAAGCCCGTCTAATCCAATATTTATTAGAGAAAAATTGTTATAATATTATTTCTACACAATAGTGGCTATTATATATTCTGAAATCAAATCCAATGGACTTTTGTATATGGTCCAATCTCAAGGTCAAAGTACCACAGGAAGAAATTTTAAATTCATTTGGCCCGCAGAGGAAGCTTCTGCAGTTTCATAATTAACTAAATCCAGTGGGAGTAGTTCATACTTGGTGTACTGACAGAGATAGACCTAAAATCAATTGAAATCGATAAAAACAACCAATAAGAAACATTAACGAAAGTCCGGCTCGAAGGACTACAAACGAGTACAAAGTCTCTTGTTAGCAGCTGTAAGGCAAAGCTGTTACTTAATTTATCGTTAAAAGTATGTTGTGTATAAATACATTTATATTTCTTTAGCATGCTTTCCAACATATTTGTGGCCTTATTTGATATCTACATTAAAACTTGGTTCGCAGATACTATAACACATGAATTTTTTCTTAAGAGTAGTAGGCAATGAATGCCTACTAGGTATTACCTTCCTTAAGAAAGGGATAGAGAGAGAGAAAGAAAAGCTTCATACTTTTACAACTCTGCTTTTTGCATGTTTTTTTTTTAAATGCAGTGTTGCAGATCCTCTGCTGTAAAATAAGGCGTATTAATTTTTTTTTTTTTGAAGCCTTGGCTAGTAGCCATTTTATTGGTTATTTTATTTCGCCGACGATTCTGCTACACAAAGAACTATAGCGCTCTGATGTTACATAAGGATCAGTATGTGCTGAAGTCGGTATAGTTCAGCGGGCAGTGTCTATTAGAGACCTGCGTAAACAGTCTTGAAATGTAAATACGTCTTGTTATTTAAATGTATTGTTGCAGCATTTATTATACTAAACCAATAATAAATGATGTCGTTTAATAAGCTACACAAGGTGGATGTATTGATGTACGTGTATATGAGTGTTAACAATCTACTCTTTCAAATTTCTATTTTTTATATTTCTACATACAAATACATATGCCTCAACATTTTTCTGCTATCACATTTTTTTTTTTGATTTATTTTTAAATTAAAACCATTATATCAGTGGCCATTTTATTGTTGTTCTGACTGGTTGGTTATCGCCTGGCTGTTTATTTTGCTTTTTGTATTTGCTATTTGCCAAGTTTTATTTACGCATTTAATTTTGCCCGTAAGCCCAAATATTCGCCTGAAAGTATGTGCGTATGGATGGTTTTGTGGCATTTGCTTGTTCATTCTTTCAGTGGGCCGTTCGTTCGGTGGCTCGTTCATTTATTTTGTTTCAATGAGGCTCGTTAATTTGTATCCTAATTAAACTAATGAGCGTCTAAAGTCAATGCGCGTTAATTATCATGGCAAATACGCGCGGCATACAATTACCCACATACCACATTCAGACATATGTACATACATATTAACATACATACATACATACATAGATACATAAATGTACAACATTATGTGCTCGTCGTAATTGCACACATTTTAACGCACATCAATTTATAATATTTATATACGAGTTTTTTTTTGCTTTGCACAGAAACAGGAATATAATTTTATAATTCGCGTTTAAAAATTTATACACGCAGATACGAGTAATTATATAATAATTTTAGTGAACATTATGAGTTCGTGTGTTCAGCGTTGTTCTGCCTAAAGTATTTATTTGTTCAAATAATGGCTTGTTGTTATAAACATTTAGTTGTGCGCTGTCTCTCTTTATATGCTGATAAATTTATTGTTCAATAAAAGTTTGATATCCCATTCTATTAGATGTAGAAAATATGAGCATGCAATTTTTGTCTTGATGTCATTGTCGTCAAAACTAATTGAGGTTGATTTTAAATAAAAACTGAGTATTATAAAATCGATAGGAATACTATTCATTAAAGATTTTGTTAAGTTAATTAAAATTAAGAATTTGTTAGGGTAATATTTGAAAACTTGCTTAGTTTTTTGTTCACAAATACTTCGTGTATATGCAATATATATTGTATAAATTAAATATATTTTTTTTAAACTTAAAAATGAATACATAACAATAATTTTTTGAATTTTCCCTATCAGACTGTTTGTGCGACTGAGAGGTCATGATAAAAAAACTGCGTGTCAAAAAAAATTCCTGTGACGCGTTATTATTTTTCTGGTAGGTATTGTTGAGTATAACAACAATCTGTATTGGTAATTTTTCAAACGCTTCAAAATCTTAAGATAAGGGTAAAAAACCGATTTTTCGTTCCATATGCACTTATCAACCTCTAACTAAGTTAAATATCAACCGATTTTAAATTTATAAACGAATTTAGAAAGAAGAGACTAACCATATGTATTTTATTTCAGTAAACTTCAGATATATGTATGTATGTATATTAGAGTAGCCGTTAGATGTATGGAGAATTATTTTTTGTTAATTTCTTTTATTCTCACCCCCAAAATCGGTTCAGTTTTATGTACAACAAAAATACAAATAAATTTGATAGCGATAAGTTGTGTTTTAGGGGGCGCTTCCGGCCCTCAAAGTTAGCTCTCAAGCCCATATATTCCATGTAATTTTTTTTGTTTAGTTTTCTTATGACTACATATAATATATGTATGAAATAATTTAAAAGATATAAACTCTTATTGTAAACGCTTAATAAAATAATTTCCACATAAATGCAATTTTGGTATACATAATTTTTGGTATTTTATTAGTTATTTTCTTCATTATTTCCTAAAATATAAATTTAAGCAAAAAACTTTCTTTGAGACTAATGTTGTAGACTAGAAGAGCTAAAATATTACCATATATCATATTCTTGTAAAATGATTTTTTAAAAAGATAGTCATGTGCAAAAAATTACATGGAAAAATGGGCTTGCAGGCCAACTTTGAGGGGCAGGCGCACCACACAACTTATCGCTATGAAATTTTGTTTGTTTTTATTTTACATAGAACTAAACCGATTTGGGAGTTGAGAATAAAGAAATCAAAAAAATAAATAACGACCACTCTAATGTATATGTCACTTATATATATTTACTTGGGATTCGCTCTTCCGCAGTATTTTTGTATGGCAATTATGCTTTTTATGACTTAAATTATCAAACAAATTTGAACAGTGCGACCAGTTTCAGTACCTCTAACTAAAGGCAAGTTGTGAAAATGACCCTAAAATTTGTAAAGAAATATACAAAAGTATACAAAAAATTGTAACCAGAATTTACAATTTCGAAAACTGCAGATTCAAAATCGTCTGAATCTGATCAGCCTCAGAGATTGTGTTGTAGATAGATAGCACTTGTATTAAAAAACTTTATCATTTCGGCAGAAAGATTAAATTTGTCACAACAAATTGAATTATATTTATAGTGTGTGCATATCCTAAGAAGTGCTTCCAACAAGTCATATTGCATTTTGTTACGTATTTTTGTTTTGGTAGTGTTCATTATTGCTTAATCTGCCTTGATGGTTTTTCTTTATTAGAAAGCATTCGCTATGAATAATAACACACATTGTTAGACTTGTCAGACGCACATTTTAGCTCAAAAATCATTCTTATTACCATCAGTTATAAAAAAAATTCCAAAAAATCCCCTAAAATTTGGTTATCATCCCCAACAAATCCCCAGATCCTAAACACGAAAAAAATCCTCAAATTGGGGGAAAATCCCCTAAACTGGCAACGCTGGTTTTAAGTGATAGATATTAAGTTTAATTTTTCTTCTCTTCTTTAGAAAATAACATGATTTTATTCTTATTTCATTCAATAAAAAATGAAAATACTGAACTCAAGCCCGATTAAGAAATTATTTATGATTACTTATGTTAATTTTGCTATAAATTAAATGAGAATTTTAATACATAATAATTATAAATTGTTCTCAATTTTAAGTCTAAAATTTTTTTTGTTCTCAATTTTTTCTACAAATTTCCATTGTGAAATTAAGATCCTTTTTCCATTAAATCCGTGTCATTTCACAATCACCGATAGAAATTTCAGTAGCTTCATTTAATTTGCTGTCTCGTTTTGTATGTTTGCTTTTTATTTATAGTTGCCAAAACTGCCTGCCACACCAGGCGGTGGTATTAACTAAACATAAACAAGCAGGTAAAATAATGAGCCAACAAAACGCCATCATCATTAGAACGCTTTTGAGAAACTTCGACTATAAGCAAACAAGCCCTCTTAACAAGTTAAGTAATTAGAAAAATGTTACAGCATCGCCCCTAAAACAACTCATATATGTACACACACACAAACAAACTTAATCGCACGGAGCTATAGAACAAAAAAACAAACTTACACACCAATACCCTGCAAAAACATCTCCACAAAATTAGTGATGTTTGAAACTAAAACGATGCGCTTCATTAGAACACAAAAATGCTAAAACTCGTACGCGGATGTCACGTCCGCCATACTTAAATGGTGTGTGTATCTAACTAATTTCATTTCTATGTGAGTTTGTGTTTCCGGAAACTAGAGAGCGGTGATTGCTTGGACGGAGACATACATTTAAACAAATGCCAAAAAGGTCGAACATTAACGAAACTTAAATTGTTTTTCCTCATACACTAATGCATCGGAAGTGATGTTCAATTGTACAAAAATTAGGCAGCAGCAAACTGATACTGGAAAATTAACTTTTTTTACTTCCTTGTACTGTGTGTGAAAACAAAAACGTGCTAAATGCAATTAATTATGCAAAATATTGAATTTTGTTAAACAACCCGCTCCCTCCAATGTGTCTTTGGAAAATAAACCAGATCGGAATACATACAAAACTAAACTGGCAAATGTACAAGCATTAAATGGAAAATAATTTACTTTCCTTTTTTTTCAATTTCATATGCAGCAGCAAGTGGCTGGTGAACAAATAAAAATTAGAAAAGTTTAAAATTTATTTCCTTCAGGGCATCAACTAAAGCTTCCTTTTTTGGCTGCAATTTAGTAAAAATCTTTACACTAAATGGGGAAAGTAAATGACTTGTTTATTTTGTGTTAAATCGTGATGAATTTATAATGACTCCAAATAGTGGTTGGTATAATTGTCCAAGAGTTTTATTAGAATTACTAATTACAGCTGCAATCATGTTGTTTAGAATATATTTTAGAATATACACAATTTTATTTACCTTACACAATTTTTATTTTTTTTTAAGTAACAAAAATACCGGTATTCAAAAATATTTTCATGGTTAATAAGTACAATTGGAAATAAGTTATTAAAAAGTAAGTTAAAACAATAAGTTCTTGAAACAAAGAGGCATTTTTTTTTAAATTCTAGGTATGCTGGGAATAAGATAAGCTAGAAGTAAAGAAAATCTGTTGAAAAAATTTTGGATTTTATTCACATTAAAAGCAGATACCTGACTTTGACAAACATTGGGTAATACATTTATTTGTACACGCAAAGAAAAAATATGGTTGAGGTAACCATAATTAAACAGCAACATACTATGATTGAATTATATGGTTGCAGTCAAATCATGTTATTGTTAATAGAAAAGCAAACTTTAATAATATTATTGTCTGAGTTAATAATAATATTATCTAAAAAAAACAATGAACTTTGTTACACCTTATCATAGTATTGTAAATATGACAACACTATGTTAGATGTGACTAAAATATAATTGAGACTCACCATACCATCTTCTAATATTATATTAATATTGTTAAATACGACCACAGTATTATTTAATATAATAATACTATTTTGTTTTTTAATCATACATTTATTGTAAAAACAGCTGTGCGTTAAATTCGAAATAAAAATAAATTAATATTGTTGAAATAAAATGTATATATAGAAAAATGTACTTACACGACATACAGACATGTGCGTATAAAGAGATACACAAATGTCTATATATTTTTATTGGTCTAGCCTTTTGTTTATTCTTTATTTATTTATTCATTTATTTAACACCACGCCGATATCTTACAAACGAAACACTGAACTAACACAAGATGTTTCTAAAAAAAATTTTTTTTTTAACTTAACTTAACCATATCACACTTTTTTTATGAATGTGATAATGTAATTATTAAATTCAAACATTACTCTGTTTATCGTAACGAAATAAATGTTTAAAATAACAATAACTAGCTTTCAACGACCACACATTTGTTTCAGAGAACATAATATTGTTTTCTCAACCATTCTACAACCATATCTTTTCTTTGCGTGTAACACACTTCCACCTTGTGGTTCAACTGCAAAGTCATACCAAGTAAAGAAATTATTATTTATTGCTTCCTGGAATTAAAGATTATAGTAATAATAGGAAAATGTGTATCCAATGCCTCGGAAAGCAGTGTGGCTACATAATAGAAATCAATATCTAGGGATGAAACGATACCACCAAGGTATCGATACTTTTACTTGATACGGCATCGGTTCAAAAGTATCGATACCTACTCAGTATCGAAAAAAAAGCATCGATACATACTTGTATCGGTCAAGTTCTTCATATGATTTGATGTAGTGAAACAAAAGTAAATACAATAAGGAAAAAGGGCTTGAGTCATATTTTACTGCTCTACTGCAAGAGCACTTTTAAACTTTCAAGTCGATTTTCTTAAATCCACGAGTATTTCTTTTACAGTTAAATTGGGAAGTTCGGTATTCGCTTAAATTTCTTTTAGAAAATTTCGTTCTACACTATAAATAATATATTCGATTTGAAATATACCAAAGTATAAGCTAAAGTAAGGCTATATTCCATATGAGGTTATAGGAGGAAAAAAGATAAGAAGTATAGCTATAACTTCCTAAAAAAGCGCACAAAATAAATGAGCTTTTGCTCAGGGGTACTTTCTAATACGGAGATAACATGGGTACCATCAACATAAAAACAGCTTATCCCGACTTAAGCACTTTTTCCTTTTTGTCACAGATATATTCTTAACATGAATTTAGATTTAATACGAACCAATGAAATTTTGTTAAACTAATGTCATGTTCAACATTGTTGTGCCAAATAAGAAACGAGTATTTTTGACCGATACGAGTACATTTTACCGATACCTACTTGGTACTCGGTAGTAAGTATCGATACCAAAAGTACTTGGTTTCTGAGAAAAAGTATCGAGTACATACTTCTATTTACTCGTATCGTTTCATACCTATCAATATCCGTCCGTACCATTAGCTCATCCAATATCTATGAAAGAAAGGTATGAAAACATGAACTTTTTGCTCAATAGAATTCAGTACGATCGCTATTTGCGGAATATATGTGCCGGCTTAAAAGAAATTACTATGCTCGTCGAATATAAAAAATATTGTTGCCTTCTTATAAATTGGTCCTTCAGATCACATGCGATTCCGGGAATCAAAAACATTGCAAGTGAGCTGCAAATTACACAAAATTAACAAAATAGTACAATAACTAACGTATCATTAGAAATACACTTTTTGCATTCGCATTTAGATTATTTATCGTGGTGCCGTGTCTAATGAGCATATTGAAAGGTTCTAACAAGATATTGCGCACATGGAAAAAAGATATACAGGCAAGTGGTCCCCATAAATGTTAACTGATTTCTGCTGGGAAACAAATCGTGAAACAGTAGATAAAAATTATATAAGAAAGCAATCTACTAATTATTAGTTGATTTTTTATGTTAGTATTTAATTTCTTTTAAGATTTTAATTTATATCAGAGAAGTCATTTATGTGTTAGATTTTTTACTTTTACCATAATAAATATATATTTTTTGTTACAAAATCAGCACTTTATTGAAATGGGAAAATTTCGAAAACTAGACGTGATGGAAGCAATCTGTGAACATAATTGAATTCAGCACACAAAAGCCCATTAAAATCACATAATGAAATTCTTGCACCCGACTTTTTTTTATATTTACAGAACAGTGTAACTTATTAATTAAATATTTTGTGCATAATTAGTAAAGAACAAACGACAATGGCAAGACTGTTGTAAATTAAGAGATGGTTAAATTGAGCTTTCATTACAAAAAAAAAGCTTTCAGCAAATTGTAATACGTTGAATCAAAACAATTCACATAATCCATTTGCAATAAAAAGTTGCGTATATAAAGCAGAAATTTACATCAAACTGACACCACACACAGTAGACCAAACACAAAGATCGGTGATGATGGAGGTGTAGTGGACTTTGAAAACAGCTGGTTCTTCCGTTTTACTATGTGTTTGTCAGAACATTTACAACTAACTTTGGTGTTATTTGTTCATTAATAATTATCTCATGTAATTTGGATTACAAAGCGATACGACTCTAGCCTGATCAAGTCATATATATATAAATATATTTTAATTTTTTTTAACATTACAATGAAAACTCGCTGTATTGATAAATACTTCAAAAATGTAGCAAGCGGGAGACCCGGTGGGTTTACCGTATTCGAGTACGCTGAGTCCAGTAGCTCTAACCGTTTTTTTTAGGTTGGCTCTTGTCTAAAAAATTATTTAAATTGAAAATTTGATTCAAATGACTTACAAATTTAAAATTTTCCCAGTTTTCTATTAATTTTTTAATTGACTAAAACAACATATGTATTGATGAACATGCGTTCTAAATGATTTAAAAAAAAATCCCATTTAAAAAAAAATTAAACAATTAATTGTAATTTTTATTTCCAAAAAGTTGCCTTAGAACGCATGTTCATCAATACATATTTTTTCAACTGATATGCACATATCGTCACCTTAAATGCAAACGGACTTAACTAAACATAAATTCGAAATCGAGTTTTTGATTGATTATGGTTCATTTTATCAAACTACATGTTCACGCAAATATTTAGACCTCTACGATGAAAAATGACGACTTTATTAAAGAAATTCAAACGGACGTAATTTAATTACGACTGCATCCATTTTTTGTTGCAAGCAACGTAACTAACATACAAACTTAAATACATATATTTATAACAAAAATTAAACATTTTAAAAACCGCCGACTTTTTTCAGAAAAGATGTTATATCTTCTAAACGGCTGAACCGATTTTCTTCAAACATAGCTAAGAACCTCTCGATCAAGTCATCTTTCAAACAGAAAAAACTAAATGAAAATCGGTCCAGCCGTTTGGCCTGTACGGGGACACGGACAGACACACAGACACACACTACAAACTTATAACACCCCTTTTTTAGTCGGGGGTTAAAAAAGGAAATAAATATTTAACAACAAATAAGTATCCATACTACAAGTAACTTTCGTAGAACATTTTCAAAAATGCTTTATTATTATTGATTTTGTAAAATTTTTTGTTTCTCCTGTAAAATATATAAAAGTGTAGTTACGTCCGTTTGCATTTAATGTGACGATATATATTGATATAAAATTTAATAATTACATGATAGAAAACGGAAAAAATTGCATTTTTAGGTACTTTTAAACAGTGGATTCAGCTTACTCGAATTAGGTTTACCCACCGGGTCCCCGGCTTGTTACAAAAAAAGTGTCCAATTCGAGCACAGTGATATTATTATTGGGTTAAAGAGTAAAATTGTGAAACTTCATCTTCGTAGAAAAAGACTTCTAAATTGTGTCTATTTTTTCTCTGTGCACACAAAATTTTTGAAAACATTTGAAAACATATTAGGTCTTCTTGAGGTGGCATGACAAATTTTTTTGGTTACAGCCTTTGAATTTGAAAAAAATGGACTTAAATTCAATATTTATATCAAAAACACATATATCGAAACTATCTAATTCTTTTAATAATGTAAATTATGAACAACAAAATTTTCATTAGTATTTCTTATAGTTAGCAATATGCCAAAATCGACTTTTTGCGAAAAAGAACTTTTTTATTGTTGAAAATGGTTCTTTAGAGCTTCAGCAGCAACTTTTGTTAATAATTAATTAATAACGGTAATTTCGTTATTTACAAAATTACCGTTATCTTTAGGTCATTGAAGAAAATCAAAATTTTGACCGTTAAATTTCCAGAATTCGACGAAATAATGTTTGGCAAATTTGTACAAAATCCTGTGTCTAGTATTTTTGCTGAATATATGAACTCATAGTATTTGCAAATACAGGGTGTTTTGCTACATTTTTCAATAAAAATGAATTTCACGCCACCTATCTGCAATAATTTGTACTAATTTGAATACCTTTTCATTAATTCTTTTTCATTAAAAAAATTAAAAAAATTTGAAAATCCGTTGAAAAATAACCGAATGAGAAAGGGAAGAGCTATAAGATAATTAAATAGTTTCAAATTTGTATTAAAATATGTATATAACTTAAATTCCTCATTAAAATTTTGTACGTAATTACATTTTTCCTTATCATAATAGTAAATGAAATGTAAGTATATTTACTTAACCCATAGAAAGGATTTTTTTTGCCTAAAGTAAAAGCAGTTTCTATGGTCTTAATTACAAATGTATAATTAATTCATTTCACTAGCATAAATTCCCGTTTTATTAAAATATTCACTATATTTTTGTAATGAATCAATAAAATTTGCGGAAAATAGGCTTTAATGTTTTTTGTACGGCACAAATTGGGCTAAATATTACGCCTTGAAATTCAACATAGTTATTGATAACTATAATATCTAAAATTCTGCTGTGGTGCTTGAAGATTACATTCCTACTTCAAAAGTTATATGTAAATGAAAGTGAAAAAAAAAACGATTTTTTTTTAACTTTTTCGCTTTTTTTTAACATTTTCCAAATTTTCTTGTAAACGAAAAATGCGATCGCCTCGCATCAACTCAGAATTTTAGAAGTTGAAATCATTTACAACTGTGTTGAATGACAAGACATAATATTGAGCTCAATTTGTGCCGCGTTAAATGTTAGCAGTAGTATTTTCTTGCTTCCAAGTTTTGTTGTTGCCATATTTTTTTGCTCAGTGTATCGTTGCAACGATATCCGTAAATGGAAGATTACAACATAAACTAACTATGCAAAAAATAAAAACATTAATTTTGTAGCTGTTAACATAAATATTAAGTTAAATTCATAAAAAGTTAAAAAATCCAAGTTTTAATGGACACCCTAAATTTCCGTTTTAGGACAAGTGAGAGACACTCTAATTACCAATTAAGGTAGCTGACTCTACCCCCAAAGCATTAAAAATCATTCGGCATTTATAGCTTGAAAATTAAAAACTACATTTTTTTGGCATATTGCACACCTCGAATAGCGCCAAATTTAAATCTTGCGTTCTTGTTGGGACACCTACATTGCTTGACATTTGAACAATTGTTATTGTTTGCTAGTAGAAGGTACGAGATTAGTAAAAATGGAGCGCTACGCTAATGAACAACGCATTCTCATTGTGAAATTGTTTTACCAAAATGGTGAAAGTTTTGCGGCTACAGTTCGCAAATTTGCGATCAATTTGGGGTCACAATAATGCTCCAAAAGAGTCAACTGTAAAGAGATTAATGGATAAATTTGCCGAAACTGGGTCTGTTAGTGATGTAAAGACAACAACGCGCCTTCGACCAGGTCGCAGCTGTACGTGTTGATGTCGCTCAAACGCAGGTCAAGCGCAAACAGTCAATGGTGTTCGTTATCGTGAAATGATAACCAGTTTTTTCGTGCCTAGAATTGAAGAAATGAATGTGGATGGCATGTGGTTTCAACAAGACGGCGCTATATGTCATACAGCCAGAGAAACAATTCAATTGATACATCAGTCATTTCCCGGTCGTGTTATTTCGCGTCTTGGAGACCAGAATTGGCCGCCTAGATCGTGCGATTTAACACAATTAGACTTTTTTCTTTGGGGTTTTCTGAAGTCGATGATTTACGCGAATAAGCCGACGACGACTCAAGCCTTAAAAGAGATGCATTAATGAAATACCGCAGCATTTATGCAAAACGGCCATTGAAAATTTCATTAGAAGATCGCGTGTGTGCCAGCAAAGCTGCGGCTGCATTCTGCCCGATTTGTTGTTCCACACATAACCTCATTTTGTCTACTTTACGATATAATAAAGTTTCACGATTTTTTTTTTAAATATCTGTGTTTTATTTAAAACTTAAATCTTGCGTTCTTGTTGTATTAAATTTTCAATAAGTAAAAAAAAAAATTATAATTGCGAATGATTAACACACTTTTTTCTGCGGAAAACGGTGAAAATAGACGTTTTTCAAAATTTTAATTTAAATAGCGTATAAGTTTTGAAATATTGAAAATTTTATTTTAGATCCTTTTGCAAATCGGTCGAGATTTTACTTCTCCATTAGCAGCACAGTGGACCAAGGTTGATTAAAAAGGCTACAATTTTAATTTTTTTTTACCTCCTCAAATGTTGTATAAAATTTTACAACAATTGGGCGGCCCGTTTAGAGAATGCAGAACTATTTTCTTTCTTTGCCAAAATCTCCTACTGTGCGATGTATAACGTGTGACGTTGGGGTGGAAAAATAACGATGGCACTATCGATACTATCGATAGTTAAATTTTTGGTGACTATCGATGTTTTAAGTCTGCCATCGATGAATACTTGAAAATAATCGATATTTTTTTGGTCACTATCGATAGAAAATGATATACCACTAAAATCAAAATATGTAAATATGTTGCTTTTCATACACAAAAATAACTGAATGACAGGAAAATTTCTTCCGCTGATCTCACTTATTTTTCATACAATTATATTACTTTTGTTATTTATTGAAGTAAAAATAAAATTCTATTTTCTATTTTATTTATATGTACATTGTACGAGAACTACACAACTTCGATACTATAACGATAGTATTGTCGATATATCGATATATCGATAGTCTTTAATTGATATATCGATAAAGTTTTTTAAACAATCGAAAACTTTCAATAGTGTCACTATCGATAGTTTTCCACCGGATTCTATATGACTTGGCCTTTAGTTATGAATGGAACTTGAGCGTTAAGCGCTGAAAGTAAGATTGACAGTGAGCTAATTTTGGCAAGTTTTAAATTAAATAGTTATAGCATGTTCACACGGACAGCAATTATCGAGGTTCGCGGTCGAATCTTGATTGAATCAAGATGGTTCGCCATACAAATTTTTGAGAGCGAACCAACTTGGTTCATTTTGAACCAAGTTGCGAACCATGAAGAATTTGCTATCATCGCTAGTTTTGATAATACATTATCGCTAATTTATCTGAACTAGCTATAAAAACAAAATGAGTACACACATACACATACACATGAGTAAACAAAAAACAAACCAAAAAAATGGATGCGTGTATGAATTAAAAAAAATATAACACATTTTATTCATTATTTATTATTTACCAAAAAATTGTAAAAGGGTATATATAGGTTTGTCATTCCGTTTGTAATTTCTAGAATATTAATAAGCGAGCCATAACGTATATATATTTTGGATCCTTATGCATAGGGAAGACGAATAAGCGATGTCCGTCTGTCCGTCTGTCTGTACGTGAAATCGGTTTTCCGAAGCTCCCAGAAAAGCTAGAGACTTCGTTCTTGGACTGATGTGTCAGAAATGGTCGAAATAAGATTGGTATTGAAAATCAGCAACATCTAGCACACGGTTTCAGAGCTGGGAGACTTAAACTTCATTTTTGCCATACAAAACAACTACCGAAAATTAGTTTTTAATAATTTTTTATTAAGTAAACTTATTTTATACTTCAGTATAAATAAAATTGGTATTTCTAACAAAAAAAAATTAAAAAAAAATTAAAAAATTAAAAAGACGTTTCCAGGGTTGGAAAACCTTACCTTTTTTTATGCAAAAGTAACTTACTAAAACAAATTTTTCCTTTTTTTCTATAAACTAAACATATGTAATATTTTTCAAAGAAGGAGATTGATGTACGAAATCAGAAAAACAAAAAGGATGATTCCAGGATTGGAAAACCTACGATTTTTGTGATATATATAATTAACTACCGTAAACTAATTTTTTAACTATTTTTATTAAATAAACTTATTTAATACTTCAGCACGAATAAAATTGGTATTTCAAATAAAAAATTTAACTACCAAAAAATAAAAAGATGTTTCCAGGGTTGGAAAACTTTAAATTTTTTTTTATAAATACAAAAGTAACTTACTAAAAGACATTTTTGCTTTTCTTTATAAATTAAACACATCTTATATTTTTAAAAGAAAAAGATTGGTGTAAGAAATCAGAAGAATCAAAAAGGATGATTCCAGGGTTGGGAAACTGAAACTTTTTGTGCTATAAAAAATTAACTAGCGAAAATTAATTTTTATTTTTTTATTAAATGAACTTATTAATTAAAAATTTACCTTTTAAAATTAAAAAGATGTTTCCAGGGCTGAAAAACTTTAACTTTTTAAATACAAAAGTAACTTACTAAAGCAAAATTTTCCTTTTTCTCTATAAATTAAAGATATCTTATATTCTTAAAAGAAATAAATTGGTGTAAGAAATCAGAAAAATTAAAAAGGATGATTCCAGGGTTGGGAAACTTACTTTTTTGTGATATAAAAAATTAACTACTGAAAACTAATTTTAATTTTTTTAAATAAATAAAATTATTTTACACTTCAGTACGAATGAATTTGGTATTTCAAAATAAAAAAAATTAAAACGACGTTTCCAGGGTTGGAAAACCTTTTTTTTATACAAAAGTAACTTACTAAAACAAATTTTTTCTTCTTTGCTATAAATTAAACATATCTTATATTCTTAAAAATAGATGGTGTAAGAAATCAGAAAAATCAAAAAGGATGATTCCAGGGTTGGGAAACTAAAACTTTTTGTGATATAAAAAATTAACTACCAAAAACTAGTTTTTATCTATTCTTATTAAATAAACTTATTTTATGCTTGATAACGAATAAAAATGGTATTTCAAATAAAAAAAAAACAATTTAAAAAAATTAAAAAGACGATTCCAGGGTTGGAAAACTTTAATTTTTTTTTGTACAAAAGTAAGTTACTAAAACAAATTTTTCCTTTTTTTATAAATTAAACATTTCTTAAATTCGGAAAAGAAAAAGATTGGTGTAAGAAATCAGAAAATCAAGAAGGATTAGTTCACGGTTGGAACACTTACACTTTTATGATATATAAAAGTAACTAAGTCTAATTAATTTTTATCTTTTCCTTTATAAATTATATATATTTTACGTTTTGGAAAGAAAAGTTTGGTATAGAAAATTATAAAAGTAAAAACCACAGCTCCAGGGCTGGAAACTAAGTAATTTTTTTATGGACATTAAAGTAACTAAATAAAACATTTTTTTTGAATTTCATTTTTTTCACTTAACACACCTTATATAATTTTTTAAGAACTACTAGATTGGTCTAAGGAATCCAAAAAATCTAAAATGTTGATTTTAGGGTTTGAAAATGATTTTATTTGTACATAAAAGTAACTAGGTACAATTATTTTTTTCTTTTTGTTTATACTTTATGTATGTGCTTATGTATGTATCTCTATACTACATTAAAGCACTTTGGTAAGGGGTATTATCTACTGTAAAAAAGCAAATAACACAGAAAATAAAACTCCTGCCAGCTATTCACGTATGTATGTGTGTGTGCATGTATGTATATAATGGGTGTTTTTTATTGAGGTATAGAACTTTAAGTTGGCATCACTTTTTTAACTGGCGGCCATTTTGTCAGCTGTCAAGTGATTAATATTTAGTTTGGTTTGCCATTTCATCATGAACAGGTTGACAAAAGAACAACGCTTGCAAATCGTGCAAATTTATTTCGAAAATAATGGTTCAGTTCGCGAAGTTTACCGCAAGCTCCGTCCATTTTATGGTCGACATAATCGTCCATCAGAGCAATTAATTCGGTTAACCATGGATCGTTTTCGCACTACGTTTACTCTATGTGATAATACGCATCCGCAGAGACGTCGAACAGTGCGCACCGAAGAAACAATTGCCGCTGTAGAGAAAAGTGTTGAAGAGGACCCGAATGAATCGATTCGCCACCGTGCACAGCAATTGGAGCTTTGTCCATCAACTTTATGGAAGATTTTGCGCAAAGATCTTGGCTTGCGACCTTACAAGATCCAGCTTGTGCAAGAATTAAAGCCGCGAGACCATGCAATGCGTCGTGATTTTGGTGTATGGGCCGAAAATGAGATTGATCTCGATGCTGATTTTCATCGCAAAATTTTGTTCAGTGATGAGGCTCATTTTTGGTTGAATGGCTACGTCAACAAGCAAAATTGCCGCATTTGGAGTGAAGAGAATCCACATGACCCTTGAGACGCCATTACATCCACAAAAACTGACTGTTTGGTGTGCTCTATGGGCTGGTGGAGTCATTGGGCCATACTTCTTCCGAAATAATGCTGGAGAGTCAGTTACCGTTAATGGAGACCGGTATAGAGCCATGATAACCGACTATTTTGTTCCCGAATTGGATGGCATGAATGTGGATGAGTTGTGGTTCCAACAAGACGGCGCTACATGCCACACAGCGCACGTCACAATCGATTTATTGAAGGAAACATTCGATGAGCGCATAATTTCGCGGAATGGACCTGTCAATTGGCCACCAAGATCTTGTGATTTGACACCATTGGATTATTTTCTTTGGGGATATGTAAAGTCGCTCGTCTACGCCAACAAACCAGAAACGTTAGGGGACTTGGAAGCCAACATTCGTGGCGTTATTGCCAACATACGGCCCCATATGCTCGAAAAAGTGGTTGAAAATTGGACCTGTAGAATTGGCTTTATTCGAGCCAGCCGCGGCGGCCACATGCCCGAAATCATATTTAGACATTAATGGCATAAGATTAGCCTTCCAATTAAGCCAAATTGATGGACATTAAAACGATTTTCTTGTGTTCTATTTCAATTCGAAGTTCTATACCCCTAAAAAAAACACCCGTGAAATTAAATAAATAAATGCATAAATTCTAAACGAAATTTAAATAAATGACTAAACAATGGTAAGACTGTTGTAAATATAGAGATGGTAAAATTGAGCTTACAATACAAAAAAGCTTTCAGCAAATTGAAATACGATGAATCAAAAACAATTCACATATTCCCTTTGCATATAAAGCAGAAATCTACATCAACTGACACCACACACAGTGGACCAAACACAAAAGAACGCTGATGATGAAGGTTTAGTGGCCTTCGAAAATGGCTGGCTGTTCCGTTCAACTATGTGTTGTCAGAATATTTACAACTAACTTTGGTGTTATTTGTTCATTAATAATTATCACATGTAATTTGGCTTAAAAAGCGATACGAACCTTAGCCTGTTAAAATCATAAATATAGAAACAAATGGAGTTCGGATAATAATTAAAATTGACTAAAAATTTTAGTTTGTACAAATACATTAATTTTTTAAAGAAATTTGTGCTTTGTATCATTTTCAAATATTATTTAATGACGATCATTAAAATTTTGGGTACTTTTATTAACTTTAAAGTACGCCAACAAGAGTGTGATGTCCTTTTTCATAACAATTTTTTAATATTTCATATAGCATATAATATTCGTATTCGCGAATATCGTTTCAAATATTCGTGTTTGTATTCGTATTCGCGAATATCAAAAATTGACATTCGTTACATCACTAGTATGTATATATACATATGTATGTATCTACGTGTGCAAAAGTACGTACATACATATGAATTTGGTATTTTTAAAATAAAATTAAATAAATAATAAACTTCTCGCTCTTCCTAAAACATAAATTATCTGTTTTTATCAAAGCTCAAAAAATGTGGAAGAAATTAAAGATTATTCTATAGAGGTCTTCTTTTTTAAATTAACAAACAAACTAGCAAAATTAAATGAGTAAAAAGTCGATATTATTTGATTAAAGGAAGAAAAAGTGCACAAAGATTATAACTTATATACATATTGGACAAAAATTAAAAAAAGTTCTGAAAGATGATATTAAAAAGTGCTAATTTGCCCGTTTTTTGGGATTAAACATTTTATTTCGTGTTTTGAGTGTCTGAAATCGGGTTAAATCTAGCCCGAAAAGTGCTAATGCCCATATTTTGAGTTGGTAACCAAATTTTAATTACTTTTAAGTACTATTTAAATACGAAATTGCGTTTTAGAGTGCATATTTAAATAATAATTAAATTTCCAACCTTGTGTAATATAATACTACTTAAATTTTATGAGCGTACCATATGTTTTTATGCGTTTGTGTGTTTATTGAAAACATACACATTAACATCATGTGGTCGTGTTGAAAACATCATGTGCTCGTATTAAAAAGAATTTCGTTCAAATTTCATGAATATATAGGACAATACATAGTTTCATATCATGGAATAAATAAATAGAAAAATGCATTATGACGTTCGTTTGGTTTTATAAAATTTATTTCATGCAATTATAATTTTCTACATGTTTTGTTTATGTTCTTTGGAAAGTCCTTGTCCAGACTTTAAATTTTTGTTGCTGGAATTTCTTAAAATTTTGCTTTGAAATTGCATAAGTATCCACATTATGAAATTCAAATTTTTTGCAATTATGCATTAAAAATTTCTATTACATCATAAATTTCCGTGAAAAATTAGCACTTAAATATACTTTTTGTAATATTTTTGGTTTTCACACAACTGAAGAAATAAAATTATAAAAAACGTCAAATACAACTAGCAACTTGAAATTAACAAGTACGAATTTCAAATCAAAAGAGAATTGCAGAGCACATGCAACTATGTACCCCTCTCTAATCTTTTCACCCCTCTCACCAATAAACTCAAGAATTGCTGCAACAAAAATTGCAAGTCTGGACAGAGACAAAGCGTTCAAGAATATTTAGAACTTTTCTAGTGCTGTCGTACTTTCAACGTAATTTAATAAGAACTTTAATTAACCATTGAAAAAATGAAATCGTATCTAAAAAATTTAATTTTAAGTAAAAATTAGCTAATTATGTACTTAAATATTAAGTTAGAAACTATGGGTAGGTTGGCATCACTACATCAAAAAGATTTGTTTAAACGAACCACGAATGTGTCGTTTGAAGGGCATGGTTCGCAATCGTGGTTCAGAGACCGAACCAAGTGGTTCATGTTGCCGTCTGTACCTAGCATTACAGTATCTAGTAATTATTATTTGTCATATATGCACATATGTATGTAAATACATAAATATACACATACTTAGTACAAAAGCGACCTGCCAGTGGAGCATAAAAGGTTCATAATTTTACTGCCATTATGTATGTATATATATGTATGCATACACGAGATATTTCAGCTGCATCATAATGTCTTTTCGTTTCATTATAATCATTCGACCAGAATAAACAGCTAAAGTGTTAATTGCCATAAATGGCTGTCATTCTAATGGTAAATGACTACAGATATTTGCATCATTGCGTCGTTGACGTTGCCATTAAGGACCAAAAGTGAACAAAAAATACGAAATAATATTACAACAAGAAATTCTAAAGAGAAAGAGCAGCAACAATAGACGACAACATGACTCAGGTAAATGAAGCTTCAATGTTAAGCGGTAGCTAACAATTTTATATACTTACTTACATACATACATATGCACGTTTTAAAATAGAGATGATGATGGTAACAGAGTCTACTAACAACAATAATAATAATAACGGCTTGTTCCACGACTCCACAACTTAATAATCTCTGACAGAGTATTTGCAGTCATCCGGGCTGCACTGTGAAGCTATTGTATCATAATAATATGGTAATGAGAACACCATTGGAAAAGGCTCTTTAACAAACTGAAGCACTAATTTTTGCACATGCTCTTAATCCCCACTTATAACTCTCGTGTGCCCAACAGAAAGTGAGGCTATTTTGTACCAGGGATGGGATATCAGGATCTAAGTTTAAGCTTAAAAACTAGTTTCAATAGGTAAATTCCGAGCGTATTGTGTTATTTTTCATGACACGAAGAAGCACGACTCAACACGAAGTTTTCGTGACAGAAAATATGATTTCGTGCGTGGTCGCGCCATGTCGTGTTTAGCAAAATTAACATAAAAAACACGTACAGATTTTAGGTGTAAAGTATGTATGTATACCATACGCAAAACTTTCTTTGCAAAGTCTTGACGTTCTTAAATTTAAGCATAAATTCTAAAAGATCGTAATCTTCAATTTAAGAACGTGGTCTTAAACTTTAAGAATGCATTCCTTAAATAAGTAATGTAATCTTAATTTTAAGATCGTATTCTTAAATTTTTAAGAATGTGTTCTCAATTTAAAATTTAAGTCCGATCACAAAAATGAGATTTAATTCAAGATTACAATCTATAACGTGTTCTCAATAAAATGAAGATTTTATTCTTCAGTCACGAATTTTCGCATTTAAAAGACTATTACTATTACGATTGAAATGATTTGATTTCGAACATAAAATCTTGATTTTATCACGTTTTTCCCCTAGTGCAGGGAAAACTGAACGGGAGAGAAGCGAAGGCAGAATATAGAGAGAAAAAACATATGTTTTACTTTTGAATTCGGTTTCGTGCGTGTTCTAAGAAAATTGTTCACGTGCTTGTTTTGTACATGTTGGGCATCTTGTTATTTGTGTTCGGAACGTGACGCGTCCATTCTACTTCATATGACCGAATTTGGAGTTCAAAATGTTGTTGATTTTGAGAAATCAGAGGTGCAGTGTACGTGCTACTAGATTTCTAACCTTTGGTTCATGTTAGCTGCTTAGTAGGGATGAGAAGGATATCTAAGAAAATCTCTTCGACGCAGTTTCAGTTTAAGGGATAATGTTCCCTCCTTCTGCTTTTCTTCGTCCTTGCAATGAGAATTAACTTGAAAACTCGTGAAATATTTCCCGTGAACAAATAGCGATAAAAAAAATTATAAAATAGTATAGTAACACAACAACAACGCAAACATTGGCAGTCACAATTTAAGGAAAAGGGAACACATATCCCGTGAACTTTTATCCCCGATAAGGGTAAATATAGAGCGTAAAAACGCCGACTTTAACAATAATACGCAGTTTTAAGCAACCCAAGAGTTAGCTTTGTTGAACCACGTTCCATTTATTTGATCGGGCGGCATCTATGGCCATTATTTTGCCGAAAAATTCTCCTTAATACGTGCTTGAAGTTATTAGTCCAAATTAGATGCAGTGTAAGCACTAGACAGATATATCAAAGAGATATTGCTATCGGTATATTTTCGGATACCCCATGAAGCTCAGTCAGATTTCCCCTTTTTAAAGTTGAAATTTTTAATTGTAATCATGCAGCTTCAACCTTATCCTCTGATTGCATCGGGTCATAAAAATACCTTCTCCTACTACGGAATTTGATATCGTACATTTTATATAATTTGAAGTTTGTATGAAAATTTAGACTATGCAAGAAAATCGCCCTAATTTTGACCAAGCAAAAGTGTTCAGAACTTTAAAGCGAAATACGGCATACAATATCGAACAAATTTTCACACAATTTGAATTTTGTTTGTATGAAAATTTAGACCAATATCGAATGACGTAACTTGCCCCACAGTTTTTAACACTTTTAATTGTCAAAAGTAGGGCTATTTTTTGACGCTCCGATACCTTGACATCAAACCTACTGCCACACAGGGGTAGGGTACAGTTATACAGTTCTAGTTGCCAGTAATCTAATATTTGATTACAAGTTGAAGTTTGAAGATAGAACTAAAGACTCAATTAAAATGCATTTACACTATCTCGAAATCTAGTACTTACGAGATTTCGAGCTCAATCTAACTGCTTTTTACTTGACTTCCCATACAAAACAAAATCTAGTTTGTGAGTAGATTTGTAGGCAATCTACTCAAAATCTAATGTTTTTATTTTATTTCTACTACCCTGTACAACATATTTATATAAAAGATAATTGAATTAGCTACGGTCTGCTTAAAAAGGTGTATGAATTGGCTACATTGCAGTTGTTTGGTTGCAGTTTTGAACATTTTTCGTTTAATAGGTTTTGATTTGAATAAAAAAAATATTTATAAATGTCAAAAAAAGCATGATATAAACGGTATATATTTTCGTAAAGATTTTAACTAAAATATGCCAGATTTTGAACAGGTGTAAATGTCCTATTATAGTCTCTGTGGGGAGCAAACTACACAAACGTGTGTGAATATAGAGTGACTTTAGTGCTTTTTAATGCACGCATTAAGTTTGGAGTTGATAAGGGGATTTAATGCATTTATTGGACTCTGAATCTATAAATTTAATTCAACTTTTGTGTGACAATCAAAATGCAAGCTTGTAACGAATCTGGCGAAGGTCGGCTAATATTCTAGCACAAAACTTAGCAACGAAAGAAACTTACACTATTGATAAAATTAACACATTCCCATGAAATATGTGCAGTTATTTAATATCTACAGAGAATAGTTAAGTCTACTAGAAAGAAAACCACCAGTCACTCGCAGAGCGTTTCTATTAAAGTCAAGGATAAATAACACCCTAGGAAAATAGTTTCGTCAACGCTGTAACTTGCCTCATGCCTGGAGAAGCAAGCCAAATCCTATTGAGTTAAAATATTGCATTTTAATTTTTTAGTGAAGTGATTGTTGACCAGTTGGTTGATACCATAAAAATGCAATATGGAAACTGAAAGCAAAATTTTTATATATCATTAACTAAACTGCAAAAAGGCGTAACTAACAAAAAAAATTAAAATCGAGTTTTTCATTGATTATTATGAATGTCATTAAACTACAAGTCTTTAACAAAAAGTTTCAACTTCTAAGATAAAAAATTAAGCTTTTATTGAAAAAAAGGGACTTAGTTTGTTTAGTTTATTTTTTAATTTTTGGCTTCTGTAGAAATAAATTTTTGTTAGTTACGCCTTTTTGCATTTTAGCTAACGATATATATTTTTTTTCCGCATAAATTGTCAAAATTATGAAGAGTATAGAAATTTGATATTGCTTATGTTCTCCTTACAATTTTTGTTTGGTGAAGTGTTTACTATGCTAAATGACAAGTTTAAGGACCTGTAGCGTAATATAAATCAAGTTATTGAAATTATTTTATATCATATTCTTACAAAGAATGTCTTGCAACAAATAAATAGAAAATCGACAGCATTCTATAAATGAATTTGATTTTATTATAATATACTTTTTATTAACATAAACTTTTGAATTTATAACATCACATACAAATATATTAAAAATATATCTACCACAAAAAAAGAAACAAATTAATTATCAATTAAATGCATTTAGTGCTTAAAAGTACAATTTTTGTATGGAGGTATTTTTCTAAGAATACGTTTCTTGTTTAAAAAAGTCCATTTGGTGCATTTTCCATCCCTGGTATATGTAATTAAGTGGTATGTTACTTTTCCCTCATTTTTTTAAATTTACAAACCAAATTTCCCCGTTAATTAAGGCTGTGCCAGTGTAAAAGAGAGTATTGGAGAGAGTGAGATAAAATTTTGAGTGATAATTTTTAATGCTCCTCCCTTGAGTGTATTCGACAACAACCAATTGCTTCCAGCACTTAAATCGTGTAAGCATTGTGCTTTCTCTCTGGCTCTCTTTCACTCAACTGAGTACTAACGGTATTGCTGCTGTATGCCGTTAATTTTCAATATGGCTGCTTGGAAGAAAGCTCTCATTTATCTTAAGGTCTTTTAACTATTTACGCTACTGCAAGTTTATCGGATTTTGGGATTTTCGTTCGCTACTTTTATTTTTATTTTTTATTTTTTGCTTTTTTAATAATTTCCTTTGGTTTTTTTGTAGTTGTTGTCTTGGTTAAACTTCCTTTGTGTGTAATTTAAAATGTTGTTTTTTTTGAAAAAGGACAATTTCATTTTGTATTTCCACTTACTGCATGCATACTTGCTGCTGCTACTACTGCTGTTGTCATAACTATCAACTGCTGAGTCTTAAGTGTCCTCAGGGGGTATGAAATGAAAGTTTTCAAGGCGGTGGTATTCAAGTTACTTCATCATATTCTCGGCGTACTTATGTAATAATACACATACAAATGTATGTATGTATGGCTGTGTGTGTCTAGTTGTTAGGTTGACTTAATTTGCTCTAATGTTGCTGGATTGTTTTTTCTTTGCCTCGTAAAGAATATTGCTTTGCGGTTATGCTTTCATAACTGGAAATTGCTTTCGTTATTAAACTTACTTATGTAGAAAAAACCAATATTGACCATTGGGACTATAAGCTGATGAAAGTTTAAAATGAAGTATTTAATTTGATTGATTTGTGTGATTCTGGGTAACACAAAACTTACGAAAAAGTGCATGTGTATATACTAGGGCCGGTCATCGAGAGAAATATATTTGCATTAATTTGTATAAACGGCCGATACTACTTTATGCTAGGGGTGCAACTAGGTCGAACGATGAATTTTTCGGTGCGAACTTTCGCCATACAAGTACAGTAGAATCTCACAAATTCGAACCGTCCAGAAATTCAAACCGGCCACTTCAATGTATTGGACGCTCTGAAATTAGAACCTGTGGTTTTAAAATTAGAAGTAAAAAAAACTTCTTAACAGTTTTTCTATGAATTTAATATGTTTAATTAATTATATGTTAATAAATGAAAACTTTTTGATGTGTAAACATCTATACGCTAGGGGGTAAAATTCTTTTTTACAATACAATCACAAATTTTGCTGAGATTTACACCGCGTTGTCAAATCGGTGTGAGCTACATATGTATGAGTGTATTAGTGTTTGAAAAAGCAATACAATCTTACCCAGCTAGCATTTTGTATCATAATCGAATCTTTTCAGCTTGACGGGAAAAATAACCGCATATGAGCTCATTTTTCGATCATAAATGATACTTCCGGTGTGAGAAAATGGTACCCTACAGATGAATCATCCCAGAGAATCATTTATGATGCGATTTGCTGATTAATTTTTGAGCAATTTTATGGTAGTATTTAAACCATTGGTTTTCTTTTTGCGGCTTCTTTTTCATTTTGTTCTTCTATGTTCAAGAAATAATTATTTTATCATACAGATGAAACATAAGTGAAACCGTTTTCAATCACCCAAGTGATAAATCAGTTTTTATTCTTCAAAACTGATATGAGGAGAATCATAAAGAGATTTTTGAATAAAATTACCACCCAAATGCTAGCTGGGTATTTAAAATATGTTGTAAATACATAGGCATTTGCTGGTTTTTGTTTGTTTTATTTAACTTGATAATTGCTTTATTAGGGTTCCGTACACCAAAGGTGAAAATGAACCCTATTGTTTTCGCTACGCTGTCCGTCTGTCCGTTCGTCTGTCACAGGATATTTTCTCGAGAACCGTAAAAGCTACGGATCTGAAATTTGAACACAGTGTGTAGACATTTGGCCGCTACAACAGAAAATACATGAGAGTTAAAAATTAAAGGGTGTTCCAAAACGAGCAACGAAAAATTTTAAAATCTCATTTAATATACATACAATTGTATGCACATATACAACTTGAAATTTGTAAAGTTCCAAGTTCTGGCCAATGCACGCAGTGTGTATATTTACACGAAGCCATTTGAGCTGTTTTTACCCCCCTCATAACTTTGTTCTCCGCAATCGTAAAATTATGATATTTAAAACATAATTGGAATAAATTCATATAACCTCATGTGCGAAGTTTGAAAGCTTTACAATGAAAGGCTCCGGAGATATAGAGGTGCAAAAAGTTCATATTTTAAGACATACTCACTGACTCACTGACCTACTGACTCACTCATCAATATTATGAAGCACTTCCGCTATAGGTAGAAAACTGAAATTTGGTACACGGCTAGGTCTAGGTGAGCAATGAACCAGAAAAATCTGAAAACCTGAAAATTTTAACCAGGAGGGCGGGGCTACGCCCATAAAATTAAAATTTGTGCTATTGAGCTGAAATTCGATACAGCGCTAGGGCAAGGTCAGAAATAAAATCAAAAAATCTGAAAACTCGGAAATTTTGGCCAGGTAGGCGGGGCTACGCCCATGAAAGTCAAAATTAAAAAAGGTATTATAAGGCGCTTAATGGAAGCTATTTTATTGAAATTTGACACATATACTGCGCTAATGCAAGGCTATAAATTTTTCATTAAAAAAGTGGGCGTTAACACGCCCATACAATTTAAACCTCATTTTAATGAACTGCGGCTCAGCATATTTAGATATACTATTTATCTAGGTATTATTATCCTTTTGTAACAAAACTAGACACGAATAATAAGCACTGACCCAAAAAAAATTCTGAGTTTGCAAAAGTGGGCGGGGTTACGCCTATAAAAATTAAAAGTTGCGCTAAGGAGCTGAAATTTGATATACAAGTAGTTCTAAGTGAGAAACCAACTAGAAAAATCTAAAAACCCGAAAATTTTAGTCAGAGGGGTGGGGCTGCGCCCATAAAAATCAAAAATTAAAAGTTGCGGCGATGAGCTGAAATTTGATACACAAGTAGGTCTAGGTGAGAAACCAACTAAAAAAATCTAAAATCAAAGAAAAATTTTACCAGAATGGGCGGGGCCACGATAATATTATTTTGAACTAAAAACTTAATATACAGCTTTTAATTCAAGCCAATTTAGTGAAATCTTGCATACGCGTTGCACGTGCGCAAGACTTTAAACTATCACCTTTAAAAGTGGGCGTGATCATTCCCATAAAATGTTAGCCTTGTGTTTAATCTACTTTGGTCTAGCATATTTTAGAAGAAAATTAGCATGAATTATAAGCGCTGCTCACAACAAAATTTTGAGTTAGAAATAGTGGGAGAAGTAATGCTGATAAAATTTAAAGGTATAATTCGCGCTGGAGAGCTGAAATTTTATACGCAAATAAGTGTAGCTGCGTAAGCCAATTGGAAAATCTTAAAACCAAAAAGTTTTACCCGGTATACGGGGCCACGACGTTAAGACTTAAATTCGCTCTAGCGAGCTTAAATTTTATACTTGAATAAATATAGATCAGAGATCACTAAGAAAAATCTGAAAAACCAGAAGTTGCTATCAAAATTAAGATATATTTTATTAAAACTTTTCATACACATTGCACTTATCGAAAATAAAAATTTCCCATTCTTAAAAGTAGCCGTGACTTCACCCATAATTCGTAGCTTTCTTTCATATACTTCGGTTTAGCAGTTTTTAATTTATTACTAATATATTTCTCATTAACTTTTTAATACCAAACTTTGCATGAACCATAAACACAAGCAGATATAAAAGTCGTGGGGCCAGGTCCATAAATATTTTACGTAATATTATACTAGAGAGAGGCAATATTTTTACTTTTCTAAAAAAGAAGAGAAAAATTTTTATTTTTTCATTTCTTTAAATCGGTAAAAATATTTTCAAGTTATCAGATTATCTAGAAATTATATGACAACCTTACGATTACAAATTTATAAAATACATAACATATTTCTGTATTAGGTATTGTGGCAAATAAGAACTTGGTCAAAATTTATATCTCACTACTCTTAATGACCGAAATTTTGGATAGGAACTTGGCCATTTTTCACATTTATGTTTTTGTGAGGATACAGACTACAACAATTAACACTAAAAAAATTTTAATTAAAAGGTGTTCCATCAGTTAATGCAATTTCGACTTTGTAACTTTGACAACTTGCTGTATCTTGGAAACCGCAAGAGCAAAACTCTTGAAATTTTCAAAAACGGTAAAACTAAAAAATCAAAAAATTATAAAATCGCCAAATCTAAAAAAATCGCCAAAAACAAAAAAAAAATTGCCAAAACGAAAAAAGCACCAAATTAAAAAAAAAACCGGAAAAATCACCAAAATTAAAAAAATCGCCAAAATGAAAAAACCCTAAATCAGAAAAAAGTCGCCAAAATGGAAAAAATCGTCAAAATGAAAAAAATTTCGAAAATTAAAAGAACCCAAAAAGAGAAAAAAAGCCGCCAAAAAGAGAAAAAAGCGACAAAGTTGAAAAAATCGTTTAAACTGGAAAAACTTAAAAAGGAAAAAAGCCACATCAAAAAAATGCTCAAAACCGAATGTGCGCGAGTCAAGGTCGCACTTTACTGAATTTATTTTAATTGCAATGCGTACACAACAACAAGAACAGCAACAACTAAACGATGAACAACAGGAATTAAAAATTAAAAAGTAAAAGTAAAGGCATTTACCATAGATGAGCACTGCAGTACCACTAAACTTTCAGAAAAACAATAAAAAAATTTTAAAAGTAAATTTTTAATGATTACTAAAATCTTTTTTCTACAATTTTTATAAATTGCCTAAATGATTTGTTATATGATGAGGTGCATTGAATTTTCAGTAATCAGTAATGCCCGTATTCATAATGAAATTCTACCAAGTGGCTAAATGTTTTTCAAACAAAAATTTTAAAATTTAATTTTGCGACTTGCTACAATTTTATTATGAATATTAAAATATTAAAATATTAAATATTATATTATATTAAAAGTTTTGATACTTTTAATTAATTAATTTAAAAAAAATATACTAAAAGCACAAGACTTCAAACTTAAAAAAAATTTCATTACTAGATGTTTACACATCTCCTCTGTGATCGAACTCAAATTGCTTTTTTTTTTGTTAAAATAAAGCTTATATAACTGGTTTTAGTATAATTTCTGTAAAATAAATGTCCAGAAATTCGAACTTTTCAGAAATTCAAACTACCCCGTGCACAAAGTGGTGATAATATGTGAGATTATTCTGTATTTATACAAAAAAATCAAAAAACCCAACTGCTACCAACCTAAATGGTCATTTGAAATGAAAAATCAAGAGAAACCTAAAGATGATTTTAAAATACCTGTTGAGTAATGACCTTATTTGAGTAAATTAGCGATATTTACTTAATCAGAAATAATTTTTAGTCAGGCTTAAGTTCAGTAATTTCAATTCTTTTTATTGAATGAAATATTTTATTAATTAATGTGAGTTTCTAAAGGAGGGAAGAAAAATTAAATTAGACTTTTAAGCTGGGGGAAATACCGATATTTTTCTGTGCAGCAACGCACTTCATCAGCACCCTAGTCTATCTACTTGTGTAGAGATTGTTATTAACATCAGCTATTTAACGTAAATTCTAATGAAAAGGAATGTGAGAAATGATTGTTGTGTACAATTATTGATTTACCTTGGTAAATAACTACATATGTAAGTATCACTATTTATTTCCCCTGTTTTTCCATTTTTTTCATTTTTCTATTTAGGTTAGCACGAAGTTATATTACTCTACCTACGTATGTTTAACTATTCTTGCTTATCTTTTACGATCATCACATTAATTATTTTTACTTATTCGATGTACCGTCGGTACATACATATAAGTATTATAGTAGTGGATATTATGTTACTTTGTTGTTGCATTCTCCCGTTTATTTGGTTTTCGAACATAAGTGATTGCCAAGTGAACAGTGATTGCCAAGTGAACATATTTTTGTCACGTGCCCATGATGAATTGAGACATTTTTAGATTTTTAATTGAACTATAGTGAATTTTAATCATAAATAATTTTTAGTCAGGCTTAAGTTCAGTAATTTCAATTCTTTTTATTGAATGAAATATTTTATTAATTAATGTGAGTTTCTAAAGAAGAGAAGAAAAATTAAATTAGACTTTTAAGCTGAGGGAAATACCGATATTTTTCTGTGCAGCAACGCACTTCATCAGCACCCTATTCTATCTACTTGGGTAGAGATTGTTATTAACATCAGCTATTTAACGTAAATTCTAATGAAACGGAATGTGAGAAATGATTGTTGTGTACAATTATTGATTTACCTTGGTAAATAACTACATATGTAAGTATCACTATTTATTTCCCCTGTTTTTCCATTTTTTTCATTTTTCTATTTAGGTTAGCACGAAGTTATATTACTCTACCTACGTATGTTTAACTATTCTTGCTTATCTTTTACGATCATCACATTAATTATTTTTACTTATTCGATGTACCGTCGGTACATACGTATAAGTATTATAGTAGTGGATATTATGTTACTTTGTTGTTGCATTCTCCCTACATACTTATTAAACATTATTCCAACGTCGTCGTCGTTTTAGTGTCGACAACACTTTGTTTCAACGTCATCATCAATTCCTTAACAATTTCGCGCAAGATGACGATGACGTTGACTACTCATCGTTTATGTCAATATGAGAAATACGCGTCTATTAATATTTTACTCAGCTGTTTAATTGTTTTGCTATTTTAGGAAAAAGTTTTTATTAAAAATTAAGAATTTGTTTTATTTGTGCGATAAATTTTTACTTTATACAAGGAAAAATAATTTTAGGTTTTTTACTTCTGATAGTGAAATTTGTTCTGTCTCCGCTAGTTCATTAGCAAAAATTTTCAACTGGATTTTATGAGCTGCTGCCTCAGGGTTCAGTTGTTTATGCAACTGCGCAGCAGATCTGCCACACCTTCGTCCAGCGAGTATAAAGTAAACTGATGAAATATCCCTCCACCCATTGTATGAATTACAGCTTTGTGGGTTACAACTTTCAACTAATCTAATCGGCTGGCCAATATAATTTAATAACTTTCCAAATTTTTCTTATTGTTCTTTAAAATTACTTGGAAGAGTGCCTCTGCGAAATACCACTGCAAGAGCGGGATTCTTCTGTACCCCTTGCACTAATTTCTCAAGCTGGGTTGCAGCTTTTATTCGAAATGTTTAGTTTTTTTTTTCATTTTTAATTGAGCTTATTTTTAATGTATGCTTCAAATAACCTCAAGTCGTTACCAAAAACGACGACGACAAATTCAAAATCGTTTCAATACAATATGACCGTAAAATTTTCTTGTAGAATGCAAATTCTACGTTGACAAACATCGATAACGACAACTGGAATAACAATTTGAACTAACAATTTTTTAATCTAATTTTTCGGCTTTTTGATATGTTCAATTAAACTATTTTTTTGAGCTTTAGGGTCTATTTTTAACCGACTTCAAAAAAGGAGATGTTAACAATTCGTCTCTATTTATTTGTGTTTTTTCATAACTCGGTACATTTTTGACCGATTATAAAAATTATTTTTTTATCTGAGAGGGTATAGCTTCCCATTGGTCCCAAAGTGGGCGGTAACCCGCCTTCAATTTGTTTTATTTATTTTTATGATATTTTACTTATTTGATTGCTCCAAAACCTATAAAATACCTTTGGTTCTTGTAATTACACAATTTCAAAGTTGAAAAATGGGCGGGGTTACACCCATTAAAATTAATTATGTTTCACGCGGTTCTACTCAACCGATTTTTACGAAACCTACCACACACGTAAGGCTCTAAGATAGATACAATCCTCCCTTTAAAAAATGGGCGGAGTCACGCCAATTAAAATTTAATATTTCATTTAAAGTGGTTCCACTTTACCGATTTTTACAAGACTTAACACGCATCCTGAGCTCTGAAAAATACACAATTTTGCATTTAAATAAAGGGCGGAGGCACGCCCATCAAAATTCAATTTTATATTTCACGTACTTCGTCTTATCTTCTTCTATTAATTATTTGCATTGAAATTGATTTTTTTTTGGCATATTAGTGCGATATTTCGTTAACCTTCGTTTAACTTCTCTAAGATATATTTTATTTTTGGTTTTTTGATATTTAATTATTTTATGTTGACAACTGAAATGAGGGTGATTGAAAGATAAAAAAAAATATATCTTAGAAGCATCATCAATCATCAATTAGGATGAGAAATTATAAATAAAATATGATAAATCACTAATTCCGGAAAAGCTGTGTCATTGTAATGAGGCCATCACACGCGTTTTCCAACCTTAATGACGCCCAGGCCAACAAAGTTCATTAAGGTTTTCATTTACTTCCACAGAAATGATTTTTGAAGAAACTTTGAACATATTTTCGATTCTGTAATTGACATAATCTTAACCCTATGGTACACGATATGTAACAAGCCACATTACCCGAGTTTTCAGCATGTTAGTTGCATTTTTTAAATAAGTAGTAGTAGCTGCATGCCATAAAATTTTGATAATATTTTTATCCCAAAATTAAATCGCACAATTCGATGTGTGTTAAAATGGGCGGAGCTACGCCCATTAAACATAATTCTATTTGTAATGTATTTCTATCCAATAGATTTCAACGAAATCTTACATACACCCTGAGTTCTGGCAATAACACTATCAAATAAATTACCTATAATATTATATAATGTTATTAGCTGGGGGAAATACCGATATTTTTCTGTGCAGCGACGCACTTCATCAGCTTCAATTTCTATCTACTGAGGTAGAGATTATTATTAACGTAAATTTTTAAAGAAATGGAATATGAGAAATGATTATATTGTGTATACAATTATTGATCTATCTTTGGTAATTACATTTGTAAGTATTGTAAGTATCATTTCCTATTTTTCTATTTTTTAATTAATTAGCACGAAGTTATGTCACTCTACCTAACTATGTTTAACTATTTGTATACCCTTTACCAAAAAATGGTAAAAGGATATATATTGGTTTATTATTCCGTTTGTAATTTCCAGAATATTAATAAGCGAGACATAAAGTATATATATTCAGGATCCTTATGCATAGGGAAGACGAATAAGCGATGTCCGTCTGTCCGTCTGTCCGTCTGTCTGTACGTGAAATCGGTTTTCCGAAGCTCCCAGAAAAGCTAGAGACTTCGTTCTTCGACTGGTGGGTCAGAAATTGTCGAAATAAGATTGGTATTGAAAATCAGCAAAGTCGCGCAGACGGTTTCAGAGCTGGGAGACTTAAACTTCATTTTGCCATACAAAATAACTACCGAAAACTAGTTTTTAATAATTTTTTATTAAGTAAACTTATTTTATAATTCAGTATGAATAAAATTGGTATTTCTAACTAAAAAAAATTAAAAAAAATTAAAAAAAATAATAAGATGTTTCCAGGGTTGGAAAACTGTAACTTTATTTCTTATACAAAAGTAACTTACTAAAACAAATTTTTCCTTTTTTTTCCTATAAATTAAACATATCTAATGTTTTTAAAAGAAAGAAATTGATGTTAGAAATCTGAAAAACAAAAAGGATGATTCCAGGGTTGGAAAACCTACGGTTTTTGTGATATATAAAATTAACTCCGTAAACTAATTTTTTATTTATTTTTATTAAATAAACTTATTTTGTACTTCACCACGAATAAAATTGGTATTTCAAATAAAAAAAATTAAAAAATTTAAGAAGACGTTTCCAGGGTTGGAAAACTTTAACTTTTTTCTTATACAAAAGTAAGTTACTAAAACAAATTTTTCCTTTTCTTTATAAATTAAACATATCTTATATTCTTAAAAGAAAAAGATTGGTGAAAGAAATCAGAAAAATCAAAAAGGATGATTCCAGGGTTGGGAAATTGAAACTTTTTGTGATGTAAAAAATTAAATACCGAAAATTAATTTTTATTTTTTTTATTAAAAAGTGTAAAACACGTTTCCAGGGCTGGAAAACCTTACCTTTTTTTATAGAAAAGTAACTTACTAAAGTAAATTTTCCCTTTTTCTCTATAAATTTAAGATATCTTATATTCTTAAAAGAAAGAGATTAGTATAAGAAATCAGAAAAATCAAAAAGTTTGATTTCAGGGTTGGAAAAATTACACTTTTTGTGATATAAAAAATTTGCTACCGAAAACTAATTTTTTTTTTATAAAATAAACTTATTTTATACTTCAGTACGAATGAAGTTGGTATTTCAAAATAAACAAAGGATTGGAAAACCTTATTTTTTATACAAAAGTAACTTACTAAAACAAATTTTTTCTGTTTTACTATAAATTAAACATATCTTTTATTCTTAAAAAAAAGATGGTGTAAGAAATCAAAAAAAAATCAAAAAGGAGGATTCCAGGGTTGGGAAACTTATACTCTTTGTGATATAAAAAATTAACTACCGAAAAATAATTTTTATCTATTTTTATTAAATAAATTTATTTTATGCTTCATAATGAGTAAAATTGGTATTTCAAATAAAAAAAAGCAATTAAAAAATTAAAAAGACGATTCGAGGGTTGGAAAATTTTAACTTTTTTGTACAAAAGTAACTTACTAAAACAAATTTTTCCTTTTTTTTTTAAATTAAACATTTCTTAAATTCTTAAAATAAAGAGATTGGTGTAAGAAATCAGAAAATCAAAAAGGATGAGTTCACGGTTGGGACACTTACACTTTATTGATATATAAAAGTAACTAAGTCTAATTAATTTTTATCTTTTCCTTTATAAATTATATATATTTTACGTTTTGGAAAGATAAGTTTGATATAGAAAATTATAAAAATAAAAACCACAGCTTCAGAGCTGGAAAATTTTTTTTTTCTGGATATTAAAGTAACTAAATAAAACATTTTTTTTTGAATTTCCTTTTTTTCACCTAACACACGTTCTATATTTTTTTAAGAACTACTAGATTGGTATAAGTAATCAGAAAGATCTAAAATTATGATTCTAGGGTTTGAAAATTATTATTTTTTTCTTTGTACATAAAAGTAACTATGTGCTTATGTATGTATCTCTATACTACATAAACGCACTTTGGTAATGGGTATATAAGATTCGGCACAGCCGAATATAGCACTCTTACTTGTTAGTTATCTTTTTTTTCTTTAGAAACTCACATTAATTAATATAGATTTTTCATTAAATGGGAATTGAAAATACTGAACTTAAGCCCGCTTCAGAAATTATTCCTGATTAAAATTTATTCTAGTTCAATTAAATTTAAAAATATCTCATTTATATATAAATTTGTATTCGAACTGGACCATTGTCTTAGAAGATATGAGCTTATTAAAAACATTTAAATAAATGTTCTTCAAAGTTTTTACGTGATTTTTCCCTTGTAAATATGAGCATACATACTCGTAAATTCTTTTCGTAGTTCCCATAATATTAAATCAAATATTTTATAAAAAGTGTACATATTCAAAACATTTGCCATTAGCAAATTAATAAATGTTTAAAAAGAATCTGTGCCATTCAATGCTTGACTTAAAACAAATGGCGAAGATTTCAAGTTTTATTAAAACACATTTTTTTTCTTATTCTACCCTTTGCTTTCGAAAAGTATTAAAATTAATTTAAATTCATATTTTTATGATAGTGTTACCATTAAATAAACATTTAACAAACACATTAAGTAATTTTTCTTTGTCAATTTGTCGCCAGCAACTGTGGTGATCGCTTTAAGAATCTGTGTGTGTGATCGTTTTTTTTGCTCGTCTTTTTTTCTACTCCAAATGATTATGTGAAATTTGAAAAATACATACACATATATTTTTATTGCTTTTTTCTTTTTAATCCATAAATATTAAATTAAATTATGCGTAGAATAAAAAATGAGCAAAATATTTTTTAAGCGGTTGTTGGATGATGGCGTGTGTGTAGCTCCCCAAATAGGGTAGTAGAAGAAGAAGTTTAAAAAGATTCAAGAGAAATGTGTAACTATAATTAATTTCACAATATAATTTACATACATATGTACATATGTATGTATATATAAAAATATGCTGATAATCTTAAATATAAATATATTGTACTTATTTTGCAATAAAATATATTCTAATTTTTTTTGGAATTTTTATAAATTATTTACGTAGGTGGCAAATTTGTCAAAAGATTTAATTCATTGAAATAAATTCTGTTTTTGTACAATAATATATATGAAAATATATCTTAAGAAAGTATGTACTAACATACTCAAATTTATCATATTTTTTGATTACATATGTAGGTACATAAATAATATTATATTATAATATTTATATACTATATATATGTATATATACGTATATATATATATATATATATATATATATATATATATATATATATATATATATATATATATGCATATATATGTATAAATATATAATATATTATATCAGTTCGAAAAGTAAAATCCAAAAAATCGATTATTTGAATTATTTCAACAATTTTTTTTTTAATAGCTGGTTTGTTTTAAAGCCCCCTTTATGATTTATCGTAAAAGAGAACAAGCTTAAAATAATAATGGTGGCTATTCTGGAAAACGCGTCGAAGAAGTAAAACTTTACAATAAAACAAAAACAAATTTTGAAAAATTGTTTTTGTTTGCCATGCATTTCAAAAATGAAATAAAAGTGAGAATTTCAACGCGTTTCTCTCTCTTTTAAAAACGGTTAATTTTGTGAGGGAAACAACAAAAAAAATTTTACATTTACGCAGTTTTATTTTTGTTTTCAATGTAACTTTCACCAAGTCGACGCGTATTCCAGAATAGAAACCAATAAAAATTAAATTCATTTGAATAACTATTTCTGTTACAAAAAAAAAAACCGAATTCAATGCAAAGATCTGATAGAAGAAGATAAGAAGAAGTACGTGAAATTTATAATTAAATAAATATAATTTATAATTAAATTTTTTAAATACAAGATTGTGTGTTTTTCAGTGCTCAGGGTGCTTGTTTAAGTCTTGTAAAAATCCGTAAACTAGAACCAATTAAAATAAAGTATTAAATTTTAATGGGCGTGAATCGTGTGAAATATTAAAAATAAATTGTAATAGGCGTAACTCCGTCCATTTTTTTAACTTTCAAGTTGCTTAATTACAAGAACCAAAGGTGCTTGATAGGTTTTGAAGCAATCAAATGAGTAGAATATCATAAAATTAAATAAAAAATATTGTAGGCGTGTTCCGGCCACTTTTTACAATGGGACTAATGTGCAGCTATACCCCCTCAGACCAAAAGGAATTTTTACAATCGGTCTAAAATGTACCGAGACGAATTGTTAACCTCTGCCTTTTTTGAAGTTGCTTTAAAACAAAAACCAGCTGAGTGCAGTGTGTGACAAAAAAAAAAATACCTGTGAAGTATTACTATTTTTCTGGTAGGTATTGTCGAGCATAACAACAATCTTTATTTGAAATTAAGTTTTCATAAAATCCCCAAAATCTTGAGTTACGGATAAAAACCCCGTTTTTCGAGGCCCTTGCTCCTTCTAAAGAGCTAAAGGAAGCAATAGATATATATGTATATACAAAACAGTGACTAGTATCATTATTTCTTGTCTGTTGAAAAAATTTCACATATAAAAAATGTTGCCCCTAAAAGTTTAATGGGAGATGGGCATGTGGCCTGTCTAATTTAAACAAATTTCTTTGCATGATCCCTATTTGCCTTGAAAATCATGTAGAGCGATTTTCATGTATGTTTGTGCACACATTTAATATTGAAATTTTTGACCTCTCGTTGTTTGACAACAGCACACTGTGCATCGCTCCAATGTCACTGCCATGCTTGAATAATTTTTATTTGTTAGTTGATTTAATTTTGGTGATGAAAAAGCTTAGTAGTAAATTAAATTTAAGTTTCTTTTAATTAAAAAAATTTATATGTTTTTTTTGTTAATAATTTCAGACGCCCAATCGTATGATTGCGTATTCCATAAGAATATTTTTAAATACATACATACTTATGTATGTATGTATGTATGTATGTATATTATTTTTTCATTTAAATAGAGCGTTTGAAGTCTTTGCCAAAGAGAAGAAAGAAAATTGTTATACGTGGGAGTTTTATTTTTATGACTTTTAATAGTTTTTATATATATTTAATTTAAATTGCATTATGTTTAAAGAATGCTAATATCAACATGTTGCTGCTAAATGTAATTTAAACAATTAATTTTTTAATTAAAATAAATCAAATTTTCAAGCTTTTTAAACTAAATCAGTTAGATATAAGGGTCACTTTTTTGTCTAGTTTGTTTAACTTTTAACTCTTTGCCAATAAAGATATTTGCATAGAAAAGATTTTTAATGTAATTTCTTTAATTTAAAAGTTATTTGTTTAATATTTTAAATTTTCCAATTTTTCTAACTTGCCATAATAATAAAAACAAGACACATGCTTTCAAACCAGCTGTGACCACATACTCCATATAAAATTTGAAATTTATTTGAATACATTTCAAAATTACTTTGTAAAAACAAAAACAAACACTTAAGGTACGGTCACACTTGTCAAACATTTACCCAAAAAAGCGTAACCACTAAATGCTAATGCAGATAAAAGTTTGTCAAGTTGAAGATTAGCCAATAGTGTTGGATTCTAAGACATTATCTATTAGTTGTGTTTGAAACTGTTTAATTTGATAAACACGCGTCTGGATCACAACTTTTTTCATTAGTGTTTGTTGGTTACGTTTTTTTGGGCAAATGATTGACAAGTGTGACCGTAGCTTTAGTCACAGAACCCCAAAAGAATAAATAAAAAAATAAACAATTCTCGAAGTCACCGATGCCAACGAGTCATAATTCTTCATACATGAGGCATAAAATTAATTTACGATTTTGTAATCTTATTGTTGTTAAATAAATATTTAAATATACTTAAATGCATATTTTTGTTGTTTTAATATACATACATATGTACGTATAATAGCGGCAGCAACATCTACTTAATATTTCAAGAAACAATCAGCTGCAGCATGAAAATTTATTTTCTTTTTAGTGGGTTAAATTTCAATAAAAAACAAAAGTGTTAAAATATCAATAAATTCTTGTTGTTTGTGAATCTTCGTACTGAAGATGGAAAATGAAGTGCTTGAAGTAGAACAATATAAGTTTAGTTCAAAGTTTGTGGCTTCTGCTGCTGCTGCTGCTGCTGGTTGACGTTGATGAGAATGACAATGATGTGTGATGAAAATGTTGATGTTTTAACTGCTCTTTTTTTCCTTTGTCCTTCGTTTTCTTCTTTTAATGGAAACAAAAGGGGGACAAAATAATTTTATGGGCTGGCAGCGAATGAAAGTTGAAAACTTTTTATGTTTTGCTTATAAGCAAAACAACAAAAATTTTTCAAAGTAATTAAGTTTTTAATAGTGTGTTAAAGAGAGGAAGCAGCTTTTAACACTTCAATTTGAAAATGTATTTTATGTAGGTGTCTTCACATATACATATATACATATATTTTCAGTTTTTATTACAAAATCGGAAAAATAATCAAAAAGATAATTTTCAAAATTGATTAAAATTTTAAGCTTAAGTTTAACACATTATTAATGCACTAATAATCCCAAATTATTATTTTGCTTGTTCCGTAATATATTGTTTTTTATTAAAACCTACATAATATATCCGCTTTTGTTTCATTTCTTTTTTTTTATTTCAGCTTTTGAGCAACTCACGTTTTTACATTACATTTAATTTATTTGTATCACACTTTTTTCTTTTCTGTTCCAATTTTTAGCTTGATATAAAATTAAAGTCTATTTGATAATAAACAGAATCAATGCTATTGAAAAAGAGAAAAATCAAAGCTTTCTTTTGTTATTTAAAAATTCAAGTAAAGAGTGTTTTTTATAGATGTCAGCTATTCCGCTGACTGTGATGTTTAATTTATCAATTCGTTCGTTGTTCCGTTGTTTAAATCTGGCAACAAATCTGAAATTGAAAATTACTGTGGAATCGCAAAGCTAAGTACTATACCTAAATTGTTTGAAAAGCTTATCACTGAATATATTTACTATCAAGTTGCAAGTATCATATCCCCGTGTCTACATGGCTTTCAAAAAGGTTGTTCTACAACCACAAATTTTCTTCACCTTACGATCACAATAAATCGAGGGTTTTTACAAAGGATGCAAACAGATGTTATCTACACGGATTTTACAAAAGCATTTGACAAAGTTAATCATTTACTTCTTATCAAGAAACCTTTAAATAATGGGATTTACAAATCCAAGCATAAAGTGGATATACTCGTACTTAACAAATAGATCACAGACAGTTCGTTTCAGAAGCAAATATTCTAAAAGCATAGCCGTACCTTCAGGTGTACCCCAGGGTAGCCATCTTGGGGCGCTTCTTTTTTCATTATTTATTAATGACTTGCCCCAGGTAATAAAATTTTCATCTGCGCTGATGTATGCCGATGACGTAAAAATTTTTTTAAGTTATAATAAATTTATGGATCATAAACTTCTTCAAATGGATCTGGATTCACTTTATGAGCTTAATTTGAATAAATCAAATCTAATCAAATAACTGCAAACTATATTATTGGTGATCATCAATTGGATTTGGTAGATAGTTTTCTAGACTTAGGTATTTTACTAGATCCTTAGCTGAATTTCATTTCTCATATAACATTTGCAATAAACAAGGCTAGAGGTATACTTGGTTATATTAAACGCTGGTCAAAAGAGTTTAATGACACGTACATTGGGAAAGCATTGTACATGTCACTGGTACATCCGATTCTGGAATGAGGATCAGTAATATTGGATCCTATTTATTAAATTCATACTGATGCTATTGAATAGGTGCAAAAGCAATTCATGTTATTTTTTCTTCGAGGATTACGATTTAACCCAGTAACGTTGCCGTTGTGACACTGAAGTATCACTTTTGACCCTTTTTCGTGCTAATGACACTTTTTATGACCCTTTTTTTAATTTATCCCTTAGTATCATTTTAACAAAATGTATGCCGTAGGGCAATCATATGCTCAAAAATTGGACGAAGTACAGTCTAGCCTATCAGTAATTGGAAAAAGTGCTGTTCGTCCATCATTTTACTATTTTAGTCGATACAAAAGCCAATAAATGACGAAAATATTGCAAAATATATGAAACTCAAATCCCTGATTCCAAATCAAATTATTGCTGGGAGTATCACAATTAAAAAATATGTATTTTAACTTACTTTCATCTTTTTATAAATAAAATTTAAATGTGATTTTTCATTACTTGCAAATCGGCAAGACCGTCTACAGGCGGTTTTCACTATTCTTTACCTGGTGTTCGTTCCTAATGTTTTTTCACCTGTAAGTTAAAACTTACGGTTTGGCTATATCCACTTTAAAATAATATTAGCTTCATCCGATCATTTTTACGATCTGGCCAGTTAGAGGTCTAACATTGATTTATAATTAAAGTATGTATGTATGTTAATTAATTTTATTTTAGTCTAATGTATTTAATTAATTGTTAAAATTCGTGTTTCTTTTTTTTAAATTGAAATAAATGTTATTTTTTTTTTCTTCCAAAAAAAAAACTTGGCCTATTTTATTATAACATACACTTGTATTGACCCTTTTTTTCCTTAAATACCCTTTTTATGACACTTTTTAAAAATTTTCAACGGTAACCCTGCTTCTTACTCGTCTCGACTTGCCCTTATTAAGCTGCCTACTCTAAAAAGCCGTAGAACTATGCTGAACGTATAATTTGTCTTCAATATTATTAAGGGTGATATCTGTTCCGGATTTTTTATCAATGAAATTTCGTTTAATGTTCCTCAACGCACATCCCGCAGTTTTATTCCTCTATCAGTAAAAGTCAATTATGCTGATGCCGATCCTCTCAGAATTGTATAGATTTATAGACTTTTCATTAAATGCTAATGTTGTAAAGAATGCGATTGTAAATTCTCTAAACTCATAATTTTCTATATAATTTTGTATTTTTTTTTATTTTTGTTTTATATTTTTTGTAATTTATTTAATGTTGTAAATGATAATTTAATATCAGTTAATAATATCAATGTCTGTAAGGAAATAATTCCATAGACAAATAATAAATAAATAAATAAAACTTCAAGTTGGCAACACTTTTTTAACTGGCGACCATTTTGTCAGCATACCTATCCCTCGATTTATACGATAGATACGTTCCTGAGAAAGTCGTGTAAATAGAAATTTAAAATTTTTGTATGAAAAATCGTGTAAATCGAAAATAAAGGCAGAATCGCGTAAAAAATTGATTTTGTTAAGAAATTATATATGTATTTCGACTTAGTTTTTAAAATATCAGAAGCCTTTGCTCAAAACACATAAAAATAAACCTATATTTATTAAACAAAATAAATGCTATTCATAAAAACAAAAACAAAATTAAAAATATCAGAAGCGTTTACTCAAAACACATAAAAAATCATGTAAATTGAGGTATTTCATAAATCTCTTAATTTACACGAAAACCAAAATAATCGTGTAAAAGTTAAATCGTGTAAAAAAAGTATCGTGTAAATCGAGGGATAAGTGTAGTCAATTGATTTATGTTTAGTTTGGTTCCAAATTGTGCAAATTTATTTTGAAAATCATGGTTTGTGATCGAAATACGTATCGAGCACTATGTCCATTTTACGGTCAACATAATTGTCCAATTAATTCTATTAACTATGGAAGGTTTTCCCACCACGTTTATTCTAAATGATAATATGTACGAATCCACAGAGACATCGTACAGTACGTACAGAAAGAGCTATTGCAGCTGTAAAGCGTAGCGTTTAGGCATATAATATAGACACTATATAGCCATAATTACTGACTTCTTTTTTAATCAATTGAACAACCATGATGTGCAGAAGCTGTGATTTCAACAAGACGGCGCAACATGTCATACAGTTAGTGCCACAATTGATTTATTGAAGAAAACGTTTTGAACCGCACGGTTTAACGTTTCGTACTCGTGAATGGCCTACACGATCATGCGATTTACCGCTGCTTACTACTTTCTGTGGGTATATGTGAAGTCCCTGGTCTACACCAATAAGCCCAAAACGATTGACCACTTCGAGAACAACAATCGCCGCGTGATTGCCACAAATGTGGGAAAAACTTATCGAAAATTGAACCTCCAGATAAGACTACGCCCGAGCCAGCAGTGGCAGTCATATGACAGAAGTCATATTTAATTTATAATGTCAGAATGTTATCTTTCGAATAAAATGAATTTTATGTAAATTTAAAAAATTCATCTCTGCTTTATTCCACTTCAAAGTTCCATACCTCTATGAAAAACATATTGTATTATTTTTTCTTTTTTCTATCCATGTTTGATGATACGTTATTTTGACTTTTGAAAATCATACACATGTTGATACGTTATTTTGAGTTATGGATATAAAAAAGCGTTGTTTTTGGTCGCAGAAATCTAAAAAATTATTAAGACATGTATTTTAATCTAATGAAACGTAATCAATCAAACAATTGATTTTGATTTTTTTGATTTGATGCATACTTTTGGATTTTCGCCGACGATATGTATGTGACATACGTTGTTATTCATGAAAACCACATGTCTGCTTGCAATTTAGGAAATACATTATATTCTAGCAAATGCATTATCATCATTAATCATCAATATAAAAATGGAGTGATATTTTTCAAGTAAAAACATGTAAAATTTTTTAGGGTTTTTTCTACATTTCAACTTAAGCCATTTTTTGTACCTTTTATTTGTATAAATAACAAAATCATCAAAATTCGCTAACATACGACTACAAAACAATACTACAACAAACAACATAACTATATTGTTACATTAAATATTTAAAAGTACTCACACGAGTTTAGATTGCGAAATGAATATTTCATAAGGATGTGAATATATTTGATATATATATTTTTTTGTTAGACAAAATAAAATGAAATCAACAGCAAAATAAGAGTATCAAATAGAGGAAATAACAATCACAGTACATGGACTCATACACTGAAATATTGATGCACAGCGGAGATTAACTTAAGTAAAAAACGCAAACGGTAAGCGAAAATACAAAAACATTTTAAAATTTTAAGTTTTTGCATTTGGCTTAAGTAGAAAATGTAATAGATACTTGCAAGTGCTTTAAGTGAGTTTATTCGCTTGTCGCCAAAATAAATTAGACCATTTTTACAATTTTATAAATTATGAAGAGCACAACACATTTTGTCGAAAAAATTTAAATAAAATGGCTTTTAGTCATCTGGATAAAAATCTTAGTTTTCAACATCGATTTTTATTCGAAATTTGAAATTTTTATGCAATCGAATACAATATATTCGACTAGACTTTTAATACGAGTATTTACTGGTTTTAATTTTTTTTTTTAAAGTTATACTTTACTTGGAATTGTAAGTACATTTCTTCTTGATCAGGCACCATATGTTTCTTTAATAATTGCTGACAATTTTCGAATTACTTTCCAGAAACTTTTAATTACATTTCAGAACATTTAAATCAATAAATAATTGCGAACTAATAATCTATGCTCGCTTTAGTAGATTACTTAATGCAAATGATGTGAGCGATGCTTTTCCCTTACATAGCGTCTACAACTGCGATTAACTCTGACATAATATTTGAGAGAACGTCGGCAGAATAACAAAAATAAAATGCCGATATTTCTCTTCATCTCATACAACAGGAACACGTAATTTCAGTTTTCTTATAACATTTCATTTAATGCAAATTCTCATCGAGTTAACATGTTTTATTTTTGTATAATTAGTTGTTTTATTTTCGCATTTTCACACAAAATTTAATTTATGAATCAATTAAGCACATTTAAACATACAAAATCCCAGAAATGTGGTCCAAATCATTGTTTTTCATTTATTTTAATAAACACTCACACATGCATACTAATTTACTTTCAAATACGTGTGTTTTTTGACACTTCATCTCATAGGATTGTTGTTATAGGATTTCTTATAACAACGCTCTTATAAAAAATCTTATAAGATTGAGATAAAACTAATTTGAAGTCTACACGTAACATGATTCGCTCTGCGATTGAATTTGACGCTCTTATCTTACATATTATGTTAGGTGTAGACCCTATGTTAAGCTGAAAGACAACATAACACATTTTCGCTTCATATACATTTTACGTAGCCAGCATTGAAAATAAAATAAAACTTGGCATCACTGAGTATTAAAATCAGATGAGTTGTTCGTCTGCACACTGAAAGAAAAATACTTCGTAACGGAAATGAAACCCTTTTATTTTTATTAATACAACGACAAATTTCATTAATAAAACGAAACATTATATTATATTGATGCAAATTTCATTAATGAAATGAAACCTCTCTAATGTTTAATATTTTACATTTCGCAGTATCATCAATGTTACGAAATATCTTTCATTCGGGTAATGAAAACCTTAAATATATGTTTTTATGATGAATTCATTCAAAAAATATTTTAAATACATTAAAAGCGAAAGCTTCCTACTGGTGGCTAGAAGGCAATGTGCTTGCCTTTTACTCAGGGGGTCGCAGGTTCGAGTACTGGAGGAGACAAGTTAAAGTATTATTTTTAACTATAACATTTTAAATGAATTCCATGCTAAATGATCATTTAAATAGATTCCATGCACGTTAGCTACCACGCGATGAGTTCCAAGTTCAAAACTTGGCCAAGAAAGCCAATTGTAGACATGCTAGTGTCCTGCACAAGATATCTTATAACAACTTTTAAGACATGAGGGATTTTTCAAATGTTTTACTACAGCGAAATCTTCTAAAACAACCGTTAACAACACTGTTTGCAAGAAATTTGTTTCAGTATTGTAGGTATAGGAGTAAAGAAGAAAACACTTCGTGACGGAAGAATTTGTGATACTTGCTTATTTCTACGCGTGAGCGCGTGTGCAAACGTCATGCATGTATGTGTGTATGATCTTCTATTTTTCTGCGTAAATGCAAACGCACACACACGCATTGACATTAGTTGTACGCGCTTAAACACATAACAGCTTACCATCTACATATTACACACACACTCAAACGTACAATATGAAAAATAACAAGCATACACTAATCAACAGTACTTCTTCTGAGTGTTTGTTACAACTGTATAACATCGCTTGTTAACACTGATATACACGTACACTAATACATCCATCGTGCTTCGCTTATAGTACGACAGTATTTATTATTGGTTTAGTATAATACATGCCACGTGAATACATTTAAAACACATGACGTATTTACATTGCAACATCGTTGATTTGCTAAAAACTCCAATAAATAATAATATTAATAAAGTCTTTGAATTCTTGAAAAAAACTTCTTTGCACAACCAAATTTAAAATCAACATTCTAAATGTACACTACATGCATATATGCATGTGCATATATGTATGTATGCATGCATTCTCCTATTGAGAAATAATAAGCCGATAGCCGTTGCTACTAGTGCTTTTAGCTTTTAATTTATTGTAATTTTAATTACAATAAATTTGTAAATAAATAAATAAAAATAAATATTTACATTTCAAGACTGTTTACGCTAGTCTCTAATGCATACATACAAGTACATGTCTCAGATATGAAATACATGAAAAATTTTGTTAATTGAATGAAATAGTTCGTTAAAAAAATTAAAACTAACTTTACATTTGTGAACACTTTTTATGTTATGAATGATATGGTTTAATTTTTTAATGTACGAGGGTGCATCAATAAGTCCGTGGCATATTGAATGAAACATATTTTTTTTTTGCAAAACAAATATTTATTTTCCAACACAATCTCCTTTTAACTCAATACACTTAGTCCAACGACGTTTCTCCAGTTCTTGTATCCCTTCCAAAATATAGGATTTTTCGAGGTCCTTAATGTCAAAATTTGTTTGGTCTATAATTTCACCTTTGGAGCTAGATCTCTTTCCACCTAGTAATTTCCTTAGGTTTGGATATGGAAGTAGTCACTAGGATCTAAATCGAAACAATCCTTTAAAGTTGTCACCCATTTACGTTTATGGTCAATTGAGAATAAAAGCGGCACCCATCTGGGAGACAACTTTCTTAAACCCAGCTGATCATTTAAAATTGAAACCACACTGCCACATGAAATGCTTATGGCATTATGCTAATTTTTCGAAATTTTCGGGTGTACTGACCTCAATTAGCCGTCCAGAACGTTCAGCGTCATTTGTACTTGTGCGACCACAATGAACCGTTGAAATCGATGGTGCAGAGAGTCACAATAGTATTTATCGAGCTTTTCCTTGGTTTGATTGATTGTTTTTTTTTTTTTTGCAAAAAAATAATGTTTAACGAGCACACAAAATTCACTTTTTTCCATTTTTAGAAAAATACACGAACAGCTGTTAAACGCAAAGTAAATGACGACACTTGCTTAAAATTTGACAGTAGTCTATTGACAGGTGGTACTTGATGGGAACAGAGTTGCATTTCATATAACTTTATTTACGCCCTCGTAAATAATTCATTGTATAAACTAAAAAGTTTCATTGCAATATTTACATTTTGCAATTAAAATATCAAAAAGTTTCGTTGCTTAGTAAAAAACATGTCGTTGCATGAATGAAAATATTTCGTTGTATATATCACATTTATTGCTGCTAATGAAACAATTTTCTTAATACGAATGAAGCGTTGCATTGGTTGAAAAATAATGACACAATCATTGATATGATCTAAAACAATCATTGCATTTATGAAGGTGTTTCTCTTAATGCAGCTTACGGCCGTACAAATGTAGAAAATGAAGTCTGTTAATAAACCTAATTTTCGCACTATAAGCGTCAATGCATCCTACATTTTGTGCTCTGTAAATTGCAACACACGAATATAGTGGTTCCACTTTTTTGAATGTCGAGTAGGACGCGTGTATGCGTAGTATGGACTCTCACCTAAGTATAAATACATACATACACGCTCGATGTTACAACCAAATTTTTTCAATACTAATTAATTAATCAATTTAACTGGCTTCCTTTAAGAAAATGTCGCCTTAAAGAAGCAGCTTAAAAAGGGTGGCTACCACGAAACGCACTTATTATTTTCCATTCGCGAACCCAACTCTGGAGTTTTCCAGCTCAGATAATTCTTTGAACGATCTGCTTATCAAATACACATCCGTATACGTTTGGGTAAGCTTATTTCCTCATTTATGCACATAGTACGAGTATATCCATCAAATTTGTGTCGCAATGCTCTAAAATATGTTAGTATGTGTGTGTATGTGGGTGTTTAAATTTTAATGTATAGACGTTAAGATTAAATAAACAAATACCACCGATTTCAGTGTGATTTTAATTTTTAAATAGGAGCTGAAAAGAACAACAAGTTTTATGTTGTTATTTAATGACTCTCTGTTGCTCTGTTTCTTCCTCCTGCTCCTGTTCGTTTGTATGTTTGCTAACATTTATATGGCTGTTGTGGCAAGATTTGTGGTAGAAAATTGTTGCTGGTGATATTGTTGGATTAGAAGAACAAAACAAAAAATATTTTAATCTCCAAATTGCGATGCTGTTAATTTATTAACATTTTAGTGTGTTAGTGTTTTATTTAACATCAAAATTTAAAACAAATCTACCAAATCAACACTTGTTCAAACAATTGGCTATTCCAAGAATAATAAATAAAAGTTTAAAAGTGTGCTAGAGTGTTAGGACAAAAAAAAAAATAAAATGTATGTTTCATTCCTTTTGTCATGATTTTTTGTTATGTACATATATTAGAATGTTTTGTTAGATAACCACTCAACAAGTAAAAAATCAAAAATACAGACTGCGATGAACTTTAAACCGTTAAAGATCCTAAATGGTTATTCGAAATGATAAATTATAAGTCCCGCTGACTTTTTATTTTTTTCGTATTCACAAAATGATGTCTGTTGGAAGCCATGTTGTTAAATTTTGATTACTGTCATATCTTTAGTAAGAACCATCAAAATCGGCCCATGCGTTCGGTTTGTATCTGTGCCGAAAACGAAAAAGTGTTTAAGTCGAGATAAGCTGATTTTGAGTTAATGGCACCCCTGTGCTATTACTTAGGTGATTAATTAGGAAGTTATAGCGCTAAAAAGCCACAGGTTTATTGGTGGAATGATGAAATTTCAAGTTTGAGATCAGAGTGTATACGTTCCAGAATGCAATGTAGAAGAAAAATAAGAAGAAGTAGTTTATGGAATAATGCATATCAATAAGACCATAAGGATAAGAGGAAATCCCTAAAATTCAATTCGCAGAAGCAAGTGTCAGTATTTTTAACGTATCTGACGATGTAGAGAATAATCCCTTGGGTTTAACATATAAGCTTATAACTGAGAACCCTAAATGTGTTTGCCCATCACCACGAAGAGGAGAGAAAAATTTTGAAGGAAATTGTAGATCAACTCCTCCCCTTAGCAAGAAGCACCGTCATGGGAGAACAATTCTCCTAGTGAAATTTTAAACTCTCCTTTGGTTACGATAACAGAGACTGAACACATTATCTCTAAATTTAAAGACAAAAAGCACTGGTCTAAGATTACTTTCCAAATAGAGTATTAAAAGAGGTTGTGAAACCGTCTCCCGAGAAATTTTTAAGAAAAGTAAACACATACTTAAGCCAGGTAACTTTTCCAACTAGGTGGAAGAGACAGAAGATTGCGTTAATACCTAAGGACAATGAACCCTTAGATGACCCTTCCCCCTATCAACCACTGTGTATGATAGATACATGTGGGAAATTACTAGAGAGTATAATATGTAGAAGACTTAAAAGTGTTATCAAAGCTAGCCATGGTCTATCAGAAAACCAATTTGGCGTCAGGAAAATAAGGTCAACAGTGGACGTTATCAAAGTTGTAGTAGATATTGCTGCTCGAGCTATCCAAGGTAAGAGATGGAAGAATGGCACAAAAGATTACTGTGTAGTTGTGACCTTAGATGTAAATAACGCGTTCAACTCTGCAAACTGATATTGCTGATGCTTTAGTTTGATTAGATATCCCAGCATATCTGCTGGCAATAGTGCAGGACTGTTTCCAAAATAGAGAGCTAGTTCGTGAGACTGATGTAGGTATAAGGTGACGTAAGATTATTGATAGAGTGCCCCAAGGATTGCCACTTGGACCACTGTTGTGGAACGTAATGTATGAGGAGATATTATGACTATGTTTACCTGAAAAAGTGAAAATAGTTGAACTCGTTAAAAAATTACTAAAGTCAGAAGCCATTGCAAATGCCAGTGTACAGATGGTAAGGTCCTGGATAATATCAATGGCATTAACTATATCCTGCCATAAAATCGAATCGTTTTTGATAAGTCGTCGTAAAATTGGGGAAACTATTACACTTAATGTTGGCACTTGTTGCATAGTATCCAAACCATTTCTGAAATACCTAGCCTTGATGATTGATACACGTTGTTCTTTCATGAACACTTGCGATATACAATAAGGCATCCAAAACCTGCTTGGCGCTATCTCAGATTATGCCAATTATAAAAGGCCAAAAATATCTTCAGAGGAAACTGCTCGCTGGTGTTGTAAAGAACATTATCTTATACGCCCACCCCATATGGTCAGATTCACTGAGATATGTACCTTGCATATGAACGGATGATATTGCCTGTTCATAGGCTGGCTACTTTGAGAGTATGTAGCGCATTTTGAACTGTGCGAAATGAACCCGCTTTTACCATTGCAAGTATAGTACCCATCGTTTTAGAAGTCATAGTTAGGGAATGCGATACAGATTTGTGTCTACGAAAATTGCGAGATTATTGATCAACAACTGAAAAGGAACAATTTACTTACACATTAATACTCAACATCAGAACATAGTTAACTAGAAAACATGGTGACTTAAATTACTATCTGACATAGTTCTTGACTGGTCATGGTTGTTTTATTTTTGTCTGTTGACGATTTTGGAAATTAAGCTCGTATTAAGAAGGCAGTGTAGGCTGTAGAATAAGACCAGAAAATAAAGTCCCGATTATATTAGCATCCTTGTATAGCTGGACCAGTTTGAGAAATTTTGGGATTCTTAGAAAAATCAATATATTTCAGATTATACATACCTAGATGATCATTTGTCTTGGAAAAAAGTGAAGGTAATGCTTCCTCCCAAAGAAAAAATATGGAAGGTGTAATGAGTTTAATAATAAAATAATTAATTGTAGGTTCAGATCAGTTCCGAACAGTTTTACAGAAAGTAAGGAGGACGTAGGAGTAATACTGATCAAACTAGCTATCCTGACGAAATGCCAAAGCCGTCTCGGCGTGGTGCTAGTGGACTTATGATGGTTCAAGAACAACAACAACAAAAAAAAACATATATACACACACACATATATAGGGTGATAAGCACAAAACCCTTCTTTGCTTCGCGCAGTCGGGTAAAAACCAAAGAATGACAAAAGTATCGTTTTAAGTACTCTTTAAGTATTGGCTGTGTCAAACAAGTACAAATGCGCACAACTAAAAACAAAAAGGATGCTCATCCGCAAACACACGCATTAATTTTAAACCAAATACATATAACTATAAACATTCAACAACTATGCTTATACACATTTTTAAAATTACGCTGCATAAACAACTAACAAAAATTTATAGATTATATGCTCTACAAAAATGACTATAAAAATGTTTTGACTATTATTCGTATACATTTCCATATATACAGAACTATTGTATTTACTTAAGCACATAAATCATGTGATTAAACAGCCCATTTTCATTCCATTTTATGTACGCAAACATATTTATAAGGTGGCGAATGAAAAATATATAAATACTATCCGCATATTCAAGCGTATATTTCTTTGTACGATTAAATATCTATAGCCTGAGTATAAACATACTCAGACTATAAGCAGGGGAGAGAGTCAATGCACTTGATACACATATGCCTTTTCCATATTAACAAATAGAGATGCTCTTGTATGTTGGAGTCGGCTATAGGCATAGTTGCTTGAGAGAAAATTTATGACCGTACAAATCGTTTGGGCTAACACTATTTACTTATGTATTGATTACTCATTGTCATTTTCTGGTCCCCCCAGGGGAGTCTATTTTTGACTAAGGATGTGGCAACCCCGGGGCCCCAGCTGGGGTGATGTGGCTTTTTCCATTGACGTACCTTTGGTACATTACTCATAGAACTTATGTGTTACTACCCGAACTCTGGCAACAGAGCAAAGGATGTGCACATATTTATAAGAAAAAAGGAAGACAGGTCCTGTTGATGTCAATTAGGTGCAGCGTCACCTAGAACTGCCCCTGAGTTCAAAAGACGATAGAGGTGAAGCCCTTGTGGTGGAACTTCGAGGTCTCACCAGAGGCTACTTCTGGTGCCACGGGTGCCGGTTGCCCGACAGTCAAACTGCTTGGAGTTGAGTGTATTGCGGTCGTCAGAGTATTGTGCTGAAGTAATAAGTCGACCTCGTCCCACCCTACGGGGTTAAAGGGATGATGCTGACTGGAGTAGGCACTAATATCTGGCGGCAAGCTTGCATTCTTCTCGGAAGAGTAGCCCTACTGTGCCGGCAATGGTTGAGGAATTCTCTTGGAGACCTCGCTATAGGTGCATACACAACACATTAGCGTGGAAGCCGAAGAATTATCGTGGTGGCTGTGGTTGCTACCAAAAACGCTGGGAGAATAGTCTTGGCTTCCCAGTGTTAAATCAATGGTAGTGGTTGATCTGACGCGGTCAGCCAGACACTATTCTAGGTGTTGCCATTCAACAGAAGCTGCTATGGGCACGGACATAGCAGCAGAGTTTAGATAGCTCAAATTACCTCAGCAAGGTAATTGAATATAGTACAGGGATAACTATATTCAAAGATTGCAACCTATGTGCTTTATGGAGTGGGCCATAGGTTCATTCCAAAAGGGTGCATGGGGGCGTTGGTCCGGCGTCTAACCCACACCCAGTGCTTTGGCACACGTGAGATTAGGCCGTAATGGCAGGTACTCACGTAAAGCAATTGCACATCTGTCATTTTCTGGTCCCACCAGGGGAGTCTATTTTTTACTACGGATGTGGCAACCCCGGGGCCTCAGCTGGGGTGATGTGGCTTTTTTCATTGACGTACCTTTGGTACATTACCCATAAAACAAACCCGATCTCTTTCAACAGAGCAAAGGATGTGCACATATTTATAAAATGAAGAGGTTACTGCTGGTGACACGGATGCCGGTTGCCCGACAGTGAGGCTGCTCTAGGAGTGTGTGTGTATGTAGCGGTCGTCAGGATCATTTGCTAAAAGGTCGATTTCGTCCTACCCCACGGGGTTCAAAGGAAGATGTTGAGCTGTGTGAGGTAGGCACTGAATAATTGGCGGCACAGGCCTGCGTCCAAGCTCTGATGAGCGGCTGAGCTGTGCCGGCAATGGTTGAGGAATTCTCTTGTAGACCTCGCAGTGGGTGTATATTCAACACCTGTGGCGTGAGAGCCGGGATAATAAATCTGGTGGCTGTGGTTGCTACCAAAAATGCTGGGAGAATAGTCTTGGCTTCCCAGTGTTAAATCAATGCTAGTCATTGGCCTGATGCAGTCAGCCAGGCACTATTCTAGGCGCTGTTGCCATTCAACAGATAGCACTGTTTTGACAAAGTCATTGCGGCGAAGAGTTTAGATAGCTCAAAATACCTCAGCAAGGTACTTGAATATAGTACAGAGATAACTATATCAAAAATTGCAACCTTTAAGAGTGCGCCATAAGTTCATTCTTAAAGGGTGCTTGGAGGCGATGGTCTGGCGTCTTACCTACACCCGATGCTTGGCATCCGTGAGATAAGGCCGTAAAGGCAGGTGCTCACGGAAATCTAAGCACATCTGTCATTCTCAAGTAGAAACATCAAGTAATGGTATTTTGAAATCCTTTTTTTACATTAAAAGGAAGCTTAAATTAATTTAAGTAAACTTGTTGCATTGTTTTGGAATACTTGCGGAGCTTTGGTGGTCTATTTATTGTTGCAATTCATCATTGAATGTAAGATACACTACATTAATTCTTAACTTTGAAAAAATATATTCGACAAATTGTATATAATTAACTAGTGCAACTTATAATTTTACTTTAAATCTTAGAAACTATGATATTGAGTCCTGCTGTATTTTAAAATCCTTGAAATTTTTTCCCATGATACAATCATGATTATATATATGTATACAGAAGCATTTGGTTCTAATATACAACTACAGTGACATCTGAAACATTCCCATATCACACCTTTACCCTTAAATGTAACCAACCCTTTTTGTAACCAACACCTCCTATTAATCCTTATTTAACATATTAAATCATTCACACTTACACCCCGCTGCTCTCCAACAAGCCTTCTTGAACATGTTATTGGTAATAGATTAGTTAAGGGAACTCCCATATGAAATAATATTTCAAGTACTTCAAATTCGTCGAAATCTTAAAAATATTATTCAATAGAAAGTCATAATGCAAATGAAATACGCCGAAGAGCCTGTAACAATTTTCTTTAATTTATCAACGATGAAAACTAAAAGAAAAAAAAAACATCTGTTTAAGAAAAATGTTGAACGAAAATAATTGTCACCGCATGGAATATGGATTTGTTGAGGACTCTCCTCAGTTTAAAATTAAAATAATTTTTCCTGTTTCTTTTGATTTTTATTTTTTTTTTTTTTAATTTTTTGTTTTCTAGTTGTTCTTGTGCGGTTTAGTGCTGTGATGATTTACAATGACGCGTGACAGATTTACAAGTTGATTTTTAACTAAAGACATTTATCATCGTAAATAATGATCGCCATGGATAGAAGAGGGAGTTTGCTCACAAGCACGCCAATACATCCCATAAGTATCACAGACTTAAACTAGCTTAATAAATGCTAAAAAAGATTCTCGAAAACAAAACTAGACATGTGTAAGAAGATTATGGCGTACATATGTATATGTATAAATAAAATGTGATTGTCTATTTAGAAGCGACAATTTATAATTTATGTTTATAAACAATAACTAATAAAATAAATAGAATATTATTTATGGTTGTATATGATTATGAAGTATTACAATAATTGGCTCTGGAATTTATAATTAGCTGCAAATAAATATACTTCTTGTAATCTTACCAAATTTTCTATAGTTTATAGAAAATTGTAAAGTAAGTTAATAATAGAACTATTATTAAACTAAAAATGTTTGATTGAAGTCTAGTGATGATTTGGTAAGGCACCAAAGAAATGCATATAGACATGAATCACCAGCAAATATATTTCACTCAAAATAAAATTTTAACAATATGTCAAATAATAAATTTCTAAAATAAGATAAAAATATAGAAAATTGAAATGAGACAAAGTTATATAATATATGAAAATGCAATTTAGGGTGACCTATATTTCCACTAAAAAATGTTATCCAATAAGTTGTTGTTACTTTGTTACTGTTTCATATTTTTAAAATAAATAATTGCATAATTTACAACAATTTTTATCATATATTTTGCATCACACTTTTTGTAATGTTGGACAAAAAAAGAACAAGATACAAATACTCTTCGAGAGCACATACAGAATAGTGTCATTCGTAAGCAGTCTTGAAATGTAAATAGGTCTTGTTTTTTAAATGTATTGTCGTAGCATGTATTATACTAAGCCAATAATAAACGATGTAGTTTAATAAGCGAAGCACAATGGATGTATTGATACACGTAAATATGAGTGTTTAGAAGCAATGTCGCGAAGACTTCTTGTTCGCAAAAAACGATCAAAATAAGTAATGTTGATGCGTGTATGCTTGTTATTTTGCATATTGTACGTTTGAGTGTGTGTGTGTGTGTATGTGTGTGTGTGTGTGTAAGATGTAGATGGTAAGCTATTATGTGTTTAAGCGCATACAAGTAATGTCAATGCATGTGTGTGCGTTTGCATGTGCGTAGAAACCCTGAAGGAAATGACGATGGTGAAAATGTACTGAGTCGCTTTTGACTTTGTCACCAGTACTACTCTACAATTATTCCCCATACAATACTTTGTGCTATAGACATTTAGCACGTGCTTGTCATTGAAAATCTACTAATGACACTAAAACAATTGACTAGGTCGAAAATTCATAGTTCTTACACGCAAAGAAAAAATATGGTTGAGGTAACCATAATCAAACAACAACATACTATGATTGCATTATATGGTTGCAGTCAAATCATATTATTGTTAATAGAAAAAAAAGCTTTAAAAATATTATTATCTGAGTTAATTATAATATTATCTGAGTTAATTATAATATTATCTGAGTTAATTATATTATAATCTTAGTATTGTAAATATGACAACACTATTGTTAGATGTGACTAAAATATAATTGAGACTCACCATACCATGTTCTAATATTATATTAATATTGTTAAATACGACCACAGTATTATTTAATATAATAATACTATTTTATTTTTTAATCATATATTTATTGTAGAAACAGCTGTGCGTTAAATTCGAAATAAAAACAAATTAATTTTGTTGAAATAAATTGTATATATAGAAATGTATACTTACACGACATACAGCCATGTCAGTATAAAAAGATACACAAATGCTTATATATTTTCATTGATCTACAATTTTGTTTACTTTATTTATTTATTCATTTATTTAACACCACCCGTGCAATACCGATAGCTTACAAAGGAAATACTGAACTGACAGATGTTTCTGAAAAAGATTTTTTTTAAACTTAAGATAGTATGGTTTTGGAAAACATTATATTGTTATTTACATCATATTATTTTGAAATAATAATACAAATTATATTGTAGTCATAAATTTTTAACAAAACTATATTTTTAAACTTTAATCATATCACACTTTTATATGGATGTGATAATGTAATTATTTAATTCAAACATTACTCTGTTTATCGTAACGATATAAATGTTTAAAATAACAATAACTAGTTTTTGACGACCACACATTTGTTTCAGAGAACATAATATTGTTTTCTCAACCATTCTACAACCATATCTTTTCTTTGCGTGTATGGGAACATGAAGACATATCAACCAGACATTTACTGGTACATTTCTATACGGTACGTACATAAAAATTTATGTATATTGACAAGTTGTTGCAAAATCCACCAGAAATACACCACATCTTTTTTCTCTCTCTCTTTTATACTGACGAATAGAAGAGAAATTGTAGATAATGTAACTACTACTAGAATTTTAGTGTTGACGTAGAGACACTTGGCCCCAGTCTGACTGCAGGGAAAATAAAAGATCATACACACATACATTCATTACGCTTGTATACGCACCCATGCATAGAGGCCGTTTAGATGAAGGGTGGCCTCGCTGCGACACGTCGCCTGCTAGTCTTGTTTTTAGGCGTGAAGTGAGGAGAAGCTTGCGGGGTAGGAAAAGTCGCACGTACTGGGAATTGAATTGACAATTTTATCTCTTCTCTCTCACACATTTTTTGCTCGTATTTTTTGTGTGCTGTGTACTGACAGTGTTGCCAGTTAGACCAATTTTTTATAACATGCATCAAAGGAACAGTTATAATATAAAAATTATAAACAAATAAAGCAAGCAGAGAAAAGGAATTATTCTATTTTGGTGGTAAATTAAAAAAAATAAAAATATGTGGACATATTAATTCTACATTTCTCAAATTAACAATTAGTTCCTTTACGGTAATACTGCTACGAATGAACGAATAAAAAGCATTGAACAAATTAATATCTAAAAGTCGCCTGACTATTGCGACAAAAAAGTCTTCATGTAAACGCGCGTGGACTTAAAAAGGGACTCGTAAGCGTAACGCAGCGAGGCCACCCTTCATCTAATTGGGCTCATAGAAAGAAGCAATCATCACAAATTCCTCCGTCACAAAGTAATTTCCTCTTTACTCCCATACCGCAATAACTGAAAGAAATGTCTTGCCAACAGTGTTGTTTAGCGTTTGTTTTAGAAGAATTCGCATTTGAATTCGTCTTGAAAGTTCTTGCAAGTGGTCTTTTGTAGGGGTCTAATGTAACTACATTATGCATTTGGTGATTTTTTTAATCAATTTGACGAAATAGGTTTGGAAAAATCTGACAACCCTACAACTGGTCATGTGTTTGTATATAAAATAATATTTTATTATTGTATATTTCACAATCATTTTCCCTCTAGTTGTTTATGCAAACCATTCAATTAAAAGAAATTTTTCACAATTTTTACATCATTAAGTATGTTTTTTTTTGTAATTCTTAATTATTTTGTTTGTAATGTGTTGAAAGAAATACAACTATTACTGAGGCTGTTTTGTGTTTGTATTCAAATCTTCTGCTTGTATTCATAAATGTGTGTATGCATATTAAAATTTTGTGGCACTTGTGGCAAAAGTGGCATAATTTTCAAATTAAATTTATATTAAAAATAATTTTTTTATGATATTTATAGTACTTACACACATATGCATGTAAGTATATATCTACATATATCAGACATTTTTGTCAGCTTTTTTAACTGTAAGACATTTCTGCAAATTAAGGATGCACTGTTGAGAATTTTAAAAGATAAACATTAAAACTGTTTTTATTAGCATTAGCAAAAAACTTAAAGTCAAAACTTCCAAATCTATGAATGTTTCTAAGTGCAACAGGCTGTTTCGTCTATTTAAAAATTTAATTTACAATATATGTATTTGCTTATGGATTCTTATAAAATCGCTTTTACTTACAACATTTTAACAATTTATATTGTTAATATTATTAATCTTTGATTTCAACGTCAGTTGACAGGAGATATATTGCTTCATTCGATATTTGTAGTTCGATCTAGAGATGGGCGCGTGTCGTGTTTTTTTTTTGTGACACGAACACGCACGATTCAAAATGCAGTGTTCGTGTCAGAAAATCTGATTTCGTGCGTGTTCGTTCCGTATCGTGTTCAGCAACATTGACACGAAAAACACGAAAAATAGTAGCAAAAAAGAAATGCGCATAAGACCCAGCTAAACCCCTCAATAATAAACTTCAATGTATTTTTAATAAAAAAAAATATTTTACTTATTAGTAAAATATTAATTTGGGATTATTAGTGCGTTTAAAAAATTTTAAACTTAAATTGTAACAATTCGCATAAAGAACACACACGTGCACGTTGTGCAGTTTCGTGTGCGTGTTTCGTACGTGTTGAATATCATGGTATTCGTGTTCGTGCGTGTCGTGTTGGAAAAATTCCACACGCGCCCATCTCTATTTTAGTTGTAAAATATGAGCGAATGAATTTTCACTAGAGAAAAAATTTAATATTTTGTATCGTTAAACACACAACGCCAGCATATTTGTTTATGTTTTATGGGCCTCTGTTCTGTCATATTTTCAAAAGCGACTCTTTAAAAAGATCAATTAAATTTTCTGATCTTCAATACTATACCAGTACTATTTCATGCGTGTTGTGCAGTACCGTGTTGACGAAATTTGTCGCGTGCGTGTTTCGTATGTGTTTATCGTCTTGGTATTCGTCTTTGTGTTGTGTCGTGTTGGAAAAACTCGGCACGCGCCCATCTCTATTCGATCTATATCTAATGAATATTTTGAACCAATCCGAAGGTCTAGTCGTTTTGTCTATACATTTGATGAAGGGTATATAAGATTTGGCTCAGCCGAATATAGCACTCCTTGAAATGAAAATTTTTTATTTCAGTTTTAAGCATATATACACTTATCCCTCGATTAACACGATACTTTTTTTACGCGATTTCACTTTTACACGATTATGATTATGATTATGAGATTTATGAAATACCTCGATTTATACGATTTTTTATGTGTTTTGAGTAAACGTTTCTGATATTTTTAATTTTCTTTTTGTTTTTATGAATAGCATTTATTTTGTTTGATGAATAAAGGTTTATTTTTATGTGTTTTGAGTAAATGCTTCTGATATTTTAAAAACTAAGTTGAAATACATGTGTATATAATTTCTTAATAAAATCAATTTTTTACGCGATTTTCATACAAAAATTTCAAATTTCGATTTACACGACTTTCTAAGGAACGTATTTATCGTGTAAATCGAGGGTTAGGTGTATATGTATGTACAACAGTTTTTAAAATTCTAGTATCTAGAGCCATATCTTATTTCTTATTTGATGTTACGAGAACTTCTTCATTTCTTCGAATTTGTTCCTATCATTTCCATCAGTTCACATTTTGCACATTTTGATATTAGAGCGCATTTGCAAAAAACAAAACATTCAGTTTTAATATCATTTCGACCATTTATGAAAAATAACTTGCCATATAAAACTTAAATTAGATAAATTGTATTAAACAAACATATGTAAATACATATGTATGTGTTCTTATTATTTTTCATAAGATTTTGTAGATCTAGATCCTTTCAAGCACAATTAAATTTGATGTTATTTAATAGAGGCCTGCGTAAACAGTCATGAAATGTAAAAACGTCATGATTATACTAAACCAATAATAAATGCTGTCGTACTATAAGCGAAGCACGATTGGTGTATTGGTGTATGTGTATACCAGTGTTAACAAGCGATGACGTCAAGACAGCTTGTCTGTAACAAACACTCAAAAGAAGTACTGTTGACTAGTGTATGCTTGTTATTTTTCATATTGTACGTTCGACTGTGTGTGTAATATGTATATTGTAAGCTATTATGTGATTAACCGCATACAACCAATGTTAATGCATGTGTGTGCCTTTGCATGTGCGCAGAAAAATAAAAGATCATACATACATACATGCATGACATTTGTACACGCGCTTATGCGTAGAAAGAAGCTAGTATCACAAATTCTTCCGTCATGAAGTGTTTTCTTCTTTACTCTTATACCTACAATACTCAAATAAATTTCTTGCAAACAGTGTTGTTAACGTTTGTTTTATAAGATTTCGCTGTAGCAAAGCATTTGAGAAATCCCTCATATCTTAAAAGTTCTTATAAGATGTCTTGTGCAGGAGACTATTATTTAATGCCTTAATAAAGTTTAAATAGTACCTGACATTTTCTAATTGGCCTTAAGATTTATTCATTAATACAAAAATATGCAAAATAGTAGATTTACATATTTATAAATATATCCCATTTGTTATATGTATGTACGTATACGTTAATATACAATTTAATTGAGAAAACTGTAGTGACAACCACAAAAAGTCATTAAAATAATTGGTCGAATATTTTAGTTTCTGTGCAGAACGGCTGTAAAAAAATATTTGGCATCCATAGAATAAATATTATTAAAACATAACTCAACACTTAAGAGCTCATTAATTTTTTATTTTTCAATATTGTTATAGATTTTCTTCAAAAAGATGTTTTTCAGTATTTCATTTTACCAATCAAGCACAGAAATACAAATGACAGTCGCTTCAAAAGACAGAAAAGTTCTTTTAGAAATGTCTGGCCGCCTTATTTGATTGTTTGACATTAAGAAAATCATTGACAAATTTTTAGTTTAAATCGCTTCCCTTTGATATGCAATAAAATTTGTTAGAATATAAAAATATGTATGGATATGTATTTATACATATGTATGTATATATAGATATGTTGAACAACAGTTGATAGAGATCGACACAAAAGTTCCTTAAGTAAATATTTAAATATGTAGCATTGAAGCATATTTTTTAAAGTTTCAGGGCATTATACAAATGCTTCTCTTGTCACATTGATTAATTTCATAACAAAACAACTACTGCACTGGGATACACAAATAGCAATTTTTGCTTAAAGTTTTTAGATTTATTATAATATCAAATTAATAATTTCGAAGTTTAGGTGTTCTATTAAAAATTCATTCCAATCACTATTCAATTTATTCATTAGTTTCGTAAGACTTAATTCTAAACATATTTTGTCTCTTAATAACAATAATATACAATATATATCATCGCATTGATTTAATTTAATAATCCAAAGATGAGTTTTTCTACTATTTAAAAACAGGGCTATAAATTTTTCAGTACCAAAAGTAAAGTTAAATAAAACACACATAGTCCTATAATTTCAATGAAAATCTAATTTAATTTTAACGCTTGGATCTTGCAATTACGCACGAAATACAATGTCATTTAAATAACTTCCTCTACATTGGATGCAGCAGTCCATCCCTTTGATGTAGTTTTCGAATACTTTTTCGCACATATCAGGTTTTCAAATGCTTCAACACGACGGGATTACATGAGTAGATACCGCCTTGGACATAAGAAAAGTAACAGTGTCAAATCGCATAATCTTGGTGGACAATTGACATCGCCAAAACGTGAAATTATGAGTTTAGGCAAAATCGGTCGCTTAGTATAGTTTGTGATATTGTCTTTTTGAAACCACATATCGTCGTTTTAATAATCTTCATTGTATTCCATAATCTTCTTCATGCCATGCCATTAGGGGTAATATAATACCGATTGTTGAGAACGCCTCAGAATCGACAAATTCTGATTATTCTCCGCATTTCAACTAAAAGGATCTATCTTTTCGGCAGTGCGCACATTACTATAATGCACAGGACTGACCACATTTATCCATCATCCAGTCTCTTAAAATTTCCTTATCACCTTGTCAATTCCTCACAAAATAGTTCCATTATGACGACCATAATCACCCCGTAATTCCCAAAAAGTAGCCACCTTTGAACTACAACTTTTGTATTATTTTTACGCGTTCTTGGGTTGTTAGATGATACATATTCGTAAATGGTAAACCTTTCACTAAATAAATAACACTTCAGATGGCAGAAATTTAATAGCTAACAGCCTTGCCAGACCGGCAGTTTTGAAATCACTAAATGAATAACACGTAAGAAGAAGATAACCTGAGATTGACCAAAATTTTCACTTGCTTGCGCCTCCATGGCACTTACCTAACTGTTGGATGTTGTGAAAGTTTCTGTGGAATCTGAAAAAATAATAGTATCTTGTTGGGAAAACGTCTGGTCCTTCTTCATAACTGCTGTTATGAACTAATTCAAACTATTACATACGAGGTCGGATCAATACGTCCGTCACTTTTTGAATGAAACACGGGTTTTTTGCAAAACAAAAATTTATTTTTTAACATAATATCCCTTTAAATCAATACACTTAATCCAACGTTTCTCTAGTTTTTGTAACCTTCCAAAAAATTGGATTTTTCGAGGTCCTTAAAATAGACAATAATTTCGTCGTTGAAGCTAAATCTCTTTCCACCGAGCCATTTCTTTAAGTTTGGAAATAGGAAGTAGTCACTAGGGGCTAAATCCGGAGAATATGGTGGATGGGGTACCAATTCGTTGCACAATTCATAGAGTTTTACCATTGAGTCTGCACACCTGTGCACTGGTGCATTATCTTGATGAAAATTAACTGTTCTCTTGGCCATATGGGGTCGTTTTCTTTTTAAATCCTCATTAAATCGGTCTAATAAGTTGTCATGATATTCGCCGTTTATTGTTTTTCCCTTTAGAAGGTAATCGATACCCCCAGGGGAGTCAATTTTTGACTCCCGGGGGCCCAGGTACGGTAATGTAGCTTTTTCCGCTGACGGACCTTTTGCTCATTACCCGTAAAACTTATGTGTTACTACCCAATCTCTGAACATAAACAGAGTAACGGATGTGCACATATTTATAAAAGGAAAACAAATATTGTACGCCCGTTGTTGTCAGCTAGGTGCAGCGTCACCTAGAACTGCCCCTGAGTTCAAAAGACGATAGAGGTGAAGCCCTTGTGGTGGAACTTCGAGGTCTAACCAGAAACTACTTCTGGTACCACGGGTGCCGGTTGCCGACAGCTGGGCTGCTTAGAGATAAATGCATTGCGGTTGCCGGAAATTTCTGGTCCAAAATGGCTTTCGTCCTGGATATGACCCCAGGACTCTTTCACTCTTTAGTGTCTTGCCGTAGTAGGCACATAAACTTAGGTGGCGTGCTTGCATTCTTCTCGCGTAAGTGGTCCTCGCTGCTCTGAAGTTCTGAGTGCATGTAGCGGTCGTCAGTTTCCTTTGCTAAAATGCCGAGTTCGTCCTACCCAAATGGGGTATACCCCACGGGGTTAAAGGGACGATTTTGGTAGGTGTGGAGTAGGCACTGGTTATTTGGCGACACAGGCATGCGTTCTTTATGAATGAGTGGTTAGCTGTGCCGGCAATAGTTGAGGAATTTTCTTGGGGACCTCGCTTAGGTGTATACACAACACCTAACCGTGGAAACCGGAGAATTATCGTGGTGGTTGTGGTTGCTACCAAAATCGCTGGGAGAATAGTCTTGGCTTCCCAGTGTTAAATCAATGCTAGTGGTTGGTCTGACGCGGTCAGCCAGACACTGTTCTATGTGCTGTTGCCGTTCAACAGAGCTGCTATGGGCACGGACATAGCAGCAGAGTTTAGATAGCTCAAAGTACCTCAGCAAGGTACTTGAATATAGAACAGGGATAACTATATTCAAAGATTGCAACCTATGTGCCTTATGGAGTGGGCCATAGGTTCATTCTAAAAGGGTGCATGGGGGCGTTTGTCTGGCGTCTAACCCACACCCGGTGCTTTGGCACACGTGAGATAAGGTCGTAATGGCAGGTACTCACGTAAAGCAATTGCACATCTGAAGGTAATCGATGTGGATTATCCCGCGCATCCCAAAATACTGTTACCATCGCCTTATTGGCCAACAAACTCAGCTTGGCTTTCTTCGGAGCAGGTTCACCCTTCTACTTTGTGTTTGGAGTACAGTAATGGATCCATGTTTCATCCACAGTTACAAAACGTCGCAAAAACTAATTCGGATTGCGGTTAAACAAGTCCAAATAATCCTTTGAAGTTGACACACGTTTACGTTTATGGACAACTTTTTTAAACCCAGCTGATCATTTAAAATCAAAACTACACTAACATATGAAATGCCGATGGCATAAACAATCTCTCGCACTTTTACCTTTCGATCGACCAACACCATATCGTGGAATGTTTCGACATTTTCGGGTGTACTGACCTCAATTGGTCGTCCAGAATGTTCAGCGCCATTTGTACTTGTGCGACCACAACGATAGTCAGTAAACCACTTTTTTACCACTGAAATCGGTGGTGCATGGTCCCCATATTATTTATCGAGATTTTCCTGGGTTTGATTGACGGTTTTTTTCTAGAAAAAATACACGAGGTTGTTTGTTTTGAACAGCTGTTAAACGCAAAGTAAATAACGACACTTGCTCCAAATTTTACAGTATTCTATTAACAGTTGGTACTTGCTGGGAACAGTGTTGCATTTCATAAAATTACGAGGGAAGTTCGGAAAGTCACGGTCTTATTGATCCGCCCTCATATTTTATACGATTTACCGAATAACGCAAATCTTAAAATGAAATTAAAAAGGTTCATATTATCTTACACTGTGGTAGAGATCATAAAAAGTAACAATTAGAAATTTTCTGACATTTAAATAAATGCCATTCTCAGCCCTGTCTAATCTGTACATTTTGTCGCTTACAATAACGATTATGTGATTCTGTAACGACACAGCTGACATTAACCTACAGCGAATATCGTTAAAAATGTTACTGAATAGCTAATTCGATCATTATAATTATTTTAACGATGCAATAATCTTGAAAAAAAAAGTTAGTGAACCGCACTACTGGTCGTACAACTGTAGCGCACACCTACAACAAGTAATCACGTCTTCACTGTTTGAACAAACACTTGTTATGTCATTATTGTTTGTTTGTTTTTTCTACTGAATGCGAAAATTTCATAAATAAAACGCGTCGATGTGATGCTCATAATGTCAACGTAAACGAACAATGACAACAATACAAAGTTCGTCTGATCTTTTACTCTACGCTGGCAGTAAATATCGTAAATTCTCCAAGACGAAAAAGAATGTTTTTATTCTATTTTTTTCTAGTTTTATTACCTCTAAAGTATGTTAAGTATGTTTGGACAAGATTTATGTCGTCATCAGACCACAAATATGTTTGTGCAACGAATTTCATTGGCTATAAGGGGAAAATTGGGAGATTGATTAATAATTTGTCTAGTTGTCTAAATACATACATGAATGAAAAGGGGCATTATGAGAGAGACAGGATGAATTTACGTATCAATGAGGCGTTATCAACATTAAAAGGAAATTGATTTTGTGCTGGAAGGCCCCCAAAGTGGTGATAAATTAATTAAAATGAACTTACGAAAAGCGACTACTTGATTTTTCAATACAAAAATACATCATAAAAGGAAAAAAATTAAGAGAAATACAATTAATTCACGCTTCCCTAACAAGCGGCAAAACAGAATAAATAATATGCTCATAAAACTTAAGATGTTGAGGAAATTTAGTTTTATGGGGAGAAGCTACATATCGTTTTATTACTTTTTCATCTTACAAAAGCAACACCGAATTCCCTTATGAGTGGGAATGCTGTCATACACAAACATACTCTCTTCCACTTACTACATACGAGTACATGTGGCATGCAATGAGCCTTAACGAATACAAAAATTTCTTTTATTTCGCTGTTTCTTTGGTCGCTCATCTTTTTTTGTCATTACGGCTAACAAGGCGTCTAAATAATTAATTTGTAATAAATGTTGTAAATATTTGATGTTGCCATTAATTACAATACCATTTGGTGGAGCCATTTGTGTATGTACATATGAAAGTTCAACAAATTTATTTTACAACTGCTAATCACATGGGAATTTTACTGATTTAATTGGATTTGAATCTTGTTCTTTGCTCGGCAATGAGGTGTAGAAAGGTTAAAGGAAGTGGAGACATGGAACAGAGGAATATGTACATAGATAATTTGGAGATGATTGTTTTTGTAGAAAGACTAAATATTCCTTGAAGTAGTAACTTAAATTTAGGTTACAACTTTGAACTCTGCAAGTGAATTGCTTCATTGGCAATCAATTTCAATATTATTTGAACTTATTACAGTGTTAGGGTGCACAATCGGGTAACCTTCAATGACAGCAATACAGATCTCCTGCATTATTCAAACATCATCAATGTATTAATATATATTAGAGGCCTGCGTAAATAGTCTTGAAATTTAAATACGTCTTGTTTTTTAGATGTATTCTCGTGGCATCTGTTATGCTACAAAAATAGTTAACTTATAGTTAAGTTTTCTTAGACTGACTAAAAGCCAAATGCAATGTAATCCAGAACAAACCCAAAATTAATTTCCAGCCAACAAATTTATTCTTAGCTACTTTGAAATGTTTTATATTAATATTTTGCTGCTGTTATTTCAGATGGTTCCTTAGCTGAGTGGTAGCGCGTTGAGTACACAATGATACGCGCCAATGCGTGTGAAGAAGCAAGCATCATGAATTCTTCCATCACGAAGTATTTTCTTCTTTACTCCTATACCTTCAATAACTGAAACAAATGTCTTGCCAACAGTGTTGTTTAGTGTTTCTTTTAGAAGACTTCGCTGTAGTAAAGTATTTGAAAAATCCCTTATGTCTTAAAAGTTCTTGAAAGTGGTCTTGTGCGGGACTTTAATATATATTTATTCTTCAAACATGCATGGGAAACACTAACCTAATGTCCTGAACAGAGGAACTATCCTAGTAACAACATTGCGGTAGATTTCTTCGCTTCTAGAGATTATCTTAAAAGGCCTATAAAGATAAGGTATGCACCCTGCGCTTGGGACCTCACTATAGCAAACACTGGGCATTACGAAAGATCCAATACGATAATTAGTTTAAAGAGGACATACAATGCGTATGGAGCAATCAGAAATGGGCTTCATCGGAAAAATGGAAGAAGTGCACGACGAGTTTGATGAATAGAACAATTATTTCGATTAAAAATTTCAACAATTTGCACGCGTTGCTCTGTTGTAAGTCGATTCATTACGCAATGTCAAAGCAAACTAAACAATAAATTCAGTGAAGTACGACCTTGACCCACACATGAAGGGTTCCGTACGGACACTAGATATGTAATTCAATACGAACTTTAGCCTATATAATAAATAGTTTTGGCTTTTTTCCGTTTTTGGGTTTTTTCGGTTTTGAGCGTTTTTTAGTTTTGGCGTTTTTTGGGTTCCAGGCGCTTCTTTTAGTTTTTAAGTTTTGTAGAATTTTTCGGTTTTTGGCGTTTTTTTACTTTGACGATTTTTTTCATTTTGACGATTTTTTTCATTTGGGCGATTTTTTAGTTTTGTCGCTTTTTTCGCGTTTTGATAACTTTTTTCGGTTTTTGGCGTTTTTTCAATTTGGCGTTTTTTTTTTATTTTCACGATTTTTTTTTATTTTGGCGATTTTATTCATTTTGACGATTTTTTTTTATTTTTGGAGAGTTTTTGGGCTTGGCAATTTTATAATTTTCGGATTTTTTAGTTTTACCGTTTTTGAAAATTTCAAGAGCTTGCCTCTTACGGGTTCCTGCGTAAACTGTCTTGAAATGTAAAACCGTCATGATTTTTAAATGTATTCACGTCGCATGTATTATACTAAACCAACAATAAATGCTGTCGTACTATAAGCGAAGCACGATGGATGTATTGGTGTACGTGCATATCAGTGTTAACAAGCGATGTCGCCAAGACAGCTTGTTTGTAACAAACACTCAAAAGAAGTGCTGTTGATTAGTGTATGCTTGTTATTTTTCATATTGTACGTTTGAGTGTGTGTGTAATATGTAGATGGTAAGCTATTATGTGATTAACCGCATACAACTAATATTAATGCATGTGTGTGCCTTTGCATTTGAGCAGAAAAATAAAAAATCATACACACATACATGCATGACGTTTGTACACGCGCTCATGTGTAGAAAGAAGCAAGTATCACAAATTCTTCCGTCACGAAGTGTTTTCTTATTTACTCTTATACCTACAATACTCAAAAAAATTTCTTGCAAACAATGTTGTTAACGTTTGTTTTACAAGATTTCGCTGAAGTAAAGCATTTGAAAAATCCCTCATGTCTTGAAAGTTCTTATAAGATGTCTTGCGCAGGAGACTAGTTTCCAAGATATAACAAGTTGTCAAAATTACATAGTCAAAATTGCATTAACTGATGAACCACCCTTTATTTTATATTTCTTAAAATTTTAGTGTAAATTGTTGTAGTCTATATAAAAATACAGTAATTTTACAAATTTCAAGTGTCAATATACATATGTACATATAATTGTATGTACATTACATTGGATTTTAATATATTTTGTTGCTCGTTTTGGAACACCCTTTAATTTTAACCCTCATGTATTTGTTGTTGTAGTGGCCAGGATTCTACACAATCTGTCCGTAGCTCTTACGGTTCCTGAGAAAATAGCGTGTGGCGGACAGACGGACAGCGTAGCGAAAACAATAGGGTCCTTTTCACCTTTGGTGTACTGTAACGATTCCCTGACGGGATCCATATTTTCCGGAAAAAGCGCTATCTATAACACCTGCTAAGCTCATTGGAAATTTGGGGTGATTCTTTATTATTCTTTCAAATATGGTTTATTTCGTTATCAACAAAATTAAAACTTAGGTAGCTATATTATTATACCGATACGTTAATCCAACCTAAATAATAATAAAAAAAATAATAAAAAAATAATAAAAAAAAAATAATAATTTGTATAAGGTAAATATATGTTATGTTAGAGACTAAAGATGATGATAGTCTCTCTTTTCTAAACCCTCCCATATCCTATGCTATTTCTTATATAACGATGAATAGCCCACAATAATTTAACCTTTGGTAATTAAATATTTCGTGAAATAATTTTTAAAATATTTATTCTGGCATTATAATATCAACCATAATTATTTTATGCATTAAAAAAGAAATATTTGTACATAATATTTATGAAGAAGTAGAACTTGTAATTAAAAGTTTATAACAATAGTACATATTTTTTTTGTTTATGCAAATATATATAATAGTATCCTATAATTTAACAAATAATATAATCTTATTATTTCTCTTTAATTATATATTTTAGTGTAATTGTTTAAATTTTTATTTAGTTATTATGGAATGTAATATAAACACACAAAAAATTAGTATAACTCACCAAAATTTCCGTTCCGATGATTGCAGGCCTGTCATCAATGGAGCTTGAATTTGACTCGTTCACAAAATTGCAATTTTTAAATTAAATTTTTGAATTAACAATACAAAAGTATCATGTTGAAATGATTTCTTAAAATTCGTTAGTGCATATGTAAGTATGTTAATAGATGAATAATTTTATGTTTGTGTAATTTTTGTAACTATTGTTTATTGTTTGGTTTATTGTTTATTTTAACATTTTAGTTCTTTCTGTTTCTTTAGTTTTTAAGTCCAAATATTTCTTTTATTTATTAAGTATAATCGTTTCCACTATTTATATTTTCGGATTTCTCTTTACTTCTTTATTGTTTTAAATATATGTATGTAGATAATTTAGAGCAGATTTCCTTAATTTCTTCAAATATTATATTTATATGGAGACCTTCTTATCAATTTAATGAATTTGCTTTTGGAGATATTCCAAAGAAGTCAAGAATATATGGATTACAGCTCAAGATTATACGTTGATAAATAAAAGGAAAGCTCAAGTTCAAGATAAGGCTTAAAAGGTAAAACCATTGGCTAGATTTTATTTAAATTTTTAGTGCGTGATGTTCCAGTATTCTTCACCAGATTTATTTTCCTCTTAGCTTTAATCCTTTTATTCCCTTTTTTTTTGTTAAAATGTTCACTTTTAATATATTTTCCGTTCTCCCCAAATCAATAATCCTTTTTCTTTTTTTTCAACTCTCTACAACCCTTTTTTTTATTTTTAATTTTTTATTCTCTCCTACAAAAGCAAACCCACTTGATTTCTTTTCTAATTCATTTATTTTTTTATAAAATTATAGACAGGTATATTTTCTACATAATATTCAAAGTATTTCAGAGTATTTTACAGGTTTAATAAATGATGGTCCTCACAGTACGGAACCCTAAAAAGCAACTATCAGCTAATAAATGGGAGCTCAAGCAAAGCACTGATGCCAACTCAAAGTTGTGAAACTCTAAAAAAACGCTTTATATGTTTTTATTGAGTTTTTGTTTCAACTATGTATTTATGTATGTATATTTTCGTAATAATAACTAAACATGTATATGTATGTATGTACTTGGTTAAATGGTCAAAAAAAAAATAATTATCTCCGTCCTTTAAGCGATTTGTTAATATTTAGAAAGCTCATACTTAAATTAAAACTACATGACAGTCATACTTTCATTCATCATTTACACAATTTGTCAATTCTATTTCAATCATTAAAATAATTTTCCTGACAAAGCAAATTATTTTAAAACTTAACTGAGCATAAAATTTGCACATTCATTTATTTACATTTTACAAACCGCACACTACATGCCAGCACAATCAGCAGACGCCACAGAAAAGCCAAAATCACAACAAGAAGACTCAAAACAAAATCATGCAAAGAAAGTTTGTATTCTGTAGCGGCAACCTGACTTTGATCTTGTCAAAAAAAGGCGTAAATAAATTGCTCAATTATGAAATATTAACCGAGCCTCAATCATGAAGGAACCACCAGCCAGCGACAAGTAAATATATGACGCCTGGCAGGAACAACTACTGCATCCTTGTGGCCTGAGTGAGAGCTCCTAAGGGGAACGTAATTATTCATATGTTTTTGTACGAGTAATTTTAATTTGTGCACGGTGGTGGCAAATGAAGAATGTAACTAATTAGAAATTGTATTTTTTCATATGTACATGCATATGTATGTCCATATTAGAGAGCTGCGTAAACAGTCTTGAATTGTAAAAACGTCATGATTTTTAAATGTATTCACGTCGCATGTATTATACTAAACCAATAATAAATGCTGTCGTACTATAAGGGAAGCACGATGGATGTATTAGTGTACGTGCATATCAGTGTTAACAAGCGATGTCGCCAAGACAGCTTGTTTGTAACAAACACTCAAAAGAAGTGCTGTTGATTAGTGTATGCTTGTTATTTTTCATATTGTACGTTTGAGTGTGTGTGTAATATGTAGATGGTAAGCTATTATGTGATTAACCGCATACAACTAATATTAATGCATGTGTGTGCCTTTGCATTTGAGCAGAAAAATAAAAGATCATACACACATACATGCATGGCGTTTGTACACGCGCTTATGTGTAGAAAGAAGCTAGTATCACAAATTCTTCCGTCACGAAGTGGTTTCTTCTTTACTCTTATACCTACAATACTCAAATAAATTTCTTGCAAACGGTGTTGTTAACGTTTGTCTTATAAGATTTCGCTGTAGCAAAGCATTTGAAAAATCCCTCATGTCTCAAAAGTTCTTATAAGATATCTTTTGCAGGAGACTAGTCCATACGTACATACGTATATATGTATGTATGTATGTATGTATGTATTGTTTTTGTATTTTCTGTGGCAATGTAATGAATGAATGTCAGGCAGGCAGCTCCATTCCTACATGATAATCCGTAAATATTTATTTGTTGAATTGTAATTGTAGTTGGCGGTGTATGGAGCCTTATATGTGCTTTGAAATTAATTGAAAAGTATTTTTAAAAACTCAATACCAACACTGGAACTAAGAACTATAAATACCACAAGGCATTGGAGGTAGAAGCAGATGCTTTAATGAAAATTATAAGAGAACACGTGGTACTTCAAAATGTATGTAGCAGGAAATATAATACCACTGTGCACCATTTCCATATGAATATTTCATTAAAAAAAAATTATTTACTGTTCTCATTTCAAATCGGTTGCAGAGATGGAAAATTTAAACTTCTTCTGTGTTATATACACCCAATTAGCTAAAACTAATTATTATTTTCTTTTTTTGTTTAAAAAACTGTTTTATATCTCAGTAAGAATTATTATTCAATGAAAAATTAAACAAATTAAAAAAGTGATTCCAGGGTTGGAAAATTGGAACTTTTTTAGTATATAAAAGTAACCTACTAAACTTGACTTTTTTCTCCTTATAAATTAAACATAATTTATACTATTAAAAGAAAAAAAATTGTTATAAGAAATCAGAAAATCTAAAAGAATGATTCCAGAGTTGGAAAACTCACACTTTATTTGCTATATTAAAGTAACTAGGTCAAATTACTACAATAGTAAATTAAATATATTTTATTTTTGATTAAATTAGGCTTAAGTTTATATCGCTCTGTATGTAAGCCAAATTACATCTGATAATTATTAATGAACAAATAACTCTAAAGTTAATTGTTTAATATTCTGACAAACAGTTAGGAGAATGGAACAACTAGCTAGTTTCGAAGGTCGCTTTACCTTCATCATCAGCGTTCTTTGTTTTTGGTCCACTGTGTGTGGTGTCAGTTGATGTAGATTTCTGCTTTATATATTAAGCCGTTATTGCAAATGGAATATGTGAATTGTTTTGATTCATCGTAGAACAATTTGCTGAAAGCTTTTTTTTGTAATGAAAGCTCAATTTTACCATCTCTAAATTTAAAACAGTCTTGCCATTGTCGCTTGTTCTTTACTAATTATGCACATGTAATTTCTATTCGATTACCCGAATATATATTTTTACTTGTTAACGATTTGAATAATTAAACAAAATTTGGAAATATATTCGATTACACCAATTAATTTCTTACAAATTTTTCCGAATAATTCGACTCGAATAGCTTGCGTCCCTAATCACATCGTATTCATCTGTTCTTTAGCATAATATACAAATTTTCATTGTTTCCTAGTTTACATTGAAAACAGTGCAATTTCAAATTTTCACTAAAATGAAACAATTTATTACACTCTGGTAGTCGTGTCATTTGACATTTTGACATAATGTTGTGTGTTTTCTGCATGTTCTATACGGGACTTAAAGTAGTTTGTTTTATGTTTATAATTTTCTATCTTTACAATACTAATACAAAAATATTTTTTCTCTTTTTAAAGTTTTCATACTTTTCTTCAGTCTCCATCTGATTGAATACTGCTCTCGGCATATTGCAAAAGGGGTATGTCATTCGCCTTGTGATGCTTGGCACTCATCGCTGGCAGCTAATTAGATTATTTGTCAATTTGAGTGGCGATATTTATATCAACTTATTTCATTTAAAAATTATTTGTTTTCATTTCTTCAAATGAGCTGTTGTTGTCTTGTTACATCTGTGGTTCACCCCACCCTCTCGACCGCCCTTTGAAGCAGTCATTTGACGCTTTGTTAAATCGTTGACATTTTTCTTATTAACTTCCACTAATACTTAAGTGTTGACTTGATGTATTTGTACTCGTACGTGTACACAAATTCATTTCATTTGGAATTGATATAAATTGAATGATACAGAAAATAAAAAGGGCAGGTTTACTTTTAATTAGATTTTCAAATTAAATGTGCTACAAGTAAATAGTTACATTCGTTTAGACAAATACTTGCATTCTAGTTTCTTGTGGTTTTTTTTTCATAATGAGACTAGTACACACACATAAAAACATAATATTTCTTCAAAGACAAAGATTGAAGTAGGTTGCAAGAGACGCTCCTCGTTGGAGAAATGCCATACTTGCGTTATATTTTGTTTTTTTATAGTTATCTAACAGAAACATTCCACTTGCTATTTTTCTTTTGGTTCTATATTAAGGTATCCCCGTTCCTTTCCATGTGCAATATAATTGTTAAACTGCTATATCTGGTGTCTGGAAAAACCAATATATGTGAACAATAGAGTCCCTCTTGCACTAACACTGTCATCATGGGCCATAGTACGTACCTTCATTAGAAAATCTGGGGTATTCGATATATATCGCAATTTTAAGATATTTCTATTTAAACTTAATCTATTGAAATATTTAAAAATTTCGTTCGATATCGGCTTTCGTAACGCGACCACTGTCTATATGGCATGTACGAATACACTTGTATATTAGTTTATTTAGGGCCTAATTTTGTAAAACGCAACGCTTAGCGTTGACAAATTTTGTACGTATTTTGTTTTTGTAATTTAAATTTTTTCCATATAGAATTTGTTAGCGCTTGGCGTTGCGTTTTACAAAATTAGGCCCTTAATATTTTAGACTATTATTACTATAATACTAAAGTCTATTTATTTATATATATTTACTAGCTTAGACTGGCAAACTTTGTCTTACCACCAATTATTTTTTAACTACAAATTATTCCACACTGTGGTCACTTGTTGGGTCAAACCCAAACGAAAACCTACTGGGTAGTCAACAGAACCTGTGTTCAAAATTTCAGCTCCACAGCTCTTATAGTTCCAGAGATCATGCGTTTGGAACAAATACACATTACGATTATATATATATGTATATATTATATATATATATATATATATATATATATATATATATATATATATATATATATATATATATATATATACATGTATATATATATATATATATATATATATATATATATATATATATATAGATAAGACTCAAGTAATTCTTTAAAAAAGTAAAACATAATGCAAAACAACTTTTTTAGTGAACATTTTAAATTGTAAATTCAGTGAAGTGCGACATTGAACCGCGCACGAAGGGTTCCGTACGGACATTAGATATGTAATTCAATAAGAACCTTACCCTGTATAAAAGATAGTTTTGGCATTTTTTTTTCGTTTTGGATTTTTTTCGGTTTTGAACGTTTTTTTAGTTTTGGTGTTTTTTCGGGTTTGGCGAGTTTTTTAAAGTTTTGGCGCTTTTTTAATTCTTGACACATTTTTTCTCATTTCGGCGATTCTTGTCGGTTTTTTGGCGTTTTTTCATTTTGGCGACTTTTTAATTTTGGCAATTTTTTTTGTTATAAATAACTTTTTTAGTTCTGGTGCCTTTTTCGCGTTTTGGCGTTTTTTCGGTTTTTTGCATTTTTTGTTTTAATTTTCGCCATTTTTTTGTTTTGGCGATCTTTTTTTTTTAAATTGTTGGCGATTTTTTTTTGGTTTGACGATTTTAAAAGTTTGGGCTTTTTTAGTTTTACCGTTTTTGAAAATTTCAAGAGTTTCAAGACAGCAAGCTGTCAAAAATACAAAGTCGAAATTGCATTAACTGATAGAACACCCTTTAATTTAAATTTTTTTAAATTGTAGTGTTGATTTTGTAGTCGGTATAAAAATGCACTAATTTTACAAATTTCAAGTGTCAATATACATATGTATGCATATACGCAGGATTTTAACATTTTTCGTTGCTGGTTTTAAAACACCCTTTAACCCTTAACTCTGATGTATTTGTTGTTGTAGCGGCCAAGGTTCTACATACTCTGTCCAAATTTCAGGTCTGTAGCTCTTACGTTTCTTGAGAAAATAGCCTGTGACGGATAGACGGACAGCGTAGCGAAAACGATAGGGTTCCTTTTCACCTTTGGTATACGGAACCCTCAAATCGTAGATTTTGGATTAATTACTTGTACAACATTTTAATTTAGAGTTGTAGTAGCCTCAAATGGTATAAATTTATTTAATATTTTTGAAATATTTATTAAAATTTTTTTAAGATTTATTTAAAATTTCGTAGCAAAAATACAAATGACTTGGACCACTTTCATAATCAAGGGCACATCTATATACTTTTTGGAAAATGTACGCTTCGTAAAAAGCGATTTTAGAAAAATATACTTTTTTAAATTAGGTAAGTGTTATAACTATTTTTGAAGGATATATATTTTTTTGACTATGTGCTTCGACCATAGCTTTCGAAAAATGTATTTTTTGCAAAGAGCAGCCTTCGTGAAGAGTGCTTTGTTGTAATTTTATAAAAGAGTTGTTCAATAAAAAAGAATATAAGTATTTTTTTTAATGGTGCTTTGTGGAAACTTACTTTTGGAAAAAGAAAATGAAATCTACTTATTTTTGAAGTGCTATTTAGACAGGCACTTTTTGAAATATATAGGTATGTTCTTTTTCGAGAAGTTCGAAAATAAAACCATTGAATCAAATTCTTTCAAAAATCGAAAAATACCCATGGTCATCATCACTTAAAATTGCAATGGAATAAATAAAAATAAACAATTTTTCTTTCATTAAGTGCTTTCTATCTTTAAATTTATATAAAAGAAAGTGTGTGTAAGATAGCATCGAAATTTGTTAATCGTTTGAAATTCCTATTTTAACGCAATTATGTGTGGAATATAACATTGTTCAAATATCCGCCATGGCTTTCCTTGGTTAGACTTCAACACATTAATCAGGCTAAATTTGACCGATGGCAAGCGACTTAGGAAAATCCCACTAGATAAAGTCTAATAGGGTCATCTCCACATAATATTACCATGCCCCCAAATTTCTCCTGCATAATATCGAATGTGGCGTAAACTGTGTGAAGCGTCGAGCATATCAATTGAAGCCGAACTTAATTGCTTAAACCAGCAGTGGGTCTACCCTCTAATGCGAAACGAAAGTGCATATTCGCCGAACTTTTCTGAATCAAATTTAAGACCACAATTTAAACACTCTACAGCACATGAAATCACTTGAGACGTTGTTGGATCTCATCATTTATGTATACATATATGTATGATATCTATAGAAAAAACTCTTTTAAATTTTAAATCACAAAAAACATCTCTCAAGATGAAAATTGCTCGGAAAATATTAACAAATTTCAAATCCTATCTTCAAAATGACTATATGTACAAAGCGTTAATTCTTCAAAATCCTATTATGGGTAAATGGCTAATTATGTATATATCGCACACTACATTATAAACACTCACAACTCAAATGGTTTTGTTTTTTCATAAACCAGTTCACAATCGTCTTGTACAATATACCAATTCACAATCTTGTGCAAATGGTCTTGCATCGTTGTATGTGCAAAATTGTATAGTAATTATATTGATACTCACCTCTTAACTTTTCTTAGTGTATATATACTGTACCATTTTTCCAGCGTTGTCAACTTGGTGCGTTTCGCACCATTTTGGGTGCTTTTTGAAATTTTTTGTGCGGAAAATTCCTTAGTTGGTGCGTAGTGCGCTTTTTTTAATTTCGGTGCGTTTTTTAATTTTTGGTGGCACCAACGCAAATTTAACACAACAATGGGTTAAAAACCGAAAAATTCTTGTTTTGAAACTTACCAACTTTCTGATAGTGTTAATTACCATATTAATACTAATGATGTTTACAAAATATTACAATTTGAAATGAAATCTGTTTTATGGCCCAATGATAACAATAATGATGAAAATATTAGCTTTATTTATTTGGAATAATTAATTTTTGTTCTCTTTTTAAAAAGTTTTAAACCGAATTTATAAAATTAATATACAAAAATGTATCATCTTGTACAAATGAATGCCCTTAATTATGAAAGTTATATAAGTCTTATATTTCTTTGGTAGAGATATTTAGTAGATTACATTTTATTACATTTAATTTAGAATTGTTCTAGTCTGATCAAAATGTACTATATGGAATCAAAAATGGTATGACCTAGACTACTTTCATGTGTACACTATGTATGCACGAATTTGTTTATTTTTTTTTTTTTTTGTTGGTTTTTAATTATGTACATATATTGTAAAAGGCTGTTTATTTTTATTGTTATTTTTTTAATATGGATATATTAAACTTCTGATAAAAAAATTTCAAAATATTTGAATAAAATGATAAATAAAGAACTTTTATTAGTTTTGAATCCTTTCTATTAATCGTTGATCTCTTTAAAAAGTTTTGTACAGAATTTATGAAATTAAAAAAAAATTATTATCTATGTAATACAAATGAATATGAACAAATTTGCTAAGTTTTTTTAGGTTTTTTATTTTTTAACCCTGAACTGTAAAATCCTGTTTTAGTGTTAAATTTTTAATACAAAAAAATTATGTACTTTTATGCAAAATGAATTCAATAAACATTTTAAACTAAAAAAATAAATTCTAAGATTGGTGCGTTTTTTTGTAAATGGCGCGTTTTTTTTCTCCATTTTGGTGCGTTTTGAAATTTCAAACTTGACAACGCTGCATTTTGCACATGCAACGATGCAAGACCATTTGCACAAGATTGTAAATTGGGCTAATATAAAATACCGTTGAGCCTGTTCTTATGTTACAGTCTTGCGTCATTTGTACACTTTCAACAGTTTTTTTGTCGCTCTTGAATATCTGGGAATTTTGATTTCAATATGAGCACATAAACGTGCAACTTTTCCAATATTGGTGGTGGATTTATTTTGTTTAATATGTAGGCCATATAGCAATGGCTACAACCAACTTTTATATATTGTATAAAATTTCATTCACAATCATGAAACATCTGTTGTGCAAAGTAAGGACAAGAACATGTTGGCTTTTGTTTTAAAGGGGTTTTTGCAGCGTCCTCTTCAGTGCAATTGAGAAAATGTAAGCAGGATTTATTAAATAGTTTATCTACTGCACACCTTAGCACTATGTAATCGTGTCTCTTAAACAATGCACACAAGTAGAGATGGACGCGTGTCGTATTTTTTTCATGACACGAACACGCACGACTCAACACGAAGCGTTAGTGACAAAAAATCTGATTTCGTGCGTGTTCGGGTCGTTTCACGAAAAGATTTTAGATGTAAAATATGTATGAATGAATTTCAAGTAGAGAAAAAAATTTAATATTTTGTATCTTCAAACACACAACACCAGCATATATGTTGATATTGGCCTCTGAAGCTTAAAGTAAACCGATAGTATCAGCTGTGGTGGCAAATAGTATCAGCTGGCAGTGCCAACTCGGTGCCATATTTTGAAAAGCGACTCTTGAATAAAATCAATTAAATTTTCTGATCTTCAATACCATACCAATAATATTTCTTGCGTGTTGTGCAGTATCGTGTTGAGCGTCTTAGTATTCATGTTCGTGTCGTGTAGTGTTGGACAAATTCGACACGCGCCCGTCTCTACCCACAAGTTCATTAGTTTATTATCGGTGTGATATGTATGTCTAGTGATGCGCGAATATTCGTATTCGAATTGCCAAACATTCGGCAATTTTTAGATTATTAATATATATATATATATATATATATATATATATATATATATATATATATATATATGTATATATATTAAACATATATGTAAATATGGCATTTATTTTTTGCATAGCGATGTATAATTGTATGCACTTTGAGCGAATACGTGAAGTTTACATGTACTTAGTACCATCCTTAGCCTCTCTATCAGTCGATACAATTAATTTATATCTTTATTGACATTATATAGTATAATATTAAACTTCGTTTTCATTGAGTTTCTCTACGAAAAATGTGTAAAAGCTGGCATACATAAGTATTTGTGTGTGTGTGGAATCCAGACTGTAGAATCAATTTACAGTGTAGATATGCATGTTCATATTCGGTTATTGTTTTTATTAACTTTATTCAAATCTCCACAAATTGACTCAACTGTGTAGTTGAATTTATTCGTACCCCACATGTACATATACATGATAGTGATATGAAAATACCACTATTTACTGCTACTACGAAGAACATCCAAAAGATTAATTTTAAACTAGAGGAAATTCCTTACAAAATTTCGTACTAGGCGAACAGAAAAGCAACTGCGTTACAAATTATGTGGCCACATTTTTAAAAGATGAGTCATATGTACGTACATACATACGTGCATATGTATGTAGGTAGAAAACATGAAATAAAGATAAGTCTATACAAATGAAAGTGCGCGTCAGTACTCTCTTACACATGATTACATACATATTCGTATCAAGCATTGTGCAAGTTAGGGGTGAGTTTTTGCTGATAAGGGATAAGTAGATGGCACTGACTTTTGTTCTCTGTGTTCAGACACACATACATATGTACTCGCACATACATATTTGAAGTTTAACGTACAGTTTCCAGTTTCGGTTTGTTGAATAGACGTAAATTCTCCTCCCACTGGGTGTTTGCTGGCAAAGGCTGTTTGTTATTAATCCCATAAAATGCTCATTATTATAACAAGCAAGAATTTGATTTAACATTAACACTTATTGGATGGTTTTTTTTATTCTCTTTGATATGTTATTTTAACACTTGAACCATTTATATTTTTAAATCATGGCAAATAGAGCTGAAAAAACCGTTGATAAAATGAGCTAATATACATATTTTTACAGGATAATTAAGCAAGGAAGAACTAACTTCTTGTGCATGTTTGTGAAAAGGCAGTTTTCATAGAGCACTGGTACAAAACGGACATATATCCATCAGAATCTTAACCCTTCTTAAGGTAACGCCCAAGGAATACCAGGCAAACAGCAGCGAAAGATGAATATAATTGTATGCTTGTAATACAGCCCTTACAACAGCAAAGTCCAAGTATAAATAAGGGTGTGTCTCTCTCTTTCTCTAAGTGCGTTGTAGTGAAATATATTAATTAAACAATCCATGAGGGTCAGTTTTGTTGCTTCAATAAGGGCCTTTAATGCTCAAATATGTTTGCTTCATTATACCCATTCTTCATTGCAACATACTCATATGACAAAAAATTTGTCTTTGAAGCTACTAATGTCTTGTGTAAAACTTTTACACAAATTTTAAACAAAGTTTTATTTATTAGATCTATGCAAACCTAGAAAAAACGCTATGTTTAAACTGTCAGAAACTTAAAAATACACAAAAGCATGAAATAAATTGTATATTGCTCAAAATGTAAATTATTGACTTTTTTAAATATAAAAACACAACAAATCATCAGCAGCATTGCATTGACCTGATAAATAGACCTTGTTTAAAATAAAGCAACGTCAAGTCAGGGCAGAGTTGCCAGTAGATTTCTCGAAAAAATACCTACACACGCTAAAAAAAATCCGATTTTCCCTACGCGTTGAAAAATTTCCCTACAAAAATCCCTGCGCATTTTTAGTCATTAAAATAGAAGAAAACCATTAGTTTTAAAAAAATATATATGTTTATAAAAGCTTTGGTAAAAAGATAAGTAAAAAACTAAAAAAAAAAATATTACATACATACATATGTACTTTTAATTAAATTCAAGTAAAACAACATAAAGGTTTTTAAAAATTAATATGAATAGTACTTTCAAATAAATAACATTTTGAAGGATAAATTCAAGTCATCTTTCAACATGAAATGTCAGAAAAATGTACTGAAAAATGTATTTTGACATCCAACGTATATTCAAATTACAAGCGGCGAAAATAGTCAGCTGAGCCCTTGCGGCCACCTATTATAAATTCGCCTTGAATGATGTCTTAGAAAAAGCATATACCAAGGCAAATTCATTTACCAGGTGGTGCCAAGTTAACAAATTCTTGCTTAGGAAGTTTGGCTGTAAAATTTTATTGCAATTAAGGGCCAAACCCACGAAGTTGACATAAAACAAATTTTAGTATTTTGTTCTTGTTTCAAATGTAAAGGTGGAATTACATACCACGCGCTACGCGGCAACACTTTTCTGACTTGTTAAACGTTTAACACCATACAAATGGAAAGTTACACAACACGCTTTTGAGGTTTATTTAGTTGTAAAATTTAAAGCCCTTGCATTATATTTTTGGTCTTACATTTACGTTTTGTTTTTCTTTAAATATTTAATGCATTTTGTTATCCATTGTTTGGTAAAAAAATTAATTTCTAATAATGTTTGTGTATGTTAGCTTATGAATCTGGCAACAATAGCTGTCATTTTGTATACAACGCGTGAAAGTTAAAGAATGTTCAACTTTTTGCGAGGTATGCGCGTCGCGAACTTCTCTATATAACTTGCCTTATGAAAACACACTATTAATTTTTTGACAGCCGCGTGTATCGCATTATCGCATTGAACGCGAGTTATGTATGTACTTCCACCTTAAGTGTGCGACAAGTCGAACGTTATCGATATCGTGGGTCAGGCTGAAAATTTGTAGGAAGTTTGATTTGTAATTTTTCATTGCAATAAAGCCCTAGGCAGATTTTGTTCTTGTAAGCTTGAGACCACCTAGTAAATGAATGCGCTTTGACATATACATACATGCATATTAGTGTTGCCAATGATTTAAACCACTAACAACTCTGAAAATATATTTTTAAGCGATTTTAACGAAAAGAAAATTTTTGAACCGTTTTGACAAAGAAAATATTACTAAAAAAACGTTATGTTTGCATTTATTTCATAAATAATGCGACATGATGAAAAAATCCCTACCTTTTGGAGAATATAAAAAATATGTCCGATTTTCCCTACGCTTCTATTTAAATATCAAAAATACCTACATGTAGGGATTTTCCCCTACTTCTGGCAACATTGAGTCGGGGTTAGCTGGCAAACTGCCACTCAAGGCGCATTTATTAGGTGGCAGCACTACACCAGGTGACTAACGTCATTATACCAATCTAAATGTCAAATTTGGATTGTGTAGGTATAAGACTAAAAGCATGCTTTTATTTGGGTACCGATAAATATCTTTCGAATATTCAACTTTGTATGGTGTTTGACATTTCAATTAAGAAATATGTAATCTGACGATGCTACCCTATTTTGAAAAGTAAGAGGGTAATTTATACCAACAAAGTACATGTGGTTGTTGCTGTTGTAATATTTGTTGTAGAATCGCGGGTACCTGATTGATGTGCTTTGCTGCCACTAAAGCCGCATTCAGACTATTATACTTTGTATTTATACTTGTCAAAAATTCAAATAATACGTGCAAGTGTGATAGTCTGAACGCAAAATGTCATCAAAGTGGCAAATAATACGATAAAAGTTTTGACATCCCATAAGACTTTTTCGTTTTTAGCAAATTTTCTAAACGATAATACTTTTCATTAGATCAGGGTTGCATTTTCACACAAACCAAACTTCCAAGTCGGCTATTTCGCCGCCAATAGCGTGTCGTCATTGATGTAATGTTTTGTCATATGTATATCGGCTCAAAATTTTGAATAAGTGAATCGTATGGAAGTATATTTCGTTGACGTAATTTTTTAACGTTTTTGTAATATCTTTTCTTAAATTTTTTTCTGTTATTTACATAGAATATTTTTAACTGCTGAATTTTTTCAAGTGTCGGCACGTCCCCGCCTGCATGAAACCGTTTTGCCGCCGCTAGTAAATGAATAGCACAGACATTTTCATTGAACAGCTGTTTTGTTTTCTACTTGTATTACACATTTGATTTGAAGTGTGATGGTCTGAACACAATATGTGATTTCACGTTTGATTTTTTTTGACAGTCGCAACGAATGTATTTAGATTTCTGTATCGTAAAATGTGATGAAAGTATTAATACTTGTATAATAGTCTGAACGGGGCTTAAATCAGTCTAGACCATTGGTCAATAGCGGTGTTCAGAGGACTAGTAAAGGCCCAACTATAACATGAATAAGCTAGCTTAAGCAACTGTGCGGTTACATATAAAACGTATGTGGCCAACTATAATGTACTTAACAAACTTTTCGTCAAGTTTCGTCAAATGTCATTTGCTTAAAGGCCCAACTATAATATGAATAAGCTGGCTTAAGCTAATGTCAGAATTGAACGATAAGTCTGTCAAATGCTTAAACAATTCAGATGTGACTTTTAGGTGGCCACAATGAACTTACATGCACTTAAGTATTCTTTAGCCACAGCTGCACATCTAGGTATTGTCAATAATTTTGTATTAATTTTGTTTCTTCTCATAACTCATAAATGAATGCAATTCAATCAAACTAACTTGAAAGAATGTCCTAATCTATTAAAAATGCACATATAAATATATCCATCATCTTATTACTTGTTTCATTTGTTTTGCCTACTAAAAAGTACAACAGTGAATATACATAAGTAAATACATGTGTATGTGTGTATATGTGTATTGTAAAACAAACAATGAAAATAAAAGTTTAGCTTTATTTTACGAGTATAAAATAAGAATCAATAAAAAAATATTTAAAATCAATGAATATTTTCTGCTGCTGCTTGTTTGAGTTCAAAAAATGCACAAACAGTTGTTTCCTTACGGAATGTGCGTTCAGTTTGGCACCTTACTTAAGCAAATGACATTTGACGAAACTTGACGAAAAGTTTGTTAAGTACATTATAGTTTGCCACATGCGTTTTATATGTAACCGCACAGTTGCTTAAGCTAGCTTATTCATATTATAGTTGGGCCTTAAGTAAAGTGCCAAACTGAACGCACATTCCGTAAGGAAACAACTGTTTGTGCATTTTTTAAACTCAAACAAGCAGCAGCAGAAAATATTCATTGATTTTAAATATTTTTTTATTGTTTCTTATTTCAAACTCGGAAAATAAAGCAAAACTTTTATTTTCATTGTTTTTTTTACAATACACATATGCACATGTATTTACTTATGTATATTCACTGTTGTACCTTTTAGTAGGCAAAACAAATAAAACAAGTAATAAGATGATGGATATATTTATATGTGAATTTTTAATAGATTAGGACATTCTTTCAAGTTAGTTTGATTGAATTGCATTCATTTATGAGTTATGAGAAGAAACAAAATTAATACAAAATTATTGACAATACCTAGATGTGCAGCTGTGGCTAAAGAATACTTAAGTACATGTAAGTACATTGTGGCCACCTAAAAGTCACATCTGAATTGTTTAAGCATTTGACAGACTTATCGTTCAATTCTGACATTAGCTTAAGCCAGCTTATTCATATTATAGTTGGGCCTTAACACTGTGTAACAGTGAAAAAGCATGGCGCATACTCATAGTCAAAACAAAGTATACTTCTATGTATTTAAAACCAGTATTACCATACAAAATACTGGTTTTAAATTCTTAAAGTATACTTTGTTTTGACTATGAGTATGCCCCATACAGTCTACGAAAGGGTTGTAAAAATCCTTTACTCAGTTTGGCGATTTTGGTAGCCAATCTTTTTTATGTACCTATAAAGATTTTGCAAATGAGTGCGGGAATATTGTTTGAAAAAAAATTAGGAGTCACTGTAAATTATTTTGAAAAATGTAAAAAAATGTTTCCTTTTCTTATGCAGAAAATGTGCACTAGAAAATTCTTTTTGTGACGTAAATGCTAATAAGATTTGTTGGGTAGGATCTTAGCTACATTGTTTCTGTATATAGTTAAGCGTTATCAGCAAGTCTGAAGCCAACAGGGCCAAAAACTATTATTATATAAGTGAAAAATTCAATATGTCTGATGTTTTGGACGATTCTCTAAAACGACTCAAAATGAAAACATCAAGCTTTTCAGCGAAACTCAATCGAAAGTGGACTTCTTTAAAGTGTAACAAAGATATGTTTCTTACCAAACATAAATAATGGTCAGAGGGATGCGGAATCGAAAAAATGGTGTGTGTTCACTGTGCCGTGCACTTCAACATCATCAGCCGCTCTTTCTGTAACGCGACGCAAAAAATCATATGAAGACTTTTCAACGAAAACGAAGAGTAGAAGATCTTTTGGAATCACGAAGTGCAAGTGAGCTTATTACAGCACCTGAGCTAGCTACTCGAAAAGAACAGAGATAAGAATAACTGCCTTATTTATAAAAAATATTTCAGGTTTATTAATCGCTTAAATGACATATTTCTATGGGAGATTTGTCAAATAAACCTGTAATAAACCTAAAATATTTTTTATGAATTAGACCGTAAGTGTTCTGAAGAAAGTCGGCTTTAGCTTATTATGTGGAGTCGAAATCGACTTCTCACTATAAACAAACAAGATAGTGTTCAATGAAAGCGGTACATCAAGTGTATCCATCGTTTTATAGTTTAAATAATTCCAAAGCTTCTTGTTGTCTTTCGGACGTATATAGATATATCTGTGACTGAATTTCAAGCTGATATCAAACGATATCAGACGATTTTGGATAAAACAGAATGATTAGTTAAAGCTCAGACGGAAGTCATTAGAAGTGTGTAATCTCATTCATATTATACGTTGGTAAAAAAAAATGGGACTGTGATGGAAGTTCGAGTCATAGCACGTATAAGCAGAAATTTGAGAACACTAACGCTACCTTCGAATTTTGTTCTTTTGAGACTGCTTGATGTCGGAACTGTGATCTCGCAAAATCCAAGACCTTCTCCTACTTTATATTGCCGTCCTATTAAGTTAATTTTTGCCAAGGAGGCAATAGAGTTTACGAACTCTGCAGGAAATAGAACTGACACAATACTATTCACGTGATTCTAACACTTTCTATGAAGCGGACCAGTCACTTTTACATGGAGATGACATAGGATGGGTTAATTGATACTCTGTATGTTAATATCTAGCCTGGGTTAATATCTAGCTTTAGTTACGGGACTGGTTCCAGAGTCGCATTGTAGGGAACAATTAACATTATATTTACACTATTTGATAGGTCCTACCACATCGAACATGTTCAGTGCCGTGCACTACAATACTAGACCGAATATGTAATCATTTACAGGATATGTCTTTTTTTCCACCATACACTACTCCGTACTTTTGGTAACACTCGCATTTTCTCAAGTCATAGGTCGAGTACCTTTGGATCAATTGTCACCAAATTTTCTGCAGGGAAAGAATAAAATTCTAAAATTTTAGATGAAGCAGGTCAGCTTCTTCCAACATTATCTAACGTTGCTGGATCTCAAATCTCGATTAAATACGATTTGTTGTTGACACTAACTGATGGCAAAGTGATTTGCGATTAATCGCGATTAATCAAGAAAATATACTATTATAATTTTTTCTAAAACCAAAATAAATTGCGCCATGAGTTTTAGTCGAACTGAATGGGCTTAGCCAAAAAAATTTAATCAATGTTAATATATTATTTTTTAATTAAATTATATTTTTATTTTGAGAAAATTGTAAAGAATGTAAAATGAAGTTCGTAAATCAGAACTTATGAGTATCAAAAACAATACGAATTATGGGAAATCAATCTTTTGATAGGAAAAGTTTTCTAGGACGAAGTATATTTCTACTTTCTTAAATTCTTAAATTTCTACTTTTTTTAAATTAAGTTTTGTATTCACTCCTGATGAATTTATATAATAATGAATAAACAAATTCATATAAAAATAGTATTTTTTATACCATTTTCTATACGAAGTTGTTCATTCACCATAATATAAATCCATCACGTGCGGACACTCACTTATAACTATATCCTTTTTTAGTAGTTCTATGATTTTTGTAATAATGCGAGGTCCCAAGATAAAACAAACTGCACCAGTCTGCCAACGAAATTTTTGAGATATAACGACGCTTTTGAAATAAAAAAAGAATATAATAAAATAAAATAATAAATTTAATAAGTGCTTAACTTGGATTTTAATTATCGTTTTGTGTTATAATGCTTTTATTGTGTTAAGGTGTAGGGAAATAAAAAAGATGCACATTGACTTAAATCGTTTCTTGCGTTTTTTATAATTGGAATTTCCAAAAAGCTTATATAAATTCTCAAATGATTTTGGAAAGTTTGGTTGAAGTCTACTGATGATTTGTTAAAGCGCCAATGAAATGCGAATATATATATATATATATATATATATATATATATATATATATATATATATATTCTGTATTAAAGTCTTAATTTTAATTTTTTATGCAAATTTGGGATAAATTCTCTGCCTAAAAAGGGGACAATTTTTAATCGTAATCGAGCGATTAATGGCTTCGATTACGATTACGATTAAAAGGTGGGATTAATCGCGATTATGATTACGATTATAATCGCTGTGCAAACCCTAGTTACCGCCAACTAAGAGCTGAAACTGTTTGCTCCTAGTTGGTGGAAATCGAATAAGTAGAGGTACATATAATTTAATACTAGATTACCATGGGCATGTTTCCGTCAACTTTTTTTTAAGTGCAAGATTGAGTATTTTTCCTAAAAATCGGTTGAGAAGAAGCACGTGAAATATAATAATAAATCTTAATGGGCCTGGTTACACCTATTGTGTCGTTACGAAAATCAAGGGTGTGTTCTTGGTTGCGCAGCAATCGGATTAGTAAAAGATCATAAGATAAAAAAAATTTAGTGCGCTAGTGCCCACGTTCGAGTGCTTTGAAAAAGTTACTTTGTGATAAGTTCTGTCTTCAAATCAGACTGTCTTTTTGTTTATTTACTATTATTCAGGAACTTAAAAATGTATTACAATTTTGCTTACTTAATTTAAATTAAATTTTAGTTAATTTTAATTATTATTGTTCGAACTTAATTTGTTTCTATATTTAGGTTTTGATCTGGCTAAAGTTCGTATTGCTTTGTAAGCCAAATTACATGTGATAATTATTAATGAACAAATAACAGCAAATATTAAGATTCTAGTGAAACGGAACAACTAGCAATTTTCGAAGGCCACTAAACCTTCATCATCAGCGTTCTTTTGTGTTTGGTCAACGGTGTATGGTGTCACTTGATGTAGATTTCTGCTAATCCGTTAACCGATTGAACGCCTTTTTAGCTAAATTATTAGAATATTTCCTATAACAAAGTTCACACTAACTTTTATCAGTTAAGCTTATGTGTTTTTAAATTTCTATGTAGGAAAATAACTTCGTTTTGTCTTTTTCATATATTTGTAGGTATGTTCATACATAAATAACCTCTATCTTTTTTTAGAGGCCCTCTCTTTAATCCCTCATTTCTGCGATTCTTCTTTCAATTTCTTTTTCCCCTGACTTTTGTAAGCAAATCCGGTCATCTATGAAACAGAAGGTTTTTATTTATTTCACTTTTCACAATAATGACGTTTACAAATGGGGTTTCCAATTTCTTATGCAATAGCAGCCAGCGAATGGCCTTCATGTAACAATGTTGATTGGCTGTATTACATTACGTCGTAACTAAGAACAACCTTAGTAGAATAGGCGAACAGAAAAATCAGTAGTTATCGTATTACTGTACTGGTTACATTGTTCACACAATAAAAATGTGGGCTGTTGACCTGACTAAGGGTTGTGCTGAATACACCCTCTTGGTATAGCAGAGAACGTCAGAAAAAAAATATATATAAAAACTATATAAAGAAAACTCCCCTACATATTGAAAGGGCTGTACAAATTATGTACACTGCCACCGCTACGTTGGAAACGTAAAATGTATCTGTATATGCGTGTGTGTAAGTATAAACAGATGTGAGTACAATTACTAAAGGCCTGTCTCGCGATGTCGACAGCATTCGACTTCTTGCACACTCACATTCAAACCAAAACGAATTTTAATATTTTGTTGCTGTTTCCAATGTAGCTCTGCGGCAAGTCAAACCTTGTCGACATCGTGGCACAGGCCCTAATTTTCTGTTAGAGGTTTATTTTTAATTCTACACGTTGGTACCTACATACATACATACATATATTTGTAAAACCAAACATTTTATTGTTATTATCGCTTTGGTACATACTATTATTGCACGTAGATACTTACTTGTTGTATATGAGTATCTTTGACACAAACATGTTTGCAATGTGGTGTACACACACTCTGTAATAGTAGACTCTTTACAAGGGTAACAGCATTTTCAGCAAGGATGCTGCCGTAAAGGGGAAGGACTTTTACGTATTTTATCTTAAAAATATATTAATCACACACATGTGAAACAAATTATTTGTACGGCAATACAAATATTCATGTTTGTGTGTATTGATATTCTTTTGTAAACGCGTGATTATAACTCATGTGCATACGCACAAACATACGTACTTACATACATACATATGCATATGTATGGCACAAGGATTCAGTATAATTTGGTTTCAATTTTCTTTGCGCAGGAGCACTGAAAGCTTAAAGCTTACATGGTTGTGAAATATACTAAATTTTTATATAGTTTTCTCAGCTTTCAATAGAGGGCCACTCCTAATCAAATGAGTCATGTTAGTTCTTTCCAAAGCAGCAAAGAATACATTTTTATCTTTTTTTATATTTTTTTTTTAATGAATGCCCCTCAAATTCATGGAATTTGGTACATTACAAGACAGTGCCATACATGATTAAGTAAAAACTTCCCCAGAAGTAACTAAGATCAAGATAATTTAATCCAAGTGTGGATCATTTCCAATTATTTGTGCTTTAATATAAGGGACTGAAAATTGAAGGGCTACAAGTGCTAAAACAATCAACACTTAATACACTCAGGGAAAAGCTGAAACTTAAAAATAAGAACGACTCACATTAATTCAATAATTTTCCATATAATAGAAAATATTTATTGAGATACTTAACAAGACTACAGAGAAAATAAACCATTTTTTTAAAAAAGCTTTTGTTATTATTACTACGTTCATACGCAGGGCTTATTTGCAAATAAAACTGTAAATTGTTGCCATATTATTGTTTTTATTGCGACTTATTAATTCAATAAACTATTCACGATTAACGCACTATTTGCAAATAAAATGCATGAGGTTGCCACTCTTACAAATGTTTGATAAAAAAAACAATAAATGGATTAATATTGCACAAAAAACAATAATAAAAGTAAATAATGAAAATTAAAACAAAAAATTATTTGATATTTTGTACATTTACACTATTTTTTTTTTGGCAACAAAAGTAACTTTTCTATAGAAGTGCTACCAAGCTTGTGCACTTTTGTATTGCCGTATAAACAGTGAGTTGATTTATTTGCGAATATTTTTATTTGTAAATAGTACGTGTATAAACGTAGTATATGTTTCTTATTAATTCAATATAGTTTTTATTTATTTTAAGCTGGGTGTACTACTATTAATCACTCCACTAAACTTCAAACGGCATTATTTTTTTCTTAAATATGTAGATGTATTCTTTTACTAAAATTTTTCACGAATTTGTAACAATTGTTACGGGAAAATGTTGACTAACCCAACAAATTTACAAGATAAGACTGTTAAAAGTGAGTAAAAAGTTAATACACAAACAAATTCTTAATAATTCTAAAATTATTCCCTGTGCATTCGAAATTAATGCATACTTTTCTACAGTTCATGGCGAAGTAGGGAGGATTGTAGAGTCTCGAGGGAGTTTTGGCCGAAACTTGACTCAGGACATGAATAGGATGGCGATGCGAATCATGATGGTCGTGTTGACAGGTCACTGCTCGGTCAGAGAAAGAACCAAAATTTGGGAGACTGGCACTCCAGATTTTTATAGGGTGTTCGGCGATGAAGAGGAACCAGAAACCATTGAACATATTATCTGTCACTGCCCGAAGCTGCAACGTCATAGGCTTAGATGGCTGAGCAGACATTTCCATGAAAGCATTATTGATATCGGGAAGTGTAAGCTGGAGGATATCAGGGCTTTATCATGGGAATACGGTGGCTTAGTGAGGTCACTTCTGGCTGCAAATGGGAGGGTAAATACTACTTTTTTGGGCAACAGAAAAGAATTACAATGGACACTATTGGGTATCTGAGTTGAGGTGCGGTAAAGCACCATCTAACCTAACCTAACCTTATTACAGTTTTCAGAAATTATCTTATAATACATATATAACATACAGATATGGAATTTATTAATATTTAAGTAAGACAGTTGTAAGTAATATTTTTAATTATTGAATCATTGTTTAATAAATGCCCCTTTTCTATTAACTGAGGGGCCTACTATTAGATAAAAGTCTAGGTAATTTTGAGCAAAAACTAATTTTGAAACGGTTTATAAGCAAAAGAATACTTTAAGTATAGTTATTTTTATATTTATACAAAAAAAAAATGCAATCTGAAAATAAAAAATACCTACATTTTGGCAAAAATAAAATATTTGTCCGATATTCCCTACACTCCTATATTAGTGACAAAAATACCTATATTTAGTGACTTCCTCTTACTTCCGGCAACACTGTTGTGTATTATAATGAAAAAAGTAAAATAAAGCAACATATCAAAAATTAAAATATGTGTAATAGGGCATTTATTTTGTCCCAAAATCTAGTACTTACGAGATTTCGAGATAAGTCTAGTTGCTCTTTAATAGATCCCCTTACAAAATGAAATCTAATTTGTAAGTAGATTTGTGGGAAATCTAGTCAAAATCTAATATTTTCATTTATTTTTTACTATCCTGTACAATACATTTATATTAAAGGTGAGTGAATTAAGCTAAGCTCTACAAAATTTTCTACCGAAGGAGCGTGAATGAGCTTAGACTGCACTTTTTGGGTTGCAGCTGAGGACGAAATGTTAGACAAAGGATTTTGTCTTGGATACGAAATCATGAAAAATTTAAAAAAAACTAAGTGTAAGCGATATAGATTGCTATAATAATTTCAAATAAAATATGCTAGATTTCGAGATAAAGTAAATGCCCCATAAAGAAAAATTAAAAAAAAACACGAAGAACAGATATGAGATTTCTATTTTACACCGCTTGCTTTTCTATACCGTTCGCCAACAAACACCAAAAATTGTGCTTTAAAAATTATTGAAAAATTCAACGTGTGAATTACGTGTTACTTCTCATATCTGAACAGGGATGGAAATTGCTTTTTCATATGTTAAAATAATAAAATTAAAAAGTATTAAAAACGCATAGCAACAGTATATATATATATATATATATATATATATATATATATATATATATATATATATATATATATATATATATATATTAAATAAGTATAAAAATAAATAAAATAATAATAAAAAATAAATAAAATAATAAAAAAAAAATAAAAGAAAAATAAATGAGATAATAATAAAAAAAAACAAGCTGTGCCGAATCTTATATACCCTTTACCAAAGTGCTTTAATGTAGTATAGAGATACATACATAAGCACATACATAAAGTATAAACAAAAAGAAAAAAATAATTGTACCTAGTTACTTTTATGTACAAATAAAAATAATTTTCAAACCCTAAAATCAACATTTTAGATTTTTTGGATACCTTAGACCAATCTAGTAGTTCTTAAAAAAATATAGAAAGTGTGTTAAGTGAAAAAAAGGAAATTCAAAAAATGTTTTATTTAGTTACTTTATTGTCCAGAAAAAAAATCATAGTTTCCAGCTCTGGAGCTGTGGTTTTTATTTTTATAATTTTCTATACCAAACTTTTCTTTCCAAAACGTAAAATATATATAACTTATAAAGGAAAAGATAAAAATTAATTAGACTTAGTTACTTTTATATATCAAAAAAGTGTAAGTGTCTCAACCGTGAACTAATCCTTCTTGATTTTCTGATTTCTTACACCAATCTTTTTCTATTCCGAATTTAAGAAATGTTTAATATATAAAAAAAAAGGAAAAATTTGTTTTAGTAACTTACTTTTTTACAAAAAAAGTTAAAGTTTAATATTTTTAAATTGTTTTTTTTATTTGAAATACCAATTTTATTCGTTATCAAGCATAAAATAAGTTTATTTAATAAAAATAGATAAAAATTAGTTTTTGGTAGTTAATTTTTTATATCAAAAAAGTTTCAGTTTCCCAACCTGGAATCATCCTTTTTCATTTTTCTGATTTCTTACACCATCTTTTTTTAAGAATATAAGATATGTTTAATTTATAGCAAAAAAGAAAAAATTTGTTTTAGTAAGTTACTTTTGTATAAAAAATAAGGTTTTCCAACCCAGGAAACGTCGTTTTAATTTTTTTTATTTTGAAATACCAAATTCATTCGTACTGAAGTATAAAATTATTTTATTTATTTAAAAAAATTAAAATTAGTTTTCAGTAGTTAATTTTTTACATCACAAAAAAAGTAAGTTTCCCAACCCTGGAATCATCGTTTTTAATTTTTCTGATTTCTTACACCAATCTATTTCTTTTAAGAATATAAGATATCTTTAATTTATAGAGAAAAAGGAAAAATTTGCTTTAGTAAGTTACTTTTGTATTAAAAAAGTTAAAGTTTTCCAGCCCTGGAAACATCCTTTTAATTTTAAAAGGTAAATTTTAAATTAATAAGTTCATTTAATAAAAAAATAAAAATTAATTTGCGGTAGTTAATTTTTTATAGCACAAAAAGTTTCAGTTTCCCAACCCTGGAATTATTCATTTTGATTTTTCTGACTTCCTACACCAATCTTTTTCTTTTAAGAATATAAGATATGTTTAATTTATAAAGAAAAAGAAAAATTCGTTTTAGTAATTTACTTTTGTATAAGAAAAAAAGTTAAAGTTTTCCAACCCTGGAAACATCTTTTTAATTTTTTGAAGTTTAATTTTTTATTTGAAATACCAATTTTATTCGTGCTGAAGTATAAAATAACTTTATTTAATAAAAATAATTAAAAAATTAGTTTACGGTAGGTAATTATATATATCACAAAAATCGTAGGTTTTCCAATCCTGGTATCATCCTTTTTGTTTTTCTGATTTCTTACATCAATCTCCTTCTTTTAAGAATATTACATATGTTTAGTTTATAGAAAAAAAAGGAAAAATTTGTTTTAGTAAGTTACTTTTGCATAAAAAAAGTTAAGGTTTTCCAACCCTGGAAACGTCTTTTTAATTTTTTATTTTTTTTTAAATTTTTTTTAGTTAGAAATACCAATTTTATTTATACTGAAGTATAAAATAAGTTTACTTAATAAAAAATTATTAAAAACTAATTTTCGGTAGTTATTTTGTATGGCAAAATGAAGTTTAAATCTCCCAGCTCTGAAACCGTTTGCTCGATTTTGCTGATTTTCAATACAAATGTTATTTCGACCATTTCTGACACACCAGTCCAAGAACGAAGTCTCTAGCTTTTCTGGGAGCTTCGGAAAAGAGATTTCACGTACAGACAGACGGACAGACGGACAGGCGGACATCGCTTATTCGTCTTCCCTATGCATAAGGATCCATAATATATATACCTTATGGCTCGCTTATTAATATTCTAGAAATTACAAACGGAATGACGAACCTATATATACCCTTTTACCATTTTTTGGTAAAGGGTATAATAAATTAAATAAAATAATAACAATAATAATAACAAATAAATAAAATCGTAAAATAAATATGTTTGTTATGTTATAATATTAAAACTATTGCTCAATTCATAAGCTCATTCGTGAACAGAAAAATTTGTTGTATTATTATTGAGTTAGAGATTGAAGTTAATTTTCATTTCATTTGAAAGTCATGAATTCAAACCAGGTATGGGAATTTTAATTTGGAGGGAAATAGTTATAAGTTTTGCGCAAGTACTTTTGATTGAAATGATTTGAAAATTAAATTGAAATAAATTAAATTTATATTCATTATTAAGCAGAATTAATTTTTTGGGTTTAGTTATAACATATTTAAAAGATTGTTAAAAGTTAATCCAACATAGCAAATATTCCCACAGCTGCCCTCAATACAACTATATGAAAACACACATAGAATTCAATTCTTTAATTGGAACACATTTTTGTATAAAAATAAATTACAAATATAAAAAAAAACAATATACGATAATATACAATATTGTATAATTATACTATTAGACAATGCATACGACGTTAATGCGAGCTTGTGAATTGTAAAAGTATTTGATATTAAATATCGATTTTAAAATATTTTAAAATTGTTGTAATACAAACAAGTGGTTTTCCAAAATACATAAAAAATTAGAAGTGTAAAATGATTTGGCATGTAATTATTAGAAAATCTTTAGTTTACTTTTTTGCAGCTGGGAGAGTAGTTTTGTAAATTGTTGCCGCGAAAGTTAAGGAATATACCTTATGTTTTAAAAAGAGTTGTATATTTTTGGTTTACTACTTTTGAATTATAGAAAATACTATTCCAGTTTCGAAGTTCATTCCAGCTGAACTTCGCTGTAAAGCCAAACAAAACAAAATTATTTTGAATTATAATGATTAAGCGAAACATTTTCGATTTAGTAAATTCTGTGATTTTTTTTCCCAAATTTTCCCCTCTTCTTAATATAAAGGCTTTATATTTTTTTAAATATCCTCGCAGTTCGAATCATAAAATTAATTGTTTTATAAAGGAATCTTAAAATTTAACAGTTTGATATAAATTTCATTTATACATACAACAGACATCAATGTTGCTAAAAAGAAGCAACACTACGAGACAAGAAACAAATTAATATTGGTGTCAAACAACACTGATAACGTGCGCGTTACATTCAAACAAATGGCGAATCATCAAATGGTCTATAAAGAAATTGAGGAGTGGCTTCTTAATTCAATGAGCTCTAAATATGAAAAGGAAAAAAACACAATTAAATAGAATCATGCAATGTCAGGTTTTTAATGACATTTAGACTGTGACTTGAAAGGACAATGTAATTTAATTTGGATTCATTCGTAATAAATAAATTACAGGAAAAAAAATAATATGTTAAAATTGAAAAGGCAACATGCGTTTTAAAAACGCTTTACTCCACAAAAACGTCTGTTAAGGGTTAGAACTTGTTTCCAATTAAAATTAAAATATTCTTAAAGTGGTATAATATATTTTATGAGACGTGTATTCCAAATATACGAAGATAGACTTTTGGAAATTATTTTAGTCGTTAATGAAAAGAGTAAGATCTAGGCGCACCGCAGTGCGCCAGGCCAAGTTCTGGCCAACGCACGTAGTGTGTATATTTACAGGAAGCCGTTCGAGCTGTTTTTACTCCCCTCATAACTTTGTTCCCCGCGAACGTAAAATTATGAAATTTAAATCATGATTAGAATAATATATGCAAAGTTTGAAAGTTTTACAGTGAAAGATTCCGGAGATATTGAGGTGCAAAAAGTGCATATTTTAAGACATACTCACTGACTCACTGACCTACTGACTCACTCATCAATATTATGAAGCACTTCCGCTATAGGTAGAGATCTAAAATTTGGTACACAAGTAGATCTAGGTGAGCAATGAACTAGAGAAATCTGAAAACCCGAAAATTTTAACCAAGGGGGCAGGGCTACGCCCATAAAAATTAAAATGTGAGCTAGTAAGCTGAAATTTGCTACAGAACTAGGTCTAAGTGGAAAAAAAAAATTTTAAATCCGAAAATTTTGGCTAAGAGGGCGGGGCTACGCCCATAAGGGCTACAATTAAAAAAGCAAATCTAAGGCGCTTTATGGAAACTATTTTATTGAAATTCGGCATACATACTGCAATAGGGCAAGTCTAAAAATTTTTTATTAAAAAAGTGGGCGTTGACACGCCCATACCATTTAAACTTCATTTTCGTGTACTACGCCTCAGCATATTTAGATATACTATTTCTGTATATATTATTATCCGTTTGCAAGGAAACTTGGCAAAAATAATAAACACTGGCCGAAAAAAATCTTAAGTTTGGAAAAGTGGGCATGGTTACGCCCATAAATATTAAAAATTAAAAGTTGCGCTAAGGAGCTGAAATTGGATACACGAGTAGGTATAGGTGAGAAAACAACAAGAAAAACTAGAAAACCCAGAAATCCTACTCAGAGGGGAGGGGCCCATTAAAATTAAAAATTAAAAGTTGCGCGTATGAGATGAAATTTGATACACAAGTAGGTCTAGGTGAGAAACCAACTAGAAAAATCTGAAAAACCAAAATATATTACCAGAATGGGCTGGGCTACGCTACTATTGTTTGAACCTGAAAACTTACAGCCTTATTTATAAATCTTATTAAGGCTTTTTAAGATAAATTTTTAATGACAATTTGTCTCAAAATCGCTTTATAAAGCCTTTAAAAGTTTTAGAAATAAGGCTGTTAATATACAGCTTTTAAGTGAAAACTTACATATACGTTACACGTATGCAAAACTTTAAACTATTACCTAAATACCTATCACTGAAATATGCTATGCATTATATAAATTTGTAATCGTAAGGTTGTCATATAATTTCTAGATAATCTGCTAACTTGGAAATGTTTTTAACTTTCTAGAAAAGGAGAGAATAATGTATATTTGTCCTTTTTTTATATCGGTAAAAATGTTGTCAAGTTAGCAGATTATCTAGAAATTATATGACAAACTTACGATTACAAATTTATATAATGCATATCATATTTCAGTGATAGGTATTGTATCAAACAAGAACTTGGTCAAAATTTATATCTCACTACTTTTAATGGCCGAACTTTTTTATAAGAACTTGGCCTTTTTTCACATTTATGTTTTTGTGAGGATTATATTTTTAATTGAGAAATTGTAATACGAGTGGTTGGTGTTTTTTGATGTTAATCAGCAGCACTTCAATTTCATTTGCATGAAATTAAAATTTCGTTGCAGCCAATTATGCATTATGTAATTGCACTATTACTAATTAAAACTTATTAATTCAAAATGTAATCAAATGTACTGAATTTTATGTGCACAAAACATATTTCTCCATTTAACACCTTTAACCGGAAAATTAGAAATCAATTAATCAATTACATGTTTCAATTAAACTTTTTAACTAACTAATTTTTTAAACGGAAGTTTAATTGAAGTTTAACATTTTTCGACGTACTAATAACCCCCAAATTATTATTTTACTTATTCAGTAAAATATTTTTTATTAAAAATACATTGAAATTGATTATTGAGGGATTCAGCTGTCTCCTATGCGCATTTCACTATTGCTAATGAAGATAATCAGCGAAGTCTTACCAAAAAGTTTCTTAGAACAACCAGAGTTATTATTTTACACCTTCATTTAAATAAATGAGAAGCTCAACATATAACAAAGTTGAAAAAAGAACTCAATAATCAACATGTTTTTTTTCTTTTCTTACTTTACTACTGCTATTGTAACAATTCCCAAAAAAAAAAACACTAAAAGTTTAATTGATTTAATGAAATTTTTAATATACTTGAATTATTTTTCAATTGAAGGTGATAATTGGAGAAAAGTTATGTTTGTGCGCAATTAATTACAAATTATAATTTATGTTAATACAATCAGAGGGAAATGTGCGTTTGGAAACATCTTAATTGAAAATAGCCAATAGTCTAAAATTAGCTTTTCCAAATTGGACAAGGGAAAACGCCTTTCTAGGTTTTATGAAGACTTGCTAGTTGTTTTGGCAACAATTCTTTTTATTTTGAGAACACAATAGCCTAATTCACAATCTTGTGCAAATGGTATTGCATCGTAGCATGTGCAAAATGTTATAGTATATTGATACTCACCACCACGGCTGCCAGATTTGACGATTTATCGTCATTTTGACGATTTTTGTTGCCCAAAATAGCTAAATGACGATTTGACGATTTTTTCCCTCAAAATTTACCATTTTTTGTAAGTGCAAATGTGGCAGTTTTTTGTAATGAAAAATCGTCTATTACAAATTCATGTATTACTTACTCAAGGCGAATTCAGTATCAGGTGACCTTATCAGTACAACAATTTTACAACACAAAGAACAACATGTAGTTTGCTCTGCTACAAAACCATTCTGTCAAAAGATTTCTGAGCAAATTTTGACATTTTGGTTCAAATTGCTCAACTTTGCATCAACAGCTGACAATCAGCCGTGCTGATAAGGTCACCTGATACTGCATTCGCCTTGAACTTACTTAATAAAAGATTTTGATGTAATTTTTCCCACTCTTTATTTTATATTGGTATCTGTGTAAATTGATATTCTCAAAAAACATAAATGTGAAAAAAAGCCAAGTTCCTATCAAACATTATGGGCATCAAAAGTACTGAGATTAAAACTTCGACATAACTTGGCAATATTTTTCATAGTTTTATCACTGAGGGGAACAAAGTTATAAAAAGTTAAAATAAAACGTATGTATACACGTTTAAAAAAACTCATTTTAGATTTAAAACTCATTTTGATTTTTCTGGCGATTTTTCGAGTACAAAATGACGATTATTTTATAGTTTATCGGGATTTCGACGATTTTTTGATAATTATATCTGGCAGCCCTGCTCACCACTAAGAATTGTTAGGTGATGAGTATCAATAGCGGAAATCACCTTCGTTGCATACTGTCTGCCCTTGCAAGTCCTGCAAGACCACAACAACAAAGTACATGCAACTGAGATTTGCATCACTTGAATAAATATGCATAACCAAAAACCATTGCATATTGAAAATTGGAAATGTTCTCAATGCTAAAATAGCTGTGTTTTTGGTTTTTTTTTTGATGTGTAAACATCTATACGCTAGGGGGTAAAAATCTTTTGACTTTGATTCTTTGCTGAGATTTCTTTGCTGAAATTTCTTTGCGTTGTCAAATCGGTGTGAGCTATGTATGAGTGTATTAGTGTTTGAAAGAAGCAATACCAAGCAGAGAAACAAGTCGACCGGCTCGAAGCCGACGGTGCGCCGCCGCCGGTTATTTTTCTGTATATTTCCGTACACCAAAGGTGAAAATGAACCGTAAGAGCTACGGACTTGAAATTTGGACACAATGTGTAGACATTTGGCCACTACAACAACAAATACATGAGAGTTAAAAACTAAAGGGCGTTCCAAAACGAGCAACGAAAAACGTTAAAATCCTATGTAATATACATACAATTGTATGTACAGTCAAATCCCGATAATTAGTAAAAGCAATGGACCGGTCATTTCTTACGAATTATAGGGGTTTTCGATTTAGCGGGGTTTTGATTTAACGGGGTTAAAATAAAATGAATACGATTTAACGGGGTTTTTTAATTTATATACTAGAACTATTAAAAAAAAACATAAGAAACAATTGTTAAAAATAAAATACAAAATAAAAATTTGTTGTTTTTGTAACACCGACAGAGTTTTATGCGTGCGCTATGACATTTTTCTTTATTATTCATTAGCAAACTGATCTTAAGAAAATAAACACACACAGGCAAAAGCAAAAATCCACGCAAAAAAAATTGTGGAAAACAAAACATCATTCTTTCCATGTTTTTGCTGTTTTTTATTACGAATTATAAGTGGAAGTTAGCAAAAAATCACGATTTATAAGAGGTAAAGAAGATTTTATTTGAAAAAAAAAAAATGCGAATTAGAGAGGGGACCAAAATGTATGGAAATTTTACGAATTAACGAGATTTTTCAAGGTACCGATAGCTTATTACGAATTATCGGTAATTACGATTTATGGGGGTACGAATTATCGGGATTTGACTGTACATATATACACTTGAAATTTTAAAAGTTAGTGTATTTTTATACAGACTGCAACAATTAACACTAAATTTAAAAAATTTAAATCAATGGGTGTTCCATCAGTTAATGCAATTTTGACTTTGTAATTTTGACAACTTGCTGTATCTTGGAAACCGTAAGAGCAAAACTCTTGATATTTTCAAAAACTGTAAAACTAAAAAATCAAAAAAATATAAAATCGCCAAATATAAAAAAATCGCCAAAACGAAAAAAGCACCAAATTAAAATAAATCTCTAGGACTAAAATAAATCGCGGAAAACCGGAAAAATCGCCAAAATGAAAAAAATTCTTAAACAAACAAATCGCCAATATGAAAAAATCGCCAAAATGAAAAAATCGTCTAAATAAAAAAACCCCAAAAACAGAAAAAACGCCAAAATGAAAAAAACCCCTAAAAAACATAAAAAATCGCCAAAATGAAAAAATCGCCTAAATGAAAAAAAATGCGAAAATTAAAAAACCCAAAAAGAGAAAAAAAACGCCAAAACGAGAAAAAGCGATAAAACTGAAAAAAATCGTTTAAACTGAAAAAACTTAAAAAATGAAGAAAGCTAAATCAAAAAAAATATGATCAAAACCGAATGTGCGCGAGTCAAAGTCGCACTTTACTGAATTTATTTCAATTGCAATGCGTACACAACAACAGGAACAGCAACAACTAAACGATGAACAACAGGAATTAAAAATTAAAAAGTAAAAGTAAAGGCATTTACCATAGATGGGCACTGCAGTACCACTAAAGTTTCAGTAAAAACAATAAAAAATGTTTAACAAGTAAATTTTTACTGATTACTAAAATTATTTTCTACAATTTTTATAAATTGCCTAAATGATTTGTTATATGATGAGGTGCATTGAATTTTCAGTAATCAGTAATGCTTGTATTCATAATGAAATTCTAGCAAGTGGCTAAATGTTTTTCATACAAGAGTTTCAAAATTTGAATGAAAAAACTTTGCCACTTGCTACAATTTTATTATGATTACGGCCCTACGATTTTACTGGTAATGCAAATTAAATTTCATTAGCAGTAAAAATTTACTGAATTTTTTTAGTAATCAGTAAATTCACTGCTTACTGTAATTTTGAATGCAGTACATATACATATACTGCAGTGTACCCATTTACTAACCAAATAAGTTTAATAAAACAAACAAAAACCAACAAATTCCTATGTATTTACAATATTGAAAGTTTTTAAAGTACTAGCATAAGTACTTCCAACTTAAAAAATTTTTTTCATACTAGATGTTTACACATCTCCCCTGTGATCGGACTCATATTGCTTTTTTTTATGTATATTCCCAGCAAATAATTTCATGAAAGGTAATCGGATTTGGAATTAAGCATTTTTGGTGGAAGCTCTTCCCTACTAGATTACCAACTTAATGATTTTAGCAGGGCTGAGACTAAAATAATCGATTCTTGTGAAGTACCTCCTTTTTTTATAATCACGTAATCTATTAAAGCTAAACGATTAATTCTACTCATTAATCAACTTGTACATCATTTATTAAAATTGTTTGTAGTGTGATCTGTAAGCGAGTAATGAAATTTAGCAATCAGAAAAGTAAGTTATTAAATGGCAAGTAATTCTGATGGTAATGTGTAATTTTTTGCTAAGTTATTTGACGCCTTTCCTAGTAATAGAGAGTGACCAAAGGGATAAGCTACATTTAACATTAACATTGTCGTCACAGAATTTTTTCCCTAAAACAAATAAGTTAATTTAGCTTAAGTGCAATATTGTGACTCCCTACTTGAGAAGGAAAATTTATCAAGTATCAACTGTCTTTTACTATTCCTTGCTTTATTGCCTAAATTTTTAGAGTTTCTACAACTATTTAAATAATTTGGTTAGTGCTCGTTGTTTTTAGGACATTTCATTTCTAATTAGTTACATAAACGTTGCAAATAAATTTTATTGCTCTTAATCTATTTAACGTAGCATGGTTTCCATTTTTTTCCATTGTGTTGTATAATACACTTTTGGGTTCATTTTTTGTTTGTTTTTTTTTGGGCTGGGCCAGTTAAAAATAATAATGACATGTCATTTAATATTCATACTAGAAATTTTAGTGGTTGCTTTTTCACTTTTTAGGAGCATGGCTATCACGGCTTATTTATTTTTGGTTGGTGGTTAAGTTAGTGTTTGTTTTGTGGTCTTATCTTAAGTCAAAGCAATTTTCATATTTTTTTCCAGTTGTCTTTGACCGATAAACGCACGCACGATGAACAGGAAGGATATGTATTTAACTAAAGCATTAAAGTAGGCAGTTTGTTGTATTGAAGTTTATTATTGTATAACATGCTAAAGAACAATTAGCAATACACAAAGTAATTTGCGCCCAGGGATGCGAGTACAATTCATGCACGTTTTCTAGGATGGGTTTTTTCAACGCTCTTGTAATACACACAAGATATTTCTCTTGAAGTAAATGTACTCGTACATACGTGTGTGTAAGTATTCATAACTTGACTAATTTAATTTGAATTTTATTTACCAACGCTTAAATTTGACTTTTTGCAAGTATGTAAAACTTTTACACAATTGCTGCCCTCTTCTTTTTCTATCCTGCTCACTCTGTATAATTGTTGATTTTTACTTCGTCAACAATTATGCTAATTTGTTAAACGTTAATGTCTCTGAACGACGTACCGTCCTAAATTGGATTGTTCTTGGTATGCCAACTGTTTTTATATGCGTCATGGGTGGCTATTGGTCATTTTCCATGGGGGCTTTTCTAACGTTAAGTTAATTTTTATTTCCCAAAAATTTTAATCATTTTATACAGCATTAATTATAATTTCTATTTTAACTTTAGCATTCGTTTTCACAATTTAATTTAGTTAAAAGAGTTTTAAGTTTGTAAGTAGTTTAATTAACCTACAAGGTTTACATGTAGTGAAATGTTGCAGATTTACGTGTAATTATTAAAACAGGACAACAGAATTTTTTTTTAATTTTGTTTAACAAATATTTGTGAAAACACGAAGGCAGGTCAATAAGTCCGTGACTTTTTTAATGAAACACGAGTTTTTGCACCGTTTTGCAACAGTGGTTCCACAACAGCGCACTAGAAACCAAACAGCAGTTAAAAGAAAGATTTTGTGGGAATGATTTGCTTTAAAGAAGCCAAAGTGGGATTTTCAGCCTATAAAATCATGTCGAGCGTTTTTTGAGATACACGTGGTGTACCTCAAATTCACTACCTCTCTACATTGACTAAAATTTTTGGCAATTATTATGCAGTGTTATTACCAGCAAAATTGAAAATCTTAACTAAAATTACACCGTTTTATTTGATAAAAACTTACAAAAAAGAAAAAAAAAACGCAAAATTCATTTAACGGAGATCAGATTAGTCATAATGCTAAGATTAACACAAAAAGTATATAAAGTTAAAATAAATTCACAAAAAATATAATACAAACAAGTAAGAGTGCTATATTCGGCTGTGCCGAATCTTATATACCCTTCACCAAAGTGCGTATATAAAGTATACAGATACATTCATAAGCACATCCATACATATTCGTATGTTCTGTGAAAAAAATTTATAATTTTTTGCACTATTGCAATTTTTAGTAAGTGGCCTCTCGGTATTTTTCGATTAATTATTATTTTTTCGATATTAGCAATAAGTTGAATTTTTTATTCTACACTCTGTATTTAAGAATTATTTTACATTCATCCTTATTCCAGTTGTCAAAAACGACGTCACATCATACAATATCAAAAAATCAAATTAAAAAATAGTTTTACTTAGTAACTTTAATATCCAAAAAAAAAAGTCCAAAGTTTCCAGCTCTAGAGCTGTTGTTTTTATTTTTATAATTTTCTACACCAAACTTTTCTTTTCAAAACGTAATATATATATATATATATATATATATATATATATATATATATATATATATATATATATATATATATATATATATATATTATAAAGAAAAAGAAAAAAATCAATTAGACCTAGTTATATGGTATATAAAATACCACTAAAAGTGTGGGTTTTCCAACCCTGAAATCATCCTTTTTGATTTTTCTGATTTCTTACATCAATCTCTTTCTTTTAAGAATACAAGATATGTTTAATTTATAGAGAAAAAGAAAAAAACTGTTTTAGTAAGTTACTTTTGTATAAGAAAAAAGTTAAAGTTTTCTTTCCCTGGAACGGTCTTTTTAATTTTATTTAGTTTTTTTATTCGAAATATTAATTTAATTTTACTGAAGTAAAAAAAAAGGTTAATTAAATAATAAACAAGTAAGAGTGTTATATTCGGCTGTGCCGAATCTTATATACCCTTTACCAAAGTGCTTTAATGTAGTATAGAGATACATACATAAGCACATACATAAAGTATAAACAAAAATAAAAAAATAATTGTACCTAGTTACTTTTATGTACAAAAAAAATAATTTTCAAACCCTAAAATCAACATTTTAGATTTTTTGGATTCCTTATACCAATCTAGTAGTTCTTAAAAAAATATAGAAAGTGTGTTAAGTGAAAAAAAAGGAAATTCAAAAAAATGTTTTATTTAGTTACTTAATGTCCAGAAAAAAAATCATAGTTTCCAGCTCTAGAGCTGTGGTTTTTATTTTTATAATTTTCTATACCAAACTTTTTTTTCCAAAACGTACAATATATATAATTTATAAAGGAAAAGGTAAAAATTAACTAGACTTAGTTACTTTTATATATCAAAAAAGTGTAAGTGTCCCAACCGTGAACTAATCCTTCTTGATTTTCTGATTTCTTACACCAATCTTTTTCTTTTCCGAATTTAAGAAATGTTTAATTTATAAAAGAAGGAAAAATTTGTTTTAGTAACTTACTTTTGTACAAAAAAAGTTAAAGTTTTCCAACCCTGGAATCGTCTTTTTATTTTTTTTAAATTATTCTTTTTTTATTTGAATTACCAATTTTATTCGTTATCAAGCATAAAATAAGTTTATTTAATAAAAATAGATAAAAACTAGTTTTTGGTAGTTAATTTTTTATATCACAAAAAGTTTCAGTTTCCCAACCCTGGAATCGTCCTTTTTGATTTTTCTGATTTCTTACACCATCTCTTTTTAAGAATATAAGATATGTTTAATTTATAGCAAAAAAGAAAAAATTTGTTTTAGTAAGTTACTTTTGTATAAAAAATAAGGTTTTTCAACCCTGGAAACGTCGTTTTAATTTTTTTTATTTTGAAATACCAAATTCATTCGTACTGAAGTATAAAATAATTTTATTTATTTAAAAAAATTAAAAATAGTGTTCAGTAGTTAATTTTTTATATCACAAAAAAAGTAAGTTTCCCAACCCTGGAATCATCCTTTTTAATTTTTCTGATTTCTTACACCAATCTATTTCTTTTAAGAATATAAGATATCTTTAATTTATAGAGAAAAAGGAAAAATTTGCTTTAGTAAGTTACTTTTGTATTAAAAAAGTTAAAGTTTTCCAGCCCTGGAAACATCTTTTTAATTTAAAAGGTAAATTTTTAATTGACACGTTCATTTAATAAAAAAATAAAAATTAATTTTCGGTAGTTAATTTTTTATAGCACAAAAAGTTTCAGTTTCCCAACCCTGGAATCATCCTTTTTGATTCTTCTGATTTCTTACACCAATCTTTTTCTTTTAAGAATATAAGATGTGTTTAATTTATAAAGAAAAGGAAAAATTTCTTTTAGTAAGTTACTTTTGTATAAGAAAAAAAGTTAAAGTTTTCCAACCCTGGAAACATCTTTTTAATTTTTTGAAGTTTAATTTTTTATTTGAAATACCAATTTTATTCGTGCTGAAGTATAAAATAAGTTTATTTAATAAAAATAATTAAAAAATTAGTTTACGGTAGTTAATTATATATATCACAAAAATCGTAGGTTTTCCAATCCTGGAATCATCCTTTATGTTTTTCTGATTTCGTACATCAATCTGCTTCTTTTAAGAATATTACATATGTTTAGTTTATAGAAAAAAAAGGAAAATTTTGTTTTAGTAAGTTACTTTTGCATAAAAAAAAGTTAAGGTTTTCCAACCGTGGAAACGTATTTTTAATTTTTTAATTTTTTTTAAATTTTTTTTTAGTTAGAAATACCAATTTTATTTATATTGAAGTATAAAATAAGTTTACTTAATAAAAAATTATTAAAAACTAATTTTCTGTAGATATTTTGTATGGCAAAATGAAGTTTAAGTCTCCCAGCTCTGAAACTGTGTGCTCGATTTTGCTGATTTTCAATACCAATCTTATTTCGACCATTTCTGACACACCAGTCTGGGAGCTTCGGAAAACCGATTTCACGTACAGACAGACGGACAGACGGACATCGCTTATTCGTCTTCCCTATGCATAAGGATCCAGAATATATATACCTTATGGCTCGCTTATTAATATTCTAGAAATTAAAAACGGAATGACAAACCTATATATACCCTTTTACCATTTTTTGGTAAAGGGTATAAAAATAAAAATTAATTAACGGTAGTTAATTTTTTATATCACAAAAATTTTAAGTTTCCTAACCCTGGAATCACCCTTTTTGATTTTTTTTGATTTGTTAAACGAATCTCTTTCTTTTAAGAATATAAGATATATCAAAAATTGGCTTGTTTTTATGGTTAAGCAATTGTCTATATGCATTTCGTTCCCGCTTGTGGAACTCGTCAGTAGACTTCAACCCAAGCGGGAACGAAATGCATATAGACCATTGCTTAACCATAAAAACAAGCCAATTTTTTAAATTAAATAAAGACATTATGTCAATTTAAGCATAAGTTAGGTAGCTACAAAAAAAGGATATAGGTAAACTTTTATTTAAAATAGCTTAAGTGTTAAACAACGAAAACAAAAGGAAACATTTAAAATCGAATCGAATTAGGTGATCTCAAGTGCTCAGGTGGCTATTTTTACACACTTCTAATTTGAATATACGAATGTATTTGAATGTACATTTTGGACATTAAAAGCTTACATTTTTTAAGGTGAATTTAATTGAGTACACCTCATATCAACAAATTCCTCGACTACCCATCATATGTAAATGAGATGGTAGATCACTATGATATTAAAATCATTTAGATCCTGGGACAAACTTAAAAGTTCCACCGGATTTGGAATGTCAGGATTTATCCCCACTCCCTCGCAAGAAATGATTGCGTGATCACAAAGCTATTATGGACTCATCTAAATAGGAAAAATACAGCTTCTTTAATTTTGAAAAATAGAAACATAATCTCAATTCTAATGTCCATGCTAACCGAACACTGTCTCACAGGTAGGCATGCACAAAAGTTAAAGGTCAAACATAATTATTTTTACCGCAGCTGCCAGGATCAGTGCTGCCAGAAAAATTTTAACTCTTGTCCCCAATTTAAAACGTCATGTCCCCAAAAATCCCCACTTCAACAGAAAAATCCTAACTTTTGTCCCCAAAAATATATCATTTATAAAAAACGATTATTAAGTCCTGTGCGCAGGGATGCAAAATAAGATTTTCACAAAGTTACAAGTAAAATTGTAATTTTTTCAGTACGATTGACCAAATTCTTTATTTTTATTTTTTTTAAATGTTTTTATTAACTTAAAACGTACATAAAATTACATATGTATTTGTGTAAAAACTTAACAATTAACAAAGAGACACTTTCACACATATTATTAATTAATACATACTATCAATTAATATTAATGTTTAATTTTAGAAGGTACATAAAAGAGTATTAGTTGAGATCAGAATATAAAACTAAAATTAAGGATTTACTTTTCCATCCATTGTTTTGATTCGATTGAAGTCAGTCGAAGTAAATAATCTGAAGAAGATAATAGAAAAAAAAAATAATCACCCCTATCGTGAACAGTTTTTCCCTCGAAATATTTTCCCTGTTCCCCAAATTGCAATCGTGAATAATTTTTCCCCTGAAATGTGTTCCGTTTCTTGATTCCCCTTATCGTGAATAATATTTTTCACATGGATTTTTTTACTTCGTTTTGTTCACTTTATTTTTGCAAGCGGACTGAATTAATACACTGCGTAATTCCAATACTATACTTGCAATTATATATTAAAACTTATAAATAATCATTTTTAGGGAAAGATCAATAAATAATGTCTACGATTAATAGCAATAATACCTTGGAACAACTTTTTTCATTGAACATGAATCTCTTTGGTTAACATGCCGTAAATTTTATGGCTGTGGTGTACTAAAAAATTTTTTGCACGGCGCCTAAAACAATTAAAAACTTTACATTATATAACATTTCATTCGAAACCCAAAATATGTGTATCTCTTATTATTAAACTTAATTTGTTTGATTTTCAATTAATTTTGAAACTTTACAAGTCTTCTTCCCGTTTTTTACATTCACTACGCATTAATAGCGGGAACAAACGTGCCCATGAAATTGAAGATTGCAAATTTCCCTTCATGGGGAATGAAAATTTCATGGGAACAAAAATTTCACATTTTATTCACGATATGGGTGAATACGAATTTATGAAGATATTACATACATACATACATTCTTGCAATCGAAATATTCTAAATAATTTCCCAATCCAAAACTTCATAGCCATCAAGTTCGTCTCCGTCCTCTACAACTCGCTTGTACATATTTTCCGATTTGAACTTTTTTATCATTTCTTCAGGAAGGAAAATCAAATTAATGACAGTAGATCTTATAAATATTTAAATATCAAAGATTCTAACATTTCATATTGCAGATTAATCTGGTTTTGGTAGTCGTCATGCATGAAAATATTCTCTGTACAAACGCATTACTTATTGACACTATCAACAGGTTGAACACAGCAGCTGCAATTTCACGAAAGAAGTAATTTCCGAAATTATCTTCGTACTGATATACTATTGCCCAAAAGCCAAATATGTCTTTAGGAAAACTTTGATTTGCTTGTTTCCGCCAGTCGATGTAAGCAATTTTATCCCATTGGTTTACATATACGCTCAATGACACTTTGGGTCTATAACATTTTTAAAAATTCCATACCCCGAATCAAATCTATGTTTTGTAATGTGCTTAAATTGCAAATTTTTAAAAAGTTCAAAGTTTTTCATATTTTCTGGGAATCACACATACATAGTTTTTTTATGCGTGAGACAATAACTAAGGTAGAAAGAACCGTGCATAGAACAATTGCACAATTAATACTTTCAACAGTAATTTTTCTTTTTCAAAAGAAAAAAATGTTAATTGACAAAAGGCCGGGACACAATGAATCCGTCATACGTTAAACTTCGCCTTTTTCAACTGACATTAACGCAACGACGGAGAAGGTTGGCACAATGAGTACTTTATGGACAGAAGCATTTGAACATCTTCAATAGGTCGATTCTCCATTTTATTTATTAAATTAATTTTTTTTATTTATTTCGTTTTTTTTTCTTTAATTTTATTTTTGCTGCCACAAAACACAAAAAACTTAATCAGAACATACCAAAAAAAAAAAAAAACCAACCAATATCTGGCAATATATTCAACGTACACAAAAAGTTGACGAAATTTTGCATTTTGCATTGACGGACACGTGCTGAATGTAACAGACCTCATAAGAAACCACGTATTTCAACTTAGCTGTCAGTTGAAAAAGGCGAAGTTTAACGCATAACGGATTCATTGTGCCCCGGCCTAAAGAGCTAGTCCTGCAGCTGCGAGCACGGTTTTGCCTATGTACATACATATGTATATATGTTCGCCGTATTACTATGATGGTAATATCATCTTGATTATAAAGTATGATTGCCACACTACTCTAAAAGATTTTTAAAACTGAAATTTTACCAGTACTAAAATATTATGTCAAAATCCACGATTATTTTCCTGACACATGCAAATTGTTAGAGCTCAAAATGAAAAGTCCCCAAATCCCTCCCCACGAAATTCTGTCCCCAAATTAGAGGCGAAATCCCCATTTTGGTGACAAATCCACTAATCCGGTGGCACTGGCCAGGATATCGATGAAGAGGAGAACATTTTCTGTGTCACTGTGCTGAACTTGTAAGAAAGAGAATGGCTACAATGAGTGCTCTTGAGTTCAGGGAACTTTCGGACGTTGCTAATTTTAAAGTGAATTGTAACGCAGTTTTTGTTTCCATACCCTACTGCTTGCTTCGCAAATAATTTTTTTTTTAATGCATGTTTTTTATTTATTGTATCTTCAAATATGAACTAACAATAAGTATTCAAATCTTAAATCTATAAAAATATTATTAGGCCCGACCAATGTCGGACATAAGCTTAGTGATAGTTATTAATAATACTTAAGTAGTGATAAGCAACAAAAAGAAAAAAGTGTTAACAAGCAGCTTCATCATCTAGAGTGTTGAATATTAGAGCCCGTGTATCTCTCTTTTTTAAGCGGATGTGTCCAGTAAAGTTCAAAATATTACGAGCAAGCGGATTAGGATGAGACTCGAGTTTTGTTAGATATTTGCCTGCGTATTTTGCAATTTCTTCAGTCACTAGTGACATATTCAAATCACGATGTATATTTGAATTTTTGATGTACCATGGAGCCGATGTTATCATGCGTAAAATTTTATTTTGCCTTTGTTGAATTTTCTCTACATTTGAAGCTGAAGCAGTGCCCCATAGTTGAATCGCGTAGCACCATATTGGCTTTAAAGGCGACTTGTATATTAAAAGTTTACAGTCTAGGCTAAGTGTTGAATTTCTACCAATCAGCCAATGTACCTGTTTCATTTGAGTTAACTTAGAGTCAATGTGGTGTTTCCATGCAAATAATAACACGAATATGTTGGTATTTTAATATTCAGAGAACAGAGTATACTTTATTTACTTTAAATTAACTTATATATATATATATATATATATATATATATATTGTATATGTATATATATATATATATATATATATATATATATTGTTTATTTTAATACAAGTCTATGGAGAATTCCTTACTACTACTTCCTTCCAGACTACTAAGTATTCAAGAAAAGTTTATATATACATAAATAACATTATTGATTTAAAAAGGATATGACATTCATTTAATAATATTAACATTCAAAGAAATTTCAATAAAGTGATCAATTTCGTTGAAACAGCTGCATAATTTTCTCATCGGATCAGCCATAGCATAGTTAGTTCGGCAAGCCGGAATATAAAGTGGGTTATAATAGCGTAACGAGCGTTGGGGAATAATAAAAGTTACAATATTCAGCAAAAACTCAGAATTGATGTTGTCATTTATAAGGTTGACAATAAAAGATATGTTAAGCATTGTTCTTCGGCTTTTTAAAGTAGATAGATTAATTTCTGCTAATCTCGATGATTAAGATGGTAGTGCCATATGATTTCTATAAACGTTTTTTAGGCAGAAGATGAGAAACTGTTCTTGAACGGATTCTATACGATCATTGTGGATGTTATAGATCGGGTCCCAAACAATGCTGCCGTATTCTAATATTGGCCTAACAAGCGAGGTGTAAAGACTTTTTGTGATAAAGAGATCGTCAAATTCCTTTGCCAATTTTTTAATAAAAGCCAGAACGCTACGAGATTTATTTACAGCCATGGTTATATGCTGTTCAAAGTTCAGTTTTGCATCAAGTAATATTCGCAATTCTATTATCGAGTTAACACACTTTAAATTACAGCCATCAAGAACGTATGAGTAGGCACAGTGGTTTAATCTTGTAAATTGCATATGTTTGCATTTATTTAAGTTTAATTCCATCATATTTAAACGACACCATTTATAAAAATTATCTAGATCATTTTGTAAATATTGTTGATCTATAGAACGTTTAACACTTAAAAATAACTTTACATCGTCTGCATATATCAAAACATTGCAATGATTTACTGCTTCAGGCAGATCATTAATAAAAAGAAGAAAGAAAACTTTCACCAGGGCAATGCAAAGGTGCACGCATGTACAGTTTCCATGCATTGGGCTACGAATTACTCGCTAGTCTGCCCTATTGTTCCAACTTGGCCCCGAATGACTCTTTCTGGTTCCCAAACCTGAAGAAATGGCTTAGAGGAAGTAGGTTTAACTCCAACCATGCAATCATCTCGCAAAGAAATATACATATATTTTGATGAACTCGATAAATCTTATTTTTTGGAAGGGATAAATATTTTTTTAAGAACTCTGGACAAAGTGTATAGAGCTTAAAGGAGACTGTGTTGAAAAAATAAAACGATTTATTTTCCATCAAGCAATGTTTAATTAGGAAATTTACGGACGAATTGACCGGCCCTCGTACATAACTATATGTTACTATTACATGAACAAACAAATCAATAAGCAAACGTTTGGAAACTTTTTTTTTAAATATGCCAATTTTTTCATATGGACAAAACGATACAGAATTAAATAGCACAATCAATCACAAACAATATTTTATTATATTTTTGTTTCATTCAGTAAAAAAAAAATAAAATGATAGCAAATATTTCCTTCAAATTATTTTTTGCTTGTAGTATTGAGTTGTTACATTCTAAATTTTTTCATGACACTGCTGGACTCGGAATATGGAATCCAGCACGATAATGCATAAGTTATAAATTAGAAACAAATTTGCTATGAGCAAACCACTTATGAAATTTATTTTGCCTTAGATCCGCAACAATTGATTAATACCACATAATTTTCATTGCATGCCCCTTTAAAGTTAAATAAATAAATTTGTGTTGAATAGTTTAATGTCACCAGAGAACAACAAATGAAATTGCAACAGTTGTTAAAGGGTTTAATATATTTAATCTTGCTGTTAGAAATGGGAAAACTCAATTTTTGGCTGGTTGATATTGATCTTTTTGTAAATAAAGAGTTTGAGTCTTAATAAAATTTTCAAGTGATGCGTTTGGAACTAGTGGTGGTTTAACAGACGCAGATTTATGTAGATACATGAACAATATAAAAAACGTTTAGTTTCAAATACAGTGTTATTATCAGGGACAGGGGTTTCATGCAAATGCATGTTTTTTCCCTTAACTCTGATAACGGCAAGAACGAAATATCTTTACGAAACAATGAATTTGCGTAAAAATGGCATCGATTTGTTAGTGCATATTTTTGCATATTTTTGCATAATTTATTCATAAATGCATATTATTGACTCATATTTTGATATAAATGCTGATTTTGTGTCATATTTTCTCAAAAATTCAAATATCCAAAAACGTTGCAAAACTGTTTTGGCAACTTTATTCGCTTGCATTGTTGTAGAATTGTGGAACGATTGTACAAGCACACAGACCTACCAAATTTAATGAAAATTGTAATTTTGATAATTTAAAATTGTCTGCTATTAAAGCCGAAAGTAGTGAAACAATTATACTGAAACTTGATATTGTTTTTCTAAATTATAACGGATTCAAAATCCAAATCTAATGCAGAGTTAAATAAATATACAACACTGTATAAAAAGAATCATTTAAATTTGATCCGATTACATCCAAAGATATTACAATGCCTTTTTCAATGCACAAAAGTTTCCTAAGAACAAATTAATAGGACTTCACATTCGATGATATATATGGGCGATTCCATTCTAGACAACTTTTAACATTTATTTTCAAATAATTTTTTTATACTTTTTTTGATGCCAATTTAAAGTAAAATATCTATATTTTATAATAATATAATTTTTTTATACGTAACCTTTTAAGCTTTATTTAAAAATATAAATTTGTTGTACACTTCGAAGCATTAAGATTCATAGATTTGCACCCGTCATGTTGCACCCGTCATGGCTTAAAGGCAAATTTCTTATTATTGGATTATATTTCTCTACGATGTTTGATTTTATAATCATCGTCTGATATCTCATCTTTCACAATAAAAATGAATAATACAATAAAAGTTTAAAAATTAGCAGAGTTTTGTGGGCCAATTTGGTTGCACCCATCATGCACTTTAAAGCTGTCTCGTGGCTATTTGAGCGTTTCATATAAATTCTTGTAAATAGATAACAAAAAAATGTTCCCCCTTCTAGAAATAACTTAATTGAAAATGTGTTTCTTTCCATTAGCAAAAGGCATTTAAAGCGTCTAAATGTTGCACCCATCAGGAAAGAATCGCCCATATGTAAATATAAATAAAAAAAATTTTAATGAAAATAAATAAATAACAACACTTTTCTTTTTTTATTTACATACGTATCGCTCCTTTACTGTAATAAAACATACATATCTCGAAAATGCGAGTTTGGAGTTAATAATGCAGGTTTATTTCAGGTTTATTTGACAAATTTCCCATAAAAATATGTCAAATAAGCACTTAATAAACCTTAAATATTTTTTATGAATACGGCCATTAATATAAAAGGCTTGTACACGCACCTCTTGAGAAAAGAAAATATTTTTATGTGTTTATTTAGTGATATGTAGATTGAAAGCTTTACTTTTGAATAATTTTTTTTTAAGATATGTGCATATTTATTTGTTTTTAGTGCATATTTTGCATTAGTGATATCATATTTTAGGCGCCTAAAATACCTTTTTTAAATGCATGAAGTCCTTGTTCCTGGTTATTATCATTACGTTTGAATTGCCATTTGTCAAAAATTTGGTTTGCGTTGAGTAAGAACTTAAAATAATTTGAAAAGCTTTCACGTTTTTAGTCATATTAGTTTTGAATTGACCCACTTTTTTTTAATAGATTTCTTGGAATTCCTTATGTACAGCTAAGTCCACGTTTATAAGCTTTGTGGAGTAAAGCACACAAAATTGTCTAATTATAAATAAAAAAAATTATTTAAGAATATTTGCATTATATTACGTACGTTTTGTACGTTTTTCAATTTATCTTAATATTACATTATTATATTGAAACTAACCCTGCGTCCACACCTGATATATTTCTATCATAACAAAAGTCAAACTTTATATTGAAAAATAATTTTTTTTATGTTATCTCTTTTTTCTATATGGAATTTGACTTTTGTCATGATAAAAATATATCAGGTATAGACGTAGGGTAAAGAAAGTCCTTTATGACATGAATTCATAATATATATTAGATTAGTACTTTTAAATATAATTAAAAACATTTTTGTAAATTTAATTTAAAATTATTCAAATGTCAAAGAAAAGTTATGATTCCAATTATTAACTTTTTTGTATTCACTTTTATTTTTTTGCTTTTAATACAACGAAATAACTTTTTGATTTATAAAATTCTAACAGTATAAATCTCAACATCATAAAAAATACAACCGAAATCAAAAAAAAAAAAAAGTGAAAGAAAACAAAACATAAAATATCACGTATTAAAGAAACAAATCAAGAATCTAATTTAGATGCTTTCTTGAAGATAAAAAATTACAAAAAATTTACGTTTCTTACAGAAAACATTGACATAAAACATAAGTTTCCTAAGAAGTGGCAGAAAAACAAATAGAAACAAGATTAAGAAACCCCAGAAGAATAAAGAAATAAATAAATTGAAGAAAACTGTTTCGTTATTTTTTTATTTCACCTCATTTACTTGAACAACAAACATACAAATGCCAAAGGCAAATCATCATCTCATAAATATGCTAATTTTCCTCATTTTGTATATACGAGTAGAAATGTAAATTTGCAAGCGTATTGGTGCTAAAACAAAATAAATAGGAGAAAAGCATCCAATACACTCTCACACTCATACACACAAACACACACACACATTTACAGCTAAACTTTGAAGGATAGGAAAAGGAGGACAAAATGTGTTCTTGTGTGGTAATTTTGTGGTGGGTGGTGGCTGCTGTGCGATGGGTGCGGAATGCTTGAACTGCTGAGAGCAAAAACAAAAAGCCAATCATAATTTTTATGATGTGGAATGTACGAAATTGTCTGACAGCAAACATTTCTAACGCTTTCTTTGGTTGTGGTGACGTTTTAAGATCTATATATTTTTTTTTTGTTTATTTAACTTTTCATCATTCTGCTTTATTCTTTTGCTGATTTATAGAACAAGCAAAGTTTTTCTTTATGCTCTGCATTATTATAAGCAAACTTATTATTATTGTAGTAAATCGGCGAATACCCTACTCATAATTTTCAACTCCTTTCATATGCGTAATTTGGCTTGACAAGTTTCAATCGATTATTAACGTATTTTTCATAAATTGCTTCCTACAAAAATTTACATATTTACAGGATAAATAATGCTTACAACAAAGTTTTTAGTTTTAAAAAGTGGATGCGGTCATATCTATACAAATATTAAGTTGTATTTTGCGCTTGTAAGCTGAAATTTACTACACAAGTATCCTTAACAAGAAGAATTTTAAAACCCGAAATTGACCCCCATATTTATAAAAAAAATAAAATTAATTTGAAATTCATTTTAGGAAAATTTTGTATGGAAAATTTGAAATAGAATTCATTTCAAATTAGTTTCAAATTTTATGAATATGGCGGTTAAACTTCATATTTTAGGATAAAGAGATCAAATTCAATTCAACAAATAGGCCTAGCTGACTAAGCAACTAGAAATACGAGGGCGAATCAACAAGTCCATGACTTTTCGAACTTCTCTCGTAGTTATATTAAATGCAACAATTTTCCCATCAAGTAACATCTGTTAATAGACTACTATCAAATTTTGATCAAGTTTCATTATTTAATTTGCGTTTAACAGCTGTTCTTAAAATGAAAAAAAGTGAATTTTGAGTGCTCATTACACATTATTTTTTGAAAAAAAAAACGTCAATCAAACCAAAGAAAAGTGCAATAAATACTATTGCGGCTCTCTGCACCATCGATTTCAATGGTAAAAAAGTGGTTTACTGACTTTCGTTGTAGTCGCACAAGTACAAATGACGATGAACGTTCTGGGCAGCTAGTACACCCGAAAATGTCGAAAAAATCTACAATATGGTGTTGGCCGATCGAAGAAAAAAACTGAGTGAGATTGTTTATGCTATAGGCATTTCACATGGCAGTGTGGTTTCGATTTTAAATGATCAGCTGGGCTTAAGAAAGTTGTCTGCAAGAAGGTTCCGCGTTTGCTCTCAATTTACCATAAACGTAAATGTGTGACAAGTGCAAAGGATTGTTCGGAGTTGTTTAACCGCAATCCGAATGATTTTTTGTGACGTTTTGTAACTGTAGATGAAACTGTACTCCAGAGACCAAGTAGCAGTCTAAAGCTGCTCCGAAAAAGGCCAAGGTGATGGCAACAGTTTTTTGGGATGCACGCGGGATAATCCACATCGATTACCTTCAAAGGGGAAAAACAATACATGGCGAATATTATGCCAACTTAGTAGACCGATTTAATGAGGATTTAAAAAGAAAACCCTATTTGGCCAAGAAAAAAAGTTCTTTTTCAAGATAATGCACGATGGCACACGTGTGCAGTCTCAATTTCAAAACTCCATGAATAGGGCTACGAATTGGTACCCCATCTGCCATATTCTCCGGATTTAGCCCCTAGTGACTACTTCCTATTTCCAAACCTAAATAAATGGCTCGGTGGAAAGAGAGTTAGCTGCAGCGATGAAATTATTCACCAATTTTAAGGACCTCGAAAAATGTTGGACTAAGTGTATTGAATTAAAAGGAGATTATGTTGAAAAACAAATTTTTGTTTTACAAAAAAAAAAAAAAAAAAAAACTGTGTTTCATTCAAAAAGTCAAAAAACTGAAAACCTTAACAAGGGGTGCTCATAAAAAATCATAAAAACCTTTTCTTTTATGTCCACGCAAACGTACGACAACTTGTATTAAAATTTTAGGAAAGGGATAGTGATAAAGAAGGCAGGTGGTAAAGGAAGAGATAGAGGTTCTTTCTTCTTTCTTTTACAACTCTGGGGGCAAATCACGGCATTCGATACGACTCGTAATTTAAAAATATTTCCATATAAACTCTATTGAAATTTATACGAGTCGTATCGGATGCCGTAATTTGCCCCCTGCTTTTTTGCATCTTTTTAATAATGCAGTGTTGCAGCGCCTCTGGTGTTTAAATTAGGCGTTTTAATTTTTTTTTTTTTGAAGCTGTGTTTAGTAGCCATTTTATATTTTATTTTACTTCGTCGATGATTCTGCTACACAACGAAGGATGGCGCTCTGATGTTACATTAGGATTAGTATTTGCTGAGGTCGGTATAGTTCAGTGACCAGTGACTATGCCTTCATCACTTGAACTTTTCATCAACAACTGAAAGAAAGGGACACTAATGCACATCAGAAAAATAGTGTAGTGTTGTTATTTAATGTCCTTATAATATTCAGCGTTTGTGCCAAACTAAGAAAAAGCACTAAGTAGTTCTTTTAAGAAATTTGTGATTTTCTTAAAATTATTTTTAATAAAACCCTGGTGTGTTAATTTTTCAGTGTAAATAATACATTTTTAGAATTTAGAATGACTTAGAAAATATTAAACATTATTAAACTCCAGTCGTTTAGATATTCACTAGCTTGTTCACTTTAGTGCTTTTTACGCTTTTAAGATCTCAAAATTACGTTTTTTTATGTCTTTTATTAACTTTTAATGTGTTTTTTTGAGCCAAAAAATTATGCATGCAATTTCAGAATAGTGCTAAACATTTTTAATTATGTTCCACTTTTATATCCAACAGCCTCGACCGATTATAACTCATATAAATATTGTATTAGAACGATTATTTATGATTTGCACGTAGTTCCAACACATAACTGTCACATTTAACTAACACATACAATCACACATAAATACCCTCTCTCTTTTACGCCATTTTAAAACACTGAGTGTTTGATGTCATTTCTTTTTATTTTGGCTAACATTAATTTTTTGTCTTTGTTTTATTTTCTCACCAACAGCTCAACCACCCACAACACCCTGTACTTTTTTAGACCCCTTTTGATTTCATTTTGTCATCCCCATCATCATCGTCGCCATCATAAAGTACAAAGTTAAAGCTAATTTTAATATTTTCCGTGACATGAAAATCTTTAGTAGTTGTTATTTTGTAATGCTCCTTCTCCTCAAATAACTCGGCTGTTGCAACTTTATTTGATATTTGAATGTGTGTCTTTTTTTTTCATTATAATATTTTTTGTTTGCCATTTCTTCAGTAAATATGTAAGAAGAAAAAAAAAAACAAATCTTATATTTATTTTATATTTTACAAGCTTGTGTAAGTAAGTGTTTGTTGGTATGGCTGCTGTTGTGTAAAATTTACATTTATTTTCTTTTTATTTAACAAAAAAAAAAAAAAAAATGTCCTGCAGCAAATAAATAATATATTACAAGTACGGCTCATAATATTTTGTTGTGTTATGTGACATACAAAAGAAGTACAAAACTGACAGACGTTAGATATCATTTGAGGTTTCATATGTGAGTTCATTTATTTTAATTTGTTATTCTAAGAAGAATACTTGTACATATGTATGTATGTACATATGTACATACATATGTAGTATTTAATCACGTTCACTTATATTTAGGTATAATGATACGAACATTACACCTGCCTACGTTAGTACTTTTCATGATTTAGTATGTCAATGAATGTTATCTCAAAGTATGCTTACAGTTAAGGATCTTTCACGAAATTCCATATGTGTAGCTTTGGTGGCACTAAAGCCAATATAACTTGGACAAATCTCTAAAACGCCGAAGGCACTGCAAGGTGGTAAAACTTTCAACAAACATTTAATTCTGAAACTATTAAATTTTAGTTTTAATTAAATGTATGAAACTGTTAAAGCAGATACAAGAGGTTCTATGCTTGGCTAAGTCTACATATATTATTTTTCAAAAGGTTTTTGGTTAAGCACGTCTAGATGCGTTTCGTTGCTGCTAAGTGAACTCATCAGTAGACTTCAGCCACAATTCAAACAAGTAAGAGTGCTATATTCGGCTGTGCCGAATCTTATATACCCTTTACCAAATTGCGTATATATTTTGTGAAAAAATTTATAATTTTTTGCTCTAGTGAAATTTTTTGTAAGTGACCTCTCGGTATTTTTCGATTAAATATTTTTTTCGATATTAGCAATAAGTTGAATTTTTTTATTCTACACTCTGTACTAAAGAAATATTTTACATTGACCCTTATTCCAGTTGTCAAAAACGTCGTCACGTCATACAATATCAAAAATCAAATTACAAAAATTGTTTTATTTAGTAACTTTAATATCTAGAAAGAAAAAAGTTCAAAGTTTCCGGCTCTGGATCTAAGGTTTTAATTTTAATTAAAATTCACTACAGTTCAACTAAATCTAAAAATGTCTCAGGTTTTAATTTTTAACCCCCGACTAAAAAAAGGGGTGTTATAAGTTTGAAGTGTGTGTCTGTGTGTCTGTGTATCTGTGTATCTATGTGTCTGTCTGTGTCCACGTACAGGCCAAACGGCTGGACCGATTTTCATTTAGTTTTTTCTGTTTGAAAGATGACTTGATCGAGAGGGTTCCTAGCTATGTTTGAAAAAAATCGGTCCAGCCGTTTAGAAGATATAACATCTTTTCTGATAAAAGTCGGGGGTTTTTAAAATTTTTAATTTTTGTTATTATAATTTTCTACACCAAAATTTTTTTTCCAAAACGTAAAATATATATAATTTATTCTTTATAAATAAAACAAGTAAAAGTGCTATATTCGGCTGTGCCGAATCTCATATACCCTTTACCAAAGTACGTTTATGTAGTATAGAGATACATACATAAGCACATAGATATTTTATAAACAAAGAGAAAACAGTAATTTTACCTAGTTACTTTTATGTACAAAAAAAATAATTTTTAAATTCTAGAATCATCATTTAAGATTTTTCTGATTCATTATTCCAATCTAGTAGTTCTTAAAAAAATATAGAAAGTGTGTTAAGTTACTTTAACATCCAGAAAAAAAGTTCAAAGTTTCCAGCTCTGGAGCTGTACTTTTTATTTTTAAAATTTTCTACACCAAATTTTTCTTTCCAAAACATAAAATATATATAATTTATAAAGGAAAAGAAAAAAATTAATTACACCCAGTTATATGGTCTATAAAATACCACAAAAAGTGTAAGTTTCCCAATCCTGGAATCATAGTTTTTGATTTTTGTGATTTCTTGCACGAATCTCTTTTAAGAATATAAGATATGTTTAATTTATAGAAAAAAAAGGAAAAATTTGTTTTAGTTAGTTACTTTTGTATAAAAAAAAGTTAAAGTTTTCCAACCCTGGAAACGTCTTTTTAATTTTTTTTTTAATTCCAGATACCAATTTTATTCATACTGAAGTATAAAATAAGTTTATTTAATAAAAAAAAAATATACAAATTAGTTTTCGGTAGTTAGCATTTTATATCATAAAGAGTGTAAGTTTCCCAACCCTGGAATCCTCCTTTTTGATTTTTCTGATTTCTTACACCAATCTTTTTTTTAAGAATATAAGATATGTTTAATTTATAGAGAAAAAGGAAAAATTTGTTTTAGTAAGTTGCTTTTGTATAAGAAAAAAAATTAAAGTTTTCCAACCCTGGAAACGTCTTTTTAATTTTTATATATTTTTTATTTGAAATACCAATTTTATTCATACTGAAGTATGAATTAAGCTTATTTAATAAAAAATATAACAATAACTAGTTTTCGGTAGTTATTTTGTATGGCAAAATAAAGTCTAAGTTTTCCAGCTCTGAAACCGTCTGCTCAATTTTGATGATTTTCAATATCAATATTTTTCAGACTATTTTTGACATACCAAGACCGAAGTCTCTCTTTTCTGGGAGCTTCGGAAAACCGATTTCACGTACAGACAGACGGACAGACGGCCAGACGGACATCGCTTATTCGTACAGGATCCAGAATATATATACTTTATAGCTCGCTTATTAATATTGCGGCAATAACAAACGGATTGACACACCTATATATACCCTTTTAACATTTTTGGGTAAAGGGTATAAAAAGCTTACAGAACCCCAATGCTTATAGAGAATTTCCCAATAAATTGTTGAGAATTACAAACTGCAATCACAGTTGGCCAATAAACTTTTTCGATAAACAACAAACCAAGGCACATTCACCAGGTATTAGCGGAAAGGCAGCTGAGCTATTTTTTCTTTAAATTATAGTTCATTCGAAGCTTCAAAAATTGTTTACGAAAGAGGAATTAAAAAAAAATTTTAAAAAATTTTCAATGTGAAAAATATTTTATTAAAAAAATTCTTTTGGAACAAATTTAAAAATATGAAAAAACTATTAAAAATTTGGAAAAGTGCCTAAACGTTGCAAATTTTGTTAGTGGTAGCTGCCGTGAAGAAATTTTTCCAAATTTGTGTGAATAATTTTCATTATTATTATTTTACAACAAATTCTATTTTTGATATTTTGGATGAACTAAAAGCCATGTTGTTTTTTTCATTGTTGTATTTTTTCATTGTTCTTGTAATCCTGATATTACCTGGAAATAAATGTGCCTTGCAACAAACAATATTATTTAGCACGTGTTGCCTTATTTATTTTCCACTGACTTTCTAGATTAATTTTAATTTTTGACACGCGTTACAAAAAATAAGAAATTACAATATAATATTTTCCTTTCAAACTTATACCAACTAAATTAATTAATTAGACTTAGAATTTAAGACAATGCAGCAACTTCTTTTGTATCTGTTTATGTACTGCATTTAATGTTGTATGCAATTTTATATTTTTACGTTTATTATTTTTTTTTTCTCATAAATTTTATGATTATATTATTTCAGAAATTTATTCTTAAAAACACCTAGACAAAATGTCTTATCTGTAGAATTTTTAACGCGCCACGATATGGAATCCTCCTTTACATTCTCGTAGAAATTTTTCACTAAGATAAAATCTTTTTCGCTCACATTTCCATATAGACTTTTGCAATAATAGAAAAATTACATGTAAGTATGTAAATGTGCAATAATAAAGTTAACAAAACTAATTTAAAAATGTTAAACTTGCTTTTTCACGATATAATTTTTGCATCTTATCTCCCTTCTTCTTGTATTCTTAGTTTATAGAGAAGTGTCTTTGGCAGTGACAAGTGCACTCGAAGAAAAATTAATTGTGTCGTAAATGCTAAAAAAAAATTTTAATATAACTATTTCGCTATCTGCATTAGAATACACTCCAACTTTCAAACTACACTAGAGAAAAATCATTTGTTAAGTTAAGAAAAGGCTTCAAGCAAAATCCTTCACTTTAGTGAAATATATAATTTGTAGAATTCTATATTAGCTTTGAGTAGTTACTGCGTTTATATCGACCCCTTTGCGCGAAATTATCGTATATGCCAATTTTTTTGAAATTGAGTTTTTGATGCAAACTTGTTCTACATTCAAAGAGACGTCACCTGACAAAATATTGTAGGCGGATTCCACTTCGTCGCTCCAAAAATTGATTGAATACTTTATCGTATGTTACACTCCATTTTTTCTTGTGAGTGATTTTATCGTATCTGCCAATGAAGAATATTTTGCATATTGTAGATGTTACAATATTTACTACATATTTCTTTCTAAGTTGGAATTAGAAGGTAAAAGGAATTGCTCGCTTTATTTTGCCTCTATTCGTTTTACCGTTAATTTTACAGAAAAGGCTATAAGTGTGTTCGTTTACTTTTGCAGTAAAATGCAGTAAATGAGTAGTTACTGCGATAATTTTAAAATTTACTCTAAAAAAGAGCTGTTACCGAAAAAAGTACGCGAACGGAAAAATAGTAAAAATTAGTAAGATTAAAGAAACAGCTGACTCTAACTCCACATAGTGTTGAAAAATACATAACCTTTTGACTATGCAACTCTTTCAACTATTGGTACTCGATACAATATTATTATAACACGGACAATCTAAGAATAAATTCTGTAATTTATTTCATGTAATTGTTTGTAATTAATTTCTTCTTCATTTACTGGTTTTGTTTTTGGCTAAATTAATAAAAATTACATGACTATTTGTTAATGTTACTGATTACCTTAAAAGCAAGTGCGATACTAAGTATCCAGATACTTTACAGTCTTACAACTCTGAGTAATTAAAATAAATTGCAAAACAAAAGGATTAATAAAATATATTACTAAATATGTATATTAACAGCTATTATTACTATGATTTATAAATTAATTATTTTTTAATGACTCACGATTTTTATTTAACCTTTTCTCAAATTTTTGCATTTTTCATTTGCTTAATTTTCATTTGTTTACATTTTGAATCATATATTTTTATCTTACTAAACTTTACTACGACAAATTTCTGCAGTAAAAATTTGCAAAACGCTCAGTCAAGAACTGTCACTTTACTCTCTCAATTTATGTTCTCATTTACTGTATTTACATGGTAAATGAACGCAATTTAGTAAAATGCAGTAAAGTTCAGTAAAATTTTGTAAAAACTTTTGAGTACGCTAACGAAATTTATATTAAAGTTGAAGAGAATCATTTAGCATGCATTCTTTTTCTAATCATGTGTTTGAGGTAATCAGTTATTGTAAACCACTCCAAGTTAAACTAAACATAAATAAAGTTCGCATAGCTTTATTAGACAAAAAATCAAAATCAATTGAACTCATTTACGGATATTTCGACAATTCCACTAAAAAACTATAAATAACTTGAATTTTACCTTGTAAGTTACAAAAGTTGTACAATTCACCTTTGTGCATCTTTTTGCAAAAATTCAATGATTTGAAAAATTCATGTTTAAAAAATAGCATACCGTCAAAATACCACAGTGAGTATTTAAATTTAAAATATTATGTACGCGAAAAATATATGTTAAATGAAAGCGACGAAGAATATTAACTCACTTATTGTTATTATTATTGGTTTTTTTAAGTTTTTTTTTTAATGAATTCATGCTTTGTACAATTCTAAGTTAAAAAGTAATGAACAAATACATAAAACCACAAATAAATCTTTATTTCAATTTATTTCTAACACTTACAAATGATATCGGAAGTGCCATTTTCTACATACGCATCTACGAAAAGTTGTGAATGAAATTATCGTATGTGCCAAAAATTCGTTTTTGTCGGAAAACTTTAACTTTTCCACCGGAATACTTTTAGGTGTAGTTATATTAGTTAATTATCTAAGCACATGTATATTTTCATTTTGATATTGCAAGCGAAAGCAGAGAAAAGTAGAAAAATGGCTGTCCTGTAAAATTTGGTTTTTGTAACATACGATAATTTCGCGCAAAGGGGTCGATATATTTGAACTCATATAACAAAATTAATTTTAACGGCACTTATTTAAATTTAATTTATCATGCTAGAATTTTAATTAAGATTAATTTTTAAATTGCTCTTAAGTCAGTATTTTTCAGTTCTTATTAGAGCTGTATCGTTCATAAATGAATGAGTACAATTGAAGGGATCAGTAAAATTAACGCCGTGAGCCGGCCACTTCCCTGAGCTGTTTTGGTTCATCAGTACCTATAAAAAGTAAAATTTAATTGTTTTTGTTTTCGCTACTCTGTCCGTCTGTCCGTCACAGGCTATTTTCTCAGGAACCGTAAGAGCCACGGACCTGAAATTTGAAAAGAGTATGTAGAACCTTGGCCGCTACAACAACAAATACATGAGAGCTAAAAATTAAAGGACGTTCTAAAACGAGCACCGAAAAATGTTAAAATCCCATGTAATATACATACAATTGCATGTACATATGTATATTGACACTTGAAATTTGTAAAATTAATGTATTTTTAAACAGAATACAACAATTACACTCAAAATAAAAATCAATCCATCCGTACTTAAATCAATTCAAAGCGGTGTCATAAGTGCGGTAAGTACGGATTTACTCAAATTAAGTACAAAAGACTTGATTTAAGTACGGACTATTCAAGAGCTAAATACTTAATTTTATCCATTTTTAATCCTGATTCCGTACTTGAAATAATTCCAAAACCAGATTGATTTCAGTTAACCTTAGATTGAATTAATTTGAAAATACGCTTGATTCAAGAATTTCTAACTTGATTTAATGCGAATCCATACTTGAAATACTCCCAAAACGAGATTGATTTACGAAAATCTGGGATTGAATTAATCTAAAAATGGGGTTCATTTAATCCCGAATCCGTACTTGAAATAATCCAAAAACGCCTGTTTTAAGTAATCCTAACTTGATTTATTGAATTAAAGATTTAATATAATTTTTTATTAACTTTTTATTGTCCATATTAATATTTTTTGTTTGTTTTAGTTATTGATAAGAATTTCTATGGTAATAACAATTAAATTTACGTCGCTCTATTACATGCATCTCTAACAGTGTTGGCAGAAAATTATGATGGAAGAATGCTAAATGAGTCCAAGATGGCTGTTCAATGGAAGAAAAAAATACTAGATTTTAAATTTTTATAGGTTATTTGTATAATGCTTTTTTACTAAATAATAATAGGAACTTGCCCTGCACAATACTGCCTCTTTGTCATCAATGAATACTTATATGTTTTGCTCTCAACTAAAGCCCACGTTTCTAAGCTGATTACATTTATAATCGTCATCGCTCCAAAAGTGCAACCCCATCAGTGCTCTAAGCGAAACTATGTCATTAAGAAGCTAGGGGTTCTTGGTCACCTAGAGCGATAACATATTTTTGAGTCCGGTCTTACAGCGAGTTGAGCATAAGAAAATAATTCTTCAATGAGAACTCATGAGACATGCATATGCAGGAAGTTTTTGTACCTATTACTATTTTTTACTCAATATGTATGTATGTATGCATCTTGATGTACATACATTAGTACTTATATGTAGATACATATATATTGAAACGGGACTTGTTAAAAACGACACTCGTACTCGATAAAAAAGCCCCATATTTATTACTTACTTTTTAGATATTCGCACTTAAGCCCCTCAGAAGCTGGAGCAGTTTGGAGTCGTCATTTGCTTTCACTTTTTATTTTTTTAGTTAATATTGATATTATAGTTTTATTAAATTAATTATCATTGAATATTATATATAGTTTTATTTTATTTACCATTATATTTTTAAAACCACAATTTTGCACACGAGTATTCAGAATAAACCGCACTTACTCACACTTAAATAGAATAAATATCCGTTAAAAATTACAAATATTAAATTGTTTTTATTTTAATGTACTGATTTTTTAATTAATTTCTTTAATTTTATTGAATTTTTTATCATAAGCATACTAATGAACTTGAATTTTTTTTTGGTAAAAATGTTTTTTTCATTTTTTTTCATATGTGTATAAAGTTTGTGCACGCAGTCGTACTTTAAACAAGTTTTTTTTTACTCACTTCAAAAACTTTGTACTTGATTTAAAATTTTGTACATAATTTAAGCACTTCATACTCAATTTAAGAAACTTCAGGATTGGTTTCCTAAAGTAATCCCGTTTTCGGCTTGATTTAAGAAAATGTTAGTTCTATTCGTACTTAAATTTTTAAATACGATTCGTACTAAAAGTAAGTAACAAAAATTTTAATTTAGTATGGTTTTTTCTTTCTGTATATCACTAAAATTTAACAAATTGAAACTAAAGGGTGTATCAACTTGTATCTTGGAAACCGTAAGAGGCAAACTTTTGAAATTTTCAAAAAACGGTAAAACTAAGAAATTCCAAAATTATTTAATCCCCAAATCGAAAAAAACGCCAAAACGCGAAAATGGCGCCAAAACTAAAAAAATCGCCTATATGAAAAAAAATCGCCAAAATCGCCAAAAAAATTAAAAAAATCACCAAAATTAAAAAACGCCAAAAACCGAAAAAATCGACAAAACGGGAAAAAGTGACAAAACTAAAAAAAGCGCTAAAACGTAAAAAAATCGCCAAAAACCGAAAAAACGTAAAAAACGCCAAAACTAAAAAAACGCTCAAAACCGTAAAAACCCAAAAACGAAAAAAAAGCCAAAACTATTTATTATATATGCTAAAGTTAATATTGAATTACATATCTAGTGTCCGTACTGAACCCTTGGTGCGCGGGTCAAAGTCGCACTTCATTGAATTTATTAAGAAATAATATAGGAAATGTAAACAAAAACCATATGCTTAGCAGAGCTGCCAATAGTGAAACTTAATTGTTTGATAGGTTTACCATTCTTTGCTCATCTTAAGAACTTTAGTTAAACAATGCACTGTGAATATAAAGTACTAGTTTTACAATAGTTATCATTTGAGTTTACTAATAATTAACTAATGACTGTAAATTTGGCCCTGAAGAATACAGGGAAAATTAAACAAGGCGTCAGCTGTGAGAAATAACGGCATTCTTATGTGCTGCCACGCACTTCATCAGCGCTCAGAAAATCTGCTCTGGCAGATTTACTATTTGTTAGCTTTTCCGTTTTATTATTATTTTTATGTTAAGGTTAGCGCGAAGTTATATCACTCTACCTAAGAATGTTTAACTATTCTTGTGCATCTTTTACTATCATATCATTAATTATTTATATTTATTAGATGTACCATCTTTTTTTTTTGTAGTGGATATTAGATATATTGGGGCATACTCATAGTCAAAACAAAGTATACTTTAAGAATTTAAAACCAGTATTTTGTATGGTAATACTGGTTTTAAATACATAAAAGTATACTTTGTTTTGACTATGAGTATGCGCCATTGTTCTTGCAATTTTTAAATATTTCTTAAAATGCTTTTCATTGAAGTTCTTCACTGGATTTAGTGTAATTCAGATTTTCTTTCGAAATTATGCAAATTTTTGATTTTTGGAAATATGAGACATTTTCTATAGTTTTAAAACTTTTTAAAAATATTTTCATTTCTTTCTTCTTTTGTCAGGCAAGGCAATCAGTCAAAAAGCAAAAAATAAAATATCAAACAATGAAAAATAAAATAATACAGAAAACATTATTTATTTTTATTAAGGATATTTTTTTTTATTAAATCCAAAATTATTGCAATATTTTATAATAATATGGCAATATGACATGATAAAATACCTTGCAAATAGCCCAATAATATCTTAATAATAAAGATATGTTAAAAGTAGAGTATTACCTCTTTTAGACACGGAAAGTTTACTTTGCAAAGTCTTAATTCAGCTGTGTGAAATACAGAGGAAGGAATATTATCTCTTTCTGTCTTTCACTCAGCTGAATTAAGACTTTGCAAAGTAAACTTTCCGTGTCTAAAAGGGGTATATTTTTACTAAATTTCATTTTTGAGTATGCATATTTCAATTTGCACATACACATACATGCCTGTCTGTGTGTAAGTATGTCTTAGATATTTTATTTAATTTTTTTTTTTTTTTTTTATAAAAAAAAAGTTTATTTATGAGGGAGTAGCTTGTAATGCACTCACTGTGTGCGTTAGTATTACAATACAATAATGCATGTATGTGAATGTGTAGGAAACTCCATTTTGTGGCTGTTTCTGGATAATTTGTATTCTTGTGGGTTTTTATTGTGAAAATTTCTTGTTAAAGTTTATATGCATTTAGTTTTTTATGCTGTAGATATTTGCATTCATACATTTCTATGCATACGTTGTATGTGCATGTATTTGAATAGAATAAAACTACTATTACTTTCGTAACAGAGATTTGAGAAAAAATTATCAACAAGGTTGTCAGATATGACGATTTCTTATCAAACGTGGCGATCTTAAAACTTGTTGGGCAACTTCGTTTTCAGTTTGGAGGCACAAAATTTTATTTTGTTGGTGCTTACGATTTTGCGAATATTTTCAATCAGCCCAGAATTTGTTTCGTCAATATAAAAAAAATGTTATGTATTTGGATTTCGGATCTTTTTTTTATTATGTATAATTTATACTTTTAAAAGTATAAATTTCTGAAAGCGTGCTGAAATTTGACACACAAGTATTCCTACACTGAAAGGAAAATCTTCGTGCTAGATATAAATTTGTTCATTGAATCAATGAATTCTGTCATTAATAACGAGCGTACATAAGATTTCATTGCATTTATGAAAATGTTTCATTAAGTTTCCCAAAAAAATATTAACGATTTTTGTTATTGAATTTGGGAAAAGTAAATTTCTATAAATCTGGCTACCCTAATCATCATAATGAAATTTCTTGCATTTTATTTTAAATTTAATATTACAACTAGTACGAAATACTCACTGTCGTGTCATTTGTGTGCAAATGGAAAAGAAAAATTTATATTTTCAATTTACATTTACTAAGTAGTTTGTAGCACTCAAAATTTGTGCAAGGATCTTGAAGATAAACGAAAACAAATGAGTTTGCAAAGTACAAAAGAAAAATCTTTTTAAATTTATTATCTTATTAAGTGTAATTATTTTTAATTAAATATTTCAATTTATATCTAATTATACATATTGCATATTGCATAATTATATATTGCCTGTCGCATTATTTTGTCAAATTCTTCGATTAGACTTTGTCAAATTGTAGTAGATTTAAAAAAAATTTTTAAATGCTTTTTCAATTTATTACCAGAAATCGAAAAGTTCACCAGCTGTAGAAGGCCCATTGCTTGTTGCTAACACTATTCCTTAGTTGAGGTATATAAAAATATGATATCAGGAATTTTTGCTCCTACACGACTAAAAGTTGTCTTTTTTGGTTATAACAGTGCAGACTATTATTATAATTTATTTTATTATATTATTTATTATTATAATTTAGGAAATTATTCCTTATCTGGGTCAAAATTTGGACTGAAGAACTGAACATCCACTAAAACCCCTAACTTGACACTAAATCGTTGATGGAGGGTTTTAATATACGATCGATATACTTTAATTTTGCCCACACAATATTTTAACCGCTATATTCAATCTGCAAGTGATGTTTTAAACAAAAATAAAACTTTTCCTTAATTTGTTTGTTGAACTGTATGGGCGTGTCAACCTAATTTTCGTGTACTTCGGCTCAGCATATTAAGATATACTATTTATGAAGGTATTATTATGCGTTTGCAACGTAATTTGACACGAATAATAAGCACTGGCCGAAAAATTTTGATTGTGGAAAAGTGGGCAGGGTTACGCCCACAAAAATTAAAATTTTAAAAGTTGCGCTAAAGAGCTGAAATTGGATATAGAAGTAGGTCTAAGTGAGAAACCAACTAGAAAAATCTGAAAATTTCAAAAATTTTACCAGAATGGGCGGGGACACGCTAATATAGCTTGGAGCTAAAAACTTAATATTTAGCTTTTAACTCAAACCATTTTAGTGAAACCTTGCATACATGTTGCACGTATACAAGATTTTAAACATTCACCTTAAAAAGTGGGCGTGATCACTCCCATAAAATGTTAACCTTGTAATTCTTATTAATTTTAAAGGTATAATTCGCGCTAGAGACCTGGAATTGTATACACAAATAAGTGTAGATGGGTAAGTCAATGGGAAAATCTTCAACCAAGAAGTGTTATCCGATATGCGGGGCCACGCCATTAAAACTCCAAATCGCACTAGAGAGCTGAAATTTGATACACAAATAAATATAGATCAGTGATCACTAAAAAAAATCTAAAAAACAGAAGTTTCAATCAGGGGGCGGAAACAAGCACTTCAAACTCAAAATTAAGATAAATTTTATTGAAACTTTTCATACACATTGCTTTTGTCCAAAGTAAGAATTTCCTATTTGGAAAAGTGGCAGTGACTACACACATAAATCTTAGCTTTTTATTTCATGTACTTCGGCTTAGCAGTTTTTAGTCTATTACTTATGTCAAGGGTCCGCCAGATAACTTTTTTTTTTTTTTTGAAAATGTTATAAAAAAAACTATTGAAGATTCGGCTGTGTGGCATGTAGCGCCGTCCTGTTGAAATCAAATGTTGCCAATATCCTCCACTTCAATTTTTGTTAACAAAAATTAGTTCAACATGGGCCGATAACGATCGCCATTGACTGTAACGTCCACTCCTTGCTCATTTTCGAAAAAAATGGCCCAATTATGCCTCTGGACCAAAATCCGCACCAAACAATGACTCGTTTTGGGTGCGTCGGCTTTTCAATGTATGCGTGCGGGTTTTCTGTGCCCCAAATGCGACAATTTTGCTTGTTTACATACCCGCCAAGGTCAAAATGAGCTTCATCTGAAAAGATGATTTTTTTGGCAAAATCGGCATCTTCTGTAAGTCGATCGCAGGCCCAATTAGCGAAGCGAAAACGCATTGGATGGTCAGTTGAGTCGTTCAGCGGAATGATAAAACTAATTATCTATCAAATCAGACATGAGCTAAGTGTTACCATTCACGAAATAAGCACTAGTTGAAAAAAAAAGTTAGATGGCGGACCCTTTATTTCTCATTAGCTTTTTCCTACGAAACTTTACAGGAACCATAAGCACTGGCAGATAAAAATAAATCCAAAAAATCTCAACTGGAGAAGTAAAAATTTAAATAAATATCGGTCGAAAGTCATTTTTATTTTAGAACCGACAGGCCTTAAAAATCTGCTAAATAATATTGTGGACAAGAATATGAGTAAAAAGTTCGTTTATTCAAAACAAAGTATTTATCTGCTTGCGGGTAACTACTTGACTATAATAAGAATTTCTATAACTAAAATTGCATTCTTTACTCAATTAAATATAATGGAGAGCATGTTGTTGTTATCAAATAGTTGAAACAAGTTTTACTTTCGTACCAGAACGTCAGTTAATTATGACAAAGTAAATTAAGTTGATTGATTACCCACTTCCACAAACAAATACAAAAACATTTACAATAAACATTTGAAATATCTCATTTAGATATAAAAAAAAGTATGAGGTTTAAGAGAAATTTTAATTTTGACAGATTATTGCTGTTAAATTGATATTCATATACATTTGTCGTTTGTTAAACTGACTTCTTCCCTCATTTAGTCAATCAGCCAGCCAGCCAGTTAGTCGGTCGTTCCTGCATTCAGTCACTTTCTGATTGACTGGTTAAATAAAATGACAGCATATTGCCAAGTATCCCTTAACTTTTAGAGACATACAGAAGCAACAACCAAAAAGTGCTTAGATGTGGCACTTATGATATAATAAATATGCTTGTAGATAGATATTGACTTGGAATAGGTACTCTATAAACGGATTTATCTACTTTTGGCATAATAATTTAAAAACAAAGACGGGAAGATACTACAAAATTTTATTAGAAATAGCTGTAGTCCCATTAAGAAAAAAAATATATTTTTTATTACAATTCTAGCATTTTGCTGAATACGTGATTTGAAACATTTTCGCAAAATTTTTTCGCAAAGTTAATTGTAAATATTCTGACAAACACGTAGTATAACGGAACAACTAGCTAGCTATTTTCGAAGGCCACTACAGCTTCATCATCAGCGATCTTTGTGTTTGGTCCATTGTGTGTGGTGTCAGTTGATGCAGATTTTTGCTTTATATTTTCAGCCGTTATTCAATGTGAATTGATTTGATTCATCGTATTACAATTTGCTGAAAGCTTTTTTTTGTAGTGAAAGCTCAATTTCACCATTTCTAAATTTACAACAGTCTTGCCATTATCGGGTGTTCCTTATAAATTATGCACGTTTTAGTTAATTTGCTTATTATTCTATTTAAGACAAACTTTTTTGGTTTATTACTATTAAGTATGTAATAAGTTTACATTAGGTATTTAATTTTTTGCCACAAGTCTATGGCTATTCATTTTTATTTCTTACTAGAATTTTCTCTCCACTTTGTTCGCATTCGGAAAGAAACTGAGTATACTTTTAAACTGTATTTATACCAATCTCATAAAAAATAGAAACTTTCTTAATTTTTTCTTTCATATTCTTCTCCAGACAATAACAAAGTAAACAAAACAGAAATGATAATGCTGTGCCAAAAAAATTTAATTGACATTAATTAAAACAATTTTGTTTTGGTGTATTGCAGGTAAGCGGCTATAAAATAATTTTTTTAAATGTAACACTTAATTTGGAAGTTTATATCAATTGTTATAAATTGTATCAAATACTTAAAGTGAAAAAACCTAAATGAAGGGACTGACTTCATGTCTATATAAGATTCAAGTTTTCTTAAGTCAGGTATTTTAATGGATATATGTATGTCTCGTAATTACTACTACTACTAAAAGTTGCAGGAAAGTTTTCTTTTTCTAGTACAAATATTGAATTGATATTCCAAAGTGGAGATTGTAGGGCATAGCCAGAGAGGAAAACGCATATTAGAATAGTCTGATACTTTATTACTTTTTATTTGTTACTGTTTTGTTGCTGAAGTTCTTGTTAAACTGCAGAGCAGGAGACGTATGACATTAAAATTAAACACTTCAAACTCAGCAGGATCAACAATAACAACCAAATTATTATCATCGTTCTCATCATCACAACTCCAGTCATTGAAAGTGACACAGGGATATGAAAACAAAAGGGGTGCGCTTAGTGTCGATTTGATATTAAAATGCAACAACATCAAACATTAAACAACAACAACAACAGTAAACAAATAATATAACAAACACACAGCATTATAAAGTTGAAATGAATGTCTAAATATTCATAACATTAGCAATGAGTGTACCAGTAAGACTGAGTGAGTGTGTTACTATTGTGGTTGCTTATTGACATTAAATGTAACAATTGTCAAAGGATTTATTATTGCCGCACACAACATCACCATCACTCACCATCAGCATAATCATCAACATCAACTTTATGTAGACTTTTTTTTACAAGTGATTAGGGGTGACAGTAGTGTTTTGGAAATTGATGAAACTGTTGTTTAAGATTCCTCGAACATCAAAAGAGGCTTCATGTGTCGTCTCTTTGGAGTTTGTCAAATGGCTTTGTAGTAGATTGTGCCTTAAAATGCTTAACAGATAAATACAAAATTAGTTTATTTCACAACATTTGTTGTTTAATGTCTACATTATCCATCAATTGATTGATATTAATGACTGTACAATTTGCATCCTTTTTATTTGTTAAATGATTTCAGACCATAATTTTTGCCGGTTAAAAAAATCATTTTATGGATTCAATATTGTTTGCTGTAAATCATGTTTTTTTTTCTGCATAAATTTTCGGCATCATTAATTTTTGGTTACATGCGCAATTTTAATAAATGTACTTGTGATTTAAAATTTTTTACAATTCCTTTTCGAAGTTTTTGATTTACCTTTTATGACTTGTAGTTATTTATGGCAACAATTTGCATAAGTTTTGCACAGAATTGTATTTTGTATCTGAAGTGGTACACATTTTCTTATTGTAAATAATATCAAATGAGCAAGTGAAAATTGTGTCGTTCAAAATGTTTAAATATAAGCTAATATTTGAATGTAGTTAGAAACAAGTTGGGTTGTAATTTATTCGAGCTAGAAACCGTTCGAAAACTTAAGTTTATTCGATTATTAATTAGAATGAAAATGAAATAACGAATGAAATATTTTATCCGAATAATGCAATAAGACCCAAAAAGAAACCTGACAAATCATGTGTCGAGTCATAAATTCAAGTGATGACGAGTTGGTTCGATTTAGGTGAAACATGCATGATTTTTACATTAGCTTGTCATTGGAAATCATGTGTTTGTGGGAGAATTTAAATACTTTGATCTCCATTAAAATGAATGAATTTAACCCATGCAATTTTCCTGATTCGATGACGTTTTTTCACGTAAGTACAAAACAAAATAAAAATATTGTTGCACAGCCAGGATACGAACCATGACCTTCTGACTGTCAAGGCTACTCTCTACCACTGAGATATTGTGTTTTTGTTATTTACTGGAGATAAAACTTGTTTAATGAAATGCGTCAATGTGATCATTTAATTCAATTTTTGTATGCCTTTTTCACTGGGTATTTATTTCAATATATTATGCTAAGAACACAATTGGGGCGAATGACGAATTTCGTCTACCTCGACGAATTCGTAGATAAGAATTCGCTGCGTAAATTCGTCATGTGAAGCACAATAATGACGAATTTACTCAGCGAACTCAGCTCTTATAATTGATAAAGTTGGTTATTGTCAGTGTAACCATATTAGCTAATTTGGGCTAAATTTAGCTTATTTCTTCTGGATTTAGCTTTAAAAATTTTATTAAGCTCTTAGCTTTTTTTTAGCTTTCTTAACCTTTTTTAATCCAAATTGCGTATTTCTAAAAATATATTAAAGACATAGATTTAGGTTAATTTTATTTTAAAATCTGGTCACACTGTTTATTGTGTATGTAAAGAGAGTGAGAGGAAATTGTATTGTTCGTCGGCGTACAAAATAGAAATAAATCTATCTCAGAGTTCGTCACGCACGACGAATTTCGTTCTACGGCGGTGTTGTGTTCATTTTCATATGAACAAATGTGTTTTATTTTTTATGACGAAAATTCGCACCGAAAAATTCGTTGTTCGTCCCAGTTGTGTTCCTAGCATTACCCAGTAATATCGCATGAGTTTTTAATGAGTTCAGAGACTATCCCCCTTATGCAAAAATGTTTTGTCATACAAAATTCGTTGGTTAAACCCACTTTAAGTTTAACAATCGTTTTTGCATAAGGGAGTATACCTTTATTTACGATTTCCGATGACGTTCAGAATGCATTCGAAGAAACAAATGCTTAAGAAATCATGAAACACTATTTCATTTTAAACGCATTCATTAATTTTTTGCTAAGAAGTTCCTTGCCAAGACTTACAACGTCTTTAGTGATTTAGTTTTGAAAAATAATTATATGTCTATTTGAGCGAGGCCAAAGCGACGCTCCCTCGATGTAGTGCGCAGCGTAGCCCTTAGTGCTCTTAATAGTTTCATAGTTATTATAAGTAATATCAAATAACTCTACTTGCATTCTCTGACTTTTCAGATTCTTCATCTTCCTGGCGGCTTGGTGTTTAAGTAGGATTATTATCCGTGCTCGTTTTTTCGGGCACTATTCTATTATTGGGATCTCTGTCGTCGAAAAAAATTTCTTCACTTTTACAAAAATGGATTTATTAAATATCAAGTTAAAAAGCGATTCATTTCCAGCTAATCTTATAAATATCACTGTCCATTAGGTATGATTAACGCGAGAAGATGTTTTTTGTAAAAAGCGGGACATGATCGATCAAAAAGCGGGATTTAAAAATAAATATCTTTTAGAAAGCGGGATGTGTAATATGCACACACAGTTTCGTTTGTATTTAGGAAAAACAGTTTTCAACCCAAAAGAAACTCTTTAAATAAACAAAAGTACAGGTTGGGCCAAAAGAAACCAAGGGGTGTAAAAGTTTAATAACTTTTTTGTTTATTAATTTTTTTTTATTTTTTCTTTCAGATTATATAGACAACACTTGGAGAATTTATAATGGATAGGTTCACAACTGAACAGAGAACCAGAACAATAGAATTTTATTATTTAAAAGAGAGATCAATTATTTTAACGCAAAGAGCATATCGTCGACATTTTAACGTCAGAATTTCGCCCTCTGAAGCGATGATTCATTGCTTAGTTAATCGTCATCACCAACATGGCAGCGTAAGAGATTTGCCTCGAACCGGTAGACCACGTTTAAGTCGCACTGCGGAAAATATTGAACGAGTACAGCAAAGTGTTAACGAAGCACCAGAAACATCTGGCAGAAGGCGTTCTGCTCAGCTAGAAATGTCTCGTACGTCACTACGGCGCATTTTAAAAAAAGATTTACAGTTATACCCATATAAGGTGCAATTGGTCCAAGAATTAAAACCCGCAGATCATCGGCAACGTCTAAATTTTGCAGTTAAAGTTCAAGAGTTGGCCAGAAATGAAATCAACTTTATTGAAAATTTGATTATGAGTGATGAAGCTCATTTTCATTTGAATGGCTTTGTTAATAAGCAGAACTGTAGGTTCTGGGGTTCTCAAAATCCAAGAGCCATTCATCAACGCCAATTGCACCCCATCAGGTGTGCAGTATGGTGTGGGATCACATCTGAAAATGTCATTGGGCCCTACTTCTTTGAGAATGAAGATGGAAGTGCTGTAACCGTAAATGGAGAGCTGTATCGGTTTATGATAGAAAATTTTTTACTTCCTGCTCTTGAAAACAGACCTGGTATATGGTTTCAGCAGGACGGAGCCACTGCCCATACTGCCCGAGACACAATGGCACTTTTAAGTCAAATTTTTGGAGAGCGAATAATTTCTCGAAATTCGGAAATTATTTGGCCAGCGCGATCGCCAGATTTGACAGCACCCGACTATTTTCTTTGGGGTTTTTTGAAGGACCGAGTGTATGTGAACAAGCCAGAGACAATCCTTGAACTCAAGGCAAACATTGTTGCAGAAATTCGAACGCTACAGCCACAAGTTTTGAAAGATGTTATGGAAAATGCTCTAAAAAGAGCCCATCAGTGCGAAGCTGAAAACGGTGGTCATTGAAGAGACATCATTTTTCATACTTAGTGTAAAAAAATTTCCATTTTGTATATTATATAATCTGAAAGAAAAAATAAAAAAAAGTTAATAAACAAAAAAGTTATTAAACTTTTACACCCCTTGGTTTCTTTTGGCCCACCCTGTATTTATAAAAAAACTATTTATCTATATAACGAGAGCCTATATTCAAAACACGTCAACTCAAATTTGGTCAAAATGAGTTTCCGATGGCAAATAGCTCCCCTATACAATATTCAACTGTAGTATAAATTTCGAATCAAAAATGTGATTTTTTCCCCGTTCTATATCAATTTTTCTTATTCTGCTATCTCAAACTATAATTTTTTTTTTGGTGAAAATAAGTGCTAACTCCCATGTAAATTTCCAATATTTTTAAAGAATTAGTAATTTATAATAAATTTACCTGATATCTGATTGCATTTGGCATCTGGTAAGGATTTTGATATCCAATGGCTAGTTTTTGAGATATGGTCATTTTTAATATATTAGTACATAGGGGTTCCGATAAAAAAATTGGTACAGGAATTACCATATTAACTTTTAAATTGTTAATCGAATAGAAACATTATATATAGACCGATTATAGTCAATAATATAAGCTTTCGAAATTGATAATTTGGAGTAACCCTATTGCACTAGAGTGTTAGTTAGAGAGTGCTAAAACTAACCAGCTCGAGATGGAAGAGGCTTTCAGTCAGCCTTAAGTTATTTTTTTGATGGTATTTTAAGTTTTTTCCTACAGCTTTTCAATTTTTATATCTAGTATTGAGTAAAAGATTTCACAAATTGATTAAAAAATAAATACATTAAAAAAATCATATTTTTTTCCGATAAAATATGCTAACTTTAAGAAAATATTTGTTTTTTGATCGACTAGAATATGCTATCTCATAAAAATACGCAAACCAGAGCAAAATAAAATAATTTTTGCAGACCTATAAATTAGTAAGCATATTTAAACCATGTTATGGAAGACACATCATTTATTTTTACAATAAAGAGCGAATTAACTAGGTTTTTCGCTCTACTGAAAAGTTAGCTTTTTTGTGTTGCCATATTTTGAATATAGGCTCTCGATAAATAAAAATCAAATGTTCTTGGTAATCGCATCAATTGAGAGCTGCTGCAGCGATTTCGATATTTTATTATTACACGACTGCGCAAAGCAAATAAGGGTTTTGCGTTTATCAATCAGTACATGTATATATGTCTGTATGTATGTATGTTTGTATGTATTTATGTCTGTATGTATGTATGTGTGGTCCTTTGCTGCACTATATAAACCGAACGCGTGGACCGATTTTGATGACTCTTACGTCAATCGAATTGTCTTAATCCAGGGAGTGTCACTAAAGATATAACAGTTGTCAAAATTCAATATGGTGGCCCACAGACGTTGTGTGATTAACGATTTTTATATTGTCTTACCAAAAAAAAAATTCCAATTAGAAATGTTTAGTATGAAACCTGACATAAACAAAAAAATATTTAGTGCGAGATATTACAAAAACTTATGTAGTGAGAACCTTGTATCTGGTAGCATTCTCAAAATTTAACAAGTAAACGTGGTGCCTCACATATAGTGCAAATTTTTGTTTGTCTTCAAAAATAAAACCAGCGCACCGATCTTGTTGATTTGCTTACAGTGTATTACTGATGGTATAGAAGAAACAAGGATCTGTTATTTCAAGATATCTTGGAAGCCAAAACAGTCAAAATTTTTAAATTTTTTCGCCAATAACTAGAATAGTATTATGAAAAGGAGTCAATACTGGGGCAAAAAGTGTGTCACGTCCAGTGATGCCAATTTAGCCATTTTCTGGCTAAATTTAGCCATTTTTCATCCCATTTAGCAGGAAGAGTTTAGCTATTATCAATTTTTTTTTAGCCATTTTTATTTTAATCTAGCTATTTTTTTAGCTATTTTTCCAAACATAAAATTTGTTTGTGATTTTTCATAAAAAATTTAAACTCGCAACAAAGGAACTACAAAAAAAAAATACAACAGAGTAATATGTTATTGTCTAAAAAGCGCTTATTGAAAGAGATGGCTCAATTGGTAACAATAAGATTTGCTACTGCATTCTTATAATCGTTGCAATGTTGTTAAAAGTTGTCGGGTCTAATTGGTAGTTTTTGATATCAATCAAACAAGGGTCATTTTTTACACGAGTGAAAATAAAAAATAAATTCAAGTTTAAATGAAAGTTAAAAAAATATAAAATGAATAAAGAGTTTAAGCAAAAATTTCGCAAGAAATGGATTAGTAATCCAAAAATTTAAAGACTGAATAGCAGAATGTACCAATGAAAAGAAGGCGTACTGCAAGTATTGCAAGTTTGCACTATATGCACAGTTTCGTAATTACATGAAGAAAAATCATTTTATTTATTACTTTAATTTGTTGTTTTTATTTACTTAAAAAAGTTCTCCATTTGCTTAAAAAAATAAAATATGAAATACCTTCTTGTTTTTGATAATTTTCATGATTTTGCATTCGTTTTCGCTTAGCCATTTTTTAGCTAGTTTTTAGCCATTTTTTAGCCATTTTTTTGTCTACACTTAGCCATTTTTGGTGAAGGAATTCTGGCTTCACTGGTCACGTCCCAAGTAAATTAAATATTCGTTTTTTAATATCTTGATATCTGCTGCCAATTCTGCCAATGATAGAAAATAATAGGGATTTGAAAAGTGAGCATGGCTTCTCTCAAACAGATAATATGTTTCCTTAAAAAATATCTTGAAAACTAATGAAGTGAGAATTTCGAAACTCTTCGTGACTACTTATGTTAATAATGAGCCATCCCCCCCACAAGGAGAGTCTATTTTTGACTACGGTTGTGGCAACCCCTGGGCCCCAGCTGGGGTGATGTGGCTTTTTCCATTGACGTACATTTGGTACATTACCCATAGAACTTATGTGTTACTACCCGATCTCTGGCAACAGAGCAAAAGATGTGCACATATTTATAAAAGGAAGACAGGTCCTGTTGATATCAGTTAGGTGCAGCGTCACCTAGAACTGCCCCTGAGTTCAAAAGACGATAGAGGTGAAGCCCTTGTGGTGGAACTTCGAGGTCTGACCAGAGGCTACTTCTGGTGTCACGGGTGCCGGTTGCCCGACAGCCGTGCTGCTTTGAAGTTTTGAGTGCATGTAGCGGTCGTCAGGATCCTTTGCTAAAATGCCGAGTTCGTCCTACTCCATGTGGTTTAAGGGATGATTTTGGTATGTGTGTAGTAGGCACTGGATTTTTGGCGACACAGGCATGGGTTCATCTTGGATGAGTGGTTGAGCTGTGCCGGCAATGATTGAGGAATTCTCTTGGGGACCTCGCTATGGGTGTATACACAACACCTTAGCGTGGAAGCCGGAGAATTATCGTGGTGGCTGTCGCTGGGAGAATAGTTTTGGCTTCCCAGTGTGAAATCAATGCTAGTGGTTAGTCTGACGCGGTCAGCCAGACACTATTCTAGGTGCTGTTGCCATTCAACAGAAGCTGCTATGGGCACGGCCATAGAAGCAGAGTTTAGATAGCTCAAATTACCTCAGCAAGGTAATTGAATATAGTACAGTGATAACTATATCAAAGATTGCAACCTATGTGCCCTGAGGAGTGGGCCTTAGGTTCATTATAAAAGGGTGCATGTGGGCAATGGTCTGGCGTCTTACCTACACCCGGTGCTTTGGCACCCGTGAGATAAGGCCGTAATGGCAGTTGCTCACGGAAGGATATTGCACATTTGTTAATAATGAGAATTGTGTTCTACAAAATAGTGGAAGTTGAACCACAAGCGTGGCACTTCTAATAAAAAAAATTATTTTCCTCTCAAATCGTTTATAGTTAAGCAATAACTGCACTTAAAAAATACTTAGAATGAATTTTTATCAGTTACATTTTAATAAAAATTGGACAAGAGATCGAATTCTTCAAAACTCTAAAAATTGGGATAAAGCTGGATAGAAATTCGAGGCGGGATCTACCTGTGAAAAGCGGGATAATCCCTCCTAAAGCTTGATATCTGTTCAGGTTAGGTATGCTATTTTAAGACGTAAAATTGTTAAGATGTACATATATAATATATCGATGGAGTTGCGTTAAAAGGGCCGAAATAATACAGAACATATCTCTAAGGGAGAGTTCAAAATCTTTATTTTATGAAAAATTACGACATTTTACCCAAACAATAAAGTTTATTTAAAGTTGGTAGACCTACACGCAAAGAAATAATATAGTTGAGGAAATCATAATCAAACAGCAAAATACTATGATTGAAGAATGACTACCTGACGATTACAAATTTAGATAATGCATAGCGGATTGTGGTGATAGGTATAGTCAGAAACAAGAACTTGATCAACATTTTTATCTCACTAATTTTAGTGTCCGAAATTTGAGATCGGAACTTGGCATTTTTTCACATTTATGTTTTTGTGAGGATTTAAATTGCAGGAGTATCATTAACTTATAATCAGCTTATCTTAAGCATTTTTCATTTTATCCGCAGACATAATTGATTAATTTTAAAATAAAATATAGCCAAAAATTTGCTATGCCTATCGTACCTTTAAGTGTAATTAAATGTGATTTTTAAGACTCGTTAACTCATTAGTCTCCTTAACTTTCTATTTAGTTAAAGAAAAAATATATTTTTCCCTAAAGCCCCTAAATACTTGACAAATAGTGATCATTACATTTAACATTTGAGCACTTATCACTATCAAGGCAATGTTAAACTGTAGACACAATAATAACTCAATTAAAACACAATTACTTAATTACTCTGCAAAAAAAAAAACAAAAGTTTATATTTAGACAACTAAACCACAAAAAACTGGGAAAAAACACACTCAGTCTCACTTAGTGCACACAAATGTGTATTTCATTCTATAATTGTATTTAAGCCAATTAACATTTTAACTTTTGCAAACAATTTAATGACATGCGTCAACACAAAAATCCAACGACTACACTTGGTAACTCAAAACACAAATACTCGTACATACTACTTTGTATTTATTCGTGGTATGAACAACACATTAACAGACAGTCAAAAAGGATGACCACCATTCAAAATGAAAAACAACTGCCAGCCAACGCAATTTGGTCACACACCAAAAAAAAAAATTAAAAAATAAAAAACTAAATTAAACACAGAAACAAAGGAACTGGACTAAAATGAAATGAAATAAAATGCAATGTGTGTAATTAACAAATTATACATGGAGATGTCACTAAAATTAAGCAAAAACTATATGAAATTTCAAGAGAATAAGCTACTTCATACATATATATTCATGCGTATTTCTGTTACTCATATATAATTAAAGCAAAAAAGAAATTTTCGTTAACAGAAAAACAGTTTTAGTGTAAAAACAGCCACAAAACGAAAAGGGAGTTAAATTCCATAAAAAGTATGATTTACGGGTTTGGTTTGGTTTGATAGTAAAACAGATGATCTGGATGAAAATAATTTAAACCACAATTAAAATACAAATGTCATGTTACACTTAACATACATATATATGTACAATGTATGTATATAGGTACATAAAAATTTACATATTTATGTATGTACTAGACCTGAGCATAAGCCATTTGCTTGCTTAATTTTCTTAAGTCATGTTTTAGACTTGGCAGTTTTTTTTGAAGCAATTATCTTCAATTCTTTTCTAAAACTGCTCGTTTGTTTACACTCGGACGGTTTCTTGTTCAATTTTCCTATTGCTTTAATGCTGCGAATGAAATAACAAAAGAGAATTGAAGTAACTTTTCTGAACAATCAAGTCAGTACCCCTCTTATTTCTTCTTTCCTCTCTCTCCCATAAACTCAGACTTGCTGCAAGAAAAACTGCCGAGTCTAAAACATGAGTAATGCACATTATTGAATTGTTCTGTCTTTTTATTGCTCTTGATTTTATCAGAACACTTAAACTGTTATTCCCTTCTATCAAAAGCATGCAACAGCATTTGTTTATCTGCCATGTTTTAGATTCTGCAGTTTTTCTTGCTCTACTTTTGATTTTATAATGAGAAAGAAAAAGATAGGTATACAAAAAGTATATATTACTTTATCAAATCTCTCTCATAGAAAATCAAAAGTTGGATGAGAAAAACGGCAAAGTCTAAAACAGTGGTCGGCAACCCATACCATTACAGTTTACAATTGTGTGCGTTATACTCTTACCACGAGTCGGTGTTGCCAGTTAAATTTTCGTCTCATTTCCCTAACGTGAAATTTTAAATCTCCAAAACCAAACTTGATTTTATTATGGTCAGAAGAAACAGTCAAGTTTTGTTTATTAAGAAATACATATTCTCTTGTTGCGTATATGCCAATGTAAAGATAAGTAAAGAGATAGTTTTGTAGAAAATTGTCTTAAAATAATTTAAATATATGCTTGAAAATGCCTTTGCATGTCACGTCTTTTCATGCATGACAACATACGTTGACAAAACAAATTTTCTGGCTTGCCATAATAATTTTCTGAATATAAAAAATTTAGTAAATTCTCATCACACATATTTTCTTATTGTTGGGATAAAATTTTTCCCTGGCAATGCTGATTCTTAAGAGTATGCGATTCACACAAGTTGTTCCTAGCAATGCGTGTGTACATATATGTAAAAGAAGAGTATAAGAAAACGCACGGCGCCCTTAATTTGCCGACCACAGGACTAAAACATGACTTAGTTTTCGAAGCGTATTTCAATATTCCATACAGAATGAAAATTATAAAATAAGCACACAGTTGCAAAAATATGTGTATATGTTAAAGAAAAACAAGTAAGAGTGCTATATTCGGCTGTGCCGAACCTTATATACCCTTCACTAAAGTGCGTATATAAAGTATAGAGATACATTCATGAGCACATCCATACATGTAGATATGTTTTGTGAAAAAATATATAATTTTTTGCTCTAGTGCAATTTTTAGTAAGTGACCTCTCGGCATTTTTCGATTTAATATTTTTTTTTCGATATTAGCAACAAGTTCAATATTTTATTCTACACTCTGTATTTAAGAAATATTTTACATTCACCCTTATTCCAGTTGGCAAAAACGACGTCACGTCATACAATATCAACAAATCAAATTAAAACAAATAAGAGTGCAATATTTGGCTGTACCGAATCTTATATACCCTTTACCAAAGTGCGTTTATGTAGTATAGATATACATACATAAGCACATACAAAAAGTATAAACAAAAAGAAAACAAAAAATAATTTGACCTCTTTACTTTTATGTACAAAATATATAATTTTCAAACCCTAGAATCATCATTTTAGATTTTTCTGATTCCTTATACCAATCTAGTAGTTCTTAAAAAAATATAGAAAGTTCGTTAAGTGAAAAAAGAAATAAGAAAATTCAAAAAAAATTTTATTTAATTACTTTAATATCCAGAAAACAATTTAAAAATTTCCAGCTCTGGAGCTGGAGTTTTTATTTTTATAATTTTCTACACCAAATTTTCCTTCCCAAAACGTAAAATATATATAATTTATAAAGAAAAAAAATAAATTAATTAAACCCAGTTATATGGTACATAAAATACCACAAAAAGTGTAAGTTTTCCAACCCTGGAATCATCCTTTCTGATTTTTCTGATTTCTTACACCAATCTCTTTCTCTTAAGAATATAAGATAGGTTTAATTTATAGACGAAAAATGAAAAATTTGTTTTAGTAAGTTAATTTTGTATAATTTAATAATTTTGTATAATTTTGTATAAAAAATGTTAAGTTTTCCAACCCTGGAAACACCATTTTATTTATTTTTTTTTCATTAGAAATACCAATTTTATGCATACTGAAGTATATAGTAAGTTTATTTAATAAAAAAAAATAACAAAAATTAGTTTTCGGTAGTTACTTTATTATGGCAAATCGTCTGCTCGATTTTGCTGATTTTCAATACCAATCTTTTTCAGACTATTTCTGACACTCCAGCTCAAGACCGAAGTTTCTAGCTTTTCTGGGAGCTTCGGAAAACTAATTTCACGTACAGATAGACGGACATCGCTTATTTGTCTTCCCTATGCATAAGGATCCAGAATATATATACTTAATGGCTCGCTTATTAATATTCTTGAAATTACAAACGGAATACCCTTCTACCATTTTTTGGTAAAGGGTATAAAAACAATCAACGTAGATTCTCTGAGCGTATTATTTCGCATGCAGTGCTGTTCTAAGTTTTATAATTTATTAATTTAATTTATAATATCACAATGGATATAATTGTAAAAAGCTTTATTATCATTTAATATCTTATCAAAGTTATAGTTTTTGAAATGAAGTATGGTGTGCAATAAAAATATTGCACACTTGACACAACTGTCTATTCATTATGTTTTACAATGGTTTTGTTTGTTTTTATTTCCTTATTCTCTATATTTGCTTTATATCCAATTACAATTACCACTACAAACAATATACGTTTTTGAAAAAACAATACAATACTGTGAACTTTTTCATGGCTTGTGCTCAGTTCTAGTATGTACTTAACTAATAAAATTTTCCTTATACTCGTTTACTCGTTTACTTGTAAAATTTTTAATTTAGCACGTTGTCTGTGTTTTCCAATAAAAAGAATTTATTAAAAGTTGTTTTTTGAAAATAAAAAGTCATAAATTTTTTAGACTGTAGGTTAATCGCTCGAAATATTTTTATAATTACTTCTATATCAAATGATAGACGGAGCAAAAACCACTCCTGCTGCTTTAATGTGAATTACATTCGTCATAGATTATTAAACACACATTTTCCAATTTGGAAAAATTAACAAGAATAGTGACAGGAATCCTTTACTTGTGCAACATTCGACCTCAAGTGTGTGTGTGTTTTCTTACACCCCCTGTGGATGGTTTACATCATTGTATACGACCTGGTGCGTAGATTACCTGCCACCTAATAAAAACTTAAAACAAATGTTGTGAAAAAATAAAAAGTTATACATACATAAATACCACTATTTTCTTTGTCTAATAGAAGAAGATTAAATTAAAAATGTGTTTAAACAATTGTTTTTCAAATGATAAGTATTAAAAAATGCTATGTGGCCCAAGTGTGCCGCTTAAAGGCTTAATTGTGACGCTCCTGAAAAAAGTTAGACAGTTTTAGTTTATTATTTAAACCTTAGAACTTCTCTACTTTGGCTCTGTAAAATTTTCTTTAGATTGAGGCAAAGTCTTTGAAATAAAAACATTTTGATGCAGAAACATTTGATGTTTCTGAATTTGCTTTGAGTTTGGTAAATTTTCGTGTTTTTCTTACTGGACTGCTTTTCCCGGGATCCCGCATTTATTTCGGGAAATAAATCCCGGGAAATTCGTGAGGAGACTTTTTATACCCTTTACCAAAAAATGGTAAAAGGGTATATATAGGTTTGTCATTCCGTTTGTAATTTCCAGAATATTAATAAGCGAGCCATAAAGTATATATATTCTGGATCCTTATGCATAGGGAAGACGCATAAGCGATGTCCGTCTGTCCGTCTATCCGTCTGTCTGTATGTGAAATCGGTTTTCCGAAGCTCCCAGAAAAGCTAGAGACCTCGCACTTGGACTGGTCGGTCAGAAATAGTCGAAATAAGATTGGTATTGAAAATCAGCGAAATCGAGCAGACGGTTTCAGAGCTGGGAGACTTAAACTTCATTAAACTTCAAAATAACTACCGAAAACTAGTTTTTAATAATTTTTTATTAAATAAACTTATTTTATACTTCAGTATGAATAAAATTGGTATTTCTAACTTAAAAAAATTAAAAAAAAAATTAAAAATATTAAAAAGACGTTTCCAGGGTTGGAAAACCTTAACTTTTTTTTGTTATGTAAAAGTAACTTACTAAAACAAATTTTTCCTTTTTTTCTATAAACTAAACATATGTAATGCTCTTAAAAGAAGGAGATTGATGTCAGAAATCAGAAAAACAAAAAAAGGATGATTCCAGGATTGGAAAACCTACGATTTTTGTGATATATACATTTAACTACCGTAAACTAATTATTTAATTATTTTTATTAAATAAACTTATTTTATACTTCACCACGAATAAAATTGGTATTTCAAAAAAAAAAAAAAATTAAAAAATTTAAAAAGACGTTTCCAGGGTTGGAAAACTTTAACTTTTTTTCCTATACAAAGGTAAATTACTAAAACAAATTTTTCCTTTTCTTTATAAATTAAACATATCTTATATTCTTAAAAGAAAAAGATTGGTGGAGGAAGTCAGAAAAATTAAAATGGATAATTCCAGGGTTGGGAAACTGAACTTTTTGTGATATAAAAAATTAACTACCGAAAATTAATTTTCCTTTTTTTTTATTAAATGAACTTATTTTATACTTAGTACGACTAAATTTGGTATTTCAATTTAAAAAAGCTTAAAACACGTTTCCAGGGTTGGAAAACTTTAACTTTTTTTTATACAAAAGTGACTTACTAAAGCAAATTTTTCCTTTTTCTCTATAAATTAAAGATATCTTACATTCTTAAAAGAAAGAGATTAGTATAAGAAATCAGAAAAATCAAAAAGTATGATTTCAGGGTTGGAAAACCAACACTTTTTGTGATATAAAAAATTAGCTACCGAAAACTAATATTTATTTTTTTATAAAATGAATTTATTTTATACTTCAGTACGAAAATATTTGGTATTTCAAAATAAAAAAGTTTAAAACACGTTTCCAGGGTTGGAAAACTTTAACTTTTTTTTTATACAAAAGTGACTTACTAAAGCAAATTTTTCCTTTTTCTCTATAAATTAAAAATAGCTTACATTCTTAAAAGAAAGAGATTAGTATAAGAAATCAGAAAAATCAAAAAGTATGATTTCAGGGTTGGAAAACCCACACTTTTTGTGATATAAAAACTAATATTTATTTTTTTTATAAAATGAACTTATTTTATACTTCAGTACGAAAATATTTGGTATTTCAAAATAAAAAAGTCAAAAAATTAAAAACACGATCCCAGGGTTGGAAAACTTTAACTTTTTTTGTACAAAAGTAACTTACTAAAACAAATTTTTCCTTTTTTTATGAATTAAACATTTCTTAAATTAAAAAAAAATTCGCTTGTTTTTATGGTTAAGCAATTGTCTATATGCATTTCGTTCCCGCTTGTGGAACTCGTCAGTAGTCTTCAACCCAAAAAAAGTTTTGAGTTCAGTTAACAAACTCCGTATGTTTATAGTAAGACTCTTAATACTATATTGAGAATGACAATATACAAACATAATAAGTTTGAAAACCGTAAACAAGAATCTATACAAAACAAGCATCTTTATTCAACTGCGCATCTATTTTATTTTCCACCACCTTAAATTCTTAAAAGAAAGAGATTGGTGTAAGAAATCAGAAAAATCAAAAAGGATGATTTCAGGGTTGGGAAACTTACACTTTTTGTGATATAGGGTGTTTTTTTCAGGGGTATAGAACTTTTAATTGAAATAAAACACAAGAAAATCGTTTTAATGTCCATCAATTTGGATTTATTGGAAGGATAATTTTATGCCATTAATGTTTAAATATGATTTCAGGCATGTGGCCGCCGCGGCTGGCTCGAATAAAGCCAATTCTACAGGTCCAATTTTCAACCACTTTTTCGAGCATATGGGGCCGTATGTTGGCAATAACGCCACGAATGTTGGCTTCCAAGTCCCCTAACGTTTCTGGTTTGTTGGCGTAGACGAGCGACTTCACATATCCCCAAAGAAAATAATCCAATGGTGTCAAATCACACGATCTTGGTGGCCAATTGACAGGTCCATTCCGCGAAATTATGCGCTTATCGAATGTTTCCTTCAATAAATCGATTGTGACGTGCGCTGTGTGGCATGTAGCGCCGTCTTGTTGGAACCACAACTCATCCACATTCATGCCATCCAATTCGGGAACAAAATAGTCGGTTAGTCGGCTCCAATTGCTGTGCACGGTGGCGAATCGATTCATTCGGGTCCTCTTCAACACTTTGCTCTACAGCGGCAATTGTTTCTTTGGTGCGCACTGTTCGACGTCTCTGCGGATGCGTATTATCACATAGAGTAAACGTAGTGCGAAAACGATCCATGGTTAACCGAATTAATTGCTCTGATGGACGATTATGTCGACCATAAAATGGACGGAGCTTGCGGTAAACTTCGCGAACTGAACCATTATTTTCGAAATAAATTTGCACGATTTGCAAGCGTTGTTCTTTTGTCAACCTGTTCATGATGAAATGGCAAACCAAACTAAATATTAATCATTTGACAGCTGACAAAATGGCCGCCAGTTAAAAAAGTGATGTCAACTTAAAGTTCTATACCTCAATAAAAAACACCCTTTATATAAAAGTAACTAAGTCTAATTAATTTTTATCTTTTCCTTTATAAATTATATATATTTTACGTTTTGAAAAGAAAAGTTTGGTATAGAAAATTATAAAAATAGAAACCACAGCTTCAGAGCTGGAAACTTTGAACTTTTTTTTCTGGATATTAAAGTAACTAAATAAAACATTTGTTTTGAATTGCCTTTTTTCTTTTTTCACTTAACGCACTTTTTATATTTTTTTAAGAACTACTATATTGATATAAAGAATCAGAAAAATCTAATATGATGATTCTAGGGTTTGAAAATTAATTTTTTTTTTTTGTACGTAAAAGTAACTAGGTCAAATTGTTTTTTTCTTTGTGTTTATACCTTATGTATGTGCTTATGTACATATATCTATACTAAATAAACGCACTTTGGTAAAGGGTATATAAGATTCAGCACAGCCGAATATAGCACTCTTACTTGTTTATTTTATCATGGCAAATTTAGTTTGTAAGTAATTGTGAGATGACGACAGTAGTAAATTTTGTACTTCTGAGAACAAATTTTCGAAAATAAATGAAAATGTAATTTATGTGGAAAAATTATTTTGCGTAAAGATAAATGTACTAGCGGCACCATTCGACACTTGGGCAATATTCATCAAATTGTAATAGAAGCCCCAAAATCATAAAACAAAAAAAAAATTTTTAAAAGACATACACCATTGAAAAAATATCATAGGAATAAGAAAGAAGACTTAAATGTTTTATGTCGTATACATACGAGGGTGAATCATTAACTCAGTGACTTTTTGCATTTCCCACCTCTTGATTGAAATGGCAACACTGCTCCTGTCAAGAGACAACTGTCAGTTGAATCCTGTCTAAATTTGAACAAGCTGTGTCATTTAGTTTGTGTTTGGCAGCCGTTGGTAACAGACCACCAGCCTTTTGAGAAGGAAATGGAAATATTTGAATTTCGTGTGCTCATTAAACATTACTTTTTGCAAAAAAAAACCGTCAATCAAACCAAGGAAAAGCTCGAGACTCTTCACCATCGATTTCAATGGTAAAAAATTGGTTCACTGACTTTCGTTGTGGTCGCACAAGTACAAATGACGCTGAACATTCTGGACGGCCATAAATGTTTAACGGTCCGAAAATGTTGAAAAAATCCATGATATGGTGTTGGCCGATCGAAGAGTAAAAGTGCGTGAGATTGTTGATGCCATATGGCAGTGTGGTTTCGCGTTTGCTCTCAATTGACCATAAACGTCAACGTGCGACAACTTCAAAGGATTGTCTGGAGTTGTTTAACCGCAATCCGAATGACTTTTTGAGCCGTTTTGTAACTGTGGATGAAACAGGGATCAATTACTGTACTCCGGAGACCAAGCAGCTGGGTGAACCTGGTCCAAAGAAGGCCAAGGTGAGTTTGTCGGCCAATAAGGTGATGACAACAGTTTTCTGGGATGCACGCGGAATAATCCACATTGATTACCTTCAAAAGGGAAAAACAATAAACGGCGAATATTATACCAACTTATTAGACCGATTTAATGAGGATTTAAAAAGAAAACGACTCCATATGGCCAAGAAAAAAGCTATTTTTCATCAAGATAATGCTCAAGTGCAGTCTCAATGGCAAAACTCTATGGATTGGGCTACGAATTAGTACCCCATCCGCCATATTCTCCAGATTTATCCCCCATTGAATACTTCCGATTTCCAAACCTAACGAAATGGCTCGGTGGAGAGAGATTTAGCTCCAGGGATGAAATTATTTCCTATTTTAAGGAAATAAAATAAAAAAACTGAAAAATAAAATAAAACAACTAAGAGTGCTATATTCGGCTGTGCCGAATCTTATATACCCTTTACCAAAGTGCTTTTATGTAGTATAGAGATACATACATAAGCACATATATAAAGTATAAACCAAAAGAAAAAAATAATTTGACCTTGTTACTTTTATGTACAAAAAAAATTAATTTTCAAACACTAAATTCATCATTTTAGATTTTTCTGATTCCTTATACCATTCTTGTAGTTCTTAAAAAAATGTTAAGTCGAAAAAGAAAATTAAAAAAATGTTTTATTTATTTACTTTAATATCCAGAAAAAAAGTTCAAAGTTTCCAGCTCTGGAGCTGTGATTCTTATTTTTATAATCTTCTACACAAAACTGTTCTTTCCAAAACGTAAAATATATACAATTTATAAAGGAAGAGATAAACATTAATTGGACTTAGTTACTTTTATGTATCACAAAAACTGTAAGTTTTCCAACCCTGGAATCATTATTTTTGATTTTTCTGATTTCTTACACCAATCCCTTTCTTTTAAGAATTTAGGATATGTTAAATTTATAGAAAAAAAAAATGAAAAATTTGTTTTAGTACTTTTTTACAAAAAAAAGTTAAAGTTTTACAATCCTGGAATCGTCTTTTTAATTTTTTTAATTGTTTTTTTTTTTATTTGAAATACCAATTTTAGTTTTATTTATATCACAAATAGTGTAAGTTTCCCAACCCTGGAATCCTCCGTTTTGATTTTTCTGATTTCTTATACCAATCTTTTTTTTAAGAATGTAAGACGTGTTTAATTTATAGTAAAAAAGGAAAAATTTGTTTTTGTAAGTTAGTTTTCTATAGAAAATAAAGTTTTTCAACCCTGGAAGCGTCGTTTTAATTTTTGTTTTAATTTGAAATACTAAATTCATTCGTACTGAAGTATAAAATAAGTTTATTTTATAAAAAAAAATTAGTTTTCGGCAGCTAATTTTTTATATCACAAAAAGTGTGGGTCTTCCAAACCTGAAATCATACTTTTTGATTTTTATGATTTCTCATACTAATCTCTTTCTTTTAAGAATATAAGATATCTTTAATTTATAGAGAAAAAAGAAAAATTTGCTTTAGTAAGTTATTTCTGTATAAAAGAAAGTAAAGTTTTACAACACTGGAAACGTGTTTTAAATTTTTTTAAATTGAAATACCAATTTTATTTGTACTATAGCATAAAATAAGATTATTTATTTAAAAAAAATTAAAATAAGTTTTCGGTAGTTAATTTTTTATATCACAAAAAGAGTAAATTTTCCAACCTTGGAATCATCCCTTTTAATTTTTCTGATTTCTTACACCAATCTCTTTCTTTTAAGAATACAAGATATGTTTAATTTATAGAAAAAAAGGAAAAATTTGTTTTAGTAAATTTCTTTTGTATAAACAAAGTTTAAGTTTTCCAACCCTGGAAACATCTTTTTAATTTTTTGAAGTTTAATTTTTAATATGAAATATCAATTTTATTCGTACTGAAACATTAAATAAGTTTATTTATTAAAAAATAAATAAAAATTAATTTTCGGTAGTTAATTTTTTATATCACAAAAATTTCATTTTCCCAACCCTGGAATCGTCCCTTTTAATTATTCTGATTTCGTACACCAATCTTTTTCTTTTAAGAATATAAGATATGTTGAATTTATAGAAACAAAGAAAAATTTTGTTTTAGTAAGTTGCTTTTGTATAAGAAAAATACTTAAAGTTTTCCAGCCCTGGAAACGTCTTTTTAAATTTTTTATTATATTTTTTTTTATTTGAAAACCCAATTTTATTCGTGGTGAAGTATAAAATAAGTTCATTTAATAAAAATAAATAAAAAATTAGTTTAAGGTAGTTAATTTTAAACTTCACAAACATTTTACGTTTTCCAACCCTGGAATCATCCTTTTTGTTTTTCTGATTTCTGACATCAATTTTTTTTTTAAGAACATAAGATATGTTTAATTTATAGAAAAAAAAGGAAAAATTTGTTTTAGTAGGTTGCTTTTGTATAAGAAAAAAAGTTCAAGTTTTCCAACCCTGGTAACGTCTTTTTAATTTTTTTAATTTTTTTTAATTTTTCTAATTAGAAATACTAATTTTATTCATACTGAAGTACAAAATGAGTTTATTTAATAAAAAAATAACAATAACTACTTTTCGGTAGTTATTTTCTATGGCAAAATGAAGTTTAAATCTCCCAGCTCTGAAACCGATTTTCAATACCAATTTTACTTATACCATTTCTGACACACCAGTCCAAGAACGAAGTCTCTAGCTTTTCTGGGAGCTTCGGAAAACCGATTTCACGTACAGACAGACGGACATCGCTTATTCGTCTTCCCTATGAATAAGGATCTAGAATATATGTACTTTATGGCTCTCTTATTAATATTCTGGAAATTGCAAACGGAATGACAAACCTATATATACCCTTTTACCATTTTTTGGTAAAGGGTATATAAAATGTGTTTCGTTCAAAAAGTCACGGACGTATTGATCTGCCTCAGTATAATGACTTTTTTTGAAATCGCTGTACTGTGTACTAGCGTCAATGTGTGTGATTTCTGATATTTTTTGCTTTGTGTCATTTCAATGCATATAAAAATCATAATGTGAACGGTGTTGCGCAAATTTTGAAAATTTTACCACAAAAAGACAACAATATAAATGCCAAATGTATACTCAGCATTAGTTTCTTAACTAGTCACAAATGATGCCTTTTGTTTAAGAGCTTTTAACAAAAGCTAATATTATTTTAATCTCTGAAACTAAGAAACCTTTATTTGTCAAAACAAATAAAAAACTCATAAAAGTAAGAACAGAAATGCGTAAGGATACAAAAGACCCAGATTTTTTTAGTAAATATAAAAAATATTTGTTCCCAGAAGTGTTGCCTGACAGGCTTTTTGATTGGATTCCAAAAAAGCAGCAAGTCCTATTGTTGAAAGATATGATGAAAAATTTTCAACTAAGGAAATTTTGAATACAACAACTAGAAGAAATAAATTATTTTCGTTTAACCCTTATGTTAATGGCAAAAATAAACACCTTTAACAGCATTTCAAGGTACCCGGGTACGTATAAGGAAATAGTATTGGAAACTAAAACTTTTTGTCGAAAATAAAAAGAAAAACACGAGAAGAAAAACACGTAAAGCTTCCACTAGATGTTCGGAACCCATTTGTAATGAACAATGAACAAAATCTCTAAATTGTTCGCGAAGCGATCATTGGAAGCTTATTTGTAGCTTAAGCTATGTACAGACGGTTGTCAGTCGCCAGTAAAATGTGCTCTAAATTTCTTACAACCGTGTGAACTGACAATTTTTGTTAGACGTCGGTGCCAGAAAAAGCATTGTCAGTCCATTGCAAGACTAGCAGCTGACAAAAAATTGCCAGACATCTTACAATCATGTGAACACATTGTAAAGTTATTGCCAGATATTTGTCAGACATTTTAATATTGTCAGATGTGCGAAGTTTATGCATCTGACAATGGCTTCACTGTAAGAGAATTCTTTCTATGGGCAACACTGCACACGCTTTATTTTAAAGAAAAAATTTATAATAAAATATATGCAGATAAAATCACTGCAATTGCTTCTTTATGGTCCATAATAATTTATACTTTAACTTTTAACATTTAAAAAAAACACAAACGATAAATATTTAACAATTTCTAACAAATGATTTAAGTCTGGCAACTCATAACAACAGATCTAACAATTTGTGTATATGACAACCGTGTGAACTGACAATTTTTCTACTGACGATTTTGTCAGATGAATTTATTGTCATACAACCGTCTCGCAATAAATTGTAAGATTTTCTGACATCCGTGTGAACTGACAAGAAATATTGTGCTGCAATTTTCGATTGCCAGTACATTGTCAGCACATTACCAGATCTGACAATATTGTAAGATCTGACAATCGTCTGTAAATAGCTTTAGTATTTATTTTTTGCGATTGTATATGAAAAAATATATGTTTTTTGCTTGTTTTTCTTTCACAAAATAAAATTTTTAATCTAAAATATTAATAACGACTTCCTTTAATCATTTCACTAAAAATATACATGCAATAATCGTATTTCAAAATAATGTTTAAGCTATAAAATAATGATAATTTAAAATTTACTAAAAGTCAGGAGTTCTCAAGAAGTTTCAAACATGTGGGCCATCTGTTTCTATAAAAAAAATTAAGCTGAAAACGCCGGGTGCCTTGACATTCACATAAGGGTTAAGGAAATTTTAAATACAACAACTAGAAGAAATAAATTATTTTCGTTTAAAGCCTTGTGCCGAGTTCTTACGGAATTTCAGAATTTTTTAAATGTGTTGCCTCTCTTAGGGATGTTATAAATATAAATGGAGACTTTTCAGTCAGCTGAAAGAACAAATTAATGTTCAAACAATTGTTTGAATAATAATTTTTAATTTATAAACGGTGATAACACTGCAATATTATGAAAAGAGTTTCAAAAAAATTTCAAACCTTTATCATTGCAATCAGCCGTATACGGCCGTATTAAACATTAAAATAAAAAAATTTAATTCAGTCTTTCTCTCTCGTATAATATTTTAAAAATGTAGTTGCAGTATTTTGCATTTCAGCTAACGATATGAATTTATGCATTATTATTATTGTATAAATAACTAAAAAAACGCTATTTAATAGATATCTTGAATTATTATTTGTTTTTTTTTATAAAAAAATTAAACTAGATAATAATTTTTATAGTTGAAAAATCATTTCTGTTTTCCCGAGAAATGAAAAAGTTCGGCAAAAGAAAAATTCTAATTATTTTCCAAGTCTAGCGATGTTCTACTTAAAGGATTTCTAAGACCAAAAATTTTTTTATACAATATATCTTACAATTTGAATAATCATTTACTCATGCATTTATCAATTAATTGAAATGCTTGCGTTAACACTCGTCGGATATCAAGTACTCAAAGGGAATATTTCATTTCAAATGATAATTTTTGTAGCTTTTTTTCAATTGCATTCTGTTCATTCATTTGAACATTTTCGTTTTGTTTGTATCATTTGATTTTGCTTTCATCATTTACTGTTTGCTTTTTTCCAGTCCTTGTTGTTACAATTGAAAAAAAAAATCACGAAAACATGAGTAAAATATTGATCACTTTTTTATCCATATTTATTCATTCGTTTGAAAAGTAATTTCTTTCTTTCATTCTTTTGCTAAGTTTTGCCTTTTTGATGTATTTTTTGTGTATTATTGTTATTGTTTCTAGTCATTGTTGTAGTTGTTTGTTATTTTTTTTTTATTTAAAAAAAAATTGTAATCGTAAATGATGACTTCTCTTTGTAGTCGATTTCGATTTGAAATGGAAATTCTCACTTCAGTTGTATTGTGAGAAATGAAAATAAATAAAAAGTAAACTGGATTCAAAAGTTGCATTAGAACGCCTTTTTTACGTTTCGTATGCTTGCGTTCTTGTTGCATTTTTCTAAATGAATTGTTGCTTTTTTTTTTTCATTTAGAAAGACTTGTTTACGAAATAACTATTTGCGAGGAAGGGTGTTTGAAGGTAAAATGGAGCCTCTCCATTTGTGCCGGGATACATATAAATGCCTAGTTGTGGGTTTCATATTCATTCATTAGCTTAACCTTATACATATCTATAAAAAATTCAGTAATTAGTTTTCTTTACTTACCTTAGACAAAAAGAAACCACACAAAAATATTCACTTGATCTAGGCGCACGGTAGTGCGCCAGGCCAAGTTCTGGCCAATGCACGCAGTGTGTATATTTACACGAAGCCTTTCGAGCTGTTTTTACCCCCTCCTAACTTTGTTCCCCGCAATCGTAAAATTATAGAATTTAAACCATAATTAGAATAAATTCATATAACCTCACATGCGAAGTTTGAAAGTCTTACAATGAAAGCTTCCAGAGATATAGAGGTGCAAAAAGTGCATATTTTAAGACATACTCACTGACCACTGACACACTCATCAAATTGATGAAGCACTTCCGTTATCACTAGAGAGCTAAGATTTAGTACACGAGTAGATCTAGGTGAGCAATGAACCGGAAAAATCTGAAAACACGTAAATTTTATCCAGGGGGCGGGGCTACGCCCATAAAAATTTAAATTTGTGATAGTGAGCTGAAATTTGATACATAGCTAGGTCTAGATGAGCACTAAAATAAAAAAATCTGAAAACCCGGAAATTTTGGCCAGGAGGGCGGGTCTACGCCCATAAAAGTCAGAATTAAAAAAGCTAATATAAGGCGCTTAAAAGAAGCTGTTTTATTGAAATTTCGCATGAATACTGCGATAATGCTATAAATTTTTTGTTAAAAAAGTGCGTGGTGACACGCCCATATAATTTAAACCCCATTTTGGTGTACTACGGTTCAGCATATTAGATACACTATTTATGTGGGTATTATTATCCGTTTGCAACGAAACTTGACACGAATAATAAGCACTAGTCGAAAAAATTAAGTTTGGAAAAGTGGGCGGGGTTACGCCCATAAATATTAAAAACTAAAAGTTGCGCTAAGGAGTTGAAATTTGATATACAAGTAGGTCTAAGTGAGAAACAAACTAAAAAAATCTGAAAACCCATAAAAGTTTATCAGAATGGGCGCGGCCACGCTAATATTGTTTGGTACTAAAACCTTAATATACAGCTTTTAACTCAAACTAATTTATTGAAACCTTGCTTTTGCGTTGCACGTATACAATACTTTAAACTATCACCTTAAAAAGTGGGCGTGATCACTCCTATAAAATGTTAGCCTTGTGTTTAATCTACTTCAGTCTAGCATATTTTACTAGCAAATTAGCATGAGTTGTAAGCGCTGCTCACAACAAAATTGTGAGTTGAAAATAGTGGGAGGGAAAGTGCTCATAAAATTTGATTCTCGCTAGAGAGATGAAATTTTATACATAAGTAAGTGTAGAGTAAGCCAATAGGAAAATCTTAAAACCAAGAAGTTTTTTCCGCGCCCTTAAAACTCCAATTCGCAGTAGAAAGCTGAAATTAGATACACAAATAAATCTAGATCAGAGATCACTAAGATAAATCTAAAAAACCTGAATTTTCAACCAGAGGGCGGTAACAACTTTAAATTCAAAATTAAGATAAATTTTATTGAATAAAGCCTTTCATACACATTGCACTTATCCAAAATAAAAATTTAATTTTTTAAAAAGTAGCCGTGACTTCACCCATAAATCTTAGCATTTTCTTTTAGATACTTTGGCTTAGCAGTTTTTAATTTAATGCTCAGGTATTTCTTATTAACTTTTAATACCAAATTTAGCATGAACCATAAACAAGGCCCATAAAAATTGTACGTAATATTATACTATAGAGAGCTGACATTTTGTAGACAAATAGTAATTGATTTCCTCAATCAGAAAATCTAAAAATTAAAGCAACAGCTAAGCTACCCTTTTGAAACTTTGCATGCACATTGGGCATATCCTTTTAATATATGTACTTCGGCTAATCAGACTTTAATATGTAAATTTATTGAAAAAAAGACGGGATTACGTCCATTAAAATTTACGCTGTATTTAACATGTTTCTTTCCAAAGGACTCTTACCAAATTGCGTACACACTAGCGACCCGTTGTAATGACACAATAGTCAATTTTTAAGGTCAACAATCCGACACCCATCACGCTCTAACCCATTATTTTATGCAACTATGCCATTTTCAACTGGCACAGCGATCATTAATAGAAATAAGATGCACTAGAAATGTTAAGTTTTAAAAGTGTTATTATAGAAAATTTTTAAAAAAGTAGTCAGATCCTATCCAAAATTTCGGCCATTAAAGGTAGTGAGATATAAATTTTGACCAAGTTCTTGTTTGGCACAATACCTAATGCAGAAATATGCTATGCGCTCGTTATATAAATTTGTAATCATAAGGGTGTCATATAATTTCTAGATAGTCTGTTTACTTGGCAATATTTTTACCTCTCTAAATAGTGCGTATTTGTTTATATCTTTCTATTGGAAAAAATGTCAAGTAAACAGACTATCTAGAAATTATATGACACCCTTACGATCACAAATTTATATAACGCATAGCATATTTCTGTATTAGGTATTATGCCAAACAAGAACTTGGTCAAAATTTATATCTCACTACTTTTAATGGACGAAATTTTGGATAAGAACTTAGCCTTTTTTCACATTTATGTTTTTGTGAGGATTGTCCTTACGTTACACTGTGTGTTGTACTTTTTTAAGTCATGGAAATATAACCATATACGGAAACCACCACGTGATAAAAGACCAAAAAAAAGACCCGTGTCTCCCAGTTTTGCCCCAAGTAGTGTTTTTCATACGGGATTTCCCGGGAAAACTTCTCTGAGATACCGCACATTTTCCGGGAAAGAAATCCCGGGAAATTTTGTGCTGGTGCTCCCAGGATTTTTTTTTATTTCATTATGGCAACTTTAGTTTGTATGTTCACATTCCTTGATGAGTGTCGTTATTCACTTTATGAATACGATGGTGCAAGAATAAGTTGATGGCACTAGCACACTAGCTAAAACTATACAACAACTAAGGCCCAGTTTACAGCTGGCACACATGTGTTCTGACACTTAGAGACCTTCTTTGCCAAAAGCGGAAGCGATGTTCAAATATTAATACTACAACAATTCATAAAAGTAAAAACAGAAATGCGCAAGGAAATAAAAGAAATCTTACAAAATAATTACAGATTTTCTTTGGTAAAAAAAACGATTCTCTCAATGCTTATTCTTTACTAAAGTCACATTTCCAGAGAAATATTTTGTAAATTTTTTTTTAATAATATAATTTGTTTTTTTGCGTTATATCAATGCATTTGGCTTTGTATTTACATATAATGTTGGTATTTATGTATTACTATTATATAAAGAGCTCAAATGGTATTAATTTTTCGGCTAATGTGTTTATAAAACGTTATTATTTAATCAATCTCATGAATTATAACTTGTTTTTTGTTGAAATAGATTAAATTAAAAATACCTTGTAAAGTTTTGCATTGGGCGGAAGTTCCCGGAAATTCCCGGGAAACCGAAAAGTCGTTTCCGCCTTACCGGGAAATGAAAAAGTCCGGGAAAAGAAAAACTCTAGCCCCAAGTCATCTACTTTTTTTTATGGGCCCATTTTTTTCATTTTCTCAGGCTCATATCTTGTATAGTTGTAGATCTTGTCATAAAGACCAAAAGCTGTTAACATACAAAATAAAAAAAAACTTCATCTTCAAGATCAATATTGCAAAAAAATTTTAATAATTCTATTTTTGTTATCATATTTCCCCTGTTCAGGTTCCTATGTAGCAAACCGTTCAAAATTCAAGGAAACAATCAACTAGAAAAATATACCCTAAATCTCAATAAACAACTTTCTAGAACATATAAACTTCCTAGAAATAATTTTTAAGACCGTTTAGGTAGCGCTTAGGTAGGCCCAAAAGTGAAAAATTTCCAAGCAATTGAAAGTAAAAATATATTAACTACAAATAACACAAAAATTTTCTAGACTGGTCAGTACAAGATTTATTTTTCGTATAATTGCATTAATGACTTGTAAAATATTGTTTTTTTTGATGGCGTTCGAAAAGAGAAATTTTAAAAACTTTTTTTTTATGTAAAGCACAACATTTTTGAAACTAGAGGGGCTAAAAAAGTAATAAACCTATTTTCGTAATAAGCGAACAAAAATAAATGAAGATTAGATACTAGGAAAAATTTATAATCAAAACAAATAATATTGCTATATTCGGCTGTGCCGAATCTTATATACACTTCACCAAAGTGCGTATATAAAGTATGGAGATACATTCAAAAGCACATCCATACATATGCATATGTTTCGTGAAATAATTTATAATTTTTTGCTCTAGTGCAATTTTTAGTAAGTGACCTCTCTCTCAGTATTTTTCGATTAAATATTTTTTTTTTCGATATTAGCAATAAGTTGAATATTTTATTCTACACTCTGTATTTAAGAAACATTTTACATTCACCCTTATTCCAGTTGTCAAAAACGACGTCACGTCACACAATATCAAAAAATCAAATTAAAAAAATAGTTTTATTTAGTAACTTTAACATCCGGAAAAAATTCAAAGTTTCCAGCTCTAAAGCTAAGGTTTTATTTTTTATAATTTTGTACACCAATTTTTTTTCCAAAACGTAATATATATATAATTTATAAAGAAAAAGAAAAAAATTAATTAGACCTAGTTATATGGTATATAAAATACCACAAAAACTGTAAGTTTTCCAACCCTGGAATCATCCTTTTTGATCTTTCTGCTTTCTTACACCAATCTATTTTTTTTTAAGAATATAAGATATGTTTAATTTAAAGAGAAAAAGAAAACAAGTGCGAGCGCTATATTCGGCTGTGCCGAATCTTATATACCCTTTACCAAAGTATAGAGATACATACATAAGCACATATGTAGTTACTTCTATGTACAAAGAAAAAAATAATAATTTTCAAACCCTATAATCATAATTTTAGATTTTTCTGATTAATAATACCAATCTAGTAGTTCTTAAAAAAATATATAAAGTGTGTTAAGTGAAAAAAAGGAAATTAAAAAAAATGTTTTATTTAGTTACTTTATTGTCCAGAAAAAAATCATAGTTTCCAGCTCTGGAGCTGTGGTTTTTATTTTTATAATTTTCTATACCAAACTTTTCTTTCCAAAACGTAAAATATATATATAATTTATAAAGGAAAGTATAAGAATTAATTAGACTTAGTTACTTTTATATATCAAAAAGGTGTCAGTGTCCCAAGCGTGAACTCATCCTTTTTGATTTTCTGATTTCTTACACCAATCTCTTTCTTTTAAGAATTTAAGAAATGTTTAATTTATAGAAAAAAGGAAAAATTTGCTTTAGTAAGTTACTTTTGTACAAAAAGAGTTAAAGTTTTCCAACCCTGGAATCGTCTTTTTAATTTTTTAATGGTTTTTTTTTATTTGAAATACTAATTTTATTCGTTATCAAGCATAAAATAAGTTTATTTAATAAAAATAGATAAAAATTAGTTTTCGGTAGCTAATTTTTTATATCACAAAGAGCGCAAGTTTCCCAACCCTGGAATCCTCCTTTTCGATCTTTTTTTTTGATTTCTTACACCATTTTTTTTTTAAGAATATGAGATATGTTTAATTTATAGTAAAAAAGAAAAAATTTGTTTAGTAAGTTACTTTTCTATAAAAAAGTTAAGGTTTTCCAACCCTGGAAACGTCGTTTTAATTTTTTAAATTTTTTTTTTATTTTGAAATACCAAATTCATTCGTACTGAAGTATAAAATAATTTTATTTATTTAAAAAAAATTAAAATTAGTTTTCGGTAGTTAATTTTTTATGACACAAAAAGAGTGAGTTTCCCAACCCTGGAATCATCCTTTTTGATTTTTCTGATTTCTTGTACCAATATTTTTCTTTTAAGAGTATAAAATATGTTTAATTTATAAAGAAAAGGAAAAATTTCTTTTAGTAAGTTACTTTTGTATTAGAAAAAAGTTAAAGTTTTCCACCCCTGGAAACGTCTTTGTAAATTTTTTAATTTTTTTTTTATTTGAAATACCAATTTTATTCATGGTGAAGTATAAAATAAGTTTATTTAATAAAAATAAATAAAAAATTAGTTTACGGTAGTTAATTTTATATATCACAAAAATCGTAGGTTTTCCAACCCTGGAATCATCCGTTTTGTTTTTCTGATTTCCTTCATCAATCTCCTTCTTTTAAGAACATTACACATGTTTTGTTTATAGAAAAAAAGGAAAAATTTGTTTTAGTAAGTTACTTTTGCATAACAAAAAAAGTTAAGGTTTTCCAACCCTGGAAACGTCTTTTTAATTTTTTTTATTTGTTTTTAATTTTTTGTTAATTATTTTTTAGTTAGAAATACCAATTTACTGAAGTATAAAATAAGTTTATTTAATAAAAAATTATTAAAAATTAAATTTCGGTAGTTATTTTGTATGGCAAAATGAAGCTTAAGTCTCTCAGCTCTGAAACCGTCTACTCGATTTTGCTGGTTTTCAGCACCAATCTTATTTTGACTATTTCTGACCCACCAGTCCAAGAACGAAGTCTCTAGCTTTTCTGGGAGCTTCGGAAAACCGATTTCACGTACAGAAAGACATACAGACGGACGTCGCTTATTCGTCTTCCCTATGCATAAGGATCCAGAATATATATACTTTATGGCTCGCTTATTAATATTCTGGAAATTACAAACGGAATGACAAATCTATATATACCCTTTTACCATTGTTTAGTAAAGGGTATAAAAATTTGTTTTAGTAAGTTACTTTTGTATAAGAAGAAAAGTTAAAGTTTTCCAACCCTGAAAAATAACAATTTTATTTTTATTCGTACTGAAGCATAAAATAAGTTTATTTAATAAAAAAATAACAAAAATTAGTTTTCGGTAGTTACTTCAGTATGGCAAAATAAAGTTTGTGTTTTCCAGCTCTGATATCGTCTGCTCGATTTTGCTTATTTGCAACACCAATTCTTTTCGGACTATTTCTGATACACCAGTTCAGGGTCGAAGTCTCTAGCTTTTTTGGGAGCTTCGGAAAACCAATTTCACGTACAGACAGATGGACAGACGGACAGACGGATATCGCTTATTCGTCTTCCCTATGTATAAGGATCCAGAATATATATACTTTATGGCTCTCTTATTAATAGTGTGAAGATTACAAATGGAATGACAAACCTATATATACCCTTTTATCATTTTTTGGTAAAGGGTATAAAAATATTTTTTTTGTGAATGGCGTTCGAAAAGAAAAATTTAGAGTATTTTTTTGTAATGCACAATATCTCTGAAACTAGAGGGCCTAGAAAAGTAATAAATCTATTTTCGTAATCAGCAAACAAAAATGCATGAAGATTATTTAATTAAAAAGAAATATAATCCAAAAAAGTTAACGGACTAGCTAAGAACACGCGACTTTTAATATCCTTACAATGACAGTAAGATATTCTGATATATCCACCAATGTGACTCTATCTACATGAAAGAGATTCTGGTGTAGATTAATAATTCAGAAAGTATTTTTAAGTTTGGAGGATACGTGAAATAATAACAGAATAATACAAAAAATGTTGTAAATTATGCAAATGCTAAATGTCACTATATCTTTAAAACTAGAGCTTATAGGGAGAAACTAATGACGCCATCGCAATAAGGAGATAAAAGTACATAAGGATCGGCCATTTTGATTCAAACATCAAAACCACTGTTGTGCAGTAGTATTATTGTTGGAGATTTAATTATTTAAATAACTTCTAATTAAATTTACATGCATGTTTAGAGGACCTAAAATTTAAAACACACTCATGCTATCGAAAAATAAATAAGAAATTAACTTAATTTATAAACGAAATGAAATAAATAAAACATTCCTCATTAAGTTAAATGACCTCGACTTTTGAAAATATAATAATGTCTAGTTTTTCATTCATTTAGTTCTAATTTTCAAGCGTGATATTATCAAATTAGTTGTTTGATGTTTTTTGTTTCTCCAACTTCATGCTAAAATGAATTTTTCCTTTAACTGCTGATGTTGGAAACATCATCCCTCCAGCGGAGAATAAGCCTCCTGCCTTCTGCCACAAACAGCGAATGTTATTGAAAATTAAGGCTTATCTAACAATATTTTTTACGTTTTATTTTAATTGCCACGCATACTAAAGCACACATACATATGTACACACCTAAAGTTTTGTCCTTTTTTTCGAGTCACATATATACATAAATACATACATACAAGTCTTATCTTAATTCGTTTTTATTTTGAATTCATTTATTTATATCTTCTTCATTTTAATATTATTGCCTTTTAGTGGTGGCATTATTAATTAAATGTATCAACATTAATTCATTAATATGAATGTTGGCTAAAAAAACATTTTTATGTCCTTTTTTATGGCCTTAATACATTTGCCATCCTCTTAAAATGTGATAATTTTTAGTTGTTGTTATTTTGACCTTTATTAGCATATAAATTTATTTTTTTTTTAATTTTATGTATTATATGTTGAGTTTTTTTTTTCATTTTGTTTTAATAATCTTATGCGTCATTTTTATTGCTTGTTTTATTTGAAACATTTCATTTTAATTGTGTTCGTTTTTTTTTTTTTTTTTTTTTTTTTTTGATAAGAAGACAAAAATAGGTAACACTTATCGAAAACCCTTTATTTATATGCTTTAGATACTTGGTTATTTCTTTAATAAATGGAATAACCACGTTATATGTACAGTTATTGAATATTGGGAGTGTATAGTGGCCTTATAGAGTCTTTACAATTTATAAAAAACAAGTAAATGCATAATCTTATCATAAAAAATCATGACTGTATACTAGATTTTTGTACCAAAATTGGCCAAATAAAAAGAAACATTAGTTTAATAGTATTAATCTTTCTTATGTATGTTATTAACCTTCATAGGGTCTTTGGGTCAATTTTGACCCATTTCAGGAAAAACTTTGATTTTTTTCTGAAAATTAGTGATTGATCTATGTCATATTTTTTGACATTTATTTAATTTTATATCTGAACAGATATAGTAGGTTTGCGGATATATAAACTTGCCAAAGAAAATTGTATGCAAGATTTTACACTAGAGATCTTCGGGTCAAATTTTACCCGTGTTAAAGTTTGGAAGTGCTGTGTCTAACACGACTGCAGATAATTTTTTTTACATCTTATCGGTTGGAACAATAAACACTGAGATCACAAATCACTTTAGTTCAAACTACACATAAAACTATAAATGAGTAACTACCAGAGATAGTACATGTGTTATTATCGTGCGTATTTATCATTATTTTTGTTTTACCAAAGATAGTACTCGTACCATTCTTATATATATCCCGATAAAAAAGTCTGTGAATCTTCTTAGATTAATATGGTCACTTCTTGCTGCAAATGGGAGGGTAAATATTACTTTTTTGGGTAACAGAAGGGAATCACAAGGGACCCAATTCGGTTTCCAAGTGGTGGTGCGTTAAAGCACCACCCTTCCTAACCTAACCTAACCTTCTTAGTACTTTGCATCATATCTCTAAAGTTAGTAATCGCCAAGACAAGAAACTGCAAATATGATTAGATTACAATAAATAAAAGGGAAGGGTTTATTTGCTGGATAAAGTAAGATTATGTTTTACTTGCAAAAGAAAGACTAATCAATGTTGTCAAGTGGTGGTTAGTAACATGCTAGATATATAAGCTCACAATGCTTTTGTAATATTTACATCAGCTAATAGTGGCTGGAAATAAACTGTTTTGCAAAACGTCGACACTTCTAAGAAAATTTAGGATTGCAGCTTACTATACCTTATATAAAGCACCAAATAACGTTATCAATTTCAGTATTTTCACAGAAGGTTGCACTAAAACTACGTGAGGTAAATGAGTAGCCGTAAACTTCAACTAAATCCAAAGAAAAAATACTTGAACAGGGTAAAAACATAGCCAAAAGAAGTCGTTGCCAATTATGCCTCAACGCAGAAAATAAAACACCATTAGATACTATTATAACTTGCAAAAACTTTATGTGAAAACTGCACTCTGAAACAACTACTTTATGTACAAGTAATATTAAATCGATTTAATATTACATTTTTATGTATCATGTATTAATCTAATTAAATCTATGAAATAATGTTCTCGTTCATTGGCAATAAATGAATCACAAATAAATGAAACCAATACATTATTTTCAATTTGGGTCAAATTTGACACGAAGATCGTTAACGTCAACCATTTTAAAGACCCTTTGAATGTTAAACATATAAAATATTTTTCACTAATAAAGGAAACACTAGTTTTATTACCCTGGATTTCATACGGAATTTCAGGTACTCATACAAACTGTATAAAAAAAATAATTACGGAAATTCAGGCTGATAAATTTCATAAAGGAATTTCAATTTGCTAGTACGGACTTTCAAAGGAAAAGTACACGGAATTTTTAAATTCATTGCCTATCTTAGGGATGTCATATATACATATATATAAGTGGAGACTTTTTTCAGTCAACTGAAACAAAAATTTCATTTCTAATTTTCATCAAATTGTGATTAATTTTTACCCCATAAAATTTGAAACGAATTTGAAATGTATTTTATTTAAAATTTTCCATACAAAATTTTCCTAAAATTAATTTCAAATTCATTTTATTTTTTTTATAAATATGGGGGTTAGTGTTTTTTTCCGCTGGGTTCTTATACAAATAAATACACATACGCGAATACATTACTCTAGTATTTCTCTCGGTGGCCAGATCTGAAGTTAACGCATGCTTTTGTATGTACATATGTATTTACAATCTAGTAGTAAATAGTAAAAAAATATAAAAAGTGTGTGAAAAAAAGTGAAAAAAAGGAAATTAAAAAAAAATATTTTATTTAGTTACTTTAATGTCCAGAAAAAAATCATAGTTTCTGGCTCTGGAGCTGTGGTTTTTATTTTTATAATTTTCTATACCAAACTTTTCTTTCCAAAACGTAATATATATATATATATATATATATATATATATATATATATATATATATATATATATATAATTTATAAAGGAAAAGATAAAAATTAATTAGACTTAGTTAGTGTAAGTGTCCCAACCGTGAACTCATCCTTTTTGATTTTCTGATTTCTTACACCAATCTCTTTCTTTTAAGAATTTAAGAAATGTTTAATTTATAAAAAATGGAAAAATTTGTTTTAGTAAGTTACTTTTGTATAAGAAAAAAAGTTAAAGTTTTCCAACCCTGGAAACATCCTATTAATTTTTTGAAGTTTAATTTTTTATTTGAAATACCAATTTTATTCGTGGTGAAGTATAAAATAAGTTTATTTAATAAAAATAATTAAAAAATTAGTTTATGGTAGTTAATTGTATATATCACAAAAATCGTAGGTTTTCCAACCCTGGAATCATCCTTTTTGTTTTACTGATATCTTACATCAATCTCCTTCTTTTAAGAACATTACATATGTTTAGTTTATAGAAAAAAGGAAAAATTTGTTTTAGTAAGTTACTTTTGCATAACAAAAAAAGTTAAGGTTTTCCAACCCTGAAAACGTCTTTTTAATTTTTTTTTAATTTTTTGTTAATTTTTTTTTTTTTAGTTAGAAATACCATTTTTATTCATACTGAAGTATAAAATAAGTTTATTTATTAAAAAATTATTAAAAACTAGTTTTCGCTAGTTATTTTGTATGGCAAAATGAAGTTTAAGTCTCCCAGCTCTGAAACCGTCTCCTCGATTTTGCTGATTTTCAATACCAATCTTATTTTGACCATTTTGGACCCACCAGTTCAAGAACGAAGTCTCTAGCTTCTCTGCGAGCTACGGAAACCCGTACAGACAGACGGACAGACGGACATCGCTTATTCGTCTTCCCTATGCATAAGGATCCAGAATATACATATGTATATACTTTATGGCTCGCTTATTAATAATCTGGAAATTACAAGCGGAATGACAAACCTATATATACCCTTTTACCATTTTTTGGTAAAGGGTATAAAAAGGTCTTTATTTAGCTAACCATACTTTTTAACTTACTAATGGTTAACATTTTTAGTCAACTTAAATTTTAAACAATTTTACCTTTTGTTAGAGATTAGAATTGGTATCAAACTGTCATCACTTTGGTTGTCAGCCATCATATGTACTTAACACTTTGCTATTGCGCAATATAAAATAAAGACGGCACAGAGTTAACATAAACATGAATTTTATGCTGACATCTTCTCGATAAATTTTGACGAATCTCTGCATCAGCTTTGAGTTATCTAAAAGTTAGTTCAAAACTTCTCGAAGAGATGTTAGTTGTACACAAACAACTCACTAATATCAGAATCAGTTTTGAGTTAGCTTAAAGTTAGTTTAATACTTATCGGTAAGAAGACGACAGTTGTGCAAAAACCAACTGACTCACATCTGTATCATTTATGTGTTAGTTCATGAGCTAGTTGGAAATGGGTTAGAAGAAAGTCACCTATATTTTGAGCTAGCTAATAAAAATCCGACAGAGTAACTAAACTATATCAATTATGTGGGAGTTTTTTTCAAATATTCTTATGATGAAAGTATAAGTGCTTGCCTATTATTTATGTAAATATAAAATATCTGAAACCTTTTAATACACAAAAAGTAAGAACAAAAATAGAATTTGCCTTGGAGATCCTGGAAATTCTCAAAAAAAAAAAATAAATCGCAAAATTCCAAAAATGGGATTTTTCAGTATTCTTCTTATTTTTCGCCGAGCTCAGATAAAATTTTTGGAATTATTTAAAAATATATCTTGTCTTAAGGTGACATAACAATTTTTTTTGGGTACAGCTTTGATTTCGAGCACGGTTTTTTCCCTTAGTGTAGTATATAAGAATCGCATTATTTGTAATTGTGTATAATGAAAAATCGTTGTGAAGATTAATCGTTCTAGCTTATCACACAACCAGCGGCCGTATTCTGTAACTCGCTTAGCTAAAGCTTAATCTCCATCGCTAAAATGCTAAAAAAAATATTAAATATTTTTTTATTTAGCAATGGCGCTAAATCTGTATTCTGTAAGTATAATTGCTTAGCTAATATTTACTATTTTCGTCGCAGCTAATTTGCTATCTCTCGACCATTTCTTTCTTTCTGCTTTGGTGAACTGCTGCAAAAAAGAGACAAACATAATGTGTTGCTTTTTTTACCAATTCAATATAGTGTTACTTTATATTATAGTTTATTTTCCTTAAAAATTCTTAACACTTTTCTTCAATGAGTTTTTAAAATATGTACTAAAATCTTAATTTTAAAAAGTTATTTTAAAAGTTATAATCTAAATTTTTTTAGTTTTTGCCAAAAATGTATTTGAATAACACTTAAGTGGATAATTTACACGTAAATTTTTTCATGACACCACCAAATGCGGAAATTAAAGAAAAAATGTCCGTATATGTCATCACTTTGTTTATTTACATATGTTTGTTTATTCGTTTACTTTATGTACAGAAACAAACAGTGTTTTGGAAAATTTATTAAATGAATAATAACAATAAATATTATTGAAAAAAATTATAATGATTTAAAATATCGAAGAAAATATGAGTGGTTTTTATTTATCAGCGACGTATAATAGAGTTCAGCTTCTCTGATGAGGCGTCCCATTGCTCAGTACGGCTTTTAGCTCCGGCGGAATTCACATATATGAAAAAAGTGAATTTTTTACATTTTATTTGACAAAGTTGAAGATAATTTTTTACCTCCAAATACTGAATGAGTATATATCTTTGTTCTTTCGTCACCTTTTTAGTTATTTTTTTTCATTATACTGTCAAAATTGTTTTAATTTAAAATTTAATTTCAAATTAAAAAATATTTGTATTTTACTTACTTTTTAGCACCTTGAAATTTGCATTGCTAAAAATTTAGTGTTTTCGAGAGCAACAACTACTTATTTGGCGTTAGAGAATACAAAATTTAAACATTTTGGCGATGTTATTAAATGCGGCGAATTAAATTTTTATGAGATTGCCAAATTTAGCAACGCACGTTACAGAATTGCAATCGCAGCCAAAAATCGCTAAATCAACTTTATAGATTTTAAGCGATAGAGATTTAGCTTTAGCGCATTACAGAATACGGCTGCATAATTGCCCGCTATTGTTCAGATACTTTTCTGTGCAAATGAGAAATTATAAAGTGTTATCAAAAGGTTAACTGTTATTGATTTTATCATTTTAAAAACATTGGCGTATAGATATAGTCATAAACAAAGTACGCTTTAAGAGTTTAAAATCAGTATTTTGTATTGCCATACAAAATACTGGTTTTAAACTCTTAAAGTATACTTTGCTTTGACTATGACTATGCGCCATTGTTTTTTGTGGTAATATTCTCTCTTTCGTTACAAAAAATAACTAATCAAATGAAAGTAGTTTTTGTCAAAATTCTTAGAAGTGGTTCCATATATATTTTTATCATGCTTGTGCCTTTATTATTATCCAAATTCTTAGATGAAATGTAAGGCCACAACAAAATTTTCCTTACCTCTTATTCTTAATGCTAAAAATTTCATTTCATTCCGCGTTATATGCACCTTTGCCTTTGCCTTTGCCTTTGCCGTGTCCATATTTGAGAGGGTCTGCTCAATTTCTAAAATTAAGGATTTGAACTAACATGAAAGGCTCCTTAGAACAATGTCATATTCATTCAAGAAACGTCTGCGGATTTCTTATCATTTCATATGCAGGAATATTTTTATTTTTTATTTTTAAGAGAAGTAACACTCGAGCAATACTACTACTGATAATAGGTGTTACCTTCCTTAGGAAATGGATTGTGATAGAGAAGAAAAGTGGTGACGGAAGAGATAAAGGAAAGCTTCATTATTTTACAACTCTGCTTTTTTACATTATAATGCAGAGCGCCTCTGGTGTCAACGAGGAGTATTAAATTTTTTGAAGCTGTGCTTAGTAGCCATTTTTATCCGACTGTGTAAAGCAAAGAAGGGTATTGTGTCTATGTACTAGTATATATGTATGTGTGTTCCTTTGCGGCACTATATAAACCGAACTCGTGAACCGATTTTGATGATTCTTACGTCAATCGATTTGTCTTAATCTTGGGAGTGTCAGTTGTCAAAATTCAATATGGCAGCCAACAGATGAACTATATCAAAATGGGTATCATTCGACAGGTATTTTAAAAGCATCTTTAGGTTTCTCTTATGACTTTTTATTTGGATTGACTATTAAGGATGTTTAACGGTTCAAATTTTGTCTCAGTCGGGTTTTTTTGTATAAATACTTGTATTAGTTATTTTATTTCACCGTTGATTCTACTACACATTGCCGACGAATGAGGGCGGCCTGATGTTCATCACTTAAACTTTCCTACAACATCTGATACAAAGGGACACTAATGTACATCAGAAAAATGTGTGGTGTTATTATTTAATTTAATGGCTGCCGGATACCGGGTTCGAAACCTGGACCTCCAATTTTGTAGTTAACGTGCTAATTACTTCAGCCAACGCCATCCTCAATTGATCAATTATGCTCAAACTTTTAAATTTTTCTTTGCTACCTTTTCATCCTACCAAATTCTATTATTAATTTTCCTACCGTACTGTGCATGTTGAGAAGAACTTTTAAAAAATTTGCGTCTCTTACCTAATTTGTTTAATTAAAAATTTTTGAACACTAGCTTTTTTTATAATTAACACAAATATTTTTGCGGCAACACTGTGCTGTGCTATGCTCGTTAAGCCTGTCAGCACTTGCGGTAATAGTATTGTTAACAAAATAGTTTTGCACATTTTTGTGAAACTTGTACGTGCATGTCATTAAAGCGCAATATTTCTTCATTAATCGCTTAAAAATATAACGAACGACCAGTTTTAAAAACCCAGATCAACTCCCTAAGTTGAATTCATTCCAGTTGTTAAGACGATAAAAAAAAGGAAAACAACAAACGGTGTCTGACCCCTTGCTGTGTGTGTTTTGGCATAAACAAACAATTGTTTTACCACATTTAGACTGTTTTTGTTTACGATCCGTTAAGTGCTAAATGTAGTAACAAGAAATGCCTAATGAATGCAACATTTTTTCTTCGCATATTTTTTTCAAGCAGGTATATTTGGCAAATTCATTAAATATTTTTTGCTTTCGATTGTTTTGTAATTTTGTAAAGGTGATAAATGTTGCAAATTACAAGCCAATATTTTGTTATTTTGTTGCTGTTTTAAAGTTAACAAGATTGTTAATTTCTGATAACAATTTGGCCGTAAAGTAAAATTTTACAAAGGGCTTACGACAAATGTTATTTTTTCTAACCAGGAAGCGCATGAAAAGATGTTACATATAGCGAACGTTTTTATACCTTTTTAATCTTGATGATTTACTAATTTTAAAAAGATATAAATTAAAAATTTTATTACACTGTTTTGTTTCTGTACTAATATATTTTTTAAGTATGTACTAAAAGTTTTATTTTAATCAACCACCTTTTTCTTTAACATAATTTATGGCCTTGAAACAACATTGTTGTGCGGATTTCATTTAAGATCCTTTAACATAAGTACATACTAGACCAAATTATTTTTATACATACATGTTCATATGTGTATCATATCATCAATGCAATTGAATTAAAACTATCCAAGTTTTGTTATATACGAGGGCGGATAAATAAGTTCGTAACTTTTTGAATGAAAAACAGTTTTTTTGCAAAATAAAAATTTATTTTTCAACATAATCCTCTTTTAACGTTTCTCCTTCCAAAAAATGGAATATTTTGAGGTCCTTAAAATTGGTCAATAATTTCATCGTTGGAGCTAAATCTCTTTCCACCGAGCCATTTCTTTAGGTTTGGAAATAGAAAATAGTTACTAGAGGCTAAATCCGGTGAATATGGCGGATGGGGGACCAATTCGTAGACCCATTTATAGAGCTTCGCCATTGAAACTGCACACGTGTGCACTCGGACATGATTAAAAAGAATTTTTTTTGCCGTTTTCTTTTTAAATCCTCATTAAATCGGTCTAATAAGTTGGCATAATATTCGCCGTTTATCTTTTTCCCCTTTTGAAGGTCATCGATGTGGATTATCCCGCGTGCATCCCAAAAAACTGTTGCCATCACCTTATTGGCCGACAAACTCACCTTGGCCTTCTTCGGAGCAGGTGTAGACTGCTGCTTGGTCTCCGGAGTACAGTAATGGATCCATGTTTCATCCACAGTTACAAAACGCCACAAAAACTCATTAATTTTCAACATTTTCGGTTGTACTGAGCTCAATTGGCCGTCCAGAACGTTCAGCGACCACAACAAAAGTCAGTAAACCACTTTTTTTTTACCATTGAAATCGATGGTGCAGAGTCCCCATAGTATTTATTTATCGATCTTTTTCTTGGTTCGACTGACGGTTTTTTTTTCGCAAAAAATAATGTTTAATAAGCACACGAAATTCACTTTTTTCCATTTTGTTGTCAAAAGGCGAGGTAGTCTGTTATCAACGTCTGCCAAACATAAACTAAATGGCACTGCTTGTTCAAATTTAAACAGGAGTCAACTGACAGTTGCCTCTTGACAGGAGCAGTGTTACCATTTCAATCAAGAGGCGGAAAATTCAAAAAGACACTGAGTTAATGATCCACCCTCATATAATATTTACCATTTTCAACTCAATTTTTACACGACTACTGACGCAAGGAAAATTATTAAGCCCAATTACGATTGTCATATTTCGACTACGACCACGATGATTTTGTAGTAGATTAAAGAAAAAATGTTGCAATGTTTTTCAGTTTAGTACCAATTTATCGTAGTCCAAGTCGTAATACGATACTCGTAATATGGTCCATTGTGCTTATCAGCCTAGGTATGTATGTATATATGTATGTCTGTTCCTTTGACGCACTATATAAACCGAAGGCGTGGACCTATTCTTACATCAATCGGTTTGTCTTATTTTTTTACACCAAAAAAAGGTGCAAAACGCCAATGTCCACTTAAAATTTCATTTATTTGATATTTGAAAAACCGCTAACAAAGTATTAACAGCTTTCATTTTAAACATTTGAATGTTTTATATTCAGTGTGTTAATACAACACCGAAAATACAAATAAAAAAAAACTCGTTGTTCCTTTCACTTTAATATACATAAATATGAAACTTTCCATCATTTGTTCACACCCTTAATTAAAAGTGTGCGTGTTTAAGTTGTTACCGCTGTCATTTTAGTTTTTCTTTCTTCTTATATATTTACATATAAAAGTTGAATAATGTTTATATGCATGATAAAATAATTAGTTATTCTTTAACTTTTTTATTGTGATTATGACTAAATGTTTCTGATATGCTTTTTCTTATGTATATTATTTGATTGTCATAATTAAGTACCTTTGAGTGTTTAACCTTGTTTTCCGCAACATATTTCCGCCGGATATAATAATTTACAAGCTGGTGTGAGGTTCTGCCTGAAGTTTGCCCTACGAAGATTTTGCATGAAACAGTTACGTCCAAAAGCACATGCTCTGGCATTTGCATTTGTGGTAAACAGCTTTGAAAGCTCTTAAAAATTGTTCGTGCTTCGTTGCAAAGTAATCAGCAAGCATTGTAGTCCCCGAAATCTGACTGGCTGTTGTGCTCTCGTTGTTGTGAAAGCTCAAAGCTCAAAGGTTAAATGGCTGGGACTTAGCTGACAGCGTTGTCAACTTTTAAATTTCAAAAATTACTGAGACCAACTTTTCGCAAAATTTCGGGTGTAATGGCCATGATATCATTTCGAATGTTGGTTTTTAGTTGGAGTATGGCTCTTGGTCTGTTAACGTACACTCTTTCTTTCAAATATCCCCAAAGAAAGCTGACAGGAAAACTGTGCGCGAAATGGCATATTCAAGCCGTTGCTGGTAGTCTGTCATATGAAATTCTTTCACAAGTTGAACTTTATATGGGAACAAATCTAATGTACGAAAAAATTTCTGCAGCGACCGCCGTGATAGTCCAAGTTGTGTCGAACGCCTCCTTGTTGATGTTGATGGACTATGCTGCACGCTCTCCCGGACACGTTCAATATTTTGACCAGTGTGCACGGTAGGTATTCTTCCGGCACCAGGAAGGGTTCTTACAGACCCATGTTGATGAAAACTTTCACTCAAATGGTTTATTGCTGACGCTGTGGTTGCAATGCGCACATTAAAATGACGACGATATGCACGCTGTGTCAACACAATAGACTGTTGGCTTGAAAAATAAAACTAAATTATTTTTGTATGTTGTTCGATCGTGTTATGATTTATAATTAACTCCCCAAGTATTTTTCACAAAATGCTGAAAAAAAACAAAGAAAGAATAACAATTAAAAAAGTTTAAAAAAATTCAAGCCATATATATTTATAAAAAATAGAAATCGGTTGACCATGCATTCCATTAGACTTGGGTCGAACTTCTTTGACACAAACCTATGATCAAACCCATGTAATTCAAATGGGTTTGATTATATCGTGTATATGGTTACATATTCCCCATTTTCGTGATGTATCGTATTAATCTTTGGTCAAAATTGAAGTAAACTATAAAAATCCAGTACCTATCAAATATTATCAATATGATATTAATTGCTCCCTCCAATAAGACCACCAAGTCAATCTGCAACCAGTACCATAACTATATATACCAAGGTATAAAGATAAAAAAATTCTGCTTAAAAATAACATATAATTGCAGTTGTAACAATAAAAAAATTATAACTTTTCATTTATACACTCAAAAAAGTTTTACACTAACTGTTTGTAGTTGTTTCAGAAGTTTACCGTAAAGTCAAACTTAAATGAAAATGCAGTTGTCCTACGAAAAAAAATTATATTTTAACTTTTTATGTATGTAGCTGAAAAAACAACTACAAAGTTAAAATGATTTTTCGTGCAGTCAAAATGTTCAGTTATTTTCAATTGTTAATAAATAATTCTAAAATATCTAACTTATAAATAAGTTTAATTTTTTTTTAAAATAAAATAAATGATTTTTTGTTTATTTTTACATATTGTGCTAGTTAAAAAATTAACATTAAAAAATAATTGAAAAACCAAGGCACATTTATTTCCAGATAATATCAGGATTACAAGAACAATGAAAAAATACAACAATGAAAAAAAACAACATGTGGCAAAAGTTAAATAAAAATATACTTAATAGTAACAAACCAAAAAAGTTTGTCTTAAGTAACTAGAACAAAAAATAAGCAAATTAAGTAACATGTGTATAATTAGTAAAAAGAACAAAACGACAATGGTAAGACTGTTGTAAATATAGTGATGGTAAAATTGAGCTTACAATACAAAAAAGCTTTCAGCAAATTGAAATACGATGAATCAAAAACAATTCACATATTCCATTTGCAATAAAATGCTAAGTATATAAAGCAGAAATCTACATCAACTGACACCACACACAGTGGACCAAACACAAAAGAATGCTGATGATGAAGGTTTAGTGGCCTTCGAAAACGGCTGGCTGTTCCGTTCAACTATGTGTTGTTAGTCAGATTATTTACAACAGACTTTGGTGTTATTTGTTCATTAATAATTATCATATGTAATTTGGCTTAAAAAGCGATACGAACTTTAGCCCGTTCAAATCACAAATATAGAAACATGGCTTTTAGTTGATCCAAAATATCAAAAATAGAATTTCTTGTAAAATAATAATAAATAAAAATTATTCACATAAATTTGAAAAAATTTTCCACTTTTAGGCTCTTTTCACAATTTTTAATTGTTTTTTTTTATATTTTTAAATTTGTTTCAAAAGAATTTTTTTAATAAAATATTTTTCACATTGAAAATTTTTTAACATTTTTTTTTAATTTCTCTTTCGTAAAAAATTTTTGAAGCTTCGAATGAACTATAATATAAAATAAAAAAAAGCTCAGCTGCGTTTCCGCAGAAAAACGCATTTAAAAAATAAAATTTTACAGCCTTATTTATAAAACTTAAAAAGTCTTTATAAAGGTTTTCTAAAATCAATTTTCATAAAAAATTTTTCTTAAAAAGCCTTTATATATATATCCTTTTTAAGTTTTATAAATAAGGCTGTTAATGTTTTTCTCTTTTTTTTATCAATTTTCCCAAATTCGTTTGTACGTTTTTATGGGGTAAATAAACTTTTATCAGAAATCTAACTCATTTAATTTTATTCTACACCCTTTTAGGTACCAGAATTCACTCTGAAGTCCAAACCCGTTTTTTGACACACTAGGTCCCTTTTCTCGGAGAAGATCACATATTTATAATTAATATTATTGTACACCGAATAAGTCCCTATAATATAGTTCAGTCATTAGTCACATCCTTGGTCCGCTTCATAGGAAATGTTATAACTTCTTATATATTTTAAGTTTTCTATCACTTGTGGACCGATCACGTGACTAGTCTTTTGTCAGTTCCATTTCCTGCAGTGTATCAAAAATTAAATAATAAAGACTAGAGCTTATAGGGAAAACTAATGACGCCATCGTATTTATCAAATGAAAATACATATCGATGAGTTATTTTTATTTAAACAACACAAAAAAAACTTGATTTTGTTGTGCTGTATAATTTATTGAATGCTGTATAATTTATTGAATCATTTAAAATTTTTAATAAACCATTTAATTGAGTTTACGTTTATAAATTTTTATTTCAATTTGTCTTTTATTGAAAGTTTCCATAGAAAGTATGCTGTTATTTTTGAAATTTATAAAAAATAAATAAATTAAAATATTATGAGGAAAGAATTATTGAAAAGTAATACATATTGAATAAATCACTTACTCAATTTAATGGAAAATAAAATATTTAAAAATGGGTTTGTTTTGAGAATTTTATTTGAAATTGTCTTTTCCAATACAACTTTAGGCGACACAAACTGGCCTGTAAATTGGACAAATATAATCAAAATGGTTAGTTCCATAAATTATTTATGTGTAATGAAATTTTTCTAGAATGATCGATTTAAAACTTAGAAGATTATTATACTACAACAAACAATTTTTTTTAATATATGTAGATTTATTTCTAATGCTCTAATTCAGTAAAAAGATTTAGGACGTTTTTGATTGAAAATACTTTAGAGTTCTTGTGTTTGAACAAGAACTCTAAACTAACTTATTTTCTTCAAAAATGCTTGTTGTCTCTGATAATGAAACATAAAAGTATTATTGCCATGTTTTTAAAATATAAAAATTAATTTAAACTATTATACAATATATTATATATATTATATATATACTATTATACAATGTTGGAAATAATGTTTGGAACAAAATCATAAAGCAAATACACGAACCTTCTAGCATAGACAATAAATAATAATTGTTTAAAGAATCACAATTGCGGCTTTTTTCGTCCATAGAAAAGACAATACAATCGTCGAACAGAATTAGGGCACAAGACTTTCTGTTATTGAAAATTTTTAGTATAATTTAATAAATCAGTACCAGTCTCAGAAACAAAATTTGAAACAAAAAATTTTATATTCGATTCACTAAATTTATTTATTGACTCAAAATAAAAATATTTTGATAAAAATACAGTTTTATTAAACAAATATACAAAACTCTTTATAACAGAAAATTTAGCAACTTTTTTTTATTGAACATACAAATTTCTTATTCAAATATCAATATCATTTTCTTCTTTATAGACGAAATTATCAAATGACATCAATCTCTCAAGCTCTTCCAAAAAATATTTTTGTCATAAAAATCTTTAAATAGGATAAAAATTGCTTAACTTTAAATAGGCAAAAGAAAAAATTGGGGGAAATATGAAAACGAATAAAAATCATTTTATTACGATGGATTAGCATATAAAATTTTAAATAAATCTTTAAAATCACATTCATGAAATTGCAGAATAACAAGAAGAAAAGTATAAAATGTAAACCAAATGCAAGTGATATTAGACAAAAAAAAATAACGATTTTCTTAAATAGCGATTATGACACTTGATATGCCACAAATCATTTTCCTAAAAGGATGCTCAAACTGCGAGAGCATTTGTAAAAAATAACAACCTACTTAAGACTGGTTTATTATTTTTAAACTTAAAAAGAAAAATATTTTCTTAATAATAAAATAAGTATGTTTTTTTTTTCTTCTTAAGCTTATGTGCAAGGAAGTGAGTGCCAAGGAATTAGGGAGACAGGCTTGCTGCAAGAGTCTTACATTTGAGAAATCTGTTCGTGCTACTGCTGCCACAACTGCTAAATTATCATTTAAGATGCGGTTAATAGTCCTTGTTGTTTGTTTTGTTTCTAATGTGTTTCAAAGCACTTAAAAGTCTTGAGGGAATTTTTTTGCGTTTGTTTTTCTGCTAATGTGCTTTAAAAAAAAAAAAGAGACGAACAAAGTTGAATTTCATGTTTTTTCTCTCATTACAACTTTGCTGGGGTCGCGAGGCGGCTAGAAGGAATATGCTTGTTTCAAAACATATTAAAAAGTGCTTTTTGGTTGGCTGCTGGCTGTTGGCAATTGTCACAGATGGTTTAATTGTGATAATTACACATAGTAAATCCTTAAGGATTCTATTTAATATTTTCATTGTCTCAAACTTATCCATACATACATACATAAATATATTTTTAATATAAGACTTGTGCTATAAACCACAAATGGAAAAAATATACAACTGAGTTGTTTTAAAATTGCTCATATGAAATGTTGTGTTTTAAATAAAATGATTTTTAACGATCTTTAAACAACAGTGGTTTGAATGAATAAAAATTTTAAAGGCGTGCTGCTGAACTAACAAAGAAGAATTTAAAGTTTTTGCTGGAAACAGTTGGTTACTGTAGCTTGAAAAGTTAAAAAAAAATGTATTATTTGACATATTGTCAGAAGTGTACATAAAATAATTGAAATTTATTTGCTGGTAGTTTAGCATGTCTATATACCTATTTCATTGGCGCTTGAACCAAGTCATCAGTAGACTTTAACCACAAATTTTAAACAGTCACAAACCTCTTACTTTATGCATAGACTTTCAAAAACTATATGAGAATTCATAAAATAATAATACTTTTGAAAATCACAAAAGAAAAAATAAGCTTAGTAGGCTTTGAAACTGATACAAAACCCAGCAAATAATTTATATCCAGGTGAACTCATTTTATTTTTCTACATCCTTATACAATTAGAAATTCATTGGATAACAATAAAAGTATTTACAAGGCTAAATGAAAAATAAAACATTAATTGAACTTTAAAGAAAATTTATTATTTGACATATTGTCAGAAGTGTACATAAAATAATTGAAATTTATTTGCTGGTAGTTTAGCAAGCGCCAATGAAATACGTATATAGACATGCTAAACTACCAGCAAATAAATTTCAATTATTTTATGTAGCTTGAAAAGTTTAAACTTTTTTCCATAATTTTAAAATTAATTCTTTTCTAATATAGTTTTCTTTTCTGCAAAAAAAACGGCATTTTGTTCATAAAAATATAATTTAGATGCGCCCACTTTTTACCCGACTGCGCAACGCAAAGAAGGGTATTGTGTTTATCAGTCTATGTCCAGTAGCGCGATTCAGAAACTTTTAACGATCCGACAATCGTTATTTTTGTCTATACATTTTGTCGCTTGCAATAACGATTTTGTGATTCTGTAACTTCTTTTTAACGATAGTACGCTGCTGATATTTTCTGTTGATTTTCGTCGATAAAATTAACAGCACATAAATTATTGCCGCTTAAATAATGACACAGCTGACATTAACCTACAGCGAATATCGTTAAAAATGTAACTGAATAGCAAATTCGATAAACTTTCGTTATAATCATTTTTACTAATTTGTTATCGTTATAACAAGTTAGTAAATCTCACTGCAGGCTGCCCAGTGAAGCACCAGAGTGCCGAACATCAATTGGATTTTTATACAAATGAATGCACATACGCTTATACATTTCTCTCGGGTTTCTCTCTGTGCGGCCAGCTCTGGTCTATGCATATATATGTATGTATGTGTGTTCCTTTGCGGCACTATATCAGTCGAACGCGTTGATCGATTTTGATGGTTCTTCATTAATCGATTTGCTTTAATCCCGGGAGTGTCACTAAAGATATGTCAGTTGTCAAGATTCAATATGGCGGCCAACAGTAGCCATTTTGTAAATACGAAAATAATAATACGTTTCTTTCATGATTTTTCATTTAGAATGACCATTTAGGATAACTAACTGTTCAGAGTTGCTCGCAGTCGGGTTTTTTTTAAATACTTGTTTAAAACTTTTATTGCGTCATCCTCAGAAGCTGTAGCGTGTGCAAGGTTTCATAGCAATTTGTTCAGCGGAAACACATAATAACCTTCTCCACTTTTGCAAACATCAAATTGCACTATCACAAAAGCCAAGTTTCGTGGGAAACGGTCGAGTATACGTACATACTAGTATACGTATGTATATACTAGTTACACCCGGTGTGCTTCGCTGCCATCGTCTTTTAAGTTTCATTCACATCGCTTTGAAAGTGTCGGAGGGGCACAAATTAGGTACAGTAGGTACATAGCTTATGTCTTCTTCTAAATGAAGTGATACCTATGATTTAAATTTAATTAAAATCGATTTTAAAGTTACGGAAGGTACATAGAGTATGTTTCCTTCTAAAAGAATGGGTATCTATATTTTAAATTTAACCAAAATCGAGTTGAGACTCAAAAAATTTCCACCTTACTTGCTCCTGGTCCTAGTTTAGAAAATCTCTATCGTCATTTTGTGACTTAAGACGCATATTTATCTATTTTGTGAATTTCATTAAAACTAGTTTGTGCGTTTCGGAAGGGCAGATGTTTCCCCCTTACTGGCCGCCTGACCCTTATTTTGCAAATTAATATAGCCTGATTGAACTTTTAGATGCAGATCTATATATGTTCTGTATTTCATTAAAATCGTTTTGATTGTTTCAGGGGTAGAAGTTTCGCCCTCCCTGTTGCCTTCCTCGTCCTACTTTTATAAATGTACATAGCCTATAAAAGTGTAAGTTTTTAGACGCAGATGTATTTATGTTCTAAATTTCATTAAAGTCGGTTCAAACGTATCGGTGGGGCGGAAATTTCGCCCCTGTTGCCCTCCTAGTCCTAGTTTTAAAAAAGGCAAGACCCTTGAAACTTTTTTGAGTTGGACAAACTAAGAGCATCAAATTTTATCGCGATCAAATGAGCGGTTTGGCCTCGCATAAAGGACATACAAACAAACATTCATTTTATATATATAGATAGAAGAAAGTTTACTGAATTTCAATGAGCGTGGCTCCGTCACCTTTTTCAAATGCAAGATTGTATTGTTTTTCGCGCTCAGGGTATTTGCCAAGTTTCATTAATTAATTAGAAAAACCTAGAAAATAGTACTAATTTATAAGGACCGTGACCTTGCCTAAACTATTTGCCAAGCTTCGTAGGAATCGGATGAGTATGGAAACATATAATAAAACACTAAATTTTAATGCGCATGGCCAATTGTTAAATGAAAAATCGTGTCGCTTTCAGAGCTCAAGATGATTGCTAAGTTTCGTAAGAATCGGTAAAAGGTAAAAGAGAATCATGTGTAGGCTCCCCCTACTTTTTTAAGTACAAAACTATATCTCTGCAAGAGCCCAAACTGTTTGCCAAGTTTTGATGGAATCGGATACGTAAAAGAGTATATAATATAATTTCTAAATTAAATACGTGTCACTTTCGGAGCTCATGATGTGTGTTTCGTAAGAATCGGATAACTAGCAGCACGTAAAATATAATATTATGTTTTAATTGGCGTGCAGAGTTTTGTTGCAATCGAATATGTATAAGTACATAAAACTGCAGAAAAATTTTGATCGGAGTAATTCTGCCCACTTTTTGGGCAATGAAAATAGATTAATGGTATACACCTTCTGGAATTTTTTTTAAACCGGTCTAAAAATAAGTGTATTATAAAGTAAAATACATAAAAAATACAGACGAATTGATTACCCCTTGAGTCGATTAAGAGCAGCATAAAACTTTTACAAACACTGTGCCTCCTTTAATTGATGTCATATTTATTTTAATTATTTTATTAATAAAATTAAAAGATTTTGACTTCGAAAATCTCTTTAAAAAAAGGGCCGTAAATCTTGTTTTATTTTTTTATTTTACATTCTGACTTGCGCTCCTTTTTCTCCCTTTACAAAAAGGGTTAATTCTGCACCATAAACCCGTTTCGCTATTCAACTTATATTTTTTTGTTATTTGTGCGTGCATTTGAGTGTTCAGTGCGTGAGTGTTAAAATAAACAAAAGTAAATGCCTTAATGACAACTGCGTATACATGTTTAATTACAATTTCACTCTTGTAACTTGTTATAAGTAGTTAGTCAGTCAGTCAGCCAGTCCTGTTGTTGCTCCCCTCTTCATACTTTTGTCTGTTTATGCATTTATTTGTATGCATGTACACTCTTCATATCATTATTGTAAGTAAAGTACACCGTGTAATTATTTATTTTGACTTTTAATTTCAGTGACTGTGTGTGTAAATATGCGTCGGTTTATTATCTTTATTTTACCTGTTAATTTCATTTTATTTCAACCCGTTTTTTTATTTTAATGTTACCGTTTGTTTTCTTAATTAAATTGTATGTTTTTTTCATAATTTCTGTCATATATTTTTTGTGATCTTTTGAGTTTTATTGTTGTTGGAATTTACGTATTTACCAAAAAATTTAAGCTGGTTTTTCAGGATTTTTATAATGATTATTTAATGTAATTTTATAAAGGGCTTTTCTTGCTGGCATTATGAAATAAATAAATTAATGAATTAATATGTCAAAATGTGTTTAGATGCTGGTAGGTGAGTTTTAAACTGTCGTTTAAATTGTCCCTTTTGCCAATGTTGTTTTTATTTATTATTACTTTTTTTAGGATTAAAAAGTGATTTTCAAAGATTTGAATTTTGTGGCTGTTACGTTTTGAAGTTAATAAGGTTTTTTATATTGTGGTTCAAAAAAAAATAAAAAATCTTAAAATTTAGGCTGAGTTTACATCTGGCATTTCTTATGTGTCATTTGCCCAACAAAGCGTAACCAACTAATTACTAATAAAAATCTGTTTGATTCAGACATGTATTTATTGATTTAAACAGTTTGCAATCATGCTGGATTCTATAAAATTGTCTATTAGTTATGTATGAAACTATTTAACTTAATAAAAAAATGTCTGAATCTAAAAGTTTTTCACTAGTAATTAGTGGTTATGCTTTTTTACGCTTGTGTGGCACATGGCACACGGATGGAAACCCGGCCTCACTATCCAACATACATACACGTTCGCGAATAAACAAAGGTGCAATAAGGTGTCCCGTGAGTACCTCCAGATCCTTTAAAGCGATGTCTAATGATGAGGGACAACTTCCAAATTAGAAAAAGTTGGTATATTAATAATGGAGCTGTGATAATTGAAACTCACTCAGCTGGAATTTTATTGTAGCGCGATAATCATAATTTGGTTTCATTAAATACAAAATAAATGAATTTGAGAATTTTTTTATGGGAATTGTTACAATTTAAGTTTAAAATTTTTAAACGCACTAATAATCCCAAATTAATATTTTACTTATTAAGTAAAATATTTTTTTTTATTAAGAATACATTGAAATTGATTATTGAGGGGTCTAGCTGGATCCTATTATTATTAATTTGGGATTATTAGTGCGTTTAAGAATTTTAAACTTAAATTGTAACAATTCCCATAAAAAAACACTAATTATTAACTTGACTGCACCCGGTCAAAAAAAAAAAAAAAAAAAAAAAATACTTGTGTGGTAATACTCTATTCTTAAATAGCTGTTGTTGTTATTTACATTTATTTTATTTTACATACTCTTACGACTACAATTTGAAGCTGAAAAAAAGTCAGCCAACGTAGCAATAGTAAAGTAAGAAAATAAAAAAACATCTTGTTTCAACTTTGTTATTTGTTATTGAGTTTCTCATTTGTTTAAATGAAAGTTTATCATATAATAACTCTAGTTGGTCGAAGAAGCTTTGGGTAAAGGTTCCCTGATGATCTGCATTAGCAACAGTGAAATGCGCAAAAAACACTAATTATTAACTTGACTGCACCCGGTCAAAAAAAAAAATACTTGTGTGGCAACACTCTAGCTGTTGTTGTTATTTACATTTATTTTCTTTTACATACTCTTACGACTACAATTTGAAGCTGAAAAAAAGTCAGCCAATGTAGCAATAGTAAAGTAAGAAAATAAAAAAAACATGTTGATTATTGAGTTCTTGTTTCAACTTTGTTATTTGTTATTGAGCTTCTCATTTGTTTAAATGAAAGTTTATAATATAATAACTCTAGTTGGTCTAAGAAGCTTTGGGTAAAGGTTCCCTGATGATCTGCATTAGCAACAGTGAAATGCGCATAGGATCCAGCTAAACCCCTCAATAATCAATTTCAATGTATTCTTAATAAAAAAAAATATTTTACTTAATAAGTAAAATATCAATTTGGGATTATTAGTGCGTTTAAAAATTTTAAACGTGAATTTGAGAATTGCTGCACAATTTTTTGTGGCAAATGAGATAAAATAAAAAAACAAATAAATATTTGATATCGATAATCGAAACAGAGATCAAAAGTTTCCAGAAATTGGTATATGAATGAATCAAAAACGGAAGACAAAACTCTCTGTGTTCATGGGCAAATTGCCCATGCACTCACCACATGAGTTCACATTAATTTCAGTAGGTGCATTAAACACACTCACATAGTTATATTTGCCTATAGTCAGACAGTTCTCATATCCCTCCTGTCATGGGAATTCCGTTCTAAGCTTGCTTTAGAGTGCTATACATTTACTTGATATCTGGCCTCAGTGGCAATACAAAAACAATGACTTTTCGACCGTAAAGGAAATGAGTCTAATTTCATGTGGTTCAAGGCGGTCGAAATCATTGATGCAGCCATTTGCATAAAGTAGCAGCCTGAACTTCATTAAGAACGATTTAAGGCTTCTTCCTTTCCTTTACTGTTTTGTGTATGGAGTCATAAAGAGCTTGATTTCATTTCCAGACCCATGGCCCAAAGGATTCATTAGGTGTCTTTAAACCAGACCTTTCTCCTACTCTATGGTATTCTATGGCCCGCATGCAGGATAGCTGAAAGGCCTATTTTACGTATCACGACTCGTTTGTTACAATAAACTAACGCTTTTTTCTAGCCCAAGCTAACAGACGCTGCAGGAAATGAACATTGGTTATTTGAAGGAACCATGTGCTCAGCATCTCCTTCCAAGTATTTATTATAGGTACTGAGAACTTTTTAGGAGATTGATACCATCTGAAGACCCTATGAGACTCGCTTCTAAGCAGCACCTTTGGATAAGAACTTATATCTCATTTGCCTTGCTTGATTCACTCCACTACACGCAAAGAAAAAATATGGTTGAGGCAACCATAATCAAACAGCAACATACTATGGTTGAATTATATGGTTGCAGACAAATCATATTATTTGCTAATAGAAAAGCAAACTTTAATTATATTATTATCTGGGTTAATACAAGAACAATTGACTTTGTTGTACCTAATCTTATTATTGTTTATATGACGACACTATTGTAAGATGTGACTAAAATATAATTAAGACTCACCATACCATGATCTAATATTATATTAATATTGTTAAACACGACCACAGTATTATTTAATGTAATAATACTATTTTGTTTTTTAATCATATTTTTATTGTAGAAACAGCTGTGCGTTAAATTCGAAATAAAAATAAATTAATATTATTGACATAAAATGTATACATATATAGAAATGTATACCTACACGACATACAGACATGTTTGTATAAAGAGATACAAAAATGTATATACATATACCCTTTTGTTTATTCTTTATTTATTTATTCATTTATTTAACGCCACCCGTGCACTACCGATAGCTTACAAACGAAATACTGAACTGACAGATGTTTCTGAAAAAGATTTTTTTTTTAAACTTAAAATAGTATGGTTTTGGATAACATTATATTGTTATTTACATCATATTATTTTTAAACAATAATACAAATTATGTTGTAGCCATAAATTTTTAACAAGACTATATTGTTAAACTCTAACCATATCACACTTTTTTATGGATGTGATAATGTAATTATTAAATTCAATCATTACTCTTTTTATCGTAACGAAATAAATGTTTAAAATAACAATAACTAGTTTTCAACGAACACACATTTGTTTCAGAGAACATAATATTGTTTTCTCAACCATTCTACAACCATATCTTTTCTTTGCGTGTAGGCGCGTAGACTCTATGCTTCTTATATATATTTAATCCATTAATTTCTAGGACGAACATAGGGCCGTAATAAATAAATTCCATTGAGCTCTATCTAAAGCAAGACGTTTACATTCACTCCAAGTTCTTCCGCAATTTCTTAGCTCGGCAATAATCTGTCTCTTCGAAGTGTTGCGTGGACTTTCAGATCTTCTACTGCTTTGTCGATTGAATTCGACAGCTTTCCTTGTAATGTCGTCTGATGGATTTCTTAACGTGTGGCCAAGCCATCTATATTTTCGGCATATGATGTCTGTGACTATAGGTGGCTGTGCGGTACAAAACCACAGGTCGCTATTAGATATTATTTCTGGTCAGAATACACGAAGAATGCGCTGAAGACAGGGGTTTACGAAAACCTGAAGTCTTTGTGAGTCGCTAATGTAGAGGATCCGGCTTTCATAGCCATAAAGCAGAGTTGACTTTACATTGGAATTAAACAGACATATTGGCGTATGCGCATCCAGCAATAGTTTTGGCCATTTGGTATAGATCTTTCTGCCGGTACGTTTGGCTAGCTCTTTGGGCTTCTGCAATAGCATTATCTTACCACCTTCTCTTGTCGTTTCTGGTACTACGCTTAACTCTACGATTGGCTATACTGTAGCTGGCTTGTGCGCGTTGTTTATCTTGTCTTGTTCTTGCTATGTTTACCTTCTCTTTGTCATTTATAAGATCCCAGGTGTGCTCGGATATCGACACTTTGCTGTGCTGTGTCAGTGAAGGCGGGGTTCTTCTAGGTTCCAATAGCATTGGGCTTAAAATTTTCTACACTTGGTGGTAGATTAACAGTTAGGAGTGTTTGGTATTGGTTGAACGTTTATGACTTGGTAAAAGAAACCAATATGATGTATACTTTACATATAAAGAAAATTTTGACGTTGAACCGGTTTAATTTAGAGTCAACTCAGAACTGTGACAAAATTCCATTTCCGGTAGTTGTTTTTAGAAGACCCGAAAATTAATTTCTTCTATATGAAAACATATAACTATAATTAACATCTCTTCCTATTATTTAGTTAGTTTAAAGTTAAACCTGAACAACGCGCTGCATGCTTATATTCAAATAAATCTAGTCTTCAGAATACAATATTGCAAATCCGGTATACTTTTCGGATGATAAAAAATTTGATGTTCTATGTTTCAGATAAACCGTGACTTAAAGCAGATAATCTAATCTAAAAGCACGTAAAAATACGAGAATGTTTTTTTTAATTTCACTTTAATAACATTAAATTATTCAAGAACATATTCTGTATCAAAAAGATCCCTTATTCTAGGACTTATTCATTTATTTTTTATCTTTTTTTTATTTAAAAATCGTTCATATAAAAACCCATACTAAGGCTGAAAACATACAAGAACAAAAAAACCAATATTTTTCACATGGGAGAATTTGAAAGCAATTTCAATTTTTAAATCAAGAAAAAGCGCAAAACAATAGCTTCTAAAAATCAGAAAAAAAAAATAAAATCAACACAAAACTCACACTTTTCAAATCCTTAAACTCCTGCATACAATCATGCAATTGCATGATAGCAAAGCAAAAAAAAACAGTAATAATCACAAATGTTTTAGGGAAAGAAATAATATAAAAATTCTCCATAGTCTCTTTTATATAAAATCAATGTTTAAATGCATGTGTATGTATGATGTGTACGTAATCGTATGTATACTTGTGTATAAGTGGGTGTGAGTGTAATTTTTTTTAAATGCACCGCAATCAAGAAACAATCGACACCAGAAAACAAACAAATTGCACAAACACATGCATATGTATTACATATATATATATACCAGTGCATGCAATGCATTGCAATCATGTGCACAAACACACACACACACACACAGATTAAAAAGCAACTTGCTTATTTATGCTTTTGATTGCTTTGCTCGTGAAAGCAATGGAAGACAATACCCAACGATTGAAATAGAGTAAATAAAGATGAAACGATAACAAGAAACTAGAAAACAATAACAAACAAACATGTTAAGTAAAGTTCAATATCCACTGCAAAAAACGGCAGCAGAAGATTCTTTCTATGAATCTACAGATTCTACACATTCTCAGCTTCCTTCTATGATGAGTCTTGTTCTCATTGTTTTCGTGCTGAGGAAATTCATTTGTTTGGAGTCTATACACATATGTATGCATGTATGTACTCGTATGTTTGATGAAGGAATTTTTTCCTTTTTTTCTCTGTTAATTCCTGGTTAAAGTTAAGATGTGTGAGTGTGTGCCAAGCATGCAATTGTGTAGAGTGTGAGTATACCACTTATTGGTTACACTCGGAAAACGTTTAAAAAATTATTCCCATATGAAAACTGCAGCTAGATCTTTTTTTTCAAAGATTTTCCTTTATTTCAACTCTTTACAAGTGAGAGAATAAGTATGTTTGTATGCAGAAAATTGTGTCTAGTTTACTTGAGATAACATAAGCAATCTAAAAGCAGCAAAACAATAAGTACATTTTTTGAGCAAGACTGAAAAGTTTATTTAAGAACTAATTGCAATAAATATGAGAATAGTGTAAAAGTTCGCTAGACTTTTCTTTTGCATGTTGATCAGAGAAGCACAATGAGTCATGTTTTCGCTATTCATACTGACTCATAAAATTTTAGATGTAAGTGAGTAGACATCATTTCAAATCAACTATTCTGATTTACTCATACTCACCATGAAATTGATTTATAAGTATAGGTTGAAATAAATATGAATGCGACGTCAACATCAAAGTCATCCACACTCACACTCATAAATCACCTCAGTTTGACTTACAATTTGAGGAAAATACTTATACTACTCATGTTGATTCAACTCATTCAACTCATGCATGTATGTTTATTTAAAGTTTTAGTTATTAAAGACTTTGCAAGTAGTATACAATAGCAGTGACGCCAAATTTTTTGGCTCTAAAGGCACATCAAAATTTGGAAAAAGCACAAAAAGCAGAAATAAACAAATTTCTTAAAAGCACTACTTAGTGCTATTTCTCAGTTTGGCACTAACGCTCAAAATTTGGCGTTTGGAGTCTTCAAAAAGCACTAAAAATAGTGCCAAAAGCACCAAGTTGGCATCGCTGTACAATGGTAGTAAATAGGGTTGTTTTTTAGACTTGGGTCGAACTCGTTCACTAGTTCATTTTTGCCACAAACCAATGATCAAACCCATGTAATTTAAATGAGTTTGATCAGTGATTTGTGGCAAAAATGAGCTAGTGAACGAGTTCGACCCAAGTCTATTGTTTTTCAATTTCTACAAAAAAAAAACAAACAAAAAAGCAACAAATCAAACACAACCTCATAATGAGAATTTAACTGTTCGTATTGCGAGTCATACTTATTTTGCATAATCCATAGACATTGAGTTAAGGAGAGTGGAAATCAACAACGTCATAAATATTGCTAAGTATGAGTTCGATGCGCACTTCAAACTTTCGAGTAGACTTGGGTCGAACTCGTTCACTAGTTCATTTTTGACACAAACCAATGATCAAACCCATGTAATTTAAATGGGTTTGATCAGTGGTTTGTGTCAAAAATGAACTAGTGAACGAGTTCGACCCAAGTCTACTTTCGAGTGAGTATGATTCATAGACAACCCTGCAATAAGTATGAGTGCGCATAAGTACAAGAAATTATAAATCATGATTCAACTCTAATTACTTCTTCACTACTCATTGCGCTTCTCTGATGTTGATGACAATTAAACTGAAAAACTCAACTATGAATCACTTGTCTAATAGAGGGCAGAGGATGATAGAATTAATCTTACTACACTAGGTACAGTAGTGCTCATAGATCTGAGACTCAGACAAAGAAGTCACCAGGTGGCATAAAGCGATAATATTGAGTTTCGTGGTACGAATTTCTCCAAAATAGACGCAGGTACTGGATTTTTGTTTTTTTCTTGAATAAGCTTCATCCAGAAGTTCACCAAGATCTGTAAGAAGTAAAGTATTTTAATTGTCATGTGGTAAGAAGAAAGATAAAGAATGCAGCCGACTTATATCCACTAAAATGATCCCTTTATGAATAGCAAGAAAAGATGAGATAAACGGCATAAAGGGGAGAGAGAGTCTCAGCAGATAGATTTGAAGTAAAACACATTAGCAACACATTAAAGGTCTTAGAGGAGAACAGTGTTGCATATGTGTACATGCCACAGGCGAGCCAGCGCTGCTATAATAACTCGGATAGTGTGTTGAAAAACGTTATGCCAAGGAAGTGCAGGCGGCTATCCTCCAGAGTGGAACAGTGCCAGAAGAGATGTATAATGCTTTGCTCCTCCTTATTGCTGCAACTTTAACCAAATTAATGGAGCGAGACACTCATACGTTAAGCGTGCTAAGCAGTGGCAGGCCAGTGTTCCCAAGAGACTTCTTAGTGCTTTGTTTTAAAGTCCATGAGGTTTTTAATTTTATTAAGATAAGGCGAAGCCAGAGGAAAGTGTTTTTGAGCCGTTTCGTGACAGTGGACGAACACCAGAGACCAACCTGCACCCAATAAAGTGGCTTTCTCGATTTTAATTAATATTGTTTTTAAATTTATGTGTTTTTACCACAAGTTTTGAATCGAACGGATTTAAGTGGCGATGTTTTTCATGTATTGTCCGTGGTCGGAAGACCAACACGGCATGTAGGGTATTTCAAAGCTTCAATTCAACAGCAAAAATTGCATGAAAAACAAAAGACATTCTATTATATTTTAAGTGGTTTTACTTAACCGATTTTTACGAAGCTTACCTTGAGCTCAAAAATAGACACAATTTTTGATTTGAAAAAATGGGCTGAGTCACGCCCGATTTCTACAAAAAATTTACACAACCGGAGCTCTGAAAGCACACAAAATGTTGCATTTAAAAAATGTGCGGCGGCACGCCCATTAAAATTAAATTTTTTTCCCATAAATTTTTTTCGAAAATGTTTTATCAGATCTTTGAATTGAAGTCTGTTTTTTAGGCATAGTTATTTAACTTAAATATGCGAATAAATTTTGTTGACAAATATCTGTAAAGAGGCAGCCATTTTCTTATATGAACGACATTAATATGAACAAGTTTCATATGTTAAACACTTTCGAAACACCTCTCGTTATATTTACTTAAATTAGTTTAATTTCAAATGGAAAAGAAAAAACAACGTAATTTCTGCAGAGATACCAATTGGCTATATAGCGGAATAAGTAGGATGAGTGTTTCAGTTACGTAGCATGAATAGATATAGAGATATCCACCAAAGAATTGCAAAAAAAATTTTTTATTTTGTGTTGCTGCATTTCAAGGTAACAATTTTTCAATTTCATACAAATCGTTTTCAATAACGACAATAGTGAAGAGTTTCAGAATGTTGTTTTTGTCGTTGATTGTAAGAACGTTGATGTAGCGTCGCGTTGTCTGATAGACAAACAATATAATCATCATCTCCCAGTTGTCTCTTTATAGATTGGTTGCACAAATTGTTATCAAGTTTCTTTGTGCAACAGCAATAACAACAATGAGAGGAAAAAATGACAGCAAAGCATATATAAACTTCGTTTACAGCATACACTAAAACAGTAGAGTTTGACTTTTGAAGTTCATTATTAAAGGTAAAAGTTAATGCGTTCTTTGACACAGACACTATAAAATTTGTAAATTATTGAGCAAAATACTGTGTTCTTATAATGCTTTATTCCAATGTTAACTACATTGGTTTTTCATTTTAGCTAGCTATGTGTATTTAATTTCCTGATAAGAACCAGCCCGATTACTAACACTTCCTATGAAGCGTACCAGTCACTTTTACATGGGGCTAGCCTATGATGGGGTTAATTGATACTTTGTATGCAGCTTGTGACTTGTCACTGAACTATCTTATAGGGACCTAATCGTTGTAGAATAATATAAAATATTTAAAAATGTCAATCCGACACTTATCTGTAACAATGAAAATCTATCATTATCATCTATCATTATTGTTAAAAATGCTATTATAATTTATTTTTAAGCAGATGTTTATTAGGATTTGAACTTACAATCTCCAGCATGGCAGGCTTGCACACTACCCACTCGACCATAGAAGCACTCATATATCAAAAGTATAAACACCAGTTAAGTTAAGGTTAATATTTAAGAATATTTACGGTACTGGTTTGGCAGTACCAATGGAGGGAATAATGAACATTATATTTATACTATTTGATAGGTCCTGGATCTAAGCACATCGAACTTGATCAGTGTCGGTTACTAAAATACTACACCAAGTCCCAATTAAATTGACAAAAGATCAAGACGATATATCACGATATGTAACCATTTACAGGATATGACTTTTTTTCACCATGTACTACTCCGTACATTTGGTACCACTCCCATTTTCTCAAGTCATAGGACGAGTATGTTTAGATCAATTGTCACCAAATTTTCTGCAGGGAATGAACAACATTTTGTAAGTCCGATAAAATCATACTTTTTACTAACTTTAAGTTGCAATAATGGCCCTCAATTGAAAAAGGAAATTTCATTTTGCTTTCATGAGTTGTGTAAACAAAATATTTGTATGAAATTTTTACACAATATTATTATTATTTCTATACCATTAACTTGATAATTTAATTTTTTGCATTGTGATGTTATCTGAGTAAATGAGCGATATGATCTTTGGGAACACACTTGGCTTCCTCTCAACTTGTTGGTGAAGCCAAAAGACTTAGTTTGGGCGTTGCAGGGCATGACAAACAATTGTGGTATTTTAATGGCCTACAAAGTAATGACTGGTAGTTATTTATCTAATTATATTGTGTGAGTGTGATGTTGGCTGTAATAGTTACCACCTTGACCACATAACCGAAGGTACTAGGTTGAATCCCTGCATTCAACAGTCATTGGTTAACAACACCACGCATTTTTCTGATGTGCATTAGTGTGACTTTGTGTCAGTTGCTGTAGAAAAGTTCAAGTGATAGTCACTGGTCACTGAACTGTACCGACTTCAGCAGATACTAATCCTAATATAATATCATAATATGTATTGTTCTCTTAATAGTGTTGTCATTCACATTAAAATTACTTAAATATTAGCAAACATTCTTTGTTCTAGAATAATGAATTATTCGAATAATTTTTGTTACTTTATTTTTAATAATAATTACTAGGCCTAATAATAATAATTAATATAATTTAATAATTTAATTTTAATAATTAATTTAATAATTTAATAATAATTACTAAGCATAAAAAATATTTTCAAGGATTTTCATTTGGAGTGCTGAGTATGAGAGCCCTTGTTTCTTTCTTGTTAAAGCGGATATGTCCAGTAAAGCTCCAGATATTACGAGCAAGCGGATTAGGATGTGAATCGAGTTTTGTTGAATATTTGCGTGCGTATTTTGCAATTTCTTCCGTCACTAGTGGCATATTTAAACTACAATGTAAATTTGAGTTTTTTATATACCATGGAGCCGATAATATTAACCTTAAAATTTTGTTTGCCATCGTGGGATTCTCGCAACATTGGAAGCTGAAGCAGAGCCTCATAGCTGAATTCCGTAGCAACATATAGGTTTCAAAAGCGACTTGTATATAAAAAGCTTACAATCTAGACTGAGGGTTGAATTTCTACCTATCAGCGAATGTATATGAGTTAATTTAAGTTTCATTTGTGTAAGCTTTGAGTAAGTATGGTGTTTCCATGTTAGCCTTTGATCAAGGTGTATACCAAAGTGTTTCACTTGCGAATATTGTTGAACAACTTGATTATTGATTCGAATGGGGGAAAAAGTATTTCTTCGCAGTGTAAATATTACCTGAACACACTTTTTTTCGTTTACTTTAACTCTCCATAAGTTCAACATTTGTTCCTGCTGGGTAATATGTTCCTTAAGATATCGGGAACACTCATGAGAGTTTTAGTCGATACTAAGGCAGGCTGTTTTTTAGAGTCTCGAGGGGTTTTTGGCCAAAACTTGACTGAGGAAGATCTAAACTACTACTGGACATGAATAGGAGGACGATGCGGATCATGGTAGGCATGTTGACAGGTCACTGCTCTGTCAGAATAAGAACCAGCATTTGGGAGAGTTGCACTTCAGATTTTTGTAGGATGTGCGGGGATGAAGAGGAACCAGAAACCATTGAACATATTATCAGTCACTGCTCGAAGCTGCAACGGCATAGCCTTAGATGGCTGAGCAGACGTTTCCATGAAAGCATTGCTAATGTCGAGAAGTGTAACTAGAGGACATCAGGGGCTTCATCATACGAATTCGGTGGCTTAGTGATGGATAATTGGGTCACTTCTGGCTGCAAATGGGAGGGTAAATATTACTTTTTGGGAAACAGAAGGAAATCACAATGGATACAATTGGGTCTCCGAGTGGAGGTGCGGTAAAGCACCACCCTTCATAACCTAACATAACCTAAGGTAGGCTGTATCATCGGCAGGCTGTATGCTCAAAGGCATATTACTACTATAAATCAAATACAAAACTGGCTCCAGTATACACTCCTGTGGCACACCAGATGATATATATTTGGGGAACACCCATGAAGTGTCATTTCCAATAGCTTTAGAAAAAGAAGAGATGTATCTTAGGATAACCGGTTATAGCTTTGCTGCTTAGTTATATAAAACAAATTTCATGTACAATAAAACTATATTATATGATGATCTTAAATTTTCTGTGGCCGGTGGCGGCTTTTCGCCGGTTTACAGCCGATTGACTGTGTTCTCTGGGTTCTAAGCATGTGCAAAAAAAAAAACCAAAACCGAAGCGAGCAATTGTTCTCATTGTTTTTGTATCAATTACTGCAATGAATGAAACAAAGCAAAACCAAACAATTTATTGCGTTTATTTTCATACTCCTATTTTAAGTAGAATGAAATCAAAACAAAAATTAATTTAAAGCTGTAATAGTGTCGATTATATTTGTTACGAAAATCGCGCCACAAATTTTGTACCGCGCAATAAATAGCAAAGCTATAAACATTTATTGGTAGATATGATTTCAATTTTAAAAGTAGGCTTTCATGCCATACTTTATCAAATGCCTGAGAAACGTCAATAAACAGGGAAGAACAATACTTCTTTGCTTCAAATGTTCTTCTTATAAATTGAACCAATCTATGAGTTTGTTCAATGGTGCTATCTATGCTGACTTCTAAAACCAAATTGATGGTCCGGTATACTACTAATTAGAATTTGCGACAATTTTGTCATAAGGAATTTTTCGAATTTGGCCTTTATGACTCAGCCTTGGTAAGATTTTTGCCCGGCTTTGAAATCATTTTAACCTTGGCAAGCTTCCAGCTGTGTGGTTAGTACTCCAGTCGTGAAATGACACTAAAAATTAATAACAGGATTATAATTGCAATAAGAGGCTATTTCATCATCATCTGGTTACTAATTCCATCAATACCCGTAGCTCTCTTCTGGTTGAGTTCGGCAATGAGTTCTTGAACACCACGTGTCTTAAACTTTATGGGTTGAGGGGCTAGAGCAACTACACTCGGCAAATCAACAACACCAGTACATGTGTTAGGGGTAAGTACTGATTTTAAATGCTCACCAAATATTTGACCTTTTACAGTATCGCTTCTTGCCCAACCTCCGGTAGATGTGCGCAGAGTTGGCTTATACTCAACGGGTATTTTGTTTTAAGCTTTCTAGCAGTGCGCCACAAAGAGTAATTAGATGCTGGTGTGACATGAAGACCTTCCAGATAATTTTTAAGAGATGCAGTTTTTTCAGGTGCAAGCAACTCTTGGAGTCGTTTAGTGCACTCTTTAAATCTTTATTTTGTGTTGAGGTGATCTGTGCTGTTGCCATTCCCTTCTTTTTTTTGACGTACGAGACGTTCAATATCTGTAGAATAAATTCTATTAAACCCAGTCTGCGGATGGGAGGTAGTGGCATGTTAAGCAGTCTGTTTTATATTTTTGATACGATTGGCAATGTTAAATTCAATATCATCGAATCTTCTTAGTTTAATGTTTTCCATGCAGTAATATATTTTTGGAATCCCAGCCAATTAAAACGGTTGATCAGCTTCACATATGAGTGAGGTAAAGGACTTCTAAGTGGACTACAGATTGTAACGATCGTGTGAGAGTGATCGTATGAAAGATCTAGAAAATCTTCATCGTGAATTATATACCTATGAAAAAATTATCTTGCATTTTATGACTTCTATAGTGTACGAAAATACTTTATTACCCGTATGTATGAACATATGTATGTATGTATATGTGTTCCTTTGAGGCACTATATAAACCGAATGCGTGGACCGATTTTGATGATTCTTACGTTGATCAATTTGTCTTAACGCCGGGAATGTCACTAAAGATATGTTAGCTATCAAAATTTAATATGGCGGCCAACAGGCGCCATTTTGTAAATACGAAAAAAATGAAAAGCTAGAAAACTATATCAAAATGGGTATCGTTCGACAGGTATTTTAAGATTATTTTTAGGTTTCGCTTCTGATTTTTCATTTCGAATGACCATTTAGGATACATAACAGTTCAAAGTTGGTTGCAGTGGGGTTTTTTGATTTTTTTTTTGTATAAATACTTGCTTTATTATCTTGCTTATACTAAATAAATTATTGAATCAATTAATGAAAACTTAAAATATTAAATATTATTTGAATTTAAAAACAAAAACAATTACCTTGAAAGCCTGACTAGATACAATATCTATAAAACTACATTAATTAATATTAAAAATAAGGTCGAGAAATTACGTAAAAATATAAAAACAATACTCAATCTTTTATACGTACATGTATAATTTTTACAGATAAATGCACAAATTTACTTGAGCAACTAATTGTTGAAAGAAACCATTTACAAAGAAAAACAAAAAAAAGTGAACTATAATCATCGGCTTTTTGACATGAGACGTGCGCGTCTATTCTCTCTAGTCTCCCCTTGATTTTTCCAACAAAATGAAGTTGTCAAAAAGTTTGTGTATAAAATTAAAGGATTTTATTTACACATTTTACGATTATACAGAGAGGGAGTTACATCAATGATGGCCTTATGAGTAACCATACAGTTTGAAGTAAGTAGTTAATGGAATTTACTACACCAGCTACAAATATTTACAAAATACGCCAAACCAAGCATGTCAGACGTTGAGTATGTAGACCAAAACCATTCAGTGACACGCCCACTTATCAACAATTAGTTTAACCAAATATTGGGTAACAAGCAACAAAAAATATTCATTGTTACTAAACGTTATTGTTACTGCTCGGTTTCATAAAGAGGTTGTGCGTGCAGCATTATGCAACAAGCATATATGTATGTATAAGAGAGGGGTTAACAGCTGAACCAAACTTTTTAACTAAGCACTGGGTATAATTTTTGTGCTTATCATAGACGACTTTCTGTGTTTTGTGTTTGTTGGTATATTGGGGTTGTTTAGCTGTTTGCAGGACAATTAAAGTCCTTTCGAGGCATACACACGCGCCTACAAAACATATTTCTTTTAGCGTGTGATAATTATTTTTCTTGTGCATGCCACGTGCTGACTTCGTCAATGTTGCAGCAACATTTAAAAACATCTTCCACAAGTATCAATTTCCGCATTTTCGCATTATCAAGGACTCACTAATTGTTGAATGATGATGTTTTTTTATTTCCTAAACTTTACACGAAATGTTTCATGTACTGATTTTTCAGAGTTTCAGAGGGTTTTTTCTATCGTTCTGAGCAATATGTTTATTTTTATATACTTTTTTACTTGAAAAGACCTCAAGTGCCAAATTAAGTACCCACTTGTTTATGCATTTTAATTATGTTTGTAAACTTTAGTTGTATTATTTTCCCATACGAGCAGTTTTAATGAAATTTGCACTTATTTCGTAACAAGGGACTGCAGCTGTCCTATTGTAAAGTTCAAGAGTAATTTTTGGCATACAAAGTGTGAGAATATGGTAAATACTTTGATTAATCTAAGGGGTTGAACATAAGGTTAGGAAGCATTAGGATAAGGACAAGATAATTTTTAAGTTCGGATTTATGAAAAAGAAGATTTTAATTAATATCATCCTAATATGATCGATTAGCGAATAAAAATTGGTGACACAGATTAACTTGAAAGATATTAGCATTCCAACTACATAGTAATTTCAAATTATTCAAGCTTAAATTTGTTCAAACAATCACTGGGATTTTCTTCTCATTCAAACGAGCGAATAAGTTTCCAGTCTACAGGCCAATAAAGAATGTCTTCAAAATAATTTTGAGAAAAATATAAAAATAACCCTACATTTTTGTTAATTATTTACAGCCTTATTTATAAAATTTATTAAGGCTTTATAAAGGCTTTTTTAAGAAAAATTTTGTATGGAAATTTGTGTTAAAAACCCTTTATAAAGCCTTAATAAGTTTTATAAATGAAGCTGTTAATTTTTAAAATATAGGAGAACAGAAAATTGATTTAGGTGGAGGTAAACATCTTACTTTCCGCTTTTTTTTTTTGAAGAAATAAAATTATTGACAAATATTCCGCCTGGGGTGCACTCCCGCTATATTATTTGAATTTAATCTTCAATAGTATAAAACGGTAAATGTATGAATGTATGATTATGTGTGCGAAAATAAATTCATCAAGTTAAGAACATTGTTAAAAAATATCGCATGCGATATTTTTCTTCTTCTTTTATTTGGTACTCATTTTGTACTGAAATTAAGGGGCTCCTGCACAAAAATTTTCCCTGTAACCAAACGCATCTTCCTCAGCGAATTAAACCTATTGAAAAATGAAAACAACAAATCATACTATTAAACTTTTTTTATACCCTTTACCAAAAAATGGTAAAAGGGTATATATAGGTTTGCCATTCCGTTTGTAATTTCTAGAATATTAATAAGCGAGCCATAAAGTATATATATTCTGGATCCTTATGCATAGGGAAGACGAATAAGCGATGTCCGTCTGTCCGTCTGTCTGTCTGTCAGTCTGTCTGTACGTGAAATCGGTTTTCCGAAGCTCCCAGAAAAGCTAGAGACTTCGTTCTTGGACTGGTGTGTCAGAAATGATCGAAATAAGATTGGTATTGCAAATCAGCAAAATCGAACAGGCGGTTTCAGAACTGGGAAGCTTAAACTTCATTTTGCCATACGAAATAACTACCGAAAACTAGTTATTATTATTTTCTTATTAAATAAACTTATTTTATATTTCAGTATGAATAAAATTAATATTTCTTATTAAAAAAAAAATAAAAAAAAAATTAAAAAAAATAAATAGACGTTTCCAGGGGCCTAATTCCTGCACTCGTGAATAGAAATTAATTCCGATGGCAAGAAATTTCCTGATGATGTCACTCGCTACCAAGCGAATCGAGTTTTGGTTTTAGTGTTGGAAAAAGGCAAATATATTTATATGCAAATTCATTTCACAACACTGAATAAATTTTAAGCAAAAGCATATGTTTTTATATATGTATGTATGCAAAAACATATGTATGTACGTACATACACACGTATGTGCAGAAAAAAGAAACGAATACATAAATGTTATTTTCATTTTAATTTTATTAATAACTTAATAATAATAAATTAGTGTAAAGTTAGAGAATAGAGCACTAGCCACATGTTCGATTCTTTTATTGCTTGACCAGAAGCATTTAATTTGTTATTTAGGTGCTCCCAGAGTTGGTTGATTTTTTTTATTTTCCCCGAGAAAACTCTTGGGCAAAACATTATGTATTTGCCAATTTGTTATATTTAAAGTCAACTAGACATTTTTTAATTTTTATTTTTTTATACGTACATTTGTGCATTCATTCATTTTTAAATAAATAAGTAAAATATTGAACATACATTTTCTATTTCTTCGTTTTTTCTATGTTAAAAATGATTTCGCATGCCTTTTTGCTTGCGAGTAAAAACACGAACGGTTGCATTCGAATGTATGCACGTTATCGAATGCTGTCATTAGAAATTTCAATATGTGTTACTCGAAACCGAATGCGAAAATCCCAAAAGTTAAAAAACTCGCACATTCGAGTAATAACTCGCTCGCAATCGAATGCGGGAATTAGGCCCCAGGGTTGGAAAACGTTAACTTTTTTATACAAAATTATACAAAATTAATTTACTAAAAGAAATTTTTCCTTTTTCTATAAATTAAATATATCTTATATTCTAAGGAGAAAGAGATTGGGTTAAAAAATCAGAAAAATCAATAAGGATAATTCCAGGGTTGGGAAACTTAAAATTTTTGTGATATAAAAAATTAACTACCGTAAACTAATTTTTATATGTTTTTATTAAATTAACTTATTTTATACTTCAATATAAATTAAATTGGTATTTTAAATTAAAAAAGAAAGTTAAAAAATTGAAAAGACGTTTCCAGGGTTGGAAAACTTAAATTTTTTTTCTTATACATACAAAAGTAGCTTACTAAAACAAATTATTTCTTTTTCTCTATTAATTAAACATATCTTAGATTCTTAAAAGAAAGAGATTGGCATAACACATCAGAAAAATTAAAAAGGATGATTCCAGGGTTGGGAAACTTACACCTTTTGTAATATATAAAAGTAACTAGGTCTTACTATTTTTTAATTTTTTAATTAAATTAACTTATTTTATGCTGCAGTACACATTAAATTGATATTAAAAATTAAACAAAAGTTTAATACATGAAAACGACATATCCAGGGTTGGAAAACTTTAACTTTTTTCTTATACAAAAGTAACTTACTAAAACAAATTTTTTCTTTTTCTCTATATATTAAACATAGCTTATATTCCTAAAAGGAATATATTGGTGTACGAAATCTGAAAAATCAAAAAGAACGGTTCCAGGGCTGGAAAACTTACACTTATTTAGATATATAAAATTAACTACCGAAAACTAATTTTTATTTTTTTATAAAATAGACTTATTTTATACTTCAGTACAAAAGTAACGTACTAAAACAAATTTTTCCTTTTTTTACTATAAATTAAACATATCTTACATTCTTAAAAAAAGATTGTTTTTAATAATACAGAAAAATCAAAAAGGGGGATTCCAGGCTTGGGAAACTTACACTCTTTGTGATATAAAAAATTAAGTACCGGAAAGTAATTTTTATTTTTTTTATTAAATAAACTTATTTTATGCTTGAGTACGAAAAAAATTGGTATTTAAAATAAAAAAAAAACAATTAAAAAAATTAAAAAGATGATTCCAGGGTTGGAAGACTTTAACTTTTTTGTACAAAAATAACTTACTAAAACAAATTTTTCCTTTTTTCTATAAATTAAACATATCTTAAATTCTTAAAAGAAAGAGATTGGTGTAAGAAATCAGAAAAATCAAAAAATCAGGGTTGGGAAACTTATACTTTTTGTGATATATAAAAGTAACTAAGTCTAATTAATTTTTATCTTTTCCTTTATAGATTATACATTTTTTTTTGCGTTTTGGAAAGAAAAGTTTGGTGTAGAAAATTATAAAAATAAAAAGCACAGCTCTAGAGCTGGAAACTTTGAACTTTTTTTCTGTATATTAAAGCAACTAAATAAAACATTTTTTTTTAAATTTCCTTTTTTCTTTTTTTACTTAACACACTTTCTATATTTTTTTAAGAACTACTAGATTGATATAAGAAATCAGAAAAATCTAATACAAGGGAAAACGAATATTATATGTAAAATTTAAAGACATTCAATTAAGACATTTTTAGATTTAATTGAACTGTAGTGAATTTTAATCAGAAATAATTTCTTATTCGGGCTTAAGTTCAGAAATTTCAATTCTTATTGAATGAAATATTTTTATTAATTAATGTCAGTTTCTCATACTTGAGAACTTCATGAACTAGTAAAACATATATCTGCACTGCTCACTCCACAGTATATTACTAATCAGTACTGATGTAAACATCGTCAGAGCCGACAAATCAGTACTGATGTAAATATCGTCAGATCTGGCTAATCAGTACTGATGTATAAATCATATTTAAAAAAAAAATTTGTTTTTCAATTTTTTGAATAAACATTTTTAAATTTTTTTTCAAAATTAATGTTTTCACAAATAAAAATAAATATAAATTACTATAATATAATATTTGTAAATATTAAATCAATTAGCAACAACAGAATAACCTAGGCGGCATCTAGCCCTCTTCACACCTTTTCACCACCAACGCATCTTGCTGTTTACAAATACTTATCTAAAATTTTGAAAAGAAATATACATTTATTTAATTAAAGTTTGCAAATTCTTTTCACTATTGTTTTTACATATCTTTTTTAACCCCCGACCAAAAAGGGGAGTGATAAGTTTGTAGTGTGTATCTGTATGTCTGTCCGTGTCCACTTACAGACCAAGCGGCTGGACGGATGCTGATTTAGAATTAGTTTTTTCTGTTTGGAAGCTGACTTGGTCGAGAGGGCTCTTAGCTACATATGTTTTAAGAAAAAGTGTCCAGGCTTTTAAAAGATATCACATCTTTTCTATATATTTATATGGGGGTTTTTTTAATTTTTAACTTTTGTTTTCAAGACTTACATATATATTTAAATTTTCATAGACAGAATGAATTGTGTTTTTTTTTAGATAAAACTGATATGTACATTAGATGTCCCCTAATCTAACATATGTATATGCTAGAGCGAAGCAACTATAATTAATAAATAAAAAGACTAGTCAATTGACTGTCACTATTGAGTTCAATGGAAAATTGTTACAAATGTGTTAGTGAAAAAATTTTGTTTGTGTTAGTTTCAGTCAGTCGCTTCTTGTAGGGATAATATTTTTTTTTATACAGTGTCAGCAGTGTCTACCAATGAAGAGCAGCGTTGTCAAACTCAGTGGTTTTCGCACCGTTTTTAGTGCTTTTTGAAATTTTCGACGCGACGGAAAATGTTGAAGTTAGTGCTCGGTGCTTTTTGAAACTAATTTTTGGTGCTTTTTATTTCTTGGCGGTGGCACTAAACCCAAAATTCACAAAGAATTTTCCTTATAATGGGTTTTTTTTATTGAGGTATAGAACTTTAAGTTGGCATCACATTTTTAACTGGCGGCCGTTTTGTCAGCTGTCAAGTAATTAATATTTAGTTTGGTTTGCCATTTTATCGTGAACAGGTTGACAAGAGAACAACGCTTGCAAATCGTGCAAATTTATTTCGAAAATAATGGTTCAGTTCGCGAAGTTTACCGCAAGCTCCGTCCATTTTATGGTCGACATAATCGTCCATCAGAGCAATTAATTCGGTTAACCATGGATCGTTTTCGCACTACGTTTACTCTATGTGATAATACGCATCCGCAGAGACGTCGAACAGTGCGCACCGAAGAAACAATTGCCGCTGTAGAGCAAAGTGTTGAAGAGGACCCGAATGAAACGATTCGCCACCGTGCACAGCAATTGGAGCTTTGTCCTTCAACTTTATGGAAGATTTTGCGCAAAGATCTTGGCTTGCGACCTTACAAGATCCAGTTTGTGCAAGAATTAAAGCCGCGAGATCATGCAATGCGTCGTGATTTTGGTGTATGGGCCGAAAATTAGATTGATCTCGATGCTGATTTTCATCGCAAAATTTTGTTCAGTGATGAGGCTCATTTTTGGTTGAATGGCTACGTCAACAAGCAAAATTGCCGCATTTGGAGTGAAGGGAATCCACATGAGACCCTTGAGACGCCATTACATCCACAAAAACTGACTGTTTGGTGTGCTCTATGGGCTGGTGGAGTCATTGGGCCATACTTCTTCCGAAATAATGCTGGAGAGTCAGTTACCGTTAATGGAGACCGGTATAGAGCCATGATAACCGACTATTTTGTTCCCGAATTGGATGGCATGAATGTGGATGAGTTGTGGCTCCAACAAGATAGCGCTACATGCCACACAGCGCACGTCACAATCGATTTATTGAAGGAAACATTCGATGAGCGCATAATTTCGCGGAATGGACCTGTCAATTGGCCACCAAGATCGTGTGATTTGACACCATTGGATTATTTTCTTTGGGGATATGTGAAGTCGCTCGTCTACGCCAACAAACCAGAAACGATAGGGGACTTGGAAGCCAACATACGGCCCCATATGCTCGAAAAAGTGGTTGAAAATTGGACCTGTAGAATTGGCTTTATTCGAGCCAGCCGCGGCGGCCACATGCCCGAAATCATATTTAAACATTAATGACATAAAATTATCCTTCCAATAAAGCCAAATTGATGGACATTAAAACGATTTTCTTGTGTTTTATTTCAATTCGAAGTTCTATACCTCTAAAAAAAAACACCCAATACAAGCAGTGTCTACAAATGAAGAGCAGCGTTGTCAACTGGGTGGTTTTCGCACCGTTTTTAGTGCTTTTTGAAATTTTTGTACGCGACGGAAAATGTTGAAGTTAGTGCTCGGTGCTTTTTTAAACTAATTCTTGGTGCTTTTTATTTCTTGGCGGTGGCACTAAACCCAAAATTCAAAAAGAATTTTCCTTATATAATATATGTTTATATATTTTTTGAAGAAGTCTGACATTCAAAAAACATAAGCACTGAAGTTAAATGGAACATTTCAAAATATTCTGATAAGATTGTACAAAACTTGATTGAAGAAATACGTGCATTTTATTTTTAAACTTTCACATTTTAAGCACAATTAATGGAAACAGTGTTTTGCAACACGACAAAGAAGACATAGTGCGAGTATAGTCTACTAGCGAAATTATTTCTAGTATATACAGTAAATAGAGAATAATTCACTTAATACAATGGAGAAGCTTTGAGTTCGTATTCAAGTTTTGGGCAGAAATAAAGTCTTATAACGATTCATTTGATATAAACTCATTTGGGGCATTATCGAAATTGCATTCCCATCAAACTTTAATGTTTAAACGCAGAGGTTGATCACGTTTTTACCTTTATTACTTTATTTAAGTCTAAAATACGTAAAAAATTATCCTTGTGTTGCTAATAGAGTTGCCGTTTTAGGTTACATATTTATAACCTACTTCGTTCCTTTTTTCTGAAATAATAGTACATATAATTTAAGTTTATATAACTTGGTTAACTTGCAAATTACTTTTTTTTAATTTTGTAACTTTGTAACAAATTTTGAAAGTCTTGATTTAAAAAAAATTAACTACAACTCCCATCGAGTTGAAAATCTAATCAGCAAGTCAAAAAGACTTGCCAATTGCTGCTAATTTGACTGATTTCAGGTGATTTGTTTCTTCGTTGACGAAAAAAATTTAATATTTTATAATAACTTAAAAAGGTTTCGTCAAATTGAGTTTAGAATTCACTGATTCTCATAAAATCAAAATATGTATCGCGCGCTTCAAATTTGAAGTTTTAGGTATAAAATGCAAGGTCAACCGATTTCTATATTTTTTATATACAAAAATTTTTTTTATACAACAAAAAATTTTAATTTAGTGCTTTTTTACTTAAATTACGCGTTTTTTTCCTGGTTTCAGTGCTTTTTGAAATTTAAAAGTTGACAACGCTGATGAAGAGAATGACAATAAGTACTAAAAAAATATACATAAGTAAGTAGTATGAATTTTAGCAACTGCGTACAAAGCTTACCGAACCAAACTTAGGGGCAACACTGTATTTGATTGTAGATGACTCGCCATAACGCCATAGCCATTTCCATAGAAACCAAGTGAATTTTGGTTTGGTTATGGCTATGGCATTATGGCTATTGCACGTCTAATTTAAGCTTAATCCTAATTATAGCGCAAAAAATTTGTACGCTCACATATTTTCTCTCAAGCAACTATGACTAATGCTAGGAACACAATTGGCACGAACGACGAATTTCGTCCAAGTCGACGAATTCGTCGATAAGAATTCGCTGCGTAAATTCGTCATGTGAAACACAATAATTACGAATTTAGCTCTTATAATTGATAAAGTTGGTTATTGTCAGTGTGACCATATTAGCTAATTTAATTTTGGGTTAAAATTATCTCGTTTCTTCGGGATTTAGCTTTAAAATTTTCATTTAGCTCTTAGCTTATTTTTTTTAGCTTTTTTAAAAACTGATTTAGCTTTTTTAGCCTTTTTTAATCCAAATTGCATATTCTTTAAAAATATATTAAAGACATACGTGATTTAGCTTAATTTTATATTAAAATCTGGTCACACTGTTTATTGTGTATATAAAAAGAGTGAGAGAAATTTTTTTTTCGTCGTTCGTCGGCGTATAAAATAGAAATAAATCTATCTCAGAGTTCGTCACGCACGACGAATTTCGTTCTACGGCGGTGTTGTGTTCATTTTCATATGAACAAATGTGTTTTATTTTTTATGACGAAAGTTCGCACCGAAAAATTCGTCGTTCGTCCCAATTGTGTTCCTAGCATAAAGACGATTCCAATATACAAGAGCATCTCTACTCCGTTTATGCAAACAACTAAACTACGCTACAACTACAAATAAAAAGGCACATGCGTGTCAAACTAATTGACTCTCAGTTTGAGTGTGTTTATACACAGACTATGAATGTTTAATCAATCAAAAACAAAAATACACCCATACTCGGAATATTTATTCATCATTCACCACAGTATACAATTATTTTTATACATTTGCCTACTTTTTGTTGGCTAAAACATGTACACTTTAATAGATGTAGTAATGGAAACTTTCATACGTAGACGTATTTTCAAAAGAATATTATTTCAATCTTTCATATTTACTTACTTAAAGAACTTAAGAAAATATTTGCAAGCAAGTGAGTGCTCATCCGATTGTAAGCTATTTTTAAAAAAGCTTTAATTATATTTTAATATGTAAAAATAATTTTCGGACAAGTAGTATCTATCTAGTATCTATTACAAATGTAGTCTTTTAAAAATTACAAAAAATTAAGAAAAAAAAACAGAAATCGTTTTAGATTAACGGTTCCGTATACATAGCTTTAGAGGAAAAGTTGTCGCACGGTGAAGGAAGTGTTAAATAAATCGCATTTCTGTCTTTAGTAATGGACTTCATTTTAAGTCATTTGATCTCCTCAAAAAAAACACCTCCAACCATATGTGCTGACTGCACTCGTTAAAAACATTTCACTTTAGAAAATTAATTATTTTCCATTACGGCAACATTTTTTTTATCCAAAAATGGCCAAATATTTGGGAACGCGAATACAAATAGGAATATTCGCGCATCACTAATACATACATATATAATTATATATGTATGTACATAACGACAGCATTAACAATAATGATGATAATAGACAAAACATTTATATTTTGTTAAGCAGTTTAATAACCCAGCAAAACGTTTTATGTGGTTGCTGCAATTAAAACACAAGTAGTGTTGACTATAAAAATAACACACACAAAGTAATATTAATAATTTTGTAGCATCAATTAAAATATTTGTAATATCAATTAAGAAATTAATTCCATTTTCACCTGTAAACAATTTGATAATATCAATTCAGTTTTTCCACTCAAATAAATTAATAAATTGAATTTTTAATTAAAAATATTAATTTGTGAATAGTTTTTTCTGTGAATATCTGGTTCTCCAGTTCGAACGAGAAATAAAACACACCAAAAAGAATATGACAATCAATTTGGCGAAAATCAAACCCATGATGCGATAAGGCTTTAAATTGATACAGATATAAACTGAGAAAAACAATAAAAGTGTCTCGTATTTGTTTTCGTTATCACTAGGGGCAGTTACACCGACTCTACACAGAAAAAGGTATTTATTAACCAATTAATGTTTTCAATTAAAAATTTAATTGATTAAAATAAATTTAAGAATTTAATTGATTAAATTAAATTTAAGAATTTAATTGATTAAATTAAATTTTTAATTGTATTAATTAATTTGAGTAGAAAAACTAAATAGATATTATCAAATTGTTTATACGTGAAAATTTAATTAATTTGAGTTTTAGGGAGGATATTATATATATATATATATATATATATATATATATATATATATATATATATATATATATATATATATATATATATATATATATATATATGTATATGTTCAATCGAAAAGTTTTAAGAATAGTTCAAATACAGCTTAAATTTTAGACTTGCCTGTTTTTTTAATCGGAAGATTTCGGATATCTGAGATACAACCCAAGCCACATGATTAAACTTTTGCTGGGTATTTTTGTCGTATATATTATTATTTGCAGAGTCGTCATAAACGCATAACAAAAACATTGAAAGCAATTTTCTCATTTAGCCATTTTCCTTCTTCACTCTATTCTTTTAATGGAAAAATAAATTTATTGAAATTGTGTTTAGAGAATTATGTTTTGCTTTGTTTGTTGTTTTGCCCTTTCTTGATAAAAGCAACTCCCAGGAGTACGATGTGCCAACCAGGAGCCAGCAACAGCAGTCAGCTTTATTTAGTTATTCGTGGTTTTATCGCAAATGTTTAGTTGGCTTTTGGGAAATAGATGGAATGAAGTATGTATCTACATACATACATACGTCCATATGTACATTTATTCAATACACAAATGTAGATTGTACTTTTTTATAGTAAATGTAAAGTATCTTTTGTTGATACAACAAAAGCTTTACTACTTTACAGTCATCCCAAGGATTTTGTATTAAATTAGTATTTTTACATTTGGCAGTCGTTATTGGCTTTTGCTGTATGCAGTTTAGGTGTGTGTGTGTTTGTAATGTGTTTTAGGTCTTAAAGACGCGATTTTTGTTGATTATATATTTATGTAAGTATGTGGTGCTGGGATTTCGGAATTTTTATTTTGGTCTTCAATCATTTGGTAAGATTTATTTCGCATCATTAAAAAGTGTCGCATTAAGAGACACGTTTTTTTTTCAAGTAACTGTATGTATGTTTATATCAAGTATTATTATAAATGTTATCAAAAAGGACTATACTTTGATATAATATAAAATTAGTAAAATAGAAAGAATTTTCAGTTCAGGCAAATAGTATGACTATTCTTCATCTATATACTCGTAATATTATTAAAGCGATCTTGCAAATTTCTAATGTCAGAAAGCAAGTGATGATAGCGATGATTGTTGGCTCTATTTTCTTTAAAACTAGCGTGAGTTTTAAAAATAATTGTTCATTAACAGTCAATCGCTGAAATAAAATTATTGAAAGCGAAGAAACTAAGGAAAGAATTTAAAGTTTTCGAAGCCGGCTATTTTGTTTTCAGTTGAAGTAATATTTTGGCGATTTTCGATGCCAAGAATAACAAAATGTCGATTTGACAATTTTTTTATTTTCGAAATATGGCAGCTTTTTATGAAAAATCGTCTATTAGAATTCATATACTTATGTATGCATACCCATTAAAAGATTTGCGTGTAATATTTATAAAATTTATTATTTAAATTTACCCTCCCAATATTGAGTTTATATTCTGTTGTTGCGATAAATAAATATGTACATACTCGTAAATATACATATATGAATATGTACGTTACGCTGTCCCAGAAAAAAAAATTTTTGGACCCAAGCATAATTTGAAAGCTTAGAAAAACTTCATATTAAATATCTGATGTTAACAACCAATCCCTGCTCTAGTAGATATACATGAGAGCTGATGAAGTGGCATTTCCCCCAGCGAAAGTCTAGTCTAATTTGTTTGCCTTTTTTTTGAAAGTCACATTAATTAATAAAAATATATCATTCTTTAAAAATTTAAAATGCTGAACTTGTGCCTGATTAAGGAATTATTCCTCATCAAAATTCATTCTAGTTTAATTAAATTTAAATATGTATCACGCAAAAAACTTTATTTCTAAAAATGATATTTATTATTTTACAATCAATTCTAAAAAGGCTTTATATCAAATTGGTTGCATTTTAATTACAGCGCAGCTAAATCATATCTATTATTTTTGAATACAAAGCAAATATAAAAAAATATTATTGCAAAAAAAATTATATATCCATTACATGGCAACACGAATTCATAGAGATGCTTCATTAATTAAAAATTCAGCCACATGCACTCATATGTATGTTGGTTAAAAAATCCAATACAGGTGCTAAATTTTTATATTTTTATCTCGTGGTTTTGAATGTGTTACTACTAAAACAAAAAATGGAAATAAAGTAATTTGCTTTAATCCAAAAAGAATGTGAATTCAAAAAACAAAAAAATAAATCTAATAAGAAACAAGTAAGAGCGCTATATTCGGCTGTGCCGAATCTTATATACCCTTTACCAAAGTGCGTTTATGTAGTATAGAGATACATACATCAGCACATAGTTACTTTTATGTACAAAGAAAACAATAATAATTTTCAAACCATAGAATTATAATTTTAGATTTTTCTGAGTACTTATACCAATCTAGTAGTTCTAAAAGAAATATAGAAAGTATGTTAAGTGAAAAAAAATGGAAATTAAAAAAAATGTTTTATTTAGTTACTTTAATGTCCAGAAAAAAAATCATAGTTTCCAGCTCTGGAGCTGTGGTTTTTATTTTTATCATTTTTTATACCAAACTTTTCTTTCCAAAACGTAAAATACATATAATTTATAAAGGAAAAGATAAAAAATAATTAGACTTAGTTAATTTTATATATAAAAAAAGTGTAAGTGTCCCAACCGTGAACTCATCCTTTTTCATTTTCTGATTTCTTACACCGATATCTTTCTTTTAAGAATTTAAGAAATGTTTAATTTATAAAAAAAGGAAAAACTTGTTTTAGTAACTTACTTTTGTACAAAAAAGCTAAAGTTTTCCAACCCTGGAATCGTCTTTTTAATTTTTTTAATTGTTTTTTTTTTATTTGAAATACCAATTTTATTCGTTATCAAGCATAAAATAAGTTTATTTAATAAAAATAAATAAAATTAGTTTTCGGTAGTTAATTTTTCATATCACAAAGAGTGTAAGTTTCCCAACCCTGGAATCCTCCTTTTTTATTTTTTTTTATTTTTTGCACCAATCTATTTCTTTTAAGAATATCAGATATCTTTAATTTATAGAGAAAAAGGGAAAATTTGCTTTAGTAAGTTACTTTTGTATAAAAAGAGTTAAAGTTTTCCAACCCTTTACCAAAAAATGGTAAAAGGGTATATATAGGTTTGTCATTCCGTTTGTAATTTCCAGAATATTAATAAACGAACCATAAAGTATATATATTCTGGATCCTTATGCATAGGGAAGACGAATAAGCGATGTCCGTCTGTCCGTCTGTCTGTACGTGAAATCGGTTTTCCGAAGCTAGACACTTCATTCTTGGACTGTTGGGTCAGAAATGGTTGAAATAAGATTAGTATTGAAAATCAGCAAAATCGAGCAGACGGTTTCAGAGCTGGGAGACTTAAACTTCATTTTGCCATAAAAAATAACTACCGAAAACTAGTTTTTAATAATTTTTTATTAAATAAACTTATTTTATACTTCAGTATGAATCGAATTGATATTTCTAACTAAAAAAAAATTAAAAAAAATTTAAAAAAATTAAAAAGACGTTTCCAGGGTTCGAAAACCTTAATTTTTTTTTGTTATGCAAAAGTAACTTACTAAAACAAATTTTTTCTTTTTTTTCTATAAACTAAACATATGTAATGTTATTAAAAGAAGGAGATTGATTTTAGAAATCAGAAAAATAAAAAGGATGATTCCAGGGTTGGAAAACCTACGATTTTTTTGATATATACAATTAACTACCGTAAACTAATTTTTTATTTATTTTTATTAAATAAACTTATTTTGTACTTCACCACGAATAAAATTAGTATTTCAAATAAAAAAAAATAAAAAATTTAAAAAGACGTTTCCAGGGTTGGAAATCTTTAACTTTTTTTCTTATACATAAGTAACTTACTAAAAGAAATTTTTCCTTTTTTTCTATAAATTAAACATATCTAATGTTCTTGAAAGAAAGAAATTGATGCAAGAAATCAGAGAAACAAAAAGGATGATTCCAGGGTTGGGAAACTTGCTCTTTTTGTGATATAAGAAATTAACTACCGAAAACTAATTTTAATTTTTTTTAAATAAATAAAATTATTTTATACTTCAGTAGGAATAAAACTGGTATTTCAATTTAAAAAAGTTTAAAACACGTTTCCAGGGTTGGAAAACCTTACCTTTTTATAGAAAAGTAACTTACTAAAGCAAATTGCCCCTTTTTCTCTATAAATTAAAGATATCTTATATTCTTAAAAGAAAGAGATTAGTATAAGAAATCAGAAAAATAAAAAAGTTTGATTTCAGGGTTGGAAAACCCACACTTTTTGTGATATAAAAAATTTGCTACCGAAAACTAATTTTTACTTTTTTTATAAAATAAACTTAGTTTATACTTCAGTACGAATGAATTTGGTATTTCAAAATAAAAAAAATTAAAACGACGTTTCCAGGGTTGGAAACCTTATTTTTTATGCAAAAGTAACTTACCAAAACAAATTTTTTCTTTTTTACTATAAATTAAACTTATCTTATATTCTTAAAAAAAGATGGTGTAAGAAATCAAAAAATACCAAAAGGAGGATTCCAGGGTTGGGAAACTTACACTCTTTGTGATATAAAAAATTAACTACCGAAAACTAAGTTTTATTTTTTTTTATTAAATAAACTTATTTTATGCTTGATAACGAATAAAATTGGTATTTCAAATAAAAAAAAAACAATTAAAAAAATTAAAAAGACGATTCCAGGGTTGGAAAACTTTAACTTTTTGTACAAAAGTAAGTTACTAAAACAAATCTGTCCTTTTTTTTTGATAAATTAAACATTTCTTAAATTCTTAAAAGAAAGAGATTGGTGTCAGAAATCAGAAAATCAGGAAAGATGAGTTCACGGTTGGAACACTTACACTTTTTTGATATATAAAACTAGCTAAGTCTAATTAATTTTTATCTTTTCCTTTATAAATTATATGTATTTGACGTTTTGGAAAGAAAAGTTTGGTATAGAAAATTATGAAAATAAGAACCACAGCTCCAGAGCTGGAAACTATGATTTTTTTTCTGGACATTAAAGTAACTAAATAAAACATTTTTTTTAATTTCCTTTTTTCACTTAACACACTTTTTTATTTTTTAAGGACTACTAGATTGGTATAAGTAATCAGAAAAATCTAAAATTATGATGCTAGGGTTTGAAAATTATTATTTTTTTTCTTTGTACATAAAAGTAACTATGTGCTTATGTATGTATCTCTATACTACATAAACGCACTTTGGTAAATGGTATATAAGATTCGGCACAGCCGAATATAGCACTCTTACTTGTTTTTGCTACTATTATTTAAAGTAATATAATATATTTACATATATCTGTGCTTCCAGAAATGGTCTAAAAGCTTTGGGTATCAAAGTTGACTTCCTCGGATTGTGAAAATATTTTTATGCTCATAACTTCTATAAGTTTCGACCGATTCTAAAAACGATTTGTGTTTTGAAAAGGAAATTAAAACATAAAAGAAGAATATGCTAACATTGTTTTATGTATATTTTATATGTAAGAGACACTTTAGGTGCACATTATGATTTACAACTAAATGGATAGTTAAGTTGTAGTTGTAAAATTTTTATTACGAATTACAACTTTTTTCACCATGAGACAACTGGTTTTTATCCCAATCCCATTTGTCAACCAATATTGTTCCCAAGTTAATAAAACATGAAATCTAAAAAAACAAAAAATACGAGGCCAAAATTAAAACTGTGTCACAAAATATTTTAAATAGCTATTTAAAATGTTTTGTGGTGGCTGCTATGTTTTCAAAAAACATAGCATAGATAAAAACTAAAATTAATTGTAATTCAGAATGCCAAAAAACAGTTAAGTTTGTTTAAGGTTAACTTGTCACAATTTCATATAAACTAAGCTGAAAAATTAATGCCCTTATTACGGTAATAAGGGCATTAATTTTTAAATTCGTATTTTTGTCCTTGACTTCTACCCGTATTCTAACCTCTGTGACAATGACAAAATTATAACAAAACTGAGGTGAATGACTATTTGTATATTTTTGGTATCATGAATAAAATATAACAAATTTGTCATCTAATGAAAAGTACATAACAAAATAAAAATGTATTAATTTTCCTTTTAATATACTTCTTAGTTGTGAGAATTAAAGAGAAAAAAGCGTGATTATTGAAAAATTGTTAACATCTTATGCCAATAAAAATAATTGCTCTGTGCACTTTTTTTGCAAAAGTAAAGGAAACATTTTTTTCGCTTTTTCCAAAAGAACATCCAGGGACTCCTGGTTTTTTGCCAACAATATTTGTAGTTGTAGCTATGGTAAAATGGACAACTTTTGCGAATATATGTATTTATACAATTTGAACGTGTCTAGGCACTCTAATAGCTCATATAGATCACTTTTTAAATTAAAAATTTTATTTTTCTGAATATTCCGACGGTAAATTTGTTCCTTAATTTTTGAAAAAAAAAATTCCAAGAAATAATTTGTTTTGAATAAGATGCTTACAAGATCTGTTTGGTAGAGTGTTTTATTACCCTCATACCATTACAATTTTTCTTCCACAGATTTCACAATCAATCCTCTTTTGGAGAAACTACGAACCTATACTGTCCTGTCCGTGTGATTTTCAAAATGTATTGTTAGTACATTTCTATGTGTGCGACCATCGTTTGCTCTAATTACTTATGTAAGTGCAAGATACTCCGGCTAAAGAAATAAAAAAAAGCTATGTGAGTCCGATCACAGAGGAGATGTGTAATCATCTAGTAATGAATTTTTTTTTTAAGTTGGAAGTATTTATGCTTTTAGTATCTTTTTTTAAATTAATTAATTAAAAGTATCAAAACTTTCAATATTGTAAATACATATGAATTTGTTGGTTTTTGTTTGTTTTACTAAACTTATTTGGTTAGTAAATGGGCAGGCACACTGCAATATATGTATATGTACTGCATTCAAAATTGCAGTAAGCAGTAAATTTACTGATTACTAAAAAAATTCAGTAAATTTTTACTGCTAATGAAATTTAATTTGCATTACTAGTAAAATCGTAGGGCCGTAGCAAGTGGCAAAATTTTTTTCATTCAAATTTTGAAACTTTTGTATGAAAAACATTTAGCCACTTGGTAGAATTTCATTATGAATACGGGCATTACTAATTACTGAAAATTCAATGCATCTCATCATATAACAAATCATTTAGGAAATTTATAAAAATTGTAGAAAAAAATTTTAGTAATCAGTAATTTTTTTTTTTTGTTTTCACTGAAACTAGTGGTACTGCAGTGCTCATCTATGGTAAATGCCTTTACTTTAACTTTTTAATTTTTAATTCCTGTTGTTCATCGTTTAGTTGTTGCTGTTTTTGTTGTTGTGAACGCATTGCAATTAAAATAAATTCAGTAAAGTGCAACTTTGACTCGCGCACATTCGGTTTTGATCATTTTTTTTTTTTTTGATGTAGCTTTCTTAATTTTTTAAGTTTTTTCAGTTCAAACGATTTTTTTTTCAGTTTTATCGCTTTTTTCTCGTTTTGGCGTTTTTTTTCTCTTTTTGGGTTTTTTTAATTTTCGCAATTTTTTCATTTTGGCGATTTTTTCATTTTGGCGATTTTTTCTGTTTTTTTGGGGTTTTTTTCATTTTGGCGATATTTTTTCTGTTTTTGGGGTTTTTTATTTATGCGATTTTTTCATTTTGGCGATTTTTTCATATTGGCGATTTTTTTGTTGAAGGATTTTTTAATTTTGGAGATTTTTGCGGTTTTTCGCGATTTATTTTAGTCCTAGAGATTTTTTTTAATTTGGTGCTTTATTTCGTTTTGGCGATTTTTTTATATTTGGCGATTTTATATTTTTTTGATATTTTAGTTTTACCGTTTTTGAAAATTTCAAGAGTTTTACTCTTACGGTTTCCAAGACACAGCAAGTTGTCAAAATTACAAAGTCAAAATTGCATTAACTGATGGAACACCCATTGATTTAAATTTTTTAAATTTAGTGTTAATTCTTGTAGTCTGTATAAAAATACACTAACTTTTAAAATTTTAAGTGTATATATGTACATACAATTGTATGTATATTACATGGGATTTTAACATTTTTCGTTGCTCGTTTTGGAACACCCTTTAGTTTTTAACTCTCATGTAATTGTTGTTGTAGTGGCCAAATGTCTACATATTGTGTCCAAATTTCAAGTCTGTAGCTCTTACGGTTCATTTTCACCTTTGGTGTACGGAAATATACAGAAAAATAACCGGCGGCGGCGCACCGTCGGCTTCGAGCCGGTCGACTTGTTTCTCTGCTTGGTATTGGTTCTTTCAAACACTAACACACTCACACCGATTTGACAATGCAAAGCAAAAGCAAAAAGCGAAGAAATCTCAGCAAAGAAATCTCAGCAAAGAAATCAAAGTCAAAAGATTTTTACCCCCTAGCGTGTAGATGTTTACACATCAAAAAATACATATCTTTATATTCATAATACATTTTTTTGTTATTTTTTAAATAAATAAATATTGTTGTCAATTTGAAATAAATCTCCCCATAGTATGTATGTTGAAAGCTTTTTGAGCTTTTTAAGCTTTTCCTTATCAGCAACAGAATACCACGACAATTTTATTTAAAATTATGTAACAAGAAATTTGACAAAATTGCATGACAAAAAATTTGTCACAATTTATTAGAATACGGGTATTAATTAAAATTTTGTCTTATCTATTTCGTTCAAAGTTTAATATTTTTAACGCACTTTTGCCAAAAATAAATACTATTTATTTTATTTATTTATTTCATAAATAGGTGAGACATTTTTTAAATTTAATTGATTATATAGTAGAATTACTACATACTTTGTCTTAATTTCAGCTCGAATTTTAAGTGGAAGAAGCTTAACTTTTCAAGAAACTACAAAACAATTTTATTTTTCCAATCAAGACAGGTAGTTTAGTTTAGAAACTTTTTATTGGAATGTCCTTTTCCTTTCTCCTTCAACGGAACATGTGAACAAGTAAAATTTAATCATTTATTGTAAGGAAAATTTACTGAAAATACTAATGATTGTGTACCGCATGAGGTCCCCTATACGAATCTGGCTCGTTTTGTTTGTGCCTAAAATTAATATCAAACACTAATCACATAAGATATGTGCTAATAAAGAAAATCTGTTCAATTCCAACCTTGTATTCTTTCAAATCAGCAGAACAGATTGACCTCCTACCATAGAATATATCTGTGCCAATAAATAATAATGGCTTAAGTCGAAATTTCATGTTTTGAGATATTAAGGGTTTTGTCTAAAATTAATCGTGTTTGGCTTTTATATAAAATTTTTAGCCTCCGAAAAAGATGCACATTTATTTAGAACAAAACTGTTAATTTTATAAAAAACGAACACGTTTTATTAGTTAATATTTGCTTCTTTTTAGTTAAGATGTTATGAAAAATTCCATTGTTAGAAAAATAAAAATTAAAGTGCACTTAAGCTATTATATTGAGAGGCAAAATAATTTTTATTAATGGTAAGTCGAGATAAGTGATTTACGTTAAATTGAAAAATTCGGAAAACCTGAGATAAGATAATTATTTAAAAGCTTAGTTAAATATAAGTTTTTTTTTTAATGAAGAATAATTTGGATGGGATGTTAGTTATTGAACTTAAGTGTAAACAAGTTGTTATGCTCAAATATTTTAATATTGATGTATCTACCGAAAAAAAAAATTAAGTTAAGGTAAGATGTTATGGCTTACGTATTATTTTCCAAGAATACTTAAGTTAAAATATAAATGCGTATAGTTTTATTAATAATGACATTTTTTAATTGAAATTTAGTTGAGTGATAGATCTTGAAGAAGAGAATAAGAATATGTAGTAAAATGAAAAAAGCACTTATGTCAACTTAAGCCATTATTATTTATTGCCACAGATACACACAAGTGTAAAAAGTGACAAATTAAAGAAGCTCGAATCAGGTTTTTTAAAATACGTGGAAAAAAGAGACAAATATAGCATATTTCGTTGCCTTAATATAGAAAGGCCCTAACTCATTATTTTTTTCAGTCGAGGTTTTTGTGTATTTCGATAGAAGAATATCTAATGTATCGAAAAATGCAAAAATCTCTATTTCAAAAAAATAATGAAATGGGGCAAATCGATTGACGTAAGAATCATTAAAAGCGGTCCACTCATTCGGTTTATATAGTGCCGCGTTGCGGAGTCGGGTACAAATACACTTACATATTTTCCGCCTCGTGATATCTCTGTATACATATTTTATGCCTTTAACATATAACTACCAAATATGTAAGCTAACTTATATCATATTTTCTAGGGATTGCCGTTCGGTTTTAACCGAAATCGAAACCGCGGTTTTTAAACCATAAAAACCGAAACCGACAAAAAAGCGTCGGTTTTTAAGTTTTACTTTAACATTATTATCTTGTTTAAAAATACAGCAAATGTACTTTACATTGAAGACTTTTATATATTACTAAGCATTCTGTAACAATGAAAGGAAAGAAAATTGTAAAATTTTATGAAAATTATAATAATTCTTTGCAGGAAGAATTGTAATCTGTTATCCAAAAATGTCTAGCAGATGTAAAGCAAAAAGACGACAATTTTAACGTTCTTCGACAAGAATTTGTAATTTATAAAAAAAACGAACAACAAAACAACCAACATATTATTGCTTCACACGGCAATAACAAAATAAAGACCTCTTCAACTGAAAGCGAAAGAGTGTTTTCTGTCGCTGGTAACTTCTGCACAAAAATTAGATTTCGTTTAAATGACTCTACATTGAACGCTTTAACGTTTCCGAAATTTTATTACTTGGATAATTAAATATAAATTTTTTATTCTTAAAATTTTTATACACATACTAACTACTAAATGTTCCTTTTCTAATATAAGTACCTGAATTGAATACAAACCAGAGAAACTCTATGACCCCTATAGTAAAAATTTTTTTCCTCGAAAATTTTTTCCCAGAAATATTTTCCCTTTTTGGTTCCTCTTATCATGAATAATCTGTCTTCTTTAATCTGTTACTAAACATTCGTAGTGGTATTTGAAATACGCCAACCACGACAAGACAGTATATTTTTCACGTGAATTTTTTCAATTTTCCCTTGGTTTTGTTCACTTTATTTTTGCAGGCGAACTGAACTATTACATCTAATAATTTCGATATTTTTCTTCGAATTATTATTATATAAATTAAAACTATTCATTTTTGGGACAAGATTATTATGTAATGCTTACGATGGTTAACAATAATTCCCTACAACACATTTTTTAATAGAGTATGAATCTCTTTGGTTCACAGACAATAAATTTCATGGTGGTGCACCACGTTGGTATATGGTATACTTAAGGAAACAATAGCTAAATCAACAGAAGCACCTCCATGAGTACAACTTTAAAGTTAAATAAGTTTCATTTATAACTTAAAGTGTGTGATTTTTTTATTAAACTTAAATTTGTCAGATTTTCAATTAATTTTTAAGCTTTACAAAAATTCTTCCCGTTTCACATTCAGGTGGACTGATAGCGGGAAAATAGAAAACATTCAAGATAGCATTTTTCTCTTCGATGGGAATGAAAATTTCACATGAAGAAAAATTCCATTTGTTTTTCACGATAGCGATGATTATTTTTAAATCATCATTTATCTTTTCAGCATACAAACCTATTTATGCATATTTTTTAAAACCGAAACCGACCGGTTTTAGTAGCTTAAAACCGGAAACCGCGGTTTTCTAATTTCCACGGTTTTTGGCAAACCCTAATATTTTCCAATATTGCATTGGTAAACATTTTAATCAAACATATTTTTCTCTTATTTTATTGAGCAAAAAGAAATAGTTTCAAGAAAATGAAATGGATCATGTTCATTAATTTATATTAAAGGGTTTTCATGAGAATGTTCAAAAGTCTCGCAAACTATGCAGTTGTGCATTTCTACGCTCTCGTAAATAAAATGTCAAAAATTGTATAGGAATTTATTTACACAAACCTGTTAAATATGCCCAATAATTTTTACTCTTAAATTTAAACTGTGAAATTGTGCATTTTGTAAACAAAAAATTCTTGCTTTCTGGCTCTCTTTATATATTTTTAGACGCACACACACACTTGTTTATTTTTAAAGATATACATATATATGATTTTAATTTAAAAATTGCTTGAAATTTTATTATATTATTTTTATTAATTGAAATTTTTCACGTTTGTTTCAAATTAACATAAACTGTTTGCGCAAAAGCTCAAAAGGGGCTTCATGAAACAATTCTCGCATGTTTGCCCAATTGCACAAATGGCAATTTTAAGAGTTCTCATGAAAACCCTTATTATGTTAATTTATATTTCATATTTAGTATGATTTGATTTCTTACGGCCGATATTTTACATAGGAGCAGCAAAATCGTGTGATTGTATGGTAACACTATTATTTTTTTATTTATATTATTGGATAAAAATCTTCCTAAAATACAAAATATGTGTACTTAATAAAGAAAGAAAACAGTTTTGACAAGTTACTTTTATATATCAAAAACTAAAATTTGCCAGCCCTGGAAACGTCTTATACCAATTTATTTCTTCCTAAAATAGAAAATAGGTTTAAGCTATAAAGAAAAAAACTAGTTATAGCTAGTCACTCTGATATACCAAACGAAAAAAAACGAAACGTCGCATTAATTTTACTATTTCTAAAGTACAAAATTTATTATGTTAATAAAAAAAAAACAATAAAAGCAAAACTAAGTGAAAATTAATAGCTATGGGCTTGTGGTAAAATTAAATAAAAATATACTTAATAGCAACAAAACAAAAAAGTTTGTCTTAAGTAGAACAAAATTAGCAAATTAACTAACATGTGCACAATTAGTAAAGAACAAACTACAATGGGAAGACTGTTGTAAATTTAGAGATGGTAAAATTGAGCTTTCACTACAACAAAAAAAAAGCTTTCAGCAAATTGTAATACAATAAATGAAAGCAATTCACATATTCCATTTGCAATAACGGCTGAGTATATAAAGCAGAAATCTACATCAACTGCTACCACACACAGTGATCCAAAGACAAAAAGAAGTTGTAGTGGCCTTCGAAAATAGCTTGTTCCGTTCTACTACGTGTTGTGTCAGAATATTTACAATTTATTTTGGTGCTATTTGTTCGTTAGTAATTATTACAGATAATTTGGCTTGCAAAGCGATACGAACTTTAGCCTACTCAAATCATAAATATAAAACCAAATGAAGTTCGAACAATAATAATAAAACGAATTTAGTTTGATTTAGTTACTTTGCTCATTTTCAGTACAAATATATTTAGGATAAATTCTAGCACATCAGTGCAAGAAAAGACCGTTTTTAGGTACAGACAGACGGACACCGCTACCCTATTCCTTATGAGATCGAAAATGGATATTGTGGAAATTACAGACGGAATGACAAACCTTTACAATTGAAAAGTGAAAGCTATAAAAAGTAAAGCAATCCTTGTCATAATGTTTTTAGTCATAGAAATTATCATTCTAATAATTATATCTAATTTTGTTGTTGTTTGGTATTAAATTATTCCATTTTGTTAAGTTACATTATGTGCTACAAGAACTCTTCTGGTAAGAATATAAAATTTGTGATAAATCTATTCAGGTATAATTGCGGTTATAGACCTTAAATGAGAAAAACTATGAGCCGACCAACAACGACTGTTCATTTTTATTTGAGTGTATTAAAAACTCAAATATAAATCATTTTCTAAATCTAACAATATTTACATTAAAAATTGTTTAAAAAAATCAACTTGAAAACAGTATTGAAAAAAGGAGGATATTAACGGCAAAACCTAAAAAAAATAATCAAACCAACTAAACATGAGTATTACATTTACAAAAGTTATACATTACAATTCTGCTTCCGTGCAAAATATGCATAAATGCAAAAAAACCACAGCAGAACACAACATGCCATCTCCTTTTTTACCAACCTAAAATCATATGCGATTAATAAATAAAAAAATTTATATAGCAACAATGAACTAAACTTGATAGTAGCCAGCCTCAAGGGGAGGGTAGAAATATAATTTTTTCCACAAAAATAAATTTGCATACACCACATCTGTGTTAGATTTGTAACAATGCTGATGTAAAATATTAAACTTTTTTTTAGCCATCTTCCACGTATTCTATGCTGTTCGTTTATACCAATGGCACTCATTAAAATTGATGAATACTAATGTGATGAAAAAATGACAAAACTAAGCAAACCTAAATAAAAAACGTTGCTAAAAATTTCATATGTGGCGGAAAAAAATTTCCTAGCAAAAAAGGACATTCTCATCATATATTCATTTCATATTTCATTTCAAATAAGGACATGCCAAAAATAAAAAAATAAACATTAAAAAAAAATTATACATCACAACAACTTTTTGTGCATTTTTTGAATGATAGAGGCTGACAGAACACATCTATGTTCTCACCACTAATAAGAATAGAAAAATTTATAGATAAAAAATTGCAAATTTTCAGAGGGTGGAGCCTTTCTAATGCACGAATATGATTTATAGGTTTTGCTTGTCAAATAATGAAACAAACGTGTAAAAATAGCGACCAGTAAAAACCTGTTAGGAAATAATAAATTTAGAAACAGTTTTATTTTATTTTTTATTTTTTAATAAAGCAGAGTCATGATGTAATTGATATTTTAAAATCATATGAGAAAAGAATTTGTAGAGACCATATTATTTATCGAATTTGTTTCAGGCTACTGCTTAGGGGTTTACACTTTACAACATAATAATAAGGTTATAAAATAACTGGAGCTATAGAAAGACCTAAACAAAATATACGTGCAACACTGTCTTAACCATTAAATCTAATTTTTCAAATCAAATAATCGTTACCCTTAACCAGCTGTAATAGTTTGTACAAAAATATTTGTCAAAAATATTTGTTAAAACGTCATTACATTGCATTATTATTTATGTAACGCCGTTTTTGGAGTTATATAGCCCCCACCACAGCTGCGCCCTTGTAACGCTTTCTACAAACTTTTCAGTCTAGTTTATATAATCCGTAATCAAGCGGGAGCGTAATGTAATGTATATCCTTACAAAAACATATATGTGAAAAAAGTCCAAGTTCCTTTCCAAAATTTCGGCCATCAAAAGTAGTGAGATAAAAATGTTGACTGAAATATGCTATGGATTATATAAATTTGCAATCGTAAGGGTGTCATATAATTTCTAGATAATCTGCTAACTTGGCAATATTTTTACCTTTCAAAAAAGGAAAGAATAATATATCGTAAAAAATGTTGTCAAGTAAGCAGATTCCCATTTTTTTAAACGAAAATTTATAACCTTGTATTATTGCAACATGTATTCCAAATTTCAATAAAATCGCTTAAAGTAAAAGCAATAGATTTGTTTCTTTTTAATTCTGAGCTTTATGGGCGCAGCCCCGCCTCCGTGGTAGAAATTTTCGGGTTTTCAGATTTTTTAGATGGTTTCTCACCTAGATATACTTGTGTACAAAATTTCAGCTCATTATCACAAATTTTAATTTTAAGTTTTTACGGGCGTAACCCCGCTCATTTTTCCAAACTCAAGATTTGTTTCGCCCAGCACTTTTTATTCCTGTAAAGTTGCGTTGCAAACAGATAATAGTACCAACATAAATAGTATATCTAAATTTATTGAGCCCTAGTATATGAAATATGAGGCTTAAGTTATATGGGCGTGTCAAGGCCCAATTTTTTAATAAAACATTTTTAGCCTTGCAATAAAGCAGTATATATACCAAATTTCAATAAAATAGCTTCAATTAAGCGCCTTATATTAGCTTTTTTAATTCGGACTTTTATGGGCGTAGGTCCGCCCTTCTGGCAAAAATTTTCGGATTTTCAGAGTTTTTTAATTTAGTGCTCTGTATTGAATTTCAGCTCACTAGCACGCCTTTAAATTTTTATGGACGTAGCTCCGCCCCCTGGTTAAAATTTCCGTGTTTTCAGACTCTTCTGGTTCATTGCTCACCTGGATCTACACGTGTACCAAATTTTAGCTTTTTAGCCATAGCGGAAGTTTTTCATCAATTTGATGGATGTGTCAGTGGTCAGTGGTCAGTGAGTATGTCTTAAAATATGCACTTTTTGCACCTCTATATCTCCGGAACCTTTTATTGTAAATCTTTCAAACTTTCAAAACGCATATGAGCTTACATGAATATATTCTATTTATGGTTTAAACTTTATAATTTTAAGATTGCGGTGAACAAAGTTATGAGGGGGGTAAAAACAGCTCGAATGGCTTCGTGTAAATTTACACACTGCGTGCATTGGCCAGAACTTGGCCTGGCTCACTGCCGTGCGCCTAGATAGTTCCTATGTAAAATTTCGAAGTTTAATTTTCTTAATCAACCACAAAACTATGCGAATCCAATTAGATCCTACAAAGAATTTAGTAAATTCAAATACAAAAATAAATGTTTAGTAACACTATTAAGTAAAATTTTAACTTTCGAAATGACACAGAAAAACCGCGGGACACTCGAACTTAATTTTGGGCCAAGCAATTGGAGCTTCGGTAAACCGATTTTAGTTACAGACAGACAGACGGAGGGACATTGCTTATTCAACTTCCCTATTCATAAGGTTCATAAGCATCCAGAATATATGTACATCGTTAGCTAAAGTGCAAAAAGGCGTAACTAACCAAAAATTCCAAATCGAGCTTTTGACTGATTATTATTCTTCTTCCCAAAATTTTATAGTTCTGCTATCAAAAATTACGCTAATATTAACAAAGACAAAGGAGAGTAAAAAAATTCACTTTGAGCAAAATTTTACAGAATTGATATAAGCAGCACAAAAATTAATTTGCCCAGGAATATATCTGTGCAGGAGAGCACTTTTAAGCGTTTAAGTCGATTTTTAAAAATTTATTTATTTTACAGTTAAATAGGGGAATTCTCTGTTAAACTTTATTTTCTTAAGTAAACATCGTTCTACACACTGTAGATAATACATTAAAATTGAAATATACCAAAGTATAACCTAACTTAAGCTTTTATTCCAAATGAGATAAGAAGTCTTATTAATATAAGTCGCAACTCATACTTCTATAACTTCCTGAAAAATCATACAAATTAATTGAGATTTTAACTATTTATTTATTAGCTTTTGATCAGAACAGAAAGCAATTCAAGGAAAATTTTTGTTCTAAAAACATCGAACGCGATTTTTAGCAGCTGCTACTTTATCAAACTTTAAAGTAATAAGAAAATATAAATAAATTTAGGATTCTATGTATGCTTATCTATTCAAAGCTTAATCTAGGCGCACGGCAGTGCGCCAGGCCAAGTTCTGGCCAATGCACGCAGTGTGTATATTTACACGAAGCCTCATAACTTTTTTCCCCGCGACCGTAAAATTATGATATTTAAACTATAATTAGAATAAATTCATGTTACCTCATATGCAATGTTTGAAAGTTTGAAAGTTTTACAATGAAAGCTTCCGGAGATATATAGGTGCAAAAAGTGCATATTTTAAGACATACTCACTGGCCACTGACCACTGACACACTCATTAAATTGATGAAGCACTTCCGCTACAGCTAGAGAGCTAAAATTTGGTACACGAGAAGGTCTAGGTGAGCAATGAACCAGAAAAATCTGTAAACCCTAGAATTATAACCAGGAGATTTTGAGCTGAAATTCGATACTGAGCTAGGTCTAGGTGAGCACTAAAATAAAAAAATCTGAAAACCCGGAAATTTTAGCCAGGAGGGCGGGGCTACGCCCATAAAGGTCAGAATTAAAAATGCTAATCTAAGGCGCTTCATGAAAGCTTTTTTATTGAAATTCGGCATATATACTGCGGTAATGCAAGGCTATAAATTTTTTATTAAAAAAGTGGGCCCACAAAAATTTAAAATTAAAAGTTGCACTAAGGAGCTGAAATTTGATATACAAGTAGGTCTAGGTGAGAAACCAACTAGAAAAGTCTAAAAACCATAAAATTTTAGTCAGAGGGGCGGGGCTGCGCCCATAAAACTTAAAAATTAAAAATTGCACTAAGGAGCTGAAATTTGATATACAAATAGGTCTAAGTGGGAAACATACTAGAAAAATTTGAAACCCAAAAAATTTTACCAGAATGGGCGGGGCCACGCTAATATTGTTTTGAACTAAATACTTAATATACAGCTATTAATTCAAGCCAATTTAGTGAAATCTTGCATCACCTTAAAAATTGGGCGTGATCACTCCCATAAAGTGTTAGCCTTGTGTTTAATCTACATAGGTCTAGCATATTTTAGAAGAAAATTAGCATGAATTATAAGCGCTGCTCGCAACAAAATTTTGAGTTAGGAATAGTGAGGAGAGGTAATGCTGATAAAATCTAAAGATATAATTTGCGCTAGAGAGCTGACATTTTATACACTAGTAAGTGTAGCTGCGTAAACCAATGGGAAAATCTTAAAACCAAAAAGGTTTACCCGGTATGCGGGGCCACGACGTTAAAACTCCAACTAGCACTAGCGATCTTAAATTTGATACACAAATAAATCTAGATAAGAGATCACTAAGAAAAATCTGAAAACCCAAAAGTTGCTATCAGAGGGCGGAAACAAGCACTTCAAATTCAAAATTAACATACATTTTATTAAAACTTTTCATATAAAAATCCCTATTTTGAAAAGTAGCCGTGACTTCACCCATAAATCTTAGCTTTTTCGTTCAGGTACTTCTGCTCAGCAGTTTTTATATTAATACTCAGGTATTTCTTATTAACTTTTTAATACCAAACTTTGCATGAACCATAAGCACTAGCAGATATAAAAGTCAGCGGGCCAGGCTCATGAAAATTTTACGTAATATTATACTATACACAAATACACAAAAATCTAGAAATTATATGACACCCTTACGATTACAAATTTATATCATACATAATATATTTCTGTGTTAGGTATTGTTGCAAAGAAGAACTTGGTCAAAATTTATATCTCACAACTTTTAATGGCCACAATTTTGGATAGGAACTTGGCCGTTTTTTACATTTATGTTTTTGTGAGGATTTTATTTACTCTATAGCATATGGAACTTACACCACTGCATGATACTAAATCACGCCAACTTCTTTTTTTTTTCTAAAGATACCATGACTACAAAAATCCATTTTTCAATTAATCAACAAATTAAAACTGAATGTAGTAGATAAAATAAACAAAAGGAATAAAAGGATAAAAATAAAATCAAAACATAAAAGAATATTATTGCGATGCTTTATACACAGGACTGTACGAAAAAAAAGAAACAGTAACAAGGAAGAAAATCTTAGGCTGTTTCGTTAAAAAAAAACATGGGCTTCAGCCTCACGATGAATGAGAAATTTAATATAGGAAAGCAAAATTGTATTTAGAAAAAAAATGAAGTGGTGGAAAATGAAATACACAAACATATGAATGTACACATATGTACATTGTAATGTATATCTATATCTTAAAGTTTTTAATTCCTTCACTAAAAACGTTAAAGTTATATACACGCATATATAGGATTATCATTCTATGTATTATTTCCAGAATATTCATATGCGATCGCATATGAGCAGGAAAGTCGACAAAGCGATGTCCATCTGCCTTCGCGTGAAATCGGGTTTTCGAAGTACCCAGAAAACCTAGCGACTTTGGTCTTGGAGAGTTGGTTCTAACTAGATTGGTATTGAAAATCAGCTAAGTCAATGAGATGGTGTCAGAACTGGATAATTTAACTTGTTTTTAGATATATGTATATTAAAGTAACCAGCCAAAACTAATTATTATTTTATTGTTAATTAAACGTATTTTATATATTATAAAAAGAAAAGATTGACATTTTCAAAATTAGGAAAATTAAAAAACACGGTTCAGGTCTGGAAAACTTACAACGTTTTTTGGTATATAAAAGTAACTAACGACAACTTATTTTTTATTTTTGTTTAGCGAAACATTTTTTTTATTGAAGAAAGAAATATTATTATTATTATTTTTATTAAAAATTGGAAAAATCAAAAAGATGGTTCCAAAAATGGGAAATTTAGTTTTTTATGTATAAAGTTAATAATAAAAGCTAACTTTTTTGTTTATTAGTTTAATATGTTTTATAATTTGAAAAGAAATATATTGATACTGTTTATCAGAAAAATCGGAATGATGGATCCAGAGCTGGAAAATTTACATTTTCTCATATAAAAGTAATTACTTGAAATTAATTTTTTTATTAACCATATTTTATGTTTTAAAAATATCAATAATGGCAAGACAGTTATAGGATACGAAAGATAAATTTTTCGTATCTTTTGATGACTTGACGTACCATGTATAATCCTGACATTTTTCGTATCTCTTGAATCTGTACCCAAAATTTACAGAAATAAAATATTAAACTTTCCGTCTCTGACAAAGTTGGTTAAAGTTATAAATTTTGTTAATAGTGACAACTAAATACAAAAATAACATGTATTTTGTTGTTAAGTTTTCTAAGTTCTTCTGTCGTCTGCTTATTCTTGTGTATGTGTGTTAAGATGAAATTTTAGAAGAAAACATTAAGGATCTTTATAGTATTTTCACACCTAAAGTTAAAACCTGGTTTTAACTTTAAAACCATACACAGCTGATTTTGCGTTCACACTGCAAGTTTGATAAAATCAGCTTTTATCTCACAGACTGTCTAATAATAACTTTGTTCCAAATAAAATAAATCTCGTGTAGAAATATTTGTATTTGTTGCTGCATTTTGCTTTTGATAACATTTATTTATTTATTTTTGTTCATATGAAAAACTCAGAAATTGCACAATACGCTTTAAAATGTAAATTATTTTATATTTTTTAAATAACCATTTTAAAATTATGGAACTACTTATACAAAATTAAGAAGTGCTTGGAAATAAAGTTAAAATATATAAAAAACGCTTAAATATATTATAAGCTAAACGATTTTTATATGCAGATGGATTTCAGTCATATCATTTTTTTTTACTTTCCAGATGATACTTTTTTGGCGTAATTTTTTATTATTGTTGCTGCTGCATCAATTTTAAATTTGAAAATCTCTCAATCGGTTTGTAATCTTATACACCAGTATAAACATTATCATCAGCTGCTTCCGGCCATTTTGACTTGGCAGCACTGAACTTATCACAGCGAAGACAAGGTTACGTTTCATAAAACCAAATTAAAACCAATTCAAAAATGGTTTTAAGTTGATTTAAAAAAAAATCATTATGTATGATAAAACCAAGTTTTAGCAGTTGGTTTTAACGTTAAAACCAACTTTTATTAAAACCATGTCAGTGTGAAAACACTAGGAGATCAATTCATAAGCCCCAAGTTTTATTTTATTTAGTTCAATTAATAATTCACTTGCACTCTATTTGGTTAAGCACAATTCGAAACGTTGCATATTTCATTTAGTGTGAAAACACTATTAAGCATGTTTCAACATACGATCCACCTAAATCGATGAATTTGTTCTGAGGAAATAGTAACATCGTTTTTATTTTCAGGAAATTTATACGAAATTTTTGATACAATCGCCTTAGTATAAATGCTCGTATATTAATTTTTACAAAAATGGGTATAAAAATGAATTTTGAAAATGTATCTTTTTGAGAAAATATGTATCTTTCTGGAAACTAAAATGTATCTTTCTCGAAATTTCACTGGCAAAACTGGTGCAAGAGTTTTTCATATTCTTTAAATTTTTGTATGAAAAATTTCGCTATGAGCTTTGTCTTGCAGCTCCTGAAGTCTCTGATATGAACGACTTTAAAGTGAAGTATATCTCTTAAGGCGGTGTCAGATACAACTTCAACGCTTTGCGTGACGTTTCTAACTTGGGAAAAAACGTGAAGCAAAGTGTTCATGACACAATAAAAACTTTGACAACACTCACTGTTTGTTTCACTATTAGATTTTATATATAAAACACAGCACAATTCGATTACTCTGATGCCACGAACTCGGTTTCTATGTAAATTTACCAACATTTTAATAAAAATTTCATATTTAAATGCGAGTTTGGTCAAACAAATTAAAAAAAGTATACCAACTGATTGTCAAAGCACGCAAAAAGTTGAGAGTTGCCTAAATTTTCGCTTCGCTTTGCGTTAAAAGTTCTTTATGTGACATGTTTCATATAAGCACGTACATTTCATCTTAGATGTCAAAGCGAACCGTCAACGCAACGCGAAGCAAAAGTTTTATCTGACATGGGGTTTAGGGTTTTAAGATAAGTTTTGGTATATTAATAAAATATCCAACTATTTTGCTGTTATGTTAGATCGCTTGTTTTAAAACATTTTCGAAATTCTTTCTTTGGGAAGAGGAGCAATCTTCTCCTGTATAATAGCTCTTCTAAAAATATTAAATATGTTATAAGTATTTTCTTTTAGTTCAATAAGAAAATAAAAATGCGTATAAAATAGTAATTGCTAAATATTTTTATTTATTACTGATACCTTCCACGTTTGCATATTTATTTTTTCATTGCTTTAATATAAAAGTGAAAAATTCACACTCATTGTATTCATGCAAATGTTACCTTTTTCTGTTCCTGTTGCATTGTTACAATTTGTCGCAAGGATGGATGTTGACGATGTGGCATTGACGTTCAGCGTGCTGTTTATGCGAAAGAAGTCTATGATGAAATTGTTGATGATGGAAGCAAAGTGGTTATTTTTATATTTAGCAGCCAGCCCAGCCCGCTGGCATTTTATTGTTGATATTTTCTTTCTAGCAAGCCTGCATTGGGTATTAATGCCGTGAAAATGCAAGAAAAAAGTGTGCACGACAGAGAATGAAGGTGTTTAACAAAAGAAATGAATAAAAAGCGAACATAATAAAAAACAAGTTAACAAATGTTTATGATGTTTTTTTGTCTGTTTGTCAATTTGGCCAAAGTGGTTTTTCGCATGTTTTACTCACTGCAAAAATCACTACAATACAAACATGTTGCAAGTTAAAAAAAAAATTAATGAAAAAAAAAAAATTTTAATTTTTCCATACTATTTTTTTTCTTACTTAGTAATATGTTGCTCATTTTCTTGCAGAAAGCAGCAACTCTAAAATTAAGAAATATTTTCTAATATTTTTTGTTTTGGCTCGGTTTGTAAAAGAAATATAACATGTACCATTTTTCTTTTAAGAAGATATTAGAAATGGGCGCGTGTTAAATTTTTTTAATATAACACGATCCGAACACGAATACTAGGATGTCCACCACGTACGAAATATTCACGCAAAAAATGGTATCAACACGATACGTCACAACACGCAGGAAACTAGATTAAATAACAAAAAATTATTTTTTTTTATATTCAAATAAATAAATATTTGTATTTAATTTTAAAACTTTAAGCTTAAGAGAGACGTGGACTATCAACAAAATATTAACAGCCTTATTCAAAAAAATATTTTACTTGAGATTTAAAGTTCATAGTAGCTACCAAGCACTTTAAGGCTAACATTGCTTTGTTAAGAAATTATATTCAAAAGGCAACTTTAATTATTTTGTGATTTAATAATAAATTCTGGTAAAACCACCATGTTCAACAACCATTTCACAGCTTATGATGTACAACATCGAATACAATTTCATTCGAGTATTCAACTAATTTTGGATTTTATTAAATACATTTTTATTATCTTGAAGTTAAGCAACCTAATTTATAAAATATAAACTTCTGACATGGAAGCAAAACAGATAAACATTTTTATGAAGTAAAAGTAAAAAAATATGATGAACATAGAAAACTTATCTCAATTTATTTTATTCGAACGAAATTTGTATTTGAATATTTGTTTGAATGTACATCACTAAAACATTTTTGTATAATTGTATTTATTTTAATATTTTTTATGGATTTTGCTATGTATTTCGAATCAGTTGGATAATTTAGTGATATTTTACATCACATGACTGAAATAATAAATTTAAGATAAGAGCTAGCACTTCTAGCTTTATTTTCAGATGTAACATGAATCAATATGTGCTATAGTAACCAAAATATTTGAGGTACAAAATACACATTTTTGAAATGTCAACTTAAAGTAGCCTTAACAAACGTAGGTGCCTATTTTAGAATTTTGATATAATAATTTTTTTTTGCTTTTCAAAGCTTTGTTAACTTTTTTTTGAATACGAGCCTAAATTTTTTCTTTATTTGAAATTCATGCATACATCGTATTTTGTGACTTAAACCCATTTGGAAGAAAACCTTGTTATCTGATATGTTTGTTTTTTATTCAAGTGGTCATTTTAACTACACATACATACATATTTCTTAGATTAAATATTCTTATTTTTAATCACTTAAGAGTCTTGTTTGTCATACGAAAGGTAAAAGCGCTGCAATTCGCTATAAAGAAAGTGTTGCACCATCAAGGCTTCTTATAAAGAGAAAAGATGCGCTTTATGCAGCGCGAATGCTAGGTGGCTTTTTATAAACATACACCATTAAACATTTCCACTAGAGTACCTTTACATTGTAAGAAACATTAAATAGTCATCTGTCTTGCCATTTTGAAAACTGGAAATGAAAAAGACATATTTTTTTTGTTATAATAAATGCTTTTAACTTAATTGAATTTTACTAGGGAGTAAATTAAATAAGACACTTCTATGCAAAAATAATTTTCGTTAAGGAGAACAATAGTTCTAGCTATTACGCATGTGGCATATACTCTACATAGTTTCGCCAAGCAACAAAAACATTTATTTTAAATTGCTTTCAAAAAATCAATTGGAAGTTGGTTTTTTATATATATATTTACAAAGAAATGTAAGCACGCACACAAGTTAATATAACACAAAAGTTAATTTACATGATTGTGTTTGTGATTTGGGAGAAATCAGTTTCACAATACCAGGCGCTTAAAGGTATGTATTATTGCAATGCATGGTTGGGAAAACTGAAACATTTGAAGAACAGGATAGTACATAATAAAAAGAGAATCAAATACCTTTCATATAAATTTTATATTATTGAAATTTTTAATTTTTTGCTTTTTGTATACCTTTTACACAAAATGGTTAGGGTATATATCGTTGCCTTAATATAGAAAGGCTCTAACTCATTTTTTTTAAATCGAGATTTTTGTAGGTTAGGTTAGGTTAGATTAGGTTAGGAAAAGTGGTGCTATACCGCACCTCCACTCTTAAACCCAATTGAGTCAATTGTTATTCCCTTATATTGCCCATTAAAAAAGTAATATCCCCCCCCGGGCCCATTTGTAACCAGAAGTGATCCTATCATCCGTCATTAAGCCACCGAATTTCCATGATGAACCCCCTGATGTCCTCTAGTTTACACTTCCCGATATCAATAGTGCTCTCATGGAAATGTCTGCTCAGCTACCTAAGCCTATGACGTTTCAGCTTCGGCCAGTGACAGATAATATGTTCAATGGTTTTTGGTTCCTCTTCATCCCCACACATCCTACAAAAAACTGAAGTGCCAATTTATAAAAAGGGATTTTTTTATATTTTAATAGAAGAATCTCTAATGTATCTATAAAAATGCGTAAATCTGGATTCCATAAAAAAAATGATTACGGGCCTTTCTATATTAAGGTAGCGAAATGTACATATATGCCAGTCATTCTGTATGTAATTTCTAAATATTTATATATCTAAGTATGTATTATGAGCCCTAATGAAAAGGTAACTGGAAGACACGATATCTGTCTGTCTGTACGTAAAATCCGTTTTCCATAGTCCCTAGAACAGCTTGCACTGACGTATCAGAACTTTTTCCAATTAGATTGGTATACCCAACAAGAAGAATCAATAAGACTGGGCTGGAAAATTTACCTTATTTGGGTATATAAAATTAACTAACTAAAATTAAACACTGAAACTTAACACTGAAGCCAATTTATGTCACCTCTCTTGATAGTCTACTTTATTAATTAATTTTAATTAATTAGCCTTGTTGATATCCTGCATCCTTACAAGTGCGTCTGATAACAACCATAGAATAACAAAAGTATTGTTTTAAGTATTCTTTGAGTTTTGGCTGTCAAACAACTATGAATGTGTACAGCTAAAAACACAGGCTCATATCGTGCCATAACCTCCAAAATAGTTTAAGCAACATAATTTTCAAACTTAAATTTTTGACCAAAATCGATTTCAAAAAATGTGTGGCTTAAGCTATTTTAAGGGTTATGGCTAGATATGCAAACACACGCAATAATTATAAACGAAATATGTATAACTATAAATATCCAACAACTATATTTACACACATTTTTTAATTTACGCTGCACAAACGACAGCAACTAGAATTTATAGACTCTGTGAGCTACAATCAGACGCATGAATGTAAAAACAATCTGACTAATAGTCGGCTACACATGCGTATATACAGGACTTTTTATTAACACACACATAAAGCATGTTTTCAAACAGCCACATACACACATTTTTCACACCATTTTATAAACAGAAAAGTGTGTATACAACGGCGAATTATTAATAAATATCCCGATTATCATACGTAGTTTTTTTGTCCGATTAATGCCCGTTATTTTTACAAACATGTAATTTACCTAAGGTTTTTACGTACGAGTTTGCCTTATAAAGTTTTACTTACACGATGGATATCTGCACACAAATAGATATACAGTACAACTTCAACAATCCGGACACATATAGATTTAGGCTCGTTCGGATTAACGAGTTGTCCGGACTATAGCAGTTGAAAATATTAAAATAATCTAAGTGATTTAAATACATACATACATACATATCGCTCATTTACTTCAATAGTGGCATAACTCAAAAAAACCAGTTTTGCAGAAAACGCGTTTTAAGTTTTCAATTTGCATACAACTCAATGGAGAAATGAAAAAAAATTCTTCTCTCAGGAGGTGGTGGTACATGCTATTTATATCAAATTTTTACACAAGATAAAATACGAAATGCGGCATCTTTCTGCATTATTAACTCAAAAAACTCATTTTGGAGTTATGCCACTATTAAAGTAAATCTGCGATATGTACATATATACATACATATTATGATATATAAAAAGACGAAGTTATATTGTGCGGACTAACTTTGTTGAGGTGGTTGATTTGTGCCTTTTGCTCTAGTCTCTTTTATTCTCCTCAGCCCACTGAATGCAAATTGGAAATGCTTTCCTTGCACCTGCATAAGAGATCTTGTTTTTGCATCCATTTCTACTTTTTTAATGTTATAAATCGTTGATTTAGGAACATGGAAATTTATCGCAACCTGCCTAATAGTTTTTCCCTCATCAAGTCATTTTAAAATATCACACTTCTAATGTAAGGTTAGTATTTTATGTTTGCGTTTATTATTTAAAAAGATTACGAATAACAAAAAAAATAAATAAATTCCCGATAACTCGCATGTTTTGCTTGGATTTTAGTTTTTGTTCTTGCGCAAAAAAAATTTATCCGGATTGTGGAAGTAAAAACTTTAAATTGTCCGAAATGTAGAAGCGTCCGAATTACTGGAGTGACCGGACTGGCGCATGTCCGGACTATCGAAGTTGTACTGAATATGGCTAGAAATTACGAACATATCCATAGACTGGGCATAAACACACTAAGACTTAAAGTAGCGTATTTTAATTTTTCGCATAACCGAAGTAGAGATACCCTTGTGTCTTGGAATCGGCTATAGTCATAGCTGCTTGAGAGAAAATATGTGATCGTACGAATTCTTGGCGCTACAATTATGATTATAAGCAGTTACTAAATTTAAGACTATTTACTCATGTATTTTTTTTTTTTTGATGTGTAAAAATCTTTTTCACAATATAATCACAAATTTTGAGTAAGATCAAATCGGTGTGAGCTATGTATGATTTTATTAGTGTAATCATACGAACAAGAAGTACAAAGAAACTTAACAGCTGCATAGAAATAACTTATCCGAATTTTAAAGCCTACCTTCAGGAGTAAATTTTAATAGAAATTGCTTGTGAAGTGTAATAGTGTTGCTAGTGGGAATAATTTTGTTAAAAAGTTGAAAAATATAAAATAAATAAAATATATATAAACTTTTAAATAAAAGAGCGTTTTAAATGTCAAATATTTGTTTAAAAGATATATACCAGTCTTTATAAAGAATTTATAATATTATATTATAACATATCTTCATTACGTACTGTTGCCTTACACTGACGCTGGTGCACGACAATTGGGTATCAATCTCCCTTTCATGCCTTTTATTATGGGTGGAGATTTTAAACAAATTTTGCAAACACACAGTCGCAAGCTTTATCCAAATTGTTATTTGACGTTTTCCACTTGCATATTAGCAACGCTCTACAGACCCCCATAACTAATAATTTTACTAATATAGATGCAGTTTTCCATTAATTTTTAAATACAGTAGAGTCAAAAATTTATATATCTTATTTTAGTTACCATGAGCCAATATTAATTATTTGTACTTAAGGCATTTACCATAGATGGGCACTTTACAGTACTACTAAAATTTCAGTAAAAATAATTTTTTAACCAGTAAATTTTTACTGATTACTAAAAATTTTTTCTGCAATTTTTATAAAGTGCCTAAATGATTTATTATAAGATGAGGTGCGTTGAATTTTCAGTAATCAGTAATGCTTGTATTCATAATGAAATTCTACCAAGTGGCTAAATTTTTTTCATACAAAAATTTCAAAATTTGAATGAAAAAAACTTTGCCACTTGCTACAATTTTATTATGAATACGGCCCTACGACTTTACTGGTAATGCAAATTAAATTTCATTATCAGTAAAAATTTACTGAATTTTTTTCAGTAATTAGTAAATTTACTGCTTACTGCAATTTTTAATGCAATACATATATAATGCAGTGTGCCCATTTACTAACCAAATAAGTTTAATAAAACAAACAAAAACCAACAAATTCATATGTATTTACAATATTGAAAGTTTTGATACTTTTAATTGATTAATTTAAAAAAATATACTAAAAGCATAAGTACTTCCAACTTAAAAAAAAAATCGTAACTAGATGTTTACACATCTCCCCTGTGATCGGACTCACATTGCTTTTTATTTTTTTGAGTACACATTTTTTCTTTCTGGTAACAAGCTTTCTAATCACTCTTCAACCCACATACTGTGTTTTCATTATGTTCGCAGGTATATACGTGATATGGTAAACGCAAATGAGGGTATTTTTCCAGATATATTGGCACCACAAAAATCTAATTTTCAATCCAATAAAATTTCATAATCGTGAAAAGGCGTATGTATTTCACCGCTGACAGGGTGTAGTAAACGACAAAGCATAACAGGTTAAAAAGTAATGGGTACTCTTTAAATTTACACGTGTAGTTGCCTAAAACTTCAAGAGTGACAAATATTATTTATGATTTGCAGACGCCTTAAGTTTATAGAAACCAACAGATTTTTATACCCTTTACCAAAAAAATGGTAAAAAGGTAATACATATATAGGTTTGTCATTCCGTTTGTAATTTCCAGAATATTAATAACCGAGCCATAAAGTATATATTATTATGGATCCTTATGCATAGGGAAGACAAATAAGCGATGTCCGTCTGTCCGTCTGACTGTACGTGAAATCGGTTTTCCGAAACTCCCAGAAAAGCTAGAGACTTCGTTCTTGGACTGGTGAGTCCAAAATCGTCGAAATAACATTGGTATTGAAAATCAGCAAAATCGAGCAGACGGTTTCAAAGCTGGGAGACTTAAACTTCATTTTCCCATACAATATAACTACCGAAAACTAGTTTTTAATAATTTTTTATTAAAAAAACTTATTTTATACTTCAGTATGAATAAAATTGGTATTTCTAACTAAAAAAAATTAAAAAAAAATTAAAAAAATTAAAAAGACGTTTCCAGGGTTGGAAAACCTTAACTTTTTTTGTTATGCAAAAGTAACTTACTAAAACAAATTTTTCCTTTTTTTCTATAAACTAAACATATGTAATGTTCTTAAAAGAAGGAGATTGATGTCAGAAATAAGAAAAACAAAAAAGATAATTCCAGGGTTGGAAAACCTACGATTTTTGTGATATATACAATTAACTACCGTAGACTACTTTTTTAATCATTTTTATTAAATTAAATTATTTTATACTTCACCACGAATAAAATTGGTAATTCAAATAAAAAATTTAACTTCGAAAAATTAATAAGATGTTTCCCGGGTTGGAAAACTTTAACTTTTTTTCTAATATAAAAGTAACTTACGAAAAGAAATTTTTCCTTTTCTTTATAACTTAAACATATCTTATATTCTTAAAAGAAAAAAATTGGTGTAAGAAATCAGAAAATTCAAAAAGGGTGATTCCAGGGTTGGGAAACTGAAACTTTTTGTGATATAAAAAATTAACTACCGAAAATTATTTTTTATTTTTTTTTATTAAATGAACTTATTTTATACCTTAGTACGAATAAAATTGGTATTTTAAATTAAAAATTAACCTTTTAAAATTAAAAAGATGTTTCCAGGGTTGGAAAACTTTAACTTTTTTTATACAAAAGTAACTTACTAAAGCAAATTTTTTCCTTTTTCTCTATAAATTAAAGATATGTTATATTCTCAAAAGAAATAGATTGGTGTAAGAAATAAGAAAAATTAAAAAGGATGATTCCAGGGTTGGGAAACTTACTCTTTTTGTGATATAAAAAATTAACTACCGAAAACTAATTTTAATTTTTTTTTTAAATAAATAAAATTATTTTATACTTCAGTACGAATAAAATTTGTATTTCAATTTAAAAAACTTTAAAACACGTTTCCAGGGTTGGAAAACCTAACCTTTCTTTATAGAAAAGTAACTTACTAAAGCAAATTTTCCCTTTTTCTCTATAAATTAAAGATATCTTATATTCTTAAAAGAAAGATATTAGTACATGAAATCAGAAAAATCAAAAAGTTTGATTTCAGGTTTGGAAAACCCATACCTTTTGTGATATAAAAAATTAGCTACTTCCACTCTTTGTGATATAAAAACTTAACTACCAAGAACTAATTTGTATGTATTTTTATTAAATAAACTTATTTTATGCTTGATAACGAATAAAATTGGTATTTCAAATAAAAAAAAAAACAATTAAAAAAATTAAAAAGACGATTTCAGGGTTGGAAAACTTTAACTTTTTTTGTACAAAAGTAAGTTACTAAAACAAATTTTTCCTTTTTTTTATAAATTAAACATTTCTTAAATTCTTAAAAGAAAGAGATTGGTGTAAGAAATCAGAAAATCAAAAAGGATGAGTTCACGGTTGGGACACTCACTTTGTTGATATATAAAAGTAACTAAGTCTAAGTAATTTTTATATTTTCCTTTATAAATTATATATATATTTTACGTTTTGGAAAGAAAAGTTTGGTATAGAAAATTATAAAAATAAAAACCACAGCTCCAGAGCTGGAAGCTATAATTTTTTTTCTGGACATTAAAGTAACTAAATCAAACATTTTTTTTTAATTTCCTTTTTTTCACTTAACACACTTTCTATATTTTTTAAGAACTACTAGATTGGTATAATTAAACAGAAAAATCTAAAATTATGATTCTAGGGTTTGAAAATTATTATTTCTTTCTTTGTACATAAAAGTAACTATGTGCTTATGTATGTATCTTTATACTACATAAACGCGCTTTGGTAAAGGGTATATAAGATTCGGCACAGCCGAATATAGGATTCTTACTTGTTACTTTTTAGAATCGATCAAGATATTATCTTATACTCTTTAAACATACCAGAGCGTGCACCAGTTAAACATGTTTATTATAATTTTTTTCATGCTAATAATTCATAAAAATTATTTATATATTTTTCATATTAAATTCTCATACCTTCAAGTTGCTGACTTTGTTTTCTCATCAGCGCCAGTAGTCTTCTGACAATTGCTTTTAGTTTTACACCAGCTGCTTTATTCATTATTCATCAAGAACGCATACAAAGCATTTAAGAAATTAAGTGCGCAAAAAAATCTTTTGTGGATTTCCTTGTTGATTTTTTAAAACTTTTTTTTGCTACGCCGATATTTTTGTTCAAATAGTCCTTTATAAACGTGCTTTGTGGCACCAACCTTGTCTTTGCTGCCAGCTTCTCATCCTTTTTGGTTAATTCTTTTATATGTTTCAAAAGACACACATACACACATATATGCATACATACATACATAGACACATCATAATCAAAGTTTGCTCTAATTCAAGTGCTTTGAATTCTTCTTGCTTTTTTTTATTGTCATTTGTAGCGGTGTGGGTCCCGTCATTTTTACATCAATCAAAAGGAAAAAAGTGAAATTAAAATTTCATTGTTGTTCGTTTCGTTTAACGAAAAATTTCTTTTCAAAAAATTTTTTTTTGTTGATTTCAGCAATCATTTTACAGAGGTTTTTTTAATTCAAAGGATTTTATGACGTGTGCTAAAGATGTGGAAAACTTCCATTGTATGCACGTAATGAATTGAGCATTCATCGTAAATGTGAAAGGTGGAAGGCGTGTTTTCAAATCTTACAATCGTTTGTGCTTTTTTTTGGAGAAAGTGTAGCTTTTAACAGATTTAAATGACATTTAATGCAGTAATAATAATAAGAACCTGAAAGTATTTCCCCTGTGGCTGAGTGGTAGCGATACTATCCTCTCAGTCCAGAGGTGGTGGGTTCGATTCCCGCCATAGACCCTGGGTGTTTTCTGCAGACAAGCTAATTGCTTCGCAGGTTTTGTTATAATGGCAAGTGAGTATTTTTCAGCTTCTGTTTCTTTAATGCATCAGAGGATCAAGATTAATCTACCAGAAAGTATCGCATGTGCCAATTAATATTTATTACTTCAATGTAAGCGATTTGATTCAGTCAGTTTATGTTTCCATTCGGTTAGAAACCAATAACATAAGTGAATTTGATTTTTTTTCCTGAGAATTTCCTCAAACATATGAGTTTTCATTGCAGGTGAAACTCATAGAATAATAAAATTCGACATTATTTTAATATTCTTAAAAGATCACAACATTAAAATTTTGGTTTAGTAAATATGCTCATTTTTGACTTGAAGCAAAGTCACCGTTCACAAAAAGAAAATGATTTGTAAATATAATTAATTTTTTTGTTATATGAAATAAATAGTTAATTGATTTTTTGAACCTACAACGATTTTTGTAAATGTAGTTAACGAAATTGTAAGTTAAAGGAAAATCTGAAAAGTATTTTCAATGAAATATTTTAACAAATAGATTGTTGAAATTTATTTATTTTTGTTAGATTTCAAAGTTATTTCAATTTAAGTTATTTGTTATATTAACAAAACGAATTATTGAATTTCCGTACAAATTTTGCTTATCATGAATGTTATATTAGCAATGTGTTTTTAAGCACAGTCACAATCCTCGAAACGATTTTTTTCTTGTCTGCGAAAAATACTAAATGTCTTTGGGCTGAGCTAAACCGGCAACCTCAGGACTAATAAACTAATTCACTTAGCTATCAGCTAAAGAGCAACACTTTATTAGATACGCAAATAATGAATATATATAAAATATGATTTCTTATATATTTTCTACATGTACGCATTCCATTATGACTACAAAAATTTTAATTTGTTATATTAACAATGATGAGTATTAATTTTTAAATTAAATAAGAACAATTTGTTTTGTTGGTTGCATTTCGTTGATATTTTTTCTGCGGTTTGGTACGGCTTACACGGTGACAATATTGGACTTTTATTCGATTTTTAAACAAAAATTTATCAGATAAGAAGCTTAGCATCCAAAAAATTTGCAAATTTTTTTTAAAGCCAGTTTGTTTTCCTGCATTTGATTGCTGCCTACGAGTATTAGACACCAGCCCCTGTGTCTTCCCCCATTTTTGAACCATCTATAAGCCCTGTACTACCCTCACACAGCTTATCAGAGTTGACCCAATAGTCCCTGTCCGGAATTACTATTAAGGGTATTCTACTAAAATCGATTTCAGCGACCTTATAGTCGCACAGGGGTTACGGATTCCTGATCACCAAAACCGATCTCATTCAATATTGGTGTGTGGCCTGCTATTCCTGTCCTCACCAAACCAGTTTCTACGAGTCTAAGGAGACTTCTAGTCACCGTTCACACCATAAAGTCCCCTCCCATACTGTGCAGTATAAAGTTTTCCGCTTTGTATCTCCTGTTAAAGAGGACTAGCTCGGTTTTCTCTTGGTTGACTGCTAGTCCTTTACTGCTGGCCCAGAAGGATAGATCGCCCAACGCTGACTGCATAATTTCACTGACATTGGGAAAAAACTTTCCCGTTACCAGTTACTACTCCCTAATAACCTCAAAATTTATATTGTTAAAGGCTCCCTCAATGTCTTAGAATGCAGCCAGTGTGCAGTCCTTGTGCTGCAGTCTCCTCACTGTAACATCAACCACGTCATGAAGCACACTCTCAGTAGACCTGCCTTTACGATAGGCATGCTGAGCGACACTAATGATGCGGGTATAAATTGTGTTCCTTAGATGCAGATCAATCAATCGTTCTAATGTTTTCAAAAGAAACGACGAAAGACTGATTGGTCTGAAATCCTCCGGCATTGAGTGGGTTATCTTACCAGCTTTGGATATTAAGATGACCCTAAAACCTCTCCAGCCTTTCGGTATAATCATCCTGCTTAAGCATATCTTAAAGATATACACTAGATATAGTACTACGCGCTCTGGGACATTCTGCAACATAGCCGGAAAAGTACCATCTAGTGAGGCCTGATGATTTATACTGTTCGCGAAGCAAGCGAATAAAAAATTAAGTAGCTGACTCCGAAGGTTCCTGATCTGTTGACTTACTCGCACCATGGATTTTATGAACTTCTGAAAAATAAGTAGTGTTTTAGTCAACTTGTAATAAGTGAGATCTTAACTTCTAGCATACTTTTTTGTATACTAGTAAACAACGATTTTGCCGTGTATGTACAATTATATTGTCTTAAATGCTTTAAAGAAATTTTGAGATAAAACTCACTCTGTTTTGTTATAAAACAAAATGTCAGTGTAGACAATTATTTGCTCCATTTAATGCAAACAAGTAATGTTAAGTCTCTGGTAACCACCAAACTCAAACAGTATTTGTAAGAGACATTTTACTAATTGCTTCTCCATACACACAAAATAAATCTAATTTAGTTTATTTTGTTTGTGATTTCAATGCTCTCTATAGCTTCAAGATATTCATGTTTGTAAGTTAGTCACCATTCTTTGTTAATGTAATGTAATGTAATCATATCAGAGAAAACATTCAATCATTGAAATTAAGTAATTAATGGTCAAAACATTAGCCCTTAAACCATCAAACATTATCAGCCCTCCTTCTAACACTCCTCCTCCCCAATTTATACTTCAAAGGCTGATGATAGCAAAAATACTACACTAAACGTAAAGCCATCCACCACCGCCCACTTTCGCTGGTAATGAAATCAAAGAGAAAAAAAAAATAAAGTGCATAACATCGTTATAAACAACAATAACATTTAAACCAAAGTGCATTTTAATAAAATGAAATTTATTACCAACCACCCACTTCCAGAGGAACATATTCTCGTAGTTTTGCTTTTCTGCTTCGAGTGATTCGCTATTTGTGTCGTCTTTTAGCTCTAGATTAAACCACAAGAATTATAACAAATTTACACGTTATAGTGACATAAGTCATTTCAGTACAAGCAAAGAGCTTGTACTCGTACCCATAACAACCGTCAGTTGGAATTTTAATCTACTGACATGGTCAGATACAATAAATGCATGTTTCAACATATGTCGTTTAGTGAAAATTTTTAAAAACGCAACGTTGGCAGGGAGACTGCGGAAAAATAAGTACTCAAAAGTATTGGAGGGCATTTGAATGGCAGATATTTAGAATGGTTTTTGGAAATGGGTGTGGATGCAGATATTGCGTCAGCCGCGATTGTGGAAGTAACTACAGGTTTATTTAATGTTTTGAAATTTCAATTGAACTACATTGAAATACTTTAAAATTTCGTTCGATATCAAACATTTGGTTCTACTACACAGAGAAAACAGATTCGTTGTGACAAGCGAATTTGTTGCCAATTGAATTTTGGCGGTTGCAGCAACTATCATCGAATTCTGCTATTGCGACTGAAATTTTGTTGTGGTACCACTATATTTTAATTATAACCCTCAACCCAATAGTTGCAGCAACAGAAAAAATTGGTTGACAGTATGGAATTTGAAATAAATGTTATTCTTGCTACCGACAATTTGGTTAATATAATTAAAACAATATCATAATTGGTACCTGTAAAAGAAAAATTGGCCTTCATTGCTGATATAAAAATAAACAATAAACGCAAATAAAAATACACAATTTAAGAAATTTATTATTTGACATATTGTCATAAGTTTATTTTAATTGAAATTTATTTCCTAATGGTGAAGCATGTTTATATACATTTCTTCAACCACGCATTTTGAAAAGCCACAAACTTGTTATCTTATGCACAGACTTTCAAAAATCATTTGAGAATTCACAAATCATAATATCTTTGAAAGTCACAAAGGTTAATTTTTCAATTTGCTGCTATAAACTATGATAGTAAACACAACCTCTAGTTAGTTGCAGCAACTGATTGAAAGTTTTTATTTTAATTTTAATATAGAACGACAATTTTTTAGTTGCTAATACCAAAAGTTGGTAGTAAAATCTAATTTGTAATATTTTATTCGGTTGGGTTAACCAATCAGTTAATTAGTCATGACAAAAGCATACGCTCGGTTGATGCAATCAATTTAAGTATTGTCACAATCATATCTTTGTTACAATTATGCCCTTATGGCAATGAACATGGATTGTTTTTTGGATTAACAGAAAATTGATAGCGTGAACTGAAATATAGTTAATGCAAGTGATATTTTATTGGACTAACCGTTTTCCAACCAATCTTTTTTTTGGGCGTACTTAAAATGTAGAAATATTTTATCCTTACAAAAAGATTCCCTGTTACATAATGTGCTATAACAATTGATCATATATTTTACTCTTAATAAACTCTTCATTTATATGAACTCGCAGCGGTTACTTAAACAAAAAAATTCAATTATGTTGCACTGTTTTCTGCTCTTTTCCATTCGAACAGTCTCTATTCGAAGAAGCTGACATGCAGGGCCGACCCAAGTCGGCATAATCTACACCATCTGGATTGTACTCCAGGCTATCAGGATTTCGAATTTTACGAAAACTGAGCTATTATTCCAAATTCTCTTCTATGCACTTCGGTGATAATTTCCCTGCTTTTCAAGTATCTGAACAGAAAGTCGATCGTGTATCGATGAGCATCTAGATTTCATTTTTCAGAATAACCAATTTTTATACTCATTCCACTTTATGTAGGTGATTTGTGATGCCCGAGACTTGTCATATAGTTTTTATAATACAATTAAGAAATGTCCTTGTGTCAGTGCTTAAGATCTGTAAAGGTGTTTAACATTTCGCAGAAAACATTTGGCTTTCATACACTCAAAGTTTACTTTACAAGTCATCATATCGATTACCTTGTATTGTCGTCATAATTAATTTTACTGGGAAAAAATTACGGCATTTAAAAATTTTTACTTAAATTATATTAAAAAATTTTGAAATTTCATTGCATATCGAATGTCTTCTAGAGTTGTGTCCAACAGCTCTTTTTGAACTAGTTTGAGAGCGTTCGAATCAAAAGTAGTTTCAAAACCATTGAATTTACATAGATGTTTTTGACCGGACTTGTGTCCAACAGAACGAACTACATAGTTCAAAAAAAGCTGTTAGACACAACTATAATGTCTTAATTTATTTCCTATCTCTTTTTGGTATAGCAATTGCTTAAGCTGATGTATAGTGCAGATAGCTCCAAGTTTTCTTATTGTTTAGTTTTTTTTTCGAGTACTGGTGGCAAACTAATCGTTGTATATCCCTGAGAATTTAAATATTTACAAAAATTTAATAATAAATCGCCACCTTGTCAGTAAATTTTTATCGAATTTGACTCAAATCGAAACACACAAACTGTCTCTTTTGTTTCGGCATAGAGCCAAGTTGCATCAACATTCTTTTGAATCTTTTTAGCATTTCCTTACATCAATTTCTGCTTTAGCCATGTTAGCGAGTTTTCTTAACAACCAAGTCTCTGAGAAAAAATCTATCCTAGTGGAAGTAATAACCAGAGCTCCCTCACATAATCTCACGATAAGTCATATGCCGGTTTTATATCTAGGTCTAGTTCTTAGAGCTATTGACATCTACACAAGTGAACTCCTTATATCAAGAGTTAATTGATAAATTTAGACGAGGATAGTATTTGTTTATATCTTTATGATTTGATTATGCTAAAGTTTGTAAGCCAAATTATATGTGATAATTATTAATGAACAAATAACACCAAAGTTAAATGTAAATATTCTGACAAACATGTAGTACAACGGAACAACTAGCTGTTTTCAAAGGCCACTACACATTCATCGTCGGCGTTATTTTGTGTTTGGTCCACTGTGTGTGGTGTTAGTAGACTAAGATTTCTCCTTGATATATATACGCAACTTTTGATTGGAATTTGCCCATTTTTAGTGGCAAAACTCATGAACTTTATTAAAGTATTTGCATGCACTTTTTCACCAGAAAACTACGAAATAAAGTTTCGTAGCCGATGTGATAGTAAATTTTCAAAAGATACATTCATACTTGCACGTTTTTGACAAGTTTGAGAAATAATTCAACATGCAAAGGCATTTTGCATTGACTGACGACTGCTTTAAATTCACTTGTTTATACTACATTAAGTTTAGATATAAAACTTTATCCCATATCATATTAAAATTTTTCTAAATGATTAATCTGAAATATAATTGTATTTTTAAGAGGAATCGCTAGAAACTGCTGCAGTCCAGTTCCACCCTCACACACAAATCTGTGAAACTAATTCACACAACTTTATTAAAATACATATTTATTCAAGCTGACTTTTTCACTGCCATTGATTACCTCGAATGCAATTGAACTACTTCCTCCACTTTTTTTCAAATGAAAGTGATGATTCTTTATAACCAACTCAAACCAAAATTTTCAACTTCAATTGTTAGAACTGTTAAAAGAGTCCCTCAGGGCTACATTTCATATTACTCCTGCATATTCAGTTGTTGTACGTTTTTTTGGCTTAAGCGAATATTACCACTTACTTCAATTCCTAAATTTATGTGTTTCTTTGTATTGTTATTATTACTGCCACAACTGCTTTAGCTTTTGTTCAAAATGTTGTCGTTATAATTTTTTTTTCTTTAACTTTTGAACGTTATTATTAAATGCACTTTTAATCCTCTGTTCTTTTACTTCACTTTCTACAGTTCGATAAGCATTTTCACCTTACCCTTAGTTTGGTAGTAGAAGAATAACCCAAATGACAATTAAACATTGTGATGAGGATCCTTATAGTTTACTTTGGTTTTCTCAAAATGATAAATATAATAAAAAGTAAACAGTTTTTAAACGTGAAGCTTTGTTTTTTTCATACAAAAAAGCAACCGCCGGTCAAGGTGTATACCAATGTTGAGGAACAATTTGGTTGTTGATTCGAATGAGCGAGCAAGTATCTCTTCGTAGGGTAAATTTTACCTGTAGCTGAATTCTGTAATATATATCGACATATTTATTCGCTTGGGGTAACGACAATGTGATTCTGTAATTTCTTTTTAACGATAGTCTCCAGTTTTATCTTACTCACCATTTAAATCAATATTATGTGGTATCTCTGTATAGAAAATGTGAAAATAAGCGAAAAGCACAAAAAATAATATAGAAAAACACAATGAATTTGATATTGTGACTGCATTTCTTTTTATCCAACCGACAGCGAATATCGTTAAAATATGTTACTGAATAGCAAAGTCGATAAATTTTCGTTATATTTATTATAGCGATACGATTATCGTTAAAAAAGTTACTGAATCCAGTTACTGAACACACTTATTTCTGTTCGTTTACTTTTATTCTCCATAAGTTCAACCATAGTTCCAGCTAGGTAATATGTGTTCCTGTACATATCGGAATGCCTCGTGAGGGTTTTCGTGCATACTAAGGCAGGCTGTATCATTGGCAAATGTAGATGTTTGAATATTAATATTCAATTAGATATATCAACCGTTGTTGAACTAAAATATAAAATTAATTTTTTTAAATAATTTCTCAGCGCATTTAAGATTTAAACATGGTTCAAACAATATAGCAAAAGTACAGGACATTTATACCTATAGCTAAGCAAGCTAGGGAATGGTCAGTGGTGGTGGTCTTGCTTACACACCTCATCGTAATAGGTTTGATGGTGGAAAAGGTTCTCAGGTTTTATTTTTTAGTTTAATCATTCCTTTTCTAATGTTATTTGTACGAGAAGTTTGTTTTGCTTGCTTCATAGTTAGCTACAAGAATACTGTTTATTCTCTGAATTTAAATAAATTTATTTTTCTTTAATTATTGCAAACCAATATTTTTATCCTATTTATTTAAAAAATATAAATATTTGTAGTCGCCTGAATTTGGCGAAAACAAATATCTAAAAAATTGCCGAATATTCTAAATAAAGAGAATCAAAATACGAATACAAATATTCGTACATCACTATTTTATATATGTATATGGGGGTTCAAAGAATAGTGGAGCGTTCACATAGCCACTCCTTCTTAATTGCCAACCTCATCCACTGTCCTTTAAGGGCTTGGTGACCAATGTTTTCGCAAACGAGGCTCTGGCGACCGACCTTAGGCGGTATAACCTTAGAATCCACTCGGAGGAAATTCCGTTGCACTTTTTCCGCCTGCTGGCAGCCCCAGTTTTAGCGCAATTAGTTATTCGTCCTAAACTACTATAATTATCGAAACCACATTATGTGGCCCTGTAATCCTTCTAGGAATTCCAGGATATAATATATATACATATGTGTCTTCCCAGCAAAAAATTAAACATTGCCATCTGAACTACTTGCCATATAATAACTTACTTTTTAGATTGCCAAATTGAAGTACTCGCTTACAAATCACATTACGTAAAATATTAAAAATAGGAAGCAAAAGTTGAACATTTTCTTTGGGTTTTAAAAGACGACGTGAAAATATTGCCAATACATGTAGTTATTTTAAATAAAGTATATGCATATCTAAATTTTCTACTTGTTTATTTCAAACTAAAAAAAAGTACTTACTTATATTTCAGTATAAGTAGTTTCAAATAATTTTGTAATTTTTGGTTTTAATAAAAGTTAATCACTCAAAACAATTGCAAGTTTTCTAAATATCTAGGCGCACGGCAGTGCGCCAGGCCAAGTTCTGGCCAATACTCGCAGTGTGTATATTTACACGAAGCCATTCGAGCTGTTTTACCCCCCTCATAACTTTGTTCCCCGAGACCATAAAATTATGAAATTTAAACCATAATTAGAACAAATCCAGATAACCTCATGTGCGTAGTTTGAAAGTTTTTCAATGAAAGCTTCCGGAGATATAGAGGCGCGAAAAGTGCATATTTTAAGACATACTCACTGACCACTGACACACTCATCAAATTGATGATGCACTTCTGCTATAGCTACAGAGCTAAAACTTGGTACACGAGAAGATCTAGGTAAGCAATGAACCAGAAAAATCTAAAAACCCTAAAATTTTAACCAGGAGGGCGGGGCTACGTCCATAAAAATTAAAATTTGTGCTATTGAGCTGAAATTTGATACAGAGCTAGGTCTAGGTGAGAAATAAAATAAAAAAATCTGAAAACCCGGAAATTTTATCCAGGAGGGCGGGGCTATGCCCATAAAGGTCAGAATTAAAAATGCTATTCTAAGGCGCTTCATGGAAGCTATTTTATTGAAATTCGGCATATGTACTGCGGCAATGCAAGGCTACAAATTTTTCATTAAAAAAGTAAATTTTCATTAAACCTCATTTTAACGCCCTGCGGCTCAGCATATTTAGATATACTATTTATCTAGCTATTTTTATCCGTTTGTAACGAAACTAGACACGAATAATAAGTACTAACCCAAAAAAATTTTGACTTTGGGAAAGTGGGCGGCGTTACGCCCATAAAAATTTAAAATTAAAAGTTGCGCTAAGGAGCTGAAATTTGATATACAAGTAGGTCTAGGTGAGAAACCAACTAGAAAAATCTAAAAACCCGAAAATTTTAGTTAGAGGGGCAGGGCTGCGCCCATAAAACTTAAAAATTAAAAGTTTCGCTAAGGAGCTGAAATTTGATATACAAGTAGGTCTAAGTGAGAAACAAACTAGAAAAATTTGAAAACCAAAAAAATTTTACCAGAATGGGCGGGGCCACGCTAATATTGTTTTTAACTAAATACTTAATATACAGCTTTTGATTCAAGCCAATTTAGTGAAATCTTGCATCACCTTAAAAATTGGGCGTGATCACTCCCATAAAGTGTTAGCCTTGTGTTTAATCTACATTGGTCTAGCATATTTTAGAAGAAAATTAGCATGAATTATAAGCGCTGCTCACAACAAAATTTTGAGTTAGGAATAGTGAGGAGAGGTAATGCTGATAAAATCTAAAGATATAATTTTCGCTAGAGAGCTGACATTTTATACACTAGTAAGTGTAGCTGCGTAAACCAATGGGAAAATCTTAAAACCAAAAAGGTTTACCGGGTATGCGGGGCCACGACGTTAAAACTCCAATTAGCACTAGCGATCTTAAATTTGATACACAAATAAATCTAGATAAGAGATCACTAAGAAAAATCTGCAAACCCAGAAGTTGCTATCAGAGGGCGGAAACAAGCACTTCAAATTCAAAACTATCATACATTTTGCTAAAACTTTTCATACACATTCCTTTTATCCAAAAAAATTCCCTATTTGGAAAAGTAGCCGTGACTTCACCCATAAATCTTAGCTTTATCGTTCAGGTACTTCGGCTCAGCAGTTTTGAATTTAGTACTCAGGTATTTCTTATTAACTTTTTAATACCAAACTTTGCATGAACCATAAGCACTAGCAGATATAAAAGTCAGCGGGGCAAGGCTCATGAAAATTGTACGTAATATTATACTATAGAGAGCTGACATTTTGTACACAAATAGTAATTGATTTACTCAATCGGAAAATCCAAAAATTAAAAGCACTTTGCATGCACATTAGGCATATCCTTTTGATTTATGTACAGTGCATACACACTGGCGACCCGTTGTAATGTGCATTTTTAATGTCAACAATTCAACACCCATCACACTATTACCCATTATTTTATGTAACTCTGCCATTTTCAACTGGCACAGTGATCATGACTAGAAAAAAAAATACACTCAAAATTTTAAGTTTAAAAAGTGTTATTATAGAAATCTTTTCAAAAAGTAATCAGATCCTCACAAAAACATAAATGTGAAAAACGGCCAAGTTCCTATCCAAAATTTCGGCCATTAAAAGTTGTGAGATATAAAGTTTGACCAAGTTCTTCTTTTCTAGATAATCTGCTAACTTGGCAATATTTTTTCCTTTCTAAAAAAGGAGAGAATAATGTATAAATGTTTATTTCTTTATATTGATAAAAATGTTGTCAAGATGGCAGATTATCTAGAAATTATATGACACCCTTACGATTACAAATTTTTATCATACATAATATATTTCTGTGTTAGATATTGTGGCAAAGAAGAACTTGGTCAAAATTTATATCTCACAACTTTTAATGGCCGAAATTTTGGATAGGAACTTTCCGGTTTTCACATTTATGTTTTTGTGAGGATAGTAATTATAAGTAACAATACAGGCACGGGCACGAATAAAATATAACCCATTTCAATTGAGTTTATAAAAGAAATTTTACAAAATGATGTATTTCGTAGTAAAACAATAGTTTTTTTTATTTATTTAAATTTTTCTTAAAAAGTTATTATTTATTTAATCAAACTGAGTTTTTAATCAAGATCTTCCATTTACTCAAACAACGGCATATTTTACAAAAAAAAATGTAATTTTTGTTTCGACTAAAAAAAGTAGTTCTATTAAGAAAAAAATAACTAAATATTTCCCAAAACGAAAAAAATAATTACTTTCTACAATAAACAAGATAACTACTTCTCAAGAATTGATTATTTTAGTCTCACACCTTGTTAAAATCATTAATTTGATAATCCAGTAAGAAACAGCTTCCACCAAAAATGCTTCATTCCAAACTCGATTACCTTTTTTGAAATTTTTTGCTGGGTTATTAGAGTTCTGGCTTAAAAGTGATTGCGTCAGTTTTCTTTCCATCTGTAACATTCCTCGATGTGACATATTTTTTGTGTAAGTGCAATTCATTTTGTTATAAATCAGCAGAAACGGGAATAAAATTTAGTAAAAGAAATATATATAATATATAACGCCTCAAACTACTATTAGTTATCTAATTATATATATAAGTACATACTTTACATTCAAATTTATAATACCGCAACTGCTTCCATACTAATTATGTATATCACAACTAATCTTATGAAATTAGTTAAATTTTTCTCTTGTAAAAATAAATAACTGCTACTTTTTCACCTCACCAATTTCATCCACACAATTAACATCATTTACAAACAACTACAGCAATAACAACACCACCCACCCTCTTTACAAAAGAAACATATTCTTGGCTTTAATAGTTATAAATATAAGCTAAGCGCCAGCTATTATTATCTACTTTCTTCATGGAACGAACTGCAGCAACCCCTATACATACACACGCTGACATCTTCATCATCACCACTTATGGATAAATTGGAAAGAAAAAAGTAGCAGTTGGTTGTTGGAAGTTGTAAACCGAGTCAGTCAAAACAAAAAATCAAGATAAAATACGAAATTCAATCTGTCAAAAATAGATTACAGACCAATTATGTGCTCTTTAGGGGTTGCCATAATTCACGAATCTGTCCCCCACCTCCTCACCGACTGACTACTAACAACAATTTGGCATTGTCATAATAATGAAGTAGATAATAAATACATTATTATACTCGTATATTTATGTACTTACACGCAAAGAAAAGATATGGTTGTACAATGGTTGAGAAAACAATATTATGTTCACTGAAACAAATGTGTGGTCGTTGAAAACTAGTTATTGTTATTTTAAACCTTTATTTCGTTACGATAAAGAGAGTAATATTTGAATTTAATAATTACATTATCACATCCACAAAAAAGTGTGATATGCAGCCATGTCACAGAGCTCAATTCCATTCGGAAACGGAATTCAATCCGTATTTTGGTGCTTTAGAAAACGAAAAACGAAAAAAAATTTAGGAATGAAATCACTTTTAATTTCATGGACGGAATTAACATTTTCTGCAGGTTAAAGTAAAAAAAAACATTTTAAACAATTTTTTTCAATTAAGAATACTATTTTTCATTTATTTATTCAAAGCTGGATTACAATTATTTAGTTTTTATTTATTTATTATGCAAATTTCTCAAGTCATTACAAAAATAAAATCAACAGAACAAAATGTACGGAATTGGTTTCTTTGGTATTGTCATACCATTTTTGTATGTACTTTATCAAAATCTTCATATTGGCAGCACACAAAACAAAAAAATACAAGGCAGAATTAAAATATGCATACAAAAAAAATTTAAATCGCCTAAACATATGCCACATCAAAATATAATACAAAATTATGTTGCCACACTTGTACTATTAAGCATTTTTTTCGGATTGATGAAAACGATGGGAATCTGAAGCACCAAAATTAAATTTGAACGGAATGGTTAATACGGAATCAAAACCATTCCGAACGGAATCTGTGACACGGCTGATGGTTAGAGTTTAACAATACAGTTTTGTTAAAAATTTATGACTACAACATAATTTGTATTATTATTTAAAAATAATATGATGTAAATAACAATATAATGTTATCCAAAACCATAATATGTTGAGTTTTAAAAAAAATATTTTTCAGAAACATCTGTCAATTCAGTATTTCGTTTGTAAGCTATCGGTTGTGCACGGGTGGTGTTAAATAAATGAATAAATAAATAAAGAATAAACAAAAGGGTATATGTATATACATTTTTGTATCTCTTTATACAAACATGTCTGTATATCGTGTAAGTATACATTTCTATATATGTATACATTTTATTTCAACAATATTAATTTATTTTTATTTCGAATTTAACGCACAGCTGTTTCTACAATAAATATATGATTAAAAAATAAAATAGTATTATTATATTTAATAATACTGTGATCGTATTTAACAATATTGATAGAATATAAGAACATGGTATGGTGAGTCTCAATTATATTTTAGTCACATCTAACCATAGTGTTGTCATATTTACAATACTAAGATTAGGTGTAATGCTTTTCTATTAACAATAATATGATTTGATTGCAACGATATAATTCAATCATAGTATGTTGCTGTTTGATTATGCTTACCTCAACCATATTTTTTTCTTTGAGTGTATGTATGTATGTAACAGAATAGAGGGTAATGATGTAGCAAATAATAATTGAGTGTTTTATAAATGCATGATTCTACTGAATGTGTTTCTGTTAAAAGCATCGCAATCAACAAACATCATTATTAAGTTTTTGAATTGTAGTGTGAGTTAAAGCTCACAGCATACACGTACAACATCTATTACCATCAGACATTGATAAAAGAAAACATGACTCTTTCTATTCAACACTTTTAGATTTTACAAATGAATTTACGAGTATAGAACTTTTACTGGTAGTTTAACCAGTTAACATTTATTTGACCAAATGTTTAGCAGATAAAAATTTTTCCGTAACTTTTATTTGAACAAAATTCAGGATGGAATAATTTACAGTCACAGCTACTACGCTACGAATGTAATGTTCTCTAAAACATTTTTTATTTCAAAAAATCGGCCGAACATAGTCACTAAAGCCTGGTACTCTATTCACAATTTCGTGCGAAATGCTGCCAAACTACATACATATATAAGTATTTGGTATGAAATGTTTGCGAAATAAATTCGCAAAAGTAGTACTCTGTTCTTGTTGTGAAAAAAAAAACGTTAAATCATGACATTCCATGCAAAACTAGTCTGGCATCATTTAAGTTTAGCTGCGAAACATTAAGAGCAGTGCTTTTTTTCGCACGGAATTTTAACAATGTTGCATAGTTTGAATCAATAAAAAGGAGAAATTTATAAAAAACCGCGAGTTGGGCTACATTTACAGTATGGTGCTGAAAAATTTTCACAACTTTGAACAAAGTACCAGGCGTAATACGGGATTCACACGATGACTTTTTACCATGACTTTTTTAGTTTTTATTGACGAACGGGGTACAAAGGAAATCAAAGGGGTAGCAAAATAAAAAAGAGAATTCAAGAAAAATACAAGGGAAAAAGTCATCGTGTAAATCCCGTATAAGTCACAAAAAAGTCCTGACTCTTATATGACTTTAATTTGAGAAATTTTTATATTGAATAACTTACAAAACACTAAATAATTGACTATCAGGAAATTTTTTATCCAAATAATCGAAAAATCATTCATTATTAATACAAACTTGAAAAATTTATTTGGTGTTGGTTAATGCATTAAACACATTCACCACAGCAAGCTACCGACTACCAAATGTCGAGGATAGAATACACATGTTTATATCAGAATGATTCTTTTGAAGACAGCAACGTAACAGGGGCAAGAGGTTGTTGTCTATTCTGATTTTGTCGTTGTAGTCCAATTAAACTAATTCTAATTTCTATTTCTTTGGCTACAATGAGAAAATTCAGTGTTGCCATTGTAATACAAAATGTTGAATGAACGATTTTGTACAATTATTTCATATTATTTAACAGAAACAATATCCAAAAATTGATGTAAAGAATAAATTGATTAATTTTTGTACTTTTACGTGAAATAAGCACATTTTAGAAGAGTAATTAATTTTTATAAATGCAAAATATATGAAAGTGGCAATAATGAACTATGTATTTGTAATTGAATATCAGCTGCGTCTCCAAAATAATTAAGTAGCCGGCTACGAGGCGACAAATGCTGCTAGCGGCATTTGAAGTCGTGTGTTCGTGTAGCCTGCTGTGGTGAATGTGTTTAATGCATAAGCACGTCTAGATTCATTTCAATGGTGCTGAAGCATCACATCAGTATACACAATTCAAAAAATTTTACAATCTTACAGAAAACTATGTGAGTGAGACTTCATTCCTAATTTTACACAAAAAATCTGTGTGTGCGTGTGGGCATATTTATTTATTTGCGTTCATTTAATTGACACCATTCAGTGATATATCCTTCCTTCCGTTTTATATAATCATTATCATCCTTATTGCTATTTACTTTTAACCATTTTGATTTTATGCATCAACAAAATAAGCAACCTGCTGTGATATTTCAACCCCCGTCCGCTTTCATTAGTTTGCAATAACAACAGAAACAACATACGGTTCAATTTAATAGAACGAATGTATCTTTATTTTGTTATCAAAACAACAACAAATCAAACATATCTAAATCTTTTGTTCTATACAAATTGTGAATAGTTGAATGAATGGATTGATGAATAAATGGAAGATATCAAGTTGATTTTCAACACAAAGCAAGCATTTGACTATGTTTGAGTGAAAGATTCAATTTTGTTTAATTTTTTTACACGAATTTAAGAGTAATGTATACAAGTTATAAGTTGTTAACAAAAATTTATTTTAGATATAAACAATTTTTTTTTTGCAAAATATGTATCTAAAAGCTGGGACGTTTAAAATTCTGTTTCCTAAATACTGTGCAATTGCTAAGTGAGAACATTCGGATTGCTATTCTTTTTAGAAGTCACTCTCCAATCGTATTTTCATGCGGCATGACCAACACCTTTCAAATCAAGTGCCTAATAGTAGCTAGACCGTTCACATAATATTGATGTGACTCAGCCTGAAAGGCGGTACGGTTGCATGAATAATCACCCAAGAGACAATCCCCATCCACTTAAATATTCACTTGTTCAATAATTTCTTGTTCAATAAGTTCTTGTTCCCAATAAAAAGACATACAAAAAATCTCAACTCACGCATATTTAAAAGGGTGAGTGAAAATTCTCCCAAAACACCGAAATGCATAAAGCACAATCAAATCGAAAAATAAATTTGGCTGCTCCTTCATTGCTTCAAGGTATTTTGATTTTATCGAAATTTTTAATGATTACTCATTCAATCATGGAAATTTTGAAGAAAATTATAAATTTTTTTCTTTTTCCTGTATGTAGGAAAACCTGCGACATTCGTGAGCTTAATTTGTACGCCTGCACGCATTTTATGTAATTTTTTTCATTAACTGTCAAGATTGCAATAACAATTTAAGACAAAATGTCATTAAAACGTCACGCTTCGATGAATTAATGAAACTGGTTTCGTTCTAATTTTTTTTAATGAAAGCTTCATCAAATCTATTAAATCGCTGTGTTGATCCAATGAAAATATTTCATTGATACAGGGAAGTGATTTCATTAATAGAATGAAATAATGTCATTGATTGAATAAAATAATTTTATTGATACCGTGAAGTTAATTCATGGATTCAACAACTGAATTGCTTTAAAGCTCTTTAAGTAACAACTGAACAGTTTTGTTAAATAAAAGGGGTTTACAAATAATTTAAAAAAAAAATTAACATAAATCCAAGAAAATATTTTTAAGAAACTATGAGACAATGAAGCCATTCTATATCTATATATCTACGAGTATATATATCATTATTATTATATATATAAAATCGTAGTGTGCGTTTGTTCGTAACGCATGATATCTAGAACTATGAGAGCTTGTAAGATGAAATTTTCAACACAGGTTCACATCAATACCCGGTAGGTTTTCGTTTTGTCTTTGACTCAACAAGTGACCACTGTGTGTAGTAATTTGTAATTCAAAAAGAAAAAATTAATGAGGGTAAGACAACTTTTGCTGAGCTCAGCTGGTATACATATATATTTATTATCGTCATTCCAAAGTGGAACATAGACCTAAAGTCATTCTAGAATTCATGAAATCTTCATTGGTTTTTTTTGAAATTGTCATTGGACTTGGAAGCAAAAATTTATTGAAAGTGTTTCATTGTATTTCTGAAGCCAAATTTTTTGCAGTTTGTTAATTTGTTGTCTTAACTTAGACTGTGTGTAATTTTTTAAGTTATGTAAATATAACCATATACGGACACCACTATGTGATGATAGACCAAAAAAAATACCCGTGTTTCCCAGTGTTGCTCCAAGTCATGCACTTTTTTTTATGGGCCCCCAAACATTTTGGGCCTCGGTGTTATTTTTGCATTTTCTCAGGCTCATATCTTGCAAATCGTTCGGAATTTCGATTTACATTCTGAAACAAAGTTATACTTCTTGTCATAAGGAACAAAAATTGTCAAGATATAAAATATAAAAAAACTTCATCTTCAAGATCAAAATCGCAAAAAAATTAAAAAAATTCGATTTTTTACCTTTTTTCGCCTGCTCCGTTCAAAACTCAAGGCAACAATCAATTACAAAAATGTACCTTAGATCTCAATAAACAACTTTCTTGAACATATGAACTTCATAGGAATGATTCTTAACACCGTGTAGGTAGCGCTTAGGTAGCCACAAAAGTTAAAATTTCCCGAGAATTTTTTAATTTCATTGGTTTGGAAAGTTTTCACTTTAGCGAATAAAGAAGCGCTACCTTAACAGTGTTAAGAATCATTCCTATGAATTTTATATGTTCTAGAAAATTGTTTATTGAGTTCTTAGGTACAATTGTGTTGTGGATTGTTTACTTGAATTTTGAACGGTTTGCTACCTATGGACCTTTTATCAAGTATTGGTGTCCGTATATGGTTAGTTATATATTTTCGTGTTGCACTGTGTTATAAAGGGTAGTTAAATTTTAACGGCCGATGTTGGTTTTGAATAAAACACAAATTATTTAGGAAATTATTGTTATTTCTTTTTATTATGATAATATGGTATAGTTCAATTATGCATGGAACAAAATATCGGCCAAATGGCCGTCGCGACTTCGGCGGCACATCTCTATCCGATGGTCCAAATTTTCGATGACGCTGAGGCATAAATGAGGTTCTATGCCGTTAATATGCCATATGCTGGCTTATCGACGAACACCTTTTGTTTCAAATAACCCTAAAGAAAGAAGTCCAACGGTGTCAAATCACTTGATCTTGGCTGCCAATTGACATCGCCACCACATGAGATAAAACGCCATTGAATTTGTCGCTTAAAAGAGTCATTGTTTCGTTGTCCTGTTGAAACCACATATTATCCCCATCCATATCTTCCAATTCGGGCCATAAAAAATTCGTTATCATCTCACGATAGCCAACACCATTCACAGTAACTGCCTGACCGGCCTCGTTTTAGAAAAAATACGCCCAAAATGTTGCAATTCTGCTTATTGACGAATCCACTGAGGTCGATTATGCTGACCGAAAAAATCACGAAGTGCGCTATATGCATTTCGATTTGAACGTCCATTTTCATAATAAGCCTGAATAACTTTAACGCGTTCCTCGATTGTGTATCTTTCCATGAGTTCGTCTGAAATTGAGAAATGAAATGCAAAAAAAATTTGTCGCTTAAGTGTGGTTCACATTCAACACCGGCCCTTAAAATTTAACCATCCTTTAGCAAATTTGGTCAATATTTTCAGTTATTTTAGTTTGTGTATAATATATATATATATATATATTTATATATATATATATTTCATACATGTATAATTGCAACATGAACCAATTGAGAATTATACACAAAGTGTAAAATGTTTTTTGTGTCAAAACATTCTTGAGACTAAAAAATGTATATATATATGTTGGTTAGATTTTAGCATAATTCTGAAACAATTATGTTAACTTTTTTTCTAAATTATTACCACCCATGTAACAAGTGGACCTCGCACTGTTATATGTAGTTGACTTATGCTGCATACTTGTAGTCGTGAGCAAATTGTTATTGTGAATAAGTGAAGCAGAATTATTTCATGCTTAGGAACCTTTTAAATGAAATTTGAGTTTTTATTTTCAAATCGCATGCTCTTACATTTAAATAAAATAAAGAATTTTTAGTAAAGCGATGGAAATTGCTTTCTACCTTCACCAATTTCATACGTCCGCGAACAAAGCTTTGCTTTTTCAATCATCCACCAAAATTATTGTCATTAGATTATCTGGTAATTTAATACCATAAAGATGTGATTGGTTTGATATACATACAAAAATACATATATAAATTATAGAAACACAAAAAACAACATTTTAACCATTTATTAAAAACCCACAAACTTTATAAACGTATTTTGGTATTTGAAAAAAAAATGGTTTGATAATGATAATTTTATTTGATTTTAATCTTAAGGGAAATCATTTTTCAGCAGGAGTCTACATACTGCACATCATTATTGTAAAAAAGTGTTAACTATGTTAATTCGAAAAATATGACTAAAGTTTATCCATCATTATCATAAACACATTTAAATAAAAATTACGTATGTATGTATGTATGCGTTTTCAAAAGAAAGTTTGAAACGATTTATTATTTTGTCAGTTGCCTTCCACTTGGATTCTGCTTCATTTTTATTTCCTTTTTGACAAGAGAAAAAAAATCTTTTTTGTTTATGATTTGAATTAACCAACTAGAGATGGGCGCGTGTCGAATTTTTCCAACACAACACGACACGAACACGAACACTAAGACGCTCAATACGTACGAAGCACGCAAGCAAAAAACTTCGTCAACACGATAATGCACAAAACGCACGAAATATTATTGGTATGATATTGAAGATCAAAAAATTTAATTGATTTTTTTCAAGAGTCGCTTTTCAAAATATGGCACCGAGTTGACTCTGCCACCACAGCTGTTACTTTCAGTTTACGTACAGATCTTTAAGCTTCAGAGGCCCATACAATATCAACAAATACCCCTTTTAGACACGGAAAGTTTACTTTGCAAAGTCTTAATTCAGCTGGGAGAAATACAGAAAGAGATAGTATTCTTTCCTCTGTCTTTCACACAGCTGAATTAAGACTTTGCAAAATAAACTTTGCGTCTCTAAAAACAGTAAAATATGCTGGTGTGTATTTGACGCTATAAAATATTAAATTTTTTCTCTACTGGAAATTCATTCATACATATTATACATCTGAAATCGTTTCGTGTTTTTCGTGTCAATTTTGCTCAACACAAAAGGAAATGAACACGCACGAAGTCAGATTTTTTTGTCACGCACACTTCGGGTTGAGTCGTGCGTGTTCGTGTGACGGAAGAAACATGACACGCGTCCATCTCTAGAACCAACATTCATAATTGCTAATCTTTCAATTTCACACATGGTCGCGCTTCGTTGGCCCGGATTATATTTTATTTCTTTTCGTTGAGTAGAGTCGTTAGACTAACGAAGAATCTGTTTAAATTTGTGTATAAGCAGTTGGCTAAATGGTTTGCTGCTCTGTGGGCTTAGGTTTAATACTCTTATTCATATTTTTTTTTTAATTTTCATTAAATGTTAAAATATGACCATATGTATGTTTTACAGGCTAATAAATTAATATATGTAAGTATAAATCCTTACAAAAACATAAATGTGAAAAACGGCCAAGTTCTTATCCAAAATTTCGGCCATTAAAAGTTGTGAGATATAAATTTTGACCAAGTTCTTCTTTGCCACAATACATAACACAGAAATATATTATGTGTGATATAAATTTGTAACCGTAAGGGTGTCATATAATTTCTAGATAATCTATCTAGCGCGAATTATATCTTTAGATTTTATCAGAATTACCTCTCCCACTATTCCTAACTCAAAATTTTGTTGTGAGCAGCGCTTATAATTCATGCTAATTTTCTTCTAAAATATACTAGATAGATGTAGATTAAACACAAGGCTAACATTTTATGGAAGTGATCACGCCAAATTATTAAGGTGATAGTTTAAAGTATTGTGTACGTGCAACGCATATGCAAGATTTCACTAAATTGGCTTGAATTAAAAACTGTATATTAAGTTTTTAGTTCAAAATAATATTAGCGTGGCCCCGCCCATTCTGGTAAAATTGTTTGGGTTTTCAGATTTTTCTAGTTGGTTTCTCACTTAGACCTACTTGTGTATCAAAATTCAGCTCCTTAGCGCAACTTCTATTTTTAGTTTTTATGGGCGTAGCCCCGCCCATTCTGGTAAAATTTTTGAGTTTTCAGATTTTTCTAGTTGGTTTCTCACCTAGACCTACTTGTGCATCAAATTTCAGCTCATAAGCGCAACTTAAAATTTTTAATTTTTATGGGCGCAACCCCGCCCCACTAACTAAAATTTACGGGTTTTCAGATTTTTCTAGTTGTTTTCTCACCTAGACCTACTTGTATATCAAATTTCAGCTCCTTTGGGCAACTTTTAATTTTTGATTTTTATGGGTGTAATCCCGCCCACTTTTCCAAAATCAACGTTTTTGGGACAGTGCTTATTATTCGTGTCTAGTTTTGTTACAAACGTATAATAATAGCTAAATAAATAGTATATCTAAATATGCTGAGCCGCAGGGCATTAAAATGAGGTGTAAATTGTATGGGCGCGTCAACGCCCACTTTTTTAATAAAAAAATTATAGCCTTGTATTACCGCAGTATGCATGCCGAATTTCAATAAAAAAGCTTCCACTAAGCGCCTTATATTAGCTTTTTTCATTCTGACTTTTATGGGCGTAGCCCCGCCCTCCTGGTTAAAATTTCCGAGTTTTCAGATTTTTTATTTTATTTCTCACCTAGACCTAGCTCTCTATCGAATTTCAGCTTAATAGCACAAACTTTAATTTTTTGGGTTTTCAGATTTTTCTGGTTCATTGCTCACCTAGGTCTTCTCGTGTACCAAATTTTAGCTCCCTAGCGATAGCGGAAGTGCTTCATCAATTTGATGAGTGTGTCAGTGGTCAATGATCAGTGAGTATGTCTTAAAATATGCACTTTTTGCACCTCTATATCTCCGGAGCCTTTCATTGTAAAACTTTCAAACTTTGCATATGAGGTAACATGAATTTATTCTAATTATATTTTAAATTTCATAGTTTTACGGTCGCGTGGAACAAAGTTATGAGGGGGGTAAAAACAGCTCGAATGGCTTCCTGTAAATATACACACTGCGTGCATTGGGCAGAACTTGGCCTGGCGCACTGCCGTGCGCCTAGATATTTTTATTATATTTTGGCGGTCTAATTCATAAAAAATATTTCAGGCTTATTACAGGTTTATTTGACAAAGTTCCCATAGAAATATGTCAAACAAGCGCTTAATAAATCAGAAATATTTTTTATGAATAAGGCAGTTATTATATATGAATATATATGGGCAGAAATTTTGACAAGAATCGAAACATATGCCCTTAAAAATAATGTGCATAAATATCAACAAATCAATAGTCAAATTTTAAAAAAAAATTCAAGACTTTTACATTACAGATATAGTAAAGGGTCCGCTAGATAACTTTTTTGTTAAAATGCTATAAAAAAACTACTGAAGCTTCTTGAAACCAAATGTTGCCAATATCCTCCTCTTCAATTTTTGTGAACAAAAATTCGTTCAACATGGCCCGATAACGATCGCCATTGACTGTAACGTCCACTCCTTGCTCAATGGCCCAATTATGCCTCTGGACCAAAATCCGCACCAAACAGTGACTTGTTTTGGGTGCGTCGGCTTCTCAATGTATGCGTGCGGGTTTTCTGTGCCCCAAATGCGACAATTTTGCTTGTTTACATACCCGCCAAGATCAAAATGAGCTTCATCTGAAAAGATGATTTTTTTGGCAAAATCGGTGTCTTCTGTAAGTCGATCGCAGGCCTACTTAGCGAAGTGAAAACGCATTGGATGGTATATTTATATTATATTTGTAGTAAAAAGAAACTTTGAGTTTGAGTAATTGTTTCTAATGTATAGTTTCCACAAGTCAGACAAACGACTCGTCTAGAGAATTTGTATGCAAAACACTCAAAAAACTGATTGCTTTCCATGTAAATTTTATACTCAAATCGACCATCTAGCTTGTGGAAACAGGGGGTAAATTCAGTAGAAAATAAATAATTCATATCCCTAAAAATAGTTCATAAAATTACACAAAAAAATTTGTATATTTAAGGATATGTTTACTTACGGACTTAAAGAACATATTTTCTAAAATAGGAAAGTGGTTAATAAACTCGGGAATAGGAAATTGCATAGATCTCAAGAACTGCACAGAAAAAAGTAAACGCAAGATTCAATTAAAAGAAAAAAACGAAGATTCAGTTAAAAAATTAATTCATTTTCAACCAATCACGGAAATTTTAGTATTAACTCAACGATTTTGATTAATATTTTTTTTGATTTTTTCATTTAAGAAAATATTACATTAAACAAAACTTTAATTGATATACTTTTTAGATTCAATTAACATTTCATGCACATATTTTTAAAGATTCAATTAAAAATTTAATTGGAATATTCTTAAAGATTCAGTTATAAAACTAATTAAAATATTAAAAAGATTCAATTAAAATATTGATTCAAATATTAAAAAAATTCAATAATGTTTACAATACATACATACATCATCATCAAATCTATCAAGGAATATTACAATAACAACAAGTGTCGAATCTAATATACCCTTTACCGAACTACGTTGTACATCAGAGAACAGCAATGAGTAGTGAAAACGTGAGTAGAGTTGAATCATGACTTATAATTTCTTGTATTTATGCGCCCTCAAACTTATTTCAATATTGTCTATGAATCATATTCACTCGAAAGTTTAAAGTGCGCATCGAACTCATACTTAGCAACATTAATGACGTTGTTGTTTTCGACTCAATGCCTATGAACGATGCAAAATAAGTGTCATTTACAATGCGAACTTCGCATACGAACATTAAAGTTCTCATTATGAGGTTATGTGTTTCTCTGTTGCTTTGTTTTAAATAAATATACCTGCATGAGTTGAGTGAGCTGAATCAATGTGAGTAGTATAAGAATTTTCCTGAAATTAGAAATCAAACAGGTGATTTATGAGTGTGAGTTTGATGACTATGATGTCGACGTCGCATTCATATTTATTTCAACCTATACTTATAAGTAAATGTCATCGTCAGTATGCGTAAATCAGAGTAGTTGAGTTTAAATGATGACTATTCACTTATATTTAAAATTTCTTGAGTCAGTTTGAATAGCGAAAAAACGATTCATTGCCGATCACTGATATGTATTCATGTAAATATAAAAAAATGGAAACATTTGTCGTTGTGCTTGCTGATGCGTGCTATTGCTTTGAATGTCCGAATGGTACTCAGAAGTACAATGTTCGCATTCGGTGTTAAAAAAAAATTAAAATTAAAACTAAAATTTATCACACAGTGTTATATTGAATTGAATTACAATAAAAGTCTAGAAATAGTACGCGCCAAGGTAATATATTTTCATAAAATTAAAAATAAAGTCGAACTTTCCTATAACGAACATCACTACAAAAAATTTTCTTCACAAAAAATTAATTTTGAGCACACTGTATATTGTTAAAAGGTTTCTCACAGTTTTAACTTCTTACAACAAATTTCTCTGTAGCCTGCTTTTCTCTGTAAATAACCTATTTTTTGAGACATACACATCCCAGTGGAAAAAGGTAATGAATAGCAAAGGAGAAGGTAATATACAGCGTGTATAATTTTCAATTCCAGAATTCATTAGTGTGCAGATGTGGTAATGCTCGTGGTAATCAATGTGTAATTATTGTGTTTGATGAAATTACCATCTCGTTTCTAAGGGAATGCATTGTCTTGCTTTGGAAAATAATACATTATTATTTATGTAATTAATGACTACTTTTTCAGCTGAGATGTATGTCGCTTGCATTTAATATACTAAGGGCCAGTTTCACCAACTCTATTTAAATATCAATTTATATTTAAATGCCGATTTTCATTAATTTTTGTATGGAAAAATCAATTTTAAATATGAATTGTAAGTAAGTAAGTAATTTCTCCGTAAAAAATTATTTTTTGAAACATAAAAATTTTTAATTCATACCCAAACATAAAAAAATGAAAGTTTTTAGGGGAAGTTTTGTTTAAACATGTTTTACATACGCAAATTGTCGCTCACGATAAAATTTTACAGCACGTACCTTAAAAGTTATCAAGAGTTTCGGCATTATGATCATTCTAAACTATGGGTATGTAGGCTCAATTTAACTTTTTTAAAGCATTTATTTTTTTAACTTCATAGTGCAACTAATTTCAATGTTCTTCCCTTGAAATTAAACCTAATGGCCTTAAAGTTTATTCACAACAGAGCTTTATGCCTATTTCCATTTAACCATATATTTTTAACCATTCACCAATTTTATTTTTATGTCATTAATACTTTGTAGAACTCACAAATAACCCTGAATTCAACAAACGCTTTATATTCAACTTTAACAATTTATATTGCTAAATTCTGAAGAAAAAAAATTCTATTGTTATTTTTTTCACTTTGAAATATTATGCATAAATTCTTACATATGGGCATTTCCACAGAAAAGGCCACCTTTTGTCACGTGACGTTGCTTGCTAACGTAGGCTATTTTTTAAAGAAACACTTATATTTTAACGGTCTAATTCATAAAAAATATTTTAGGTTTATTACAGGTTTATTTGACAAATTTCCCACAGAAATATGTCAAATAAGCGTTTAATAAACCTGAAATATTTTTTATGAATAAGGCAGTAAATATTTTTTTGCATGTTACAAGCTTAATTGCTTGGTGATGTAACGTGACAAAAAGTGGACTTTTCTGTGGAAATGCCCATATATGATTGTGTACATATGTATGTATGTATGTGTATAGTTTTCCTCTTTTTTATTTTATTCCTGTATTTGTATTGTTTATTTATTTATGTTTTATGTAACCTGTAATTTTCACACCAATATCATTTTTCGTCCAATGTCCTCAAAATAAACTAACTAAAATGTTTGTAAAACGTCGAACAGCTTTTTTCGCCCGACCTTTTTTGTCACTTCATTTGCAATTCCCATTAAATTTATATTATGAAAGTATTAAACAATCAAACGGCAACAACAAAAATTAAATAAAAAAGCAAAACATAAAAACAGCGTGAAAAACAAGCATTGGGGCGTGTTTTTGCCATAGGCGTTTTTGCAGAAACAAAAAATATTTGAACAACATAGTTAATACCTTTACCCCATGAGCATACATATGTATGTATGTATGTATGTATAAATAATGTGCAACATACATCATTTACTTTCAATGCTAAACTTAAAAAAATTTGTTTATAAACTTTTAGTTTGTCATGATACTCAATTTGTGGTCTAGCAGGGTGCCCCGAAAAATTTATTTCTCAAATCATAGTTGGTTGGTTGGGATATGATCAGTAGCTCTGCAGATAGTTGGCATCTAGTACATAACATTATAAATGTTTTAGCTCAGTTTAACTAAAGTACAATATAATTTTTTTTAAGTGCCCAGGAGACGATCAAATAGACTCATCAATCACATAGTTGGGTGCGAGCAGTAGCGTTTATTCGGCAATAATTGAAGAAAATCAAAATTGTTTTAATTTTTTTATTTGACAGCTGATTATTTTGTCGTCTCCAACTCAGACTGATGAAAAAATGTCACATGCTTTCTGTTGTTTGCTTTGTGACGTCATGGTTAAGTGCACACGGATTAAACAAAATTATTTTGCATTTTAACGAAATATCTGTGGCAATAAGGAAAAAGTGCTTAAGTCTTATTTTGCTGTTTTGCAGAAAAGCAATTTTAAGCGTTCAAGTCGATTTTCAGAAATTTATTTCCTTTACAGTTAAATTGCAAAATTCTCCGTTAACCTTTATTTTTTTAAGCAAACATCATTCTGCACACTATAAATAATAGATTTAAGTTGAAATATACCAAAGTATAACCTAAGTTAAGCTGTTATTCCAAATAAGACAAGAAGTCTAAAAAATATAAGTCGCAAGTCATAGTGCTATCTATAACTTCCTGTAAAATCACACAAATCAATTGAGATTTTGACCTGGGGTACTTTCGAATATGCAAAATACGGTGGTACCATTAACTCAAAATCAGCTTATCTCGACCTAAGCACTTTTTCCTTTTTGCCACAGATATGTTACAATTGCTTGTCAGCCTTAGTTAATTTCCTCTTTTTGTACAAAGATTTTATCTAGATTTTTGTGTTTGGTTTTTCAAAAAAACTCGAACTTGCCGCTTAAAACAAAAAATCATCATGCTATGAAAATATCATTTGATACGAACGCTACGAAGTCAAAACACAAATGTTGACTGACGTGACAACGTCATTTTAAACGACAAGCACACGACCTTCACACATATGCGCTGATCTTTCAGGTAACACGAATGCAACATAATATTTGGAACTTAAGTTCTTTTCTAACCTAGCATAATTAAAAACTGTTTGATTTGCAACAATTTTTTTTTAGATTTATGATTAAAATTTTTGCTAAGTAATGAAAATTGCCGATTTTTTCCGGCTGAACAAAAGCTTATCAAAAAAAAATCACCTGAGCAAATGTTTAACCAAATGCTATAAATTCATTTCCAGTCACCACCAGTTTTCTAACTTCCCTTGTTATTTACTAAAATTCACTAAATGAAAATACGGCCAAAGTTCGTATTCAAAAACTTCGACCCTTACAAGTACTGAGGTCGAAATGGGGATCAAGTTTTTGCTTGTTACAATACCTATAAGTGCCATTTCCTATGAAGTTTGTTTTGTATCATTATACCCATGGCGCCTTTCCATATATAGAGGGCATGCAATTTTTCAAAGTATCAGGTTGTGTAATAATCAAATGTGCGGATCTCGGACATTTTTTCTATATTCTTTTATCACAAAATATTACTCTACACTTTAAAATATGTGCTACTGCCCCTTTAAAATGAATCATTTGAATAGCATTCTCAAAAATAATAGACAAAATGCTGATTTGCATGGTTCCGCCTATTGTTATGTGGAAGAATATGCAATGTTACGATAAATTCTATTGCTATACATATCGCAAAATATTGCAACACACACATACATATATCTTAAAAGTATTTTTTATTTTTTTTTGGAGTTAACAGTTAAATGCAGGAAAAATCCTTATACAGTGAAATTTCAATATAACGAATTCCAAGGCGATCTGAAAATATTTCGTTATAGCCATTATAAATATAATCAGCAAATCCTTGAAACAAAGAAATTTGAAGAAATACGAAAAAAATTCGTTATAACTAAAGTTTTCTTTATTGAAATTCTATTTAACATGGGACTTTATCATTTTGCTATACATAATTTTATTTTTACTTCGTTGTATAGTTGGAGGCTTTTGTATGAGTACTTTGTTGTATAGAGGCTTTACAAATGCGCTTGTAGCAATTTAGTTAATCTCTTGTCTTGAAAACGTTTATTTTTAATTTGAAGTTTTAACTTTGATAGGCGTATTCCCCCTCTCTGTAAATATATAGATAAAAATAAATATATTTACATTGCATACATAGACTGGCAATTGGCCTAGATAAGACAACAACATTCGTAATTTACATATGTATATTTTTAACTTACTTTCTTTTTGTTTGTTTTAACTTTATGGCCGATAATAATTAATCCATATCAAAAAAGCATCGCTTGTGCGTAAATGCTTTTGTGTTAAAAATCATAACTTTCAAGAGTTGGTGGCATTGTTTCCAAACTCTAGAAAAATAAATAGCTTTTGTTGTTAATTGTTTGTTTTAATATACTTATTTTTTTATCCAAAAACTTCCATCAAAGAAATCGTTTACTTAAATATATTTTATAATTATTCAGAGATATGTTAAAGTGCTCAATTAAATGTTAGAAACAATTGGCTAAAATTTGTTCAGTATTGAATACTCCTAATAAATTGTATTATTTGTAATTGTTCTCAAATTACACAATCGTTTACTTAAATCGCATTGCTTACTGAAAATTTTTATCTCAAAAAGAAATGAAAAAAAAACAAACTATTCAGAAAATATTATAGAGAATTCAAAAGGACATTATTTTATGAAACAAATGAGAAGGAGGAATTTTTTTTTCACAAAAAGGACAGAAACATTAGACTCACATTTCAATTTGATTTAACGAATCTTTAGCACTATAACTACGTTACACTAGGGATTGCCGTTCGGTTTTAACCGAAACCGAAACCGCAGTTTTTAGCCCATAAAAACCGAAACCGAAACCGACAAACAAAACCGTCGGTTTTTATGTTTTACTTTAACATGATTATATTGTTTAAAATACAGCAAATACTTTACATTGAAGACTTTTATACATTAAGGTACCAACAGACGACATGTTTTTCACATTGTATGTGCCAAAATTTACATATGTAAACGGAAACATGTCGTGTGTTACCTTTAAAACATTGCTTGTGTAAAAAACATGACAAATGACATAAGACATTATTTGAAATAGAGCGTGCTCTATTTTCTTATGTTAAACATACAGCTCCTAATGTCTATGTCATGTGAACAAATTCGTCGGCGGTTGATTATGTGCACTATGATTAGCCGTCTGAATGAAGTATTTTGCAAGACAAATAAATTATATATTTTTTTTTAATTTAACGTTGTCATTTTATTAAAATGAGTCCAAAAATGTATAGATTTTTAGATACAACCTCAACGTCTTGTTTAAAAAAGAAAAAATTAAAAAAGCACATTTGCGTCGCCAGTACTTCAGCGACGGAACCAAAAATATTTCGACGGCTGTAAGCCGTTTATAAAACAAACTACGTGGATATTTATGTACTGAAAAAGAAGAAGTGATAATACATGTACGTTTGTGACCAAAAATTATAAACCTTATGTAAATTAACCAATATTGACAAGCATAAAGAAAAACATACGAATCGAAAACTTAAAAAACACATGTAAAAACATGTCGTCTGTTGGTACCTTTACGAAGCATTCTGTAACAAGAAAATTGTAAAATTTTAAGAAAATTATAACAATTCTTTGCAGGAAGAATTGTAATTTGTTATCAAAAAAGCTCTAGCAGATGTAAAGCAAAAAGACGATAATTTTAACGTTCTTCGACAAGAATTTGTACTTTATAAAAAAATTAACAACAAAACAACCAACCAACCAATAACACAATAAACTCCTCTTCAACTGAATGCGAAATAGTGTTTTCTGGTAACTTCTGCACAAAAATAAGATTTCGTTTAAACGACTCTACATTGAACCCTTGAACGTTTCTGAAATTTTATTACTTGAATAATTAAATATAAATTTTTTATTCTTAAGCTTTTTATACACATACTCACTACTAAATGTTCCTTTTCTAATATGAGTACCTGAATTGAATACAAACCATAGAAACTCTATTACCCCTATAGTAACAATTTTTTCCCTAGAAAATTTTTCCGAGAAATATTTTCCCTTTTTTGGTTCCCGTTAACATGAATAAAGCAGAATATTTTTCACGTGAATTTTTTCACCTTTCCCTTGGTTTTGTTTACTTTATTTTTGCAGACCAACTGAATTATTACATCGAATAATTTCGATATTTTTCAGTTAATTTAATTATTATTTTTCGAACTTCATTTGTTTCTATATTTATAATTTGAACAGGCTAAGGTTCGTATCGCTTTTTAAGCCAAATTACATGTGATAATTATTAATGAACAAATAACACCAAAGTTAGTTGTAAATATTCTGACAACACATAGTTGAACGGAACAGCCAGCCGTTTTCGAAGGCCACTAAACCTTCATCATCAGCGTTCTTTTGTGTTTGGTCCACTGTGTGTGGTGTCAGTAGATGTAGATTTCTGCTTTATATACTTAGCATTATTGCAAATGGAATGTGTGAATTGTTTTGATTCATCTTATTTCAATTTGCTGTAAGCTTTTTTGTAATGAAAGCTCAATTTTACCATCTCTATATTTACAACAGTCTTAACATTGTCGTTTGTTCTTTACTAATTATTTTTTCTTCGAATTATATATTGAAAGTTATAATTATTTATTTTTAGGACAATAATTTCCTACAACACATTTTTTCATAGAGTAAGAATTTTTTTGGTTCATAGACAGTAAATTTGATGGTGGTGCATCACGGTGGTATACTTAATGAAAAAATAGCTAAATCAACAGAAGCACCTCCATGAGTACAACTTTAAAGTAAATAAGTTTCGTTTATAACCTAAAATGTGTGTGATTTTTTTATTCAATTTAAATTTATCCGATTTTCAATTAATTTTTAAGCTTTACAAAAATCCTTCCCTTTTTTACATTCACGGGATATTCAAGATAGCATTTTTTACTTTGAGGGAAATGAAAATCTCACATGAAAAAAATTCAATTTGTTTTTCACGATAGAGATGATTATTTTCAAATCATAATTTATCTTTCCAGCATACATATCTACTTATATACATGCATATTTTTAAAACCAAAACCGAACCGAAACCGACCGGTTTTAGTAGCTTAAAACCGGAAACCGCGGTTTTCTAATTTTCACGGTTTTTGGCAAACCCTACGTTACACTATTAACACCCTCCCCTCGTTTGCTATTGCTTTTCTCTTAATTTCTTGCTATACCCTACACATAATAAGTGTAGGCAAATTTGGCTTATCATTTGGTAAATTAAAACAAAATATATTATCACTTTGGTCAATATGTTGGTGACTTTTTGAATGAAACACAAGTTTTTGGATAAAAAATCATTTTATCTTCAACGTAGTCTCCTTTGAGATCTGTACACTTTGTTCAACTTTTCTTCAATTCATTTATACCTTCCAAAAAATAAAAATTGTCGAGGTCATCAAACTAGTTTTTTTTTGCGAAATTTCAATGTTGGTGTCAAATCTCTTTTCGCCGAGCCATTTCTTTAGGTTTGGGAATAAATTTTAATCACGAAATCATCACACAAATTTTACTAATTTACACTTCTTTGCGCTCACTTGCGCTGAAGTATTTTGAAAACATGCTTAAGTACCTGACATGTCAGCAAGTCTTAGACTCTTCACGTCAACTTTTGTTGATCAACTCTTAATTCAGCTGTAAGAAAGACGGAGCGGTAAATACAAATATCTTCTTTTTTCTACCAGCTAAACTAAAAGTTCAGCAAAAAGTATATTTCTACAAGTCCCGGTTCACACGCTTCAGCTTTTGTTGATCAACTTGTAATTCAGCTGTATGTAAAAGAGAGATATTTTTATTTCCTTCGCCCTTTTTCTTACAGCTGAATTACGAGTTGATCAACAAATGTTGAGAAAAAAGAGATGTTTGTATTTCCTTCTCCGTCTATCGTATGCGTCCCCTACACGTTGGGACTTATTGCCAAAGAAAAAAATTAATTTTTATTGAAGAATATAAAATCATCTCTTTCTTCTATCAAAATTTTATTTATTGCCGATAGAGCTAAAAATCTGAACTCATGTTGACTCTGTAAAAATAATTTCTTAATGAATTTTGATGAAAAATTGGTTGAAAAGTTGCAGCCTGTACAGTGAACGATCAACTGGTATATGCAACTCAATTGTACGACCAGTTGAAACGTGTACAGGCCGCATAACAGCTGAATTAAAAGTTGATCATCAAGTTGAGGTGTGTGAACCGGGACTAATATACAAAGCATATTTTCTAAGAAATTAAAAATAAGTAAATATCAAACCCAACATGTTGTTGCCAAATTTTCCTTACTCGCACCTTAAATTCTGAGTTATTTGAAATAACTCTTTTTCACGTTTATAAAGGTTTAAATATTGCTAACTGGCTCATTATTTATTTCAATTTGCTTAAATTTATTCATCACAAATCAATTGTCGTCTCAAACATACTGAAATCTTGCTTGCATATAACTTAACGAGTCCTTACCTTACAATTGAGTAGTGTGCATTAAGTGTAATTTAATGCAATTAAATTCAACACTTTTGTTTTATTTTTGGAAAATTGCTTGCATTTCAAAAGGATTTAAGGCTAATTTGATATAACAAGGTCTTCAAATTACACAAGAAAGGTCAAATAAGCAAAAAACAACAGCAACAACATAATGTAAATCAAACAAAAATTCAATTTCCTGTTGGTAAAATGACATCTATATACACAAACACAAGCAAATTAAATTGTAAAAGAGGGCTTGGGAAGAAAAGAAAAAATTATTACCTTAAAATGCAATTGAATAACAATAAATAAATGTTTAAATTTGTAATACAAGGACCAAGTATGTATTTGAATTGCAATGTCATTCGAAGCCTGGCATTATGTTCTCATTATAAAGTCTACTTTGACAAACATAAAATAACAAACAGGATATTATTTCATTTTAAACAACGAAGTCCACATATAAATATTACATAAAAAAATTTATACAAATGAACTCTCAATGATGTCGCTTTTCATATCCTTTAACTATGAATTATTTTTATAAAAAATAATAACACAAACTCATACATTATACAATTATTCGTCTGCAGGAAATTGTTGTTAACGCTCCCAGGATATGCTCAAGATATTGTGTAATTTGTTGTCAAGCGCTTTCCTGCTACAACATCATTTGCTGAACATTTTTTTTCTGGATGCTGCTCTCCCTCTCTCTCTCTCATACTGTCTTCTTCTTCTATCTCACCCATTCTTTGAGGCATACCCTGCTGTTTTCTTGTTGCGTTGTATTCGCTACAACACTTTATGCTCTATAATTTTATGCCCGCAGCTAAATAAACGTCCCTATTGTGTCACTTAAATAAGTGAGTGCTGGCTGGGAAGGTGCTATAATTGTTTTATTTTAAATATTTTAAATTATAATTGCGAACAATCACCAAGTAAATAATGTTATTCTTATTTAGTTAAACGTGGAAATTTCGAATTATTAAGTATATGATTCTAGCGGAATGTTCCATACAAATTACTTTAATTGTGTTGTGATTATTGAGTACATAAATGCGCATTACTATCACTAAGGCTGAGTTTACATCTGGCATTTCTTGTGTGCCCATTTGCCGAAAAAAGCGTAAAACCTGTTTGATTCTGACATATATTTATTGATTTAAACAGTTTGCAATCATGCTGGATTCTATAAAATTGTCTATTAGTTATGTATGAAACTATTTAACTTAATAAAAAAATGTCTGAATCTAAAAGTTTTTCATTAGTAATTAGTGGTTACGCTTTTTTTACGCTTATGTGGCACATGGCACACAGATGGAAGCCCGGCCTAAGTTTATGTCCAACACTGGTCGGGCTTGAAAATTATATCTAGGTAGACTTATAATCTGAATATTTATATAAGATATATATTTTATGAATTTTTTTTTAAAGAAGGCAATGAATCCCTACTACTATTACTAGGTGTTACATTATTTTAGGAAAGGGATAGTGATAGAGAAGTCAGGCGGTGAAGGAAGAGACAGAGAAAAGCTTCATTAATCTACAACTCTGCTTTTTGCACGCTTTTAGCAATGCAGTGTTGCAGCGCCTCTGGTGTTAAATGAGGCGTATTAAAATTTTGTTGAAGCTTTGGTTAGCATCCATTTTATCGGTTATTTTACTTCGCTGATGATTCTGCTTCACAACGAAGGAGGGCGCTTTGATGTTACATTAGGATTAGTATCTGCTGAAGTTGGTATAGTTCAGTGACCGGTGACTATGTCTTCATCACTTGAAATTTCCTGCAACAACTGACATAAAAGGTACTAATGCACATTACAAAAAATTCGTGGTGTTGTTATTTTTTAATGAATGTTGGATACCTGGATCTAACCCAGTGCCTTCGTTTTTGTATTCAACGTGATAACTACTTCAGCCAACATAAACGATTGAAATTAGGGATATACATATATATGTATATAGGAAGAAGGTTCCACCAAACATTTTATGTAGACTTAACACTAAACTTTACTGAGTAGTTTTAACATTATTAGTGGGACAAACCTTGCTGGCTGTCCCACTATGTTGACGTTCGATCCACCACTTTGAATGAAAACCACAATAAAATAAGTAAATTCGTTTTTGGTTTCGCTATATAATAAGAATGTAATACAAAATCAATTTTATCAGACAGGCTGATTTAATACTTTATATGCAGCTGAAGTTAAGTTTTCAAAATGAAGGATAGAGCATGTCCTTCCAGCACTTGTAACAAAATTGTGTATGCAGCTTGATTATGTAATTTTAAGATCATTCGTGTTCTTGCGTAGACTTTAATAAGATTTGTGTATGCAGCTTGATTATGTAATTTTAAGATCATTCGTGTTCTTGCGTAGACTTTAATAAGATTTTCGCCTTGACCATAAAGTTTATCGTAATCGTAATTATGGATATTATGATTTTGTGTCGATAGTAATGAAATTTACCAGGACAGTTTATCCTTTCTAGATCTTAACTTTGCTGCATAAGATCAATATTCAAAATGAACGATATGTGGGAGGTAGTCGGTTCTTTGGGGAGACTGCTATGAAATTTTCATTATGATGACCGAGATGGTGCTATAAAATCGGTTGAGTAATTTTCCTTTGCAAGTCACAAAATGAAACTCTTAAATAATCACCTTCTTAAAGGACATTATACTATTTCCTCTAAAGATATGCTAGTCGATAAACCAGAAAGAATAAAAGACTTAACATGCCATTGAGTATAATTATTCAAAATAATAAAATACATATGCAATCAATTTTGCTTTGAAGTTTTTCATAGTTGACATCCTTTAGGCTCACATCTCCTCAGGCATAACATCAACACAATAATTTATACAATAATAATAAATACATGTCTATAAAATACATGACAGTAATGAAGCCATTAGCAATCAAAACAGACTTTATGATCCGGTTGGCAGTGCCACCCTTGACCAGCATTAAAACATAATGGACCTACAGAAGATAAAAAACAAGCATACAGGCAAAAAAAAATAAAATAAATGATTCATAAAACACAACATTTTATGATGTGCATCAAAACAATTTGTCCCAAATCACACTATGCAAGTCTTATTGCTAAGCTGATTCGTTTCAGGGAGAGAGAGACGAGGGGAACAGCAACGTTTCTTTTCCCCCCGTCTCTCTAGCCTAACAAACTAATCAGCTTAGCAATAAGACTTGCATAGTGCAACTTGGGACTTTCCAACCGTTTCTTAAATGCTAAAAAAAAGCAACCACAACTACGGCAATAAGGACACTTCAAATGTCCAGTTTTTTATGATAATTTAAGTGCGTTTCTTTTTTATTTCTCTTAACGATGACCATTTGCTTGATTTTTATTTCCAGCAAACCAGATTCATTATTGCACATTTATGCTTGTAATAAAATTTATTTTAGCAGCCTTAAAATGTTTCAACTACTATTAGTTTTTACATGCATTTTTTGTTTAACTTGGTAAAGGAAACAAAACTTGTAGTGAGAACATTAAATGGGAAATATTCACTTCCGTGTCATTATTTTCTAGTGTCAGCCAGTAGATAATGAAAAAAGGAGGCTGATGTTTTAATCCATTTGTATTATTATACGATTATCTCATAAAAACGCCCATTATTTATATTTTACTTGATTATTGAGAAACAGTTTATAAAATAAAATAGGCAAACAAAACAAATGTGTTAAATTTCTGTCTTGATATCTGTCAAAATTGGTGTGACAATTTTTTACGAATAATGCAAAGAAAATATCGAATTTCATTTTTGAGATGTTGGAAATGAATAAAAATGTTTTTTTTTTTATTAAAATAAAAAACACATAATGCGAAATTTACTTTATAATTGAAGATAGAAGAGTAAATTCCTAATTTTTAAAACAATTCTTTTATGCAGTATCATAGCGTTTTAGAAAAATGTTACTTACATATTGAAGTTTTTTATTTATTTTTTTTTCGATTTATCATTTCTTTATATCCCAGTAAAAAAAGACACTGCAAAGAAGTCATGAAAATGTAGAGTTTGCAGTCTGGAAGTAGTTCAAATTTCGATCCGATCTAATGATTTTTACATAGGGTTGTCATTGCAAGAAGTTCTCTTTTTCGATGCCTAGTCACCGAATTAGAAGCGATGTTAAAAAAAATTCCTTTTTTGTGTTCTATGGTAATATTTTAATCTAGGAAAAACTTTAAAAAGTTACATATTTTAACAATTCGTTTCTTTTTATACGAATTTAAGCGCGAAACAGTGTTTTCATGTAAATTTAAGCAAATAACTTCTAAATTTTAGGCCAAAATTTTTACATAAATTTCTTTCAAAAAATCGATTTTTTGAACATTTTGGTGAGTATTTACTAAAACTATGGAAAAACTACAAGGTTTTGTGTGATTAAAATAAACTTTTACTTGGTTTTCTGCTAACTATCGGCAAATTAAAAATATCGATTTTTTGGAAGCAGTGAAAATGTGGTTCCTTCAGAATGACTTCCATTTTTTTTACTGGGATGAGAAGTGTTTAAATACTTTCATTTTTTTTAATTACTTGCTTGCAAGGCAAATTCATATAAGGTATACTCAGCCCAATTCGCTTTGAGAAATTTATACTTGAAATGTCAGAAAAATGGACTGAAAATGTGTTTTGACATCCAACGGCGAAAATAGTCGCCTGAGCCCTTGCTGCCACCTAGTATGGATTCGCCTTGCTTGCTTCTTTTTATAACGCAAGACATATTTTTGTATATTTGTCGATTTGGCATATCGATGCCTTACTTTCTCAACCTCGTATGTCAAAAAATACAATTTTTCATGGGAGCAAAAAAACGTTTCATCCCTTTATACTTCGGTGTTTGGGAAAAATTTCAAATGCAATTATTAAGGAATTGATTACATCTATGTATATTAGTAGTAATAATGTACTAATCATTTTTAGTTTAGGAATGAAACACATTTATTGAGATACGAGTTTGCTGCATTAAAATTAATTTCAATTCTTGATACTTGATGAATAAGTTACGCGTTACAAACAAATAACGCCATCATACCAAAATTATCCAATGAAAACAATATTTAATATATGAATGAATGTTTTATTTGCAAGAAAGTATAACAAGAGAAAAAAAGATAAAAGAATTTATATTAAATTAATAATATCATTGATGTGGCAAATTGTCATAAAATGACTGATAGTCGGCTGTAATCATTCGTTTTAAATCTTGCAAGTGGTCATATTTTCTTTTTGAAATAGGTAGTAGTTGATTTTAGAGACCCGGTAGTAAAATTTCATCATCGTGCTGCACTTGTGGTCGCAGTTTACGATGAAGTAATAGTTGCCACTCTCCATCAAAACATAATTTGTATTGAACTCCCTCATTAAAGATATATTTGAGAGCTCGTAAATTTGTAACGCATGGGTCGCCTTTTTTGTGCCTGGTCGAATTGATTTTAAGTAATCGAGTGAAGAGAAATCTCAGAAAAATTTATGATTTAAATAGTGTACTTGAAACGGTTGCAGCAATCTGGATTGTTTTGTAACCATATTGAAATCAGCTGGCACATATATGTAGTTTTCTTCTTCTCCTCTTTCGCTCTATGGAGGCATGTACAGAATCGTACTCCATTTGTGCGTGGCCAAATACAAGGTATTTTTGCTGAATTTCTGCTTGGTGGGCACTTGCATAACGTTGCAAGGCATTTCCAAGTCTCGTATTACGATTTTGGGTACAGCATCCGTCGCTGTAAATTAAGGCTTTGATTTGTCTTTCAAATTCTTTAAATAGTCCAGCAAGCAAGAGGTAAATACATTCGAGTCTATGCCGCCTTCAGCTTCATGAAATACGTAGCAAGCAACATTTTTGTCAAATTCGTTATAAATTGTGAATTGGTGCACACATAGTTTTGTTTGAAAGTACTTTGCTCCAGTTGAAAGTAGAGGAATTGTTTGCACTGCTTGCAAGTCCACCATTAACATTAGAATATCACCTCTTAAACAATGTTCCTTGTCTTTTGCCTTCTCTTTCCTGGCGCGCTCCTTACTTGTTATGTGAAGTAGATGTTTATCTTCTGAGACGTTTTATTTTTATGAGCAAAGCTGATATCACATTGATCTTTCTTGGGTCTGTATATACTAATATTGGCATTGTGTACTGTGTCTAAGAAGCATTTGTACGATGACTTTTCAACCTTATCAATGTTGCGATTCATCAAATATTTTTCAAAATCTGTGTACACTTCTGTCCAAGTCTTCTACTGAACGTCTATATATTCTTTAGTTGTACTCTGTCAGCAATAATGGAATGGCATCTTAGGCAAATTTTGTAGATGTTTGTTTTGCTTTGACGATTGACTGGTCCACTTTTCTTTACCATTCCAACGTCGCTTATATGTAGATTGCCCTTAACCCATTCGGACAAGCTCCATTCACCCAGATAGAGTGCACACAAAAACATTTTTTTACAAACAACCTTGATCTCCCCAGAAACTTTCAAAGTGTAGACTAATGTGTTTACTCGCCGAGAAGAAGTACCAGTTGTTCTCAAAGTGATAAGTTTGTTAGACACCATTGCAACAACATGCCCTTTTTTCCTTTCCTGAACAGTGACCAAAATATTTTAAAAATTTTCATTCTATCATCTTCTGTAATTTCGTTGCACTGCTTACTGAATTTTTTAGCACACACTTCTACCGGCAACGAGCTTTCAAAGTTCTTTCTCTTCTAAATTCCATTACCCCATTAACGTCTTTGCTTTGCTTTATCGATGAATAGTCCTGGCCACGCATTCGCTTGAGTTTTTTACGGTTTTTACTCCACTTTTGCTTATTTACCTGTCCTTTACGTGCTCTTTTAATTGTAATTACACCAGCTGATTCATCCAACAATACAGAGTGATCAGAATCCACTGAGACAAAATGTCCTGTTTCTTCATCCAAAATTAGGCTTCCAGGTTGTTGTGTTTTAGGGTCTTGGCAAAGATTTTTAAAAACAAAACACGCTGTTTCAGCATCAAGAACAGCGATTGTAGCAGTCATTTTACAATAAAAACTAAAGTTCCTCAGAATCAGATTTTAACCAAGCAAAACAAAGATCACATTTAAAATGCAATTATGTAAGTACATTTGTATATAGGCACCAAGAATTTATAACATGTGTTATACAATTAGTTTTCGGTAGCTAATTTTTTATATCACAAAAAGTGTGGGTTTTCCAACCCTGAAATCATAATTTCTGATTTTTCTGATTTCTTATACTAATCTCTTTCTTTTAAAAATATAAGATATCTTTAATATACAGAGAAAAAAGAAAAATTTGCTTTAGTATGTTAATTTTGTATAAAAAAATCCATCCCTGGAAACATGTTTTAAACTTTTTTAAATTGAAATACCAATTTAATTCGTATTATAACATAAAATAAGTTTATTTATTAAAAAAAATTTAAATAAGATTTCGGTAGTTAATTTTTTATATCACAAAAAGAGTAAGTTTCCCAACCTTGGAATCATCCTTTTTAATTTTTCTGATTTCTTACACCAATTTTTTTTTTTAAGAATATAAGATATGTTTAATTTGTAAAGAAAAGGAAAAATTTGTTTTAGTAAATTGCTTTTGTATAAGAAAAAAAGTCAAAGTTTTCCAACCCTGGAAACGTCTTTTTAATTTTTTTAATTTTTTTTTATTTAAATAATAAATAAAATTAGTTTACGGTAGTTAATTTTAAACTTCACAAAAATTTTAGGTTTTGCAACCCTGGAATCATGCTTTTTGTTTTTCTAATTTCTTACATCAATCTCATTCTTTTAAGAGCATTACATATGTTTAGTTTATAGAAAAAAAGGCAAAATTTGTTTTAGTAAGTTATTTTTGCATAACAAAAAAAGTTAAGGTTTTCCAACCCTGGAAACATCTTTTTAATTTTTTCAATATTTTTTTTGAATGTTTTTAGTTAGAAATACCAATTTTATTCATACTGAAGTATAAAATAAGTTTATTTAATAAAAAATTATTAAAAACTAGTTTTCGATAGTTATTTTGTATGGCAAAATGAAGTTTAAGTCTCCCAGTTCTGAAACCGTCTGCTAGATTTTGCTGATTTTCAATACCAATCTTATTTCGACCATTTCTGATCCAGCAGTCGACCAGTTAAAAAAGGCAAAGTTTATATAACTTCGTGCTAACCTAAATAGAAAAATGAAAAAATGGAAAAACAGGGGAAATAAATAGTGATACTTACATATGTATTTACCAAAGGTAAATCAATAATTGTACACAACAATCATTTCTCACATTCCGTTTGATTAGAATTTACGTTAAATAGCTGATGTTAATAACAATCTCTACCCAAGTAGATAGACTAGGGTGCTGATGAAGTGCGTTGCTGCACAGAAAAATATCGGTATTTCCCCCAGCTTAAAAGTCTAATTTAATTTTTCTTCGCTTGTTTAGAAACTCACATTAATTAATAAAATATTTCATTCAATAAAAAGAATTGAAATTACTGAACTCAAGCCTGACTAAAAATTATTTCTGATTAAAAATTCACTATAGTTCAATTAAAAATCTAAAAAAAAATTAAAAATTTTAAAAACCGCCGATTTTTTCAGAAAAGATGTTATATCTTCTAAACGGCTGGACCGATTTTCTTTAAACATAACTAAGAACACTCTCGACCAAGTCACCTTTCAAACATAAAAAACTAATTTAAAATCGATTCAGCCGTTTGGTCTGTACACACAATACAAACTTATAACACCCCTTTTTTTGGTCGGGGGTTAAAAAGAAAGGAATCATAATTGTGTTTTTAAAATCATTTTTATTTCTTAGTCAGTTTTTTTTTTCTTATATTATTTCTTTAATGGAAATTAAAGCGTATTTATTTATGGCTATATGTAAATATAAATGAAAATAACTTTTATATTATATATTATATATTATAATAACTTTTATATTTGCCGAAATTATTAAGTTTCATGGGGAAAATGAGGAGCTGCCACGAAATATATTCATTCAAAACCAGTTCGATCCTACCTTAAAAACATAAACAAAACTGACTTTTCCTTGCTAGTCTCTATCTAGGTAGTTCAGTTATTTGCCCCTCCTGTAAAAAGCAGTTAACGGGACTAGTCTGTTTTTTTTTTCGCCAGCTCTACAAATATCAGTTTTGTAAAAGTAATCTAGAAAGTTTCCATTGATTTTCTCAAAATCAAAATTTGTTCGTTTGACTGGTTTTTGAAATAAACGCTTCAATTGTATGAATGGGTTTATTTAAATAATGCAAAGGACTTCTAAAATTGTGCAACAATATTTTACTGATTAGAGCACTTTTCTTTGACAAAATTTGTTAAATCTATGGAAATTGTTTTTTACCTCTTTCTTGAGATATTTACAGGTCATATTACATTCTCTTTCGCTTCAATGAACATCAGAGCCTTCCAAATCTTCCTGCCGATGTGTTACTCAATATATTTTTCAATACTGTATATTTTGTGAATCTATCCAAAATTCAATTCAATTTCAATTTTAAATGTTCCTTAAATGAGCAGAACTTAAAAAATTATTTCTGCTATAACATAACATAATTTATGATTATTATAAGTAACTGTAATCGTTTAATATAATTTTACTTAATAAAAAATACAATATCAATTTTTTTATAAACTATTTATATAGTCCATTATTGGCTTGCCACAAGTGTATATTTGCGCCAGTTGTCTATTTTTTTTGCAGTCCCTTTAAATATCTCTATTGTCATAGTGTTAATTTTTTTTTTGCAATAATAGACTTGTCATTGTGTCATATTATTGGATGGACGAGTATGAAGTTTATGTTGAGGTAAGCGAATGCATCATAACAGCAACAAAACACACACTATACAGTAAAGCTAAAATATATAGCGCATTTACATTTTAGTAAATCAATAGAATTTTTGTCTGAGCTGTTCTTGTAATTAAGAGTATTCATAGAGAAAGTTTGTATTATTTTATTTGCCACTGCATAGATGGGAAATTGAGTATGTAGTTGTTTCTATTGTGATTTTAAGGGTGGCATATAATTGTCATTGATGTATTGATGTAACACACATTCTAGGCTATAAAAGAATTATTTCATTTAAAGTTTTTTATAATGCAATCGGTATGAAAGAGATAGTATTTTGGGCTTTAAATTTCTATTAATGCAGCTGGAAATTAATTATAGTACATGCAAGCAGAACAAAAATGTTGCTTTCCGTTCTTCATGTCAGTCCAATAGAAGTTGCGAGAATTCAATAAAAATTTATACATTTCAAGCAATCTTGGTATATAATACTCCTTTCGTCTTCCTAATAAAGCCATTGTATTTCAGGCTGAAATTTTGGCGGTAAGGGAAGCGCCTAGAGTGCTGAAGTGCCAGGCGGCACTTCTATCCCTAAGATCATATATCACTTCGTCTATCCTAGTCGGGCAGTGCAAGAGTTTGCGGGGTGGTCAGGCTGATCTCACCCTCATCTGGGTTCCAGCATATAGCAATTTTGTAGATAATGGAGCGGCGGACGAGCTGGCTCTGCTATGAATGCCTCCAATGCCGAATCGGTAACCATGCCGTTTGGTGCTATTAGAAGTGATATATTCAAGCAATATCTCTATAAGGCTGAATGTATATGGCGTAATACAGCCAAGTGCACGGTTGCTAGGAAAATGTGGCCTTGCTACAATGACAGGCGCTCAATACAATTAACAAATAGAAACCGGAGGGACATCTCGAAGCTCTTTGCAGTCATGGTGGGGCACTTTACGGTCTGCAGACATGCTGGTAGGATAGATCTGTTCTATAATGAGTTCTACCGGAGTTGTCGGGAAGAAAGCAAAGAAGAGACAATCTTCCACTTTCTTTGAGAATGTGCAGCTTTGCACCTCTCGAGACACACGGTTTTAGGAGTTCATGTACTGGACGATCTTTCAAATTTATCTGTGATTGGGTTGAATGATCTTATAATCATTCATTCATTCATTCATGAATCTAGTAACGACCACCATATCAGAATAATTAGATAGGGTACTACATATCTTATCACCGATGAGTGTAGTGGCTCTTTCAAAAAGGAATTATCTAGATTCTACTTGAATGCGCGCATGTAGTAGGCAGCCACGTTAATTAACCAACCAACATTATTAACACACAATTAACTAATGTAAAGGGTATTGTTGTAAGCCCGAAATTACTCACATACATAAAGTATAAACAAACAAAAAATAATAATTTGACCTAGTTACTTTTATGTACAAAAAAAAAATTAATTTTCAAATCCTAGAATCATCATTTTAGATTTTTCTGACTCCTTATACCAATTTAGTAGTTCTTAAAAAATATAGAAACGTGTTGAGAAAAAAGAAAAAAGGAAATTAAAAAATGTTTTATTTAGTTACTTTAATATCCAGAAAAAAAGTTCATAGTTTCCAGCTCTGGAGCTGTGGTTTTTATTTTTATAACTTTCTACACCAAACTTTTCTTTCCAAAACGTAAAATATAAATAATTTATAAAGGAAAAGAAAAAAATAAAGTAGACCTAGTTCCTTTTATATATCACAGAAAGTGTAAGTTTTCCAACCCTTGAATGATCCTTTTTGATTTTTCTGATTTCTTACACCAATCTCTTTCTTTTAAGAATATAAGATATGTTTAATTTATAGAAAAAAAGGAAAAATTTTATATAGTAAGTTACTTTTGTATAAAAAAGTTAAAGTTTTGCAACCCTGTTAATGCCTTTTTAATGTTTTTATTTTTCTTTAATTTGAAATACCAATATTATTCGAGCTCAAGTATAAAATAAGTTTATTAATAAAAAAAATATAAATTACTTTTTGGCAGTTACGTTTAAATATCACAAAAAGTGTTAATTTTCCAACCCTAGAACCATTCCTTTTAATTTGTCGGATTTCATACACTAATTTGTTCCTTTTAAGAATAAAAGATATGTTTAATTAATAGAGAAAAAGGAAAAATTTGTTTTAGTAAGTTACTTTTGTATAAGAAAAAAAGCTAAAGTTTTCCAACCCTGGAAACGTCTTTTTAATTTTTTCAATATTTTTTATTAGAAATACCAATTTTATTCATACTGCAGTATAAAATAAGTGCATTTAATAAAAAAATAACAAAATTACTTTTCGGTAGTTACTTTATTATGGCAAAATAAAGTTTAAGGTTTCCAGCTCTGGTCCAATCTTTTTTGGACCATTTCTGACACACCAGTCACAACGAAGTCTCTAGCTTTTCTGGGAGCTTCGGAAAACCTATTTCACGTACAGACAGACGGACAGACGGACATCGCTTATTCGTCTTCCCTATGCATAAGGATCCAGAATATATATACTTTATGGCTCGCTTATTAATATTCTGAAAATTTCAAACGGAATGACAAGCCCTTATATACCCTTTTACCATTTTTTGGTAAAGGGTATAAAAAGTAAGCACAGTATATTGGTTCCTTTGATAGTTAACCCTTTCCCAAGTTCTATCATGCTAAAAAAATATCCTTACAAAAAGTTTTTTAATCTTTTTAATATTCTTCTAAAAACGATTTTCATTTGCGTTTACATTAAAAGGTATGTGGTATTTTAAATGTCTGTTTTATTGAACTGTAATTTACTTGACCATTTATTGCAATTTTATAGGTTTCATTTTTCTTCTTTGTTTTAATTTACACCCATTATTGTTGATGGCATTATTTTATAGCGATTTATTTTCTCAGTTTTATTTATGTAGTCCTTGTTTTTACGAGTATGTGTTTTTTGTTTCACGATTACTCGTGCTATTTTTTAAAAGTGGATAAAAAATATATTTTAAACGCGTTGTGTTTTTTATGGTAGTTCAAATAAATTTTACTCTTTGTGGTTAATGACGCCTGAACTATTTAACAAACTTATTGTAACTGTTGCAATTTACGAAAGTGAAGTTTTTGTATGTGTTTCGACGAAATGTATTTATTTGATTATTTTAATGGATATAATAATACAATGTTTTAATAAAGCATCTCAGGTTAAAAAAAAAATTAAAGCAATGGAAAAAAGTTTCGCGACCAGTTCTGCCATAAATAAGATTAACTTCAGCAATAAATTTGAAGATAATTTTATATGATTATCATAAAGGTTTTTTAATATATATGTATATAGGTAATTGATATTTTCCCCGTTTTTATAGCATCGTAGCGGTGCTTCTGGTGTTAAGTACACAGAAAGAAAAAAGCCGTACGAAAGTAAAGTTTTTTCCACTTACTTTTAGATCGAATTGTGTTTAAGAATTTAAGTACGAATATCACTAACATTTACTTAAAACAATCCGAAAAAGGGATTACTTCAGAAAACCTTAAATCAAGTACAAAGTTTTTAAATTGAGCAAAAAGTTTTCATATAAAGTAACACTAAGTGTGCAACTTTTTACACATTGTCATCCGTAGGTTTATGTATTCTGTGCACCATTTTGACAATTTTGAGTTAAGGATGCGATCTTAAAATTCCGACCCCAAATTTATCAAATCTGCAATCCGTTTCCGGATATCTCTTCTCGTTGCTGAGATAAATGGTATCCACTTTGCTCTATATCCATGAAAGAAGAAATTTTGTTGTGCCATTTTGACCTATACTCTATTCCATGGCGTATAAAGCAAAATTTCAATATAAAATCGTGAAATTTATTACTGAATGACATATTTCTCTACTTGCAGTTAATATTGTTGGAAACTAATATCTGTGGTGATAAAGAAAAAGTTTTTGAGCCTTTTAAGCTTTAAGTAATTATACCCTTTACCAAAAAATGGTAAAAACGTATATATAGGTTTTACATTCTGTTTGTAATTTCCTCAATATTAATAAGCAAGCTATAAAGTATATGTCCTGGATCTTTATGCATAGGGAAAGCGAATAAGCGATATCCGTCTGTATGTACGTGAAATCAGGTTTTCGAAGCTCCCAGAAAAGCTAGAGACTTCGGTCTTAGACTGGTGTTTCAGAAATAGTCTGAAACAGATTGACATTGAAAATCAGCAAAACCGAGTGGACGATTTCAGAGCTGGAAAGCTCAAACTTTATTTTGCCATACTAAGGTAACTACCGAGAACTAATATTTATTATTTTTTTATTAAATAAATTTATTTTATACATCAGTATGAATAAAATTGGTATTTCTAATAAAAATAAAAAATAAAAAAATTAAAAATACGTTTCCAGGGTTGGAAAACTTTAAATTTTCTTGTACAAAATAAACTTACTAAAATAAATTTCCTTTTATCTACAAATTAAATATATCTTATATTTAAAAACAAGAGATTGGTGTAAGAAATCAGAAAAATCAAAAAGGATGATTTCAGGATTGGGAAACTTACACCTTTTGTGGTATTTTATATACCATTAATTTTTTTTTCTTTTTCCTTATAAATTATATATATTTTACGTTTTTAAAAGAAAATTTTGGTGTAGAAAATTATAAAAATTAAAACCACAGCGCTAGAGCTGAAAACTTCGAACGTTTTTTCTGGATATTAAAGTTACTAAAGAAAACTATTTTTTTAATTTGATGTTTTGATATTGTATGACGTGACGTCGTTTATGCCAGCTGGAAAATGGATAAAATATTTCTGAAATACAGAGTGTAGAATAAAATATTCAACTTATTGCTAATATCGAAAAAAATATTTAATCGAAAAATACCTAGAGGTCATTTACTAAAAATTGAACTTGATTGCAATTATACATTTTTTCACTAAACATATGCATATGTATGGGCGTGCTTGAGAATGTATCTCTATACCTTATATACGAAATTTGGTGAAGGGTATATAGGATTCGGCACTGGCAAATATAGCACTCCTACTAAAAAGGAAAAATTTGTTTTAGTAAGTTACTTTTGCATAAAAAAGTTTAAGTTTTCCAACCCTGGAAACGTCTTTTTGATTTTTTATAATTGTTTTTTTTTATTTTGAAATACCAATTTTATTCGTACTGAAGCATAAAATAATTTTGTTTAATAAAAAAAATAAAAATTAGTTTACGGTAGTTAATTTTTTATATCACAAAAAGTGTAAGTTTTCCAACCCTGAAAACATCCTTTTTGATTTTTCTTATTTCTTACAGCCATTTGTTTTTTAAGAATATAAGATATGTTTAATTTGTAGAAAAAAAAAGAAAAAACTTGTTTTAATATGTTACTTTTGTATAAGAAAAAAAGTTAAAGTTTTCCAACCCTGGAAATGTCTTTTTAATTTTTTTTAATTAGAATTTACCAATTTTAGTCATACTGAAGTAGAAAAAAAATAACAAAAATTAGTTTTCGGTAGTTACTTTAGTATGGCAAAATAAAGTTTGAGTTTTCCAGCTCTGAAATCGTCTGCTCGATTTTGCTGATTTTCAATACCAATCTTTTTCAGACTATTTCTGACACGCCAGTCTAATACCGAAGTCTCTAGCTTTTCTGGGAGCTTCGGAAAACCAATTTCACGTACAGACAGACGGACAACGCTCATTCGTCTTCCCTATGCCTAAGGATCCAGAATATATATACTTTATGGCTGGCTTATTACACAGAAAAAAATTTTAGCCAAAATGCTTCCAATTAAATCAATTAATGCTGTTTCAAACAATTTTATAATTGTTCCAATTAAATTTTGTTGACTGAAAACAAAAAAGTTTAACGTTTGTATGGATGTTAGCAAATATGCAAACATACAGACGAATATTAAACTTTTGTACGCATTATTAAAAATTCAACCAATTTTTTGATTGTTTGAATTAACTTTGTTTATTGAAAAAAAAATATTTTAGTTTGTGTTTGTGCTTGTTCATGTTTTCATGGAAGTGTGCCAGCCTGTTATTCTACAAGTACCAAGTTCGAAGCATGACAGCACTGTAAGTTAAAAAATAAAATAAGAACACACACCTACATATGTGCAATAATTGAATGCAAAATAATTTGCCACGATAGCCTAGTGGATGTGTGTTACCCTAATAATGGGTGCTTTTTATTGAGGTATAGAACTTTAAGTTGGCATCACTTTTTTAACTGGCGGCCATTTTGTCAGCTGTCAAGTGATTAATATTTAATTTGGTTTGCCATTTCATCATGAACAGGTTGACAAAAGAACAACGCTTGCAAATCGTGCAAATTTATTTCGAAAATAATGGTTCAGTTCGCGAAGTTTACCGCAAGCTCCGTCCATTTTATGGTCGACATAATCGTCCATCAGAGCAATTAATTCGGTTAACCATGGATTGTTTTCGCACTACGTTTACTCTATGTGATAATACGCATCCACAGAGACGTCGAACAGTGCGCACCGAAGAAACAATTGCCGCTGTAGAGCAAAGTGTTGAAGAGGACCCGAATGAATCAATTCGCCACCGTGCACAGCAATTGGAGCTTTGTCCATCAACTTTATGGAAGATTTTGCGCAAAGATCTTGGCTTGCGACCTTACAAGATCCAGCTTGTGCAAGAATTAAAGCCGCGAGACCATGCAATGCGTCGTGATTTTGGTGTATGGGCCGAAAATGAGATTGATCTCGATGCTGATTTTCATCGCAAAATTTTGTTCAGTGATGAGGCTCATTTTTGGTTGAATGGCTACGTCAACAAGCAAAATTGCCGCATTTGGAGTGAAGAGAATCCACATGAGACCCTTGAGACGCCATTACATCCACAAAACCTGACTGTTTGGTGTGTTCTATGGGCTGGTGGAGTCATTGGGCCATACTTCTTCCGAAATAATGCTGGAGAGTCAGTTAGCGTTAATGGAGACCGGTATAGAGCCATGATAACCGACTATTTTGTTCCCGAATTGGATGGCATGAATGTGGATGAGTTGTGGTTCCAACAAGACGGCGCTACATGCCACACAGCGCACGTCACAATCGATTTATTGAAGGAAACATTCGATGAGCGCATAATTTCGCGGAATGGACCTGTCAATTGGCCACCAAGATCGTGTGATTTGACACCATTGGATTATTTTCTTTGGGGATATGTGAAGTCGCTCCTCTACGCCAACAAACCAGAAACGTTAGGGGACTTGGAAGCCAACATTCGTGGCGTTATTGCCAACATACGGCCCCATATGCTCGAAAAAGTGGTTGAAAATTGGACCTGTAGAATTGGCTTTATTCGAGCCAGCCGCGGCGGCCACATGCCCGAAATCATATTTAAACATTAATGGCATAAAATTATCCTTCCAATAAAGCCAAATTGATGGACATTAAAACGATTTTCTTGTGTTTTATTTCAATTCGAAGTTCTATACCTCTAAAAAACACCCGTTAGAATGGAGGTACCACGTTCAAAGCCTGCAGCGTAAGTTACGGAATTAAACAAATAAATAAAATAAGTAAGTTAAAGTAAATAAATAAAAAATTACTTTTTATTTAAAATTTTTTTACTTTTTAAAATTTTATACAATTCAATTACTTTTATTAATTCATTCAACGAACAATTTAACTGTTTAAAATCTCTAAATTCAACTCTTTTTTTTAATTGGGCCAATTAATCATTTGTTTAAAATAAACGCGTACTTTCAATTAACTCTATTAATTGATCTCAAACAGCAATAAAACTTCATTTTTACAAATTCATTAATTGATATTATAAATTTGTTTGCAGGACGAAAATCAGTACAGGATTTAATTAATAGTACAAATTTCTAACTAAAATATTAATTAAAGTTGATTTTAAATTTTTTCTGTGTAATATTGTGGAAATTTCAAACGGAATGACCCTTTTACCATTTTTTGGTAAAGGGTATAAAATGGTTAATAAAATAAAATAAAAAGTGGAAACAAATGACGACCCTAAATTGCTCCTGCTCCTCGGGTACTTGGATTTTGAAGCTCTCTATGAATATTTAAAGAGTAAGTAAAAAATATGGTCCTTTTTTATCGAGTATGCCTGTCAGTTTAGTAAGTCCTTGTTCACATACGGTAATTTGAGTTGAGCAACTTTTTTGTTTAGAGAGGAAACTATGACAGTTTCCATGCTCATTATTTTCACTTTTATATTCCATAAGCTCAAAAGTAGCTAAACTAAAATTATTGTCTGTGAATCCAGTATAATAATTGCATCTACTCCCGTCTGTGCAAATAATAAAATAAATTCAGTAAAGTGCGACTCTGACTCGCGCACGAAGGGTTCCATACGAACACTAGATATGTAATTTAATACAAACTTCATCCTATATAATATATAGTTTTGGCATTTTTTTCGTTTTTGGCTTTTTTTCGGTTTTTTTTTTTTGTTTTGTCGTTTTTTGTGTTTTTTCAGGTTTGGCGATTTTTTTGAGTTTCGGCTCTTTTTTTAGTTTTTACACTTTATTTTCTCGTTTTGGCGATTTTTTCGGTTTTTGGCGTTTTTTCATTTTGGCGATTTTTTCATTTTTGGCGATTTTTTTCATTTTTGCGATTTTTTTTTATAAAAATTATTTTTTAGTTTAGGCGACATTTTCGCGTTTTGGCGATTTTTTCCGATTTTTGGCGTTTTTTTCATTTGGGCGATTTTTTTCATTTTGGCGATTTTTTTCGAATTTGGCGATTTATTTTAGTGCTAGAATTTTTTTTTTAATTTTGGCGATTTTTTTCGTTTTGGCGATTTTTTTTTAATTTTTGGCGATTGTTTTTGGTTTGGCGATTTTAAAATTTTCGGTTTTTTTAGTTTTACCGTTTTTGAAAATTTCAAGTGTTTGCCTCTTACGGTTTCCAAGATATAGCAAGTTGACAAAATTACATAGTCAAAATTGCATTAACTGATGGACCACCCTTTAACTTAAATTTTTTAAATTTTAGTGTTAATTGTTGTAGTCTGTATAAAAATACACTAATTTTACAAATTTCAAGTTTCAATATAATACATATGTTCATACAATTGTATGTATATTACATGGGATTTTAACATTTTTCGTTGCTCGTTTTGGAAGACCCTTTAATTTTTAATTCGCATGTATTTGGTGTTGTAACGGCCAAGGTTCTACATACTCTGTCCAAATTTCAGGTCCGTAGATCCTACGGTTCCTGAGAAAATACCGTGTGACGGACAGACGGACAGCGTAGCGAAAACAATAGGGTTCCTTTTCACCTTTGGTGTACGGAACCCTAAAAACGAACATTCCTATGTACACACCAATTATTTATTAATTATGTTCATATTAATTAAATGTGACCAATATTAAGTATTTGGAACTTATACATATACTCCGTACTTCAATGAAGCCTTCTATACTTGATTTAATAAAATCCGTACTTTCCGTACATATGATAACATCTTGGGTTGAATTAAGTACTTATGTATTGATTTTTCTTTTGAGTGTAGGCTCATTAGCTCAAGCTGTGTAGGAATCTTGTTAGTTATTGTACTTCACTAACAAATCATTGTTGCAAATATCGACGAAAGAGGGCGCTGTGATATGCAATATTATAGAGACTAATGCATATCAGAAAAACTATGGTATTTACGTGACTGAGTTTGGCAAGGGATTGAATTCGGTCTCTAGAATTCCGTCATTTGCTTTGTAGTCAACTCGCTTACTACTTAAATCACTCTCTTTAAATACTCGTAGTTTTAAGTGCTTCTTATCAAATAGAAATAAATAGAAGGATATGACAATCATGTCATATCGATGGAGAAATTAATGCATTATTTATCGCAAAAAAATTTAAAAATATTTCTACTTTCGATTTCAATTTATTCGAAAGATATATTTTTTCCAACTACATATGTATATCTTATTATTCGCTAATATCGAATATTTCGTTCGATATTGACAAGTTCTCCATTAGTTAAAATCAGTGAAAAATGTACTTCAATTGTTCCAAAATACTTTAAGCACAATCTGTACAAAAAAAATTGGCAAACTTATTTGCGAGCACAATTATTTCTATTGAAGCTAATTAAGAGATTACTGCAGGCATTCTATAGCACTCATACTAAAATGTCTATAAAACTTATTTCCTTTTTAATTCGTAAATATTTTTTTCTATAAGACTTTTTAAGGCACATGTGATGGTAATGCCCAGTTGACCAAGACCTTGGGTACCCAGCAAAAAATTACACATTACCATCAGAACTACTTGCCATATAATGACTTACTTTTCTCATTACCAAATTTCATTACATAAAGCTGTACAAGTTGATAAGTTGATAGATTACATGAATATGTTGACAAATAAAAAATGTAAGTACTTCTCAGGAATCGATTATTTTAGCCTCACGCCTTATTAAAATCATTAAGTTGGTAATCCAGTAATGCTTAATTCCAAACCCAATTACCTTTTTTGAAACTTTTGCTGGCTATCGAGAGTGAGACTCAAAAACTAATCGAAAAAAGTTCACCTGTCGCTCAGTTGTGTCCCAAAAAACACTCGATTTCGAAGTTTCGCTAGCAATATCAAAAGTGAGACAATATCGAACTAATTTCGATATCGCAAAAAGGCAGCAAAAAAAGTAAAAAATTAATTTTATTTATTAATTTATTTATGATAACTTGCTTATTATTTTTAATTCCTTTACTTACGCTGCAGGATTTGAACATGTTACCTCCATTTTCACAGACTAGCACACATCCACTAAGCTATCGTGACGAACTTTTTTCTGTTCAGTTATCGCACATATGTATTTTTGATGTGTTAACATCTATACAAGCGCCTCTAGGGCAGTAAACTATCAGTTTCAATACATACGCAAGTGTTAGGTATGTAAGAGTAAATCATCGTTTGTTTGTTCGTTGCTGGGCAGTCGGTATTGAAAGTGATTATTGGGCGATTTTCATATAATTTTCCCACGCGATTTTCTCCGGAAATTCATAGCCGATTTTATTAATTTTTGGATTAAAAAGCTAGTGCGGGTCGAAGAGTTTAGGCTAAAAATTAAGGCGATCCGATATCGGCGAGCCGAGATTTAAGTGTTTTAATTTGGAGTAATATTAAAAAAGTGTTTTATGTTGATCTTCGGTTTTGTCTTATGCATAGCAAAGAGAATAGTGACGTGGTTATACGTACATATACAGCTTTGCATTCTCTTTGTTTTTTGTGGGTTTAATATAAAATAAATAAAAAGTATTAAGCAAGAAAATAATGAAATCATTAGCACTTCTGTTTAATTTTTTTCATTTTGAGTGCATCTACTAAATTTACATATATATATATATATTATATATATATTATATATATATATATATATATATATATATATATATATATATATATATACAACTATATTATATATTAACTGTGCTGAAAACATAACATTAATAAATTAAACAAAGTAAAATTAAATTCAATAAACTATTCTTTTTCATTAAATACTTTATATTAACTCTACCTCCGGGTTTGTTGGTCTGTGTTCATAGAAATCGAACAGGTACCGTGTAACAAAAAGCTGTTAACACATCGCCCGTGAGTTCGAACACTCATTGTTTTTTTTTTATTATTTTTTAACTTACATTGCTGTCATGGCTTGAACTAGATTAACAGACTAGCACACATCCACTCGACTACTATCACACATTCGCGAAACTATCGAGAGAAGTTCGAAGCTTTAGCGAACCTTCGAATTTTTTTAGGTTTGCGAACCAATATCGAGCAATTTTATTTCGAAATTTTTTCGCTTTAGTGAGCATTCGTTTACATCGAATCTCAGATTAAGTGGGTGTATGCAAGGGCATACATACATACATATGCACATACATACATACATATGTATGTGTGTGATTGTTCATCCTGCTTTTCATCATAGAGATGCATAAGTAGGGGAAAATTACCAAATAATGCCCGATATGGCAATGTGAATAGAAAAAATTGTGAACACAAAAAAACTTTACACAAAATAACCAAAAAATCCTTTTTTAAGCAGTTTTTTCTGTACACACATATATATTGTTGTGATGCAAGGCTCAACCTTCTAATGCCACACACATGATGGGCTGGGAAATTTTTTTTTAATTTTTATTTATATTTTTTTTGTGGTAGTCAAAAAAAAAGAAAGAAAGCAAGTGCTTAAAAGGTGGGTCATAGAAGACTTGCATGGCCTGAAAATGATCAAATTTGTCTCATGAATATAGAAATGAGATGTGTATACTTGAAAAATTATCAGAAATTTATTTATTAAATATCAAGAACTTTGGGTCAATTTCACTAACTTATTTAAATATCAATTCAAATTTAAAAGTAATTTTTCCATACAAAAGTTAATTAAAATCGACATTTAAATATGAATTGATATTTAAATAGAGTTGGTGAAATTGGCCCTTACACATAGTTATATATTTAGTGTGCATTTTTGTTGAGATCACTTTAGAATATCTTGAAGACTTGTTAAGCAACTAAAGCAAAGTTCGTATACATTTATATATATATATATATATATATATATATATATATATATATATACATATATGTTTTTCTATACTTCAATCTCTTTAAAACATCTTTCTATACGAGTACACAGAAAAAATTTAAAATCAACTTTAATTGATATTTTAGTTAGAAATTTGTACTATTAATTAAATCCTGTACTGATTGATTTTCGTGCTGCAAACAAATTGATAATATCAATTAATGAATTTGTAAAAATGAGGTTTTCTTGCTGTTGAGATCTTAAACAAATGATTAATTTGCCCAATTAAATTAATAATTGAATTTAAAAATTTTAAAGAATTAAATTGTTCGTTGAATGAATTAATAAAAGTAAATTAATAAAAGTAATTGTATAAAATTTTAAAAAGTAAAAAGTATTTTTTTTATTTATTTATTTATTTATTTATTTATTTATTTATTTATTTTATTTATTTATTTATTTTAACTTACTTACTTATTTTAATTTTTTATTTATTGATTTTTAACTCCGTAACTTACGACGCTGCAGGATTTGAACATGGTACCTCCATTCTAACAAGCTAACACACATCCACTAGGCTATCGTGCCAAATTATTTTTCATTCAATATTGCACATATGTAGGTATGTGTTCTTATATTATTTTTTAACTTACAGTGCTGTCATACTTCGAACTTGGTACTTCTAGAATAACAGGCTGACACACTTCCTTGAAAACATGAACAAGCACAAACACAAACTAAAATATTTTTTTTTTCATTGAACAAAGTTAATTCAAACAATCAAAAAATTGGTTAAATTTTTAATAAAACGTAAAAAAGTTTAATATTCGTCTTTCTTTGTTTTCAATCAACAAATTTCAATTGGGACAATTATAAAATTGTTTGAAACAGCATTAATTGGTTTAATTGGAAGAGTTTTGGCTAAAATTTTTTTCTGTGTATGTGGCAACATATGTCACATTTTTGTAAAGTTTTTCGGGCCACTGATATTGATCTATTAGAGTGTATTTTTATATATTGGGATCTTAACTGATATTTTTGCATAATTTAGTTCTCATATTCCATTTTCATTTACGTTAAATAGCTGATGTTAATGATGTTAATAACAATCTGTACCCAAGTAGATAGACTAGGGTGCTGATGAAGTGCGTGCCTGCACAGAAAAATTTCAGTATTTCCCCCAGATAAAAAGTCTACTTTAATTTTTCTTCTTTGCTTTAGAAACTCACATTAATTAATAAAAATATTTCATTCAATAAGAATTGAAATTACTGACCATAAGCCCGAATAAGAAATTATTTCTGATTGAAATTCACTACAGTTCAACTATATCTAAAAATGTCTCATTTAGTTCTGAAACTTCAATTAGTGTATTTTTTTCTTAATTACTGAAAAGTTCTTTATCATATTTAAGCTTTTGAATCATGTTTATGTATATTTGAAACATCTTATTTGACTTTGAAGTAATATTTCTATATTTTATGTTACTATTTGTAGGTTTGTGGTGATGCACTGTTACCCACGCCCTGCCCGATTGAAGCTGCCGTTTTTTAAGTGTAGCATTTAAGTAAGCCAATCCTTTTTTTCTAATTTTGCAACAATTTTCTTTACATTTTATACAAATGAATTGAAATTTTGTTTTTATTTTCTTCTTATGACGTTTAAAAATAAGTTAAAAAAAAATCATTAAATAAAACATTATATACGAGACCATATAGAAAAATAATAAAAAAATCCATTCATGTGCTTAAATAAAATGCTCCAGCCACTTGACTGCATCCATGTAAAAAATTAAGGCTTTTGCTCGTACGATTGTATTTTGCCAAATAAATTTATCTTGAAAAAAAAACTAAAAAATAGATATAATAATGCTGCAATAATAACAAAAAACTGTGAACCCTTTTTAGCAAAAAAAAAATAAAATAAAATAATAATAATAATAAAAAAAAATTAGAAGCAAATAATGTTGAATTTATATTCATGCTTTTATTTATTTTTCTGTTGCTGTAGCACTCAACTCAACGTATTTCAAGATTCAAATTAATTTTTAGCTTCTAACATTTGGTTATTTTTTTTATAATTTCAGCTATTTTTTGTGAGTTTCGGTATACGAGTATTTTTTAACAACGAGTAATAAATAACAAAAAAATTGGATTTTTGTTGAGGCCTTTTCAATTGTTCTGATTTTTTTTTTTTTTTTTTTTTTTTTTGTGAAAGGAAATTTCTTATTACGTTAAGTGGATAATATGGAAAGAAGCCAACAAATAAAAATTTTTTTATTGTAACATTAAATTCAGCCGTCATATCATTATTATATATTTAGGAATATTATCAAAATAATGTAGCACTTAACTGTACATTTTTAGTTTTTGAAGAAGGGAACCGCTGGTCGTCATGTACAGTACAATAAAGATTTCATAGCAAAATAATGCGAAAGCAGGTAGATTTCTTTTTTGCTATTTACTCATAGGCACCAGAGAGGTGCAACAAGTGCCAAACTTCCGAGTATACCTAACGAGACTAGATGGTTTTTGCAAAAACCGGGACATGATTTTGAAGAATATACCGCCAAAAAACGGGATTTAAAAATACATATGTTTAAGAAAGCGGGATGTGTAATATGCACATACACCGTTTCGTATTTACTTGGGAAGCACAGTTTTCAACTCAAAAGAAGCACTTTAAAATAAACAAAACTATTTATCTGTAAAAATAAAAATCAAATGTTTTTCTTTTCATTTATTAAATTAGTGTGATTAACAAATTAAAGCTATAGTAAATACTAGTTAACAATATTAATATTTATTTTTATATACAAAATCCTAGAATAATGTTACATCCCCCCTGTATACATTTTTATTTTATTTTAGAATATTTTTCCATCTAATGCAGTCAGAAACGTGAAATTTTTAGTGCGTGAAATTTTTTGCGTTGCGTTGTCTCATAAAAGAAATTTGAATTGAATGCAAAGATCTGATAGAAGAAGATGAGAAGAAGTACGTGAAATATAAAATTAAATTTTAATGGGCATGTCTCCGTCCATTTTTTAAATTCAAGATTGTGTGTTTTACAGAGCTCAGGGTGCGTGTCAAGTTTTGTAAAAATCAGTAAAGCAGAACCAATTAAAAATAAAAAATATTAAATTTTAATGGGCGTAACTCCTCCCATTTTTTTATATGGAGACTTATGTCCATTTGAGAGCTCAAGGTGTATTGCAAGTTTCGTAAAAATCGGTTAGGTAGAGCCACGTGCAATATTATAATAAATGTTAATGCGCGTAACCCCGCCCATTTTTTTAACTTTTAAATTGTATAATTAAAAGAACCAAAGCTGTTTGATACGTTTCGTAGCAATCAAATAAGTTTTATATCATAAAATTAAATTAAAAGATTGTGGGCGTGTCCTCGCCCACTTTTTTACAATGGGACCAATAAGAAGCTATCCCTCTCAGACAAAAAAAACAAGAATTTTTACAATCGGTCTAAAATGTACCGAGCTATGAAGTAACACCGCCAAAAGAAAAATAGAGACGAATTGTAATAGTAAAATGTTTCTCTTTATGTCAAAACGTATATGGAGTGTACCGAAGCACTCAGGGTTTTGGACGGTGATGCCATAACTACAATTAAAAAATATTTGGAATGAATATTTGTCAGCTGCATTTTAATAAAAGTAAAATAAGAGATTGAAAGTTTCAAAGCTCTATGAAGCGGGATAGAAATTCAAGGTGGCATCGACCTATGAAAAGCGGGATAATCCCGGATAAAGCGAGATGTCAGGTTCAGTATACACGATCATCTACTTTGATTTTTTGCGATGAAATTCTTTTGGTTTAACAACAAGTAGTGATTGTAAACTCAATAGCTTATTTAGATTAAAACCAACATTGGGATTGAAAATATGAATTTTATTTGCTATAAACTGACTTGAAAATACTTATGAAATAACAGTTCAAAAAATTTGTATTTTGTGCTGATAGCCTATTACAGAGAATTATAGAAAATGTTTATGTCCATTTGTTGTTGGAGCAAAAATAAAATTCATTTATTTTTGATTTCAACTAAAAAATCATAACAATTTTTCACTAAACCAAATTATATCTTAAATCAAATTAAATATAATTATTTGTAATCAATGTTGTGATTATGTGCAATAAAACTGTGTTTGGTTCTGTATTTGATTTAATTATATAATTATAATTTTGATACTGACAGAGCAGCTTGAAAAAAAAAATATTTATTGCTCTCCTGAAAAATTTAATTTTTGGACATACCCTGTTATATATGAAAACTTTAGTTTAAAGATATATGATAATTGGCCTATAACAATTAAATTTCATTATTGTATGTACGTAAAGTAAAATACGTTATCTTTGCTTATTAAAATTTTCCGACCTCTTTAAGCTAATCCGATATCATTCCTTGACTATCATAATATCCGATTAACTTAAAATGTTGCTGCTATAATCATAATAAAATACAATGCCGAATAATTGAAAAAAGAAATATTAAACTTTTTTTATTTATAAAAGAATACGAGTAATCAAATTATGAATAATTTCGTAATTCCACTAATCTTTAATTTTCATACCAAAAAGTGGGTTGTTTGGGAAATAGAGAAAAGTAAATTTAAATAAAACTGTTTGTCATAATGATGAATTAATGTTGTAGATTATTTTGATGGTGGAAAGAAATACTTCGTCATTTTCAATTTTATTCTATTCAATTTTATTTCATTTCTCTCTTAAGTGAACTAAATAAAAGGGAATTACTCGTAAAAACAATGAACAATCAAACTTTATTTTTAACATTTGCGAGTACGACAAGTACATTTTTATAAATGAGTGAATGCATAAATGAGTGAATTAGCAAACGAACGTAAGAAATGCTTGGTTGACTGACTATACGAATGAATATGAATTTGTGAAATACAAAATACAATGACAGTCATTGTTAAGTATTTCTCATCAATCAAAACTAAAGAACAAAAACCAAAAGCTAAATTCATTTATTTAAAAACAAGGGGCAGACAAGTCCTTTGGTTTATTTTCTTATGTCGTAATCCTGCTCGACGAAGAGTTTTTGTTGATGTTGGTACTGAGGGTTGCTATTATCTATTGATTAAATTTAGAATCCTTTGTTATTTTTAATTCTAGAAAAATAGAGTAGATTATTGTATATATCAAGTGGCTAATTTGTTCTCTTAACGAAAAAAAAAAATGGGGCTGAGAAAAGTAAAGTCGTTGGAAATTGAGGTCTACATTTCTATAAAATTGAGTTTTCATTTATGCGTTGCGCCCTATTAGGTGCTTGATGTATAGAATTACATTCCTAAATAAATTTTTATTGATAATAATAATAATAACAACACTTTGACCTCCAAGGATTATGTAATAACTTTTGCTTAGACACACACAAAGAAACTAAGGATTTTAATACAAGTTGCAATTTGTTTTTAATATGATCGTGAGTTACGACAGCATGATCTGTTGTTTCTCTGTTAGGTAATACTGAGAAAGTATGTTAAGGATGCTAACTACATATTTCAATTTGTCACTTTCCAAGTCATGATAATACAATTTCGCCTTAGCTCACTCCATAGGAGTTTTGAGCATGGTTTATAATTTTCACAGTAGTTGTGTTATTGTTGATATCAGTGTTGCTTAATTATGCAGTGTTGTATATTTTATTTTGAAGAGCCTTTTTTTTGCTAAATTTTCAATTTAGAGGGGAGAATTTTAAATTAATGTATAGACTTTGATGCACCCGCAAACATCATTTGTTTCTTTTGGTTTTTCCAATGTAGTTTCTTCGGATTCTAGTGAAAACTTGTATAATTAAACTTCGCGTTATGCAGGAATGAAAGACAGTTTAAATAAAAATTTAAGAGACTTTTCAAAGGAACCATTTTGTGTGTAATTAGAGCTCTAATTCGTCTGCCTGCTTGCTATGCCTTAACCGATTCCTTCCATATTAAGTATTCAGTTCTAAATAATCAAAGTGGGAGCTTGTTATGGGACTGATTTTGGGTGGTTATTTTTTCTGTAGATATATCTTTGTTGATGTCACATAGTGCTTTAAATCCACATAACAATGGGAGAGTTTGAAAACTTCCCAGCAAAAATCCTTTTTTATTATAATGCAAAAAAAAGTGTATGTATTCCCCAGTCGCAAGCACTTACAATTTGACTGAATATCGCATTATTTTTGTTTGAAAAGCTCAAAAAGTATAGGGTATACATTACTTCTTGCCTACAAACATCCAAAAGTTAATAAATTACTGTTTTGCCTACAAATATGCAACATTTTATAAATTTATTTTTTGCCTAAAAGTATTCAAAAGTTAATGGGAAATTTTTTCAAAATAAATTGAATTCTATGTAAAAAAAATTTTTTGAATTTAAGCCTGGTATGGAGTTCATACGGAATTTCAGGTTCTAATACAAACTGTATGTAAAAAAAAATTACGGAAATTCAGGTTGGTAAATTTCGTAAAGGAATTTCCATTTGCTAGTACGGAGTTTCAAAAGAAAAATACACGGAATTTTTGAAATTCATTGCTTATCTTAAGGATGTTATAAATATAAGTGGAGAATTTTTTTTTTGTCAACTGAAATCAAAATTAATTTTTAAACAATTGTCACGGAATTTTTGACATTTGTAATTTTCATCAATTTGTGATTAATTTTTAAATTGAAAAATATATGCATTTGTGTGTATGCAAACATATTTCTCCACAAAAGCCTACACAATTATTTTTCCGTGTAGAAATAAATTTAAATTTACAAACGTGAAATTCCGTAAGAACTTTTTACCGGGATTTAATTGTGATTTTAATACCAATTTCATTCTTACTCATACATAAAAAAGATTTAATTAACAACAAAACAAAACTAGATTTAGCTAGTTACTTTTAATGCCAAAAAAAATATTGAAATTTTTTTTTAATTTTTTTGGATCATTTCTGACACACCGCTCCAAGATCGAAGGTTTTAGCTTTTTTGGGAGATTCGTAAAACCGATTTCACGTGCAGATAGACGGGCGGACAGACTGACGATCATCGCTTATTCGTCTTCCCTATTCATTAGGACTGAGAATATATATTCCGTATTAGTCGTATATTAACATTGTGGAAATTACACATGAAATGACAAACATATATATACCCTTTACCATTTTTGGTGTACGGTATAAGAAATTATGTAAATAGTTTTATTCACAACAAAACGCTTAAGACTTTGAATGCCAAAAACTAAAATATTAATAAGTAGAGTTCTACATAGCCCTTGATCAAACATTCTGATGTAGATCTGTACATATGGTACTCGTATATTGAACGATTCTTACCAAAACTGCATATGCAGGCGCAAAAATAAATGTAGTGAATTTTTTTAACAGTTTTGAGAATAATATGAATGTCATGGCAAATCACTAAAGGGAAACTAGTTGTTGATAGGAGTAATCTTAATTAAACTCTTAACGGAAAATATATCTGAATCCATTACCATTTACATTCACATTTATTGTCTATTTAAATGAACTTCTTACGAGTATGTAAAGTAACTTGAAGTTCAGCTCATAACTGTTCGAATTAATGTGAAAAGTGTTACATAAAAAAAAAACTTGAAAATGTTTTTAACCTCGTACACTGATAATGGATTTTTTTTTTGCTTAAACGTCCTTAGCACAATAACTTAAATTCGGTTTCATTGTTTGTGGTATTTATTGTGGTATTAAAATAATAAGAAGAAAAAAAATGAGAGAACAAAATCTGTCTGCAATTAAAAAACAAGCATCGTCTAATTGTGCAACATTTTGTTTCCATTTTTTTATTTTTAACAAATGCTAAACAATGGGGCAGAATAAAAGAGCACACATTTACAATTAATTGCCAGCGCAACTAAACATAAAATATTGTTGCAGCAATTGTTAACAATTGTTGGTTTAAGTACTATAATACACATAAAATACACTCACACATTTAAAAATGTTAAATTAAAACAATACAATCCATACACATTTAGACATATTTAAATCGCAGCATTTTGTTGCACATTTAATTGTTGTCAGTCGTGTTGGTTGACGTGTTGAATTGTACAAAATTTCATATATTTTACATAATACTTTCGCCGCCTACATAAGTCGTAAATTGTTTGCGGATCACATGTGTAACATATTACATATTTTTAATTTATTCTTAAACCCAACAAACATAAATTCGAACATTTGAAATACATATTCGATGGTTTTATCGCATGAAGCAACCAACGCAGATGGCGCATTCCACTTTCCAAAATAAGTTTCTACTGCGCATGATGTCATCAAAAACGATAAACTTATGAAATTTAGATTAGCTTAGTTTTAATAAAATAAAATGCAAAATCATAGCGTCCTATCCGATTCCTGGGATTTGTAAAATTCAATCCCGAGATTTCCTTTTCGGGATTTCTTAGCAATTTTTATATAAAAAACTATTTATAAATTCAAATTTTCGTTGATTTTATGGCACTTTTAATAATATTTAAAAGTCCCATACAATTCTATACGTGCAGTTTTAACAATTTAATGACTATTTGTGACATCTTTCTTATAAATTAACAACAAGGGCAAAATAAATTAACTACTTTCTTAAGCTAATTTTCATCAAAGGTGCTACAATATACATACATCTAAGAATTATTTGAAAACAAAAAGAAGCATATGAGCTTTGGAAGGAAAATAACATATTGAAATATTGAAAATCAGCAAAATCGAGCACACGGTTTCAGAGCTGGGAAACTTAAACTTCATTTTGCCATACAAAATAACTACTGAAAAGTAGTTTTTATTATTTTTTTATTAAATAAACTTATTTTATACTTCAAAATGAATAAAATTGGTATTTCACTTTAAAAAAAATTTAAAAAAAATCAAAAAAATTAAAAGGACGTTTCCAGGGTTGGAAAACTTTGATTTTTTTTTTTCTTATACAAAAGTAACTTACTAAAACAAATTTTTCCCTTTTTCTACAAATTATACATATATTATGTTCTTAAAGAGCAGAGATTGATGTAAGAAATCAGAAAATCAAAAAAGATGATTCCAGGGTTGGAAAACCTACAATTTTTGTGATATATAAAATTAACTACCGTAAACTAATTTTTTATTTATTTTTATTAAATAAACTTATTTTATACTTCACCACGAATAAAATGGGTATTTCAAATAATTTTCAAATAAAAAAAAATTTAAAAATTTAAAAAGACGTTTCCAGGGCTGGAAAACTTTATTTTTTTTTTCTTATATAAAAGTAATTTACTAAAGCAAATTTTTCCAATTTTCTCCATAAATTAAAGATATCTTATATTTTTAAAAGAAATGGATTGGTGTAAAAAATAAGAAAAATTAAAAAGGATAATTCCAGGGTTGGGAAACTTATTCTTTTTGTGATATAAAAAATTAATTATCGAAAACTAATTTTATTTTTTTTAAATAAATAAAATTATTTTATACTTCAGTACGAATTAACTTGGTATTTCAATTTAAAAAAATGAAACACGTTTCCAGGGTTGGAAAACTTTACTTTTTTTATACAAAAGTAGCTTACTAAAGCAAATTTTTCTTTTTTCTCTATAAATTAAAAATATCTTAAAGTCTTAAAAGAAAGAGAGTAGTATAAGAAATCATAAAAATCAAAAAGTATGATTTCAGGGTTGGAAAACCCACACTTTTTGTGATATAAAAAATTAGCTACCGTAAACTATTTTTTTATTTTTTTATAAAATAAACTTATTTTATACTTCAGTACGAATGAATTTGGTATTTCAAAATAAAAAAAGTTGAAAAAATTAAAACGACGTTTCCAAGGTTGGAAAACCTTATTTTTATACAAAAGTAACATACTTAATCAAATTTTTCCTTTTTTACTATAAATTAACATATATTATATTCTTAAAAAAAAGATTGGTATTAGAAATCAAAAAAATCAAAAAGGAGGATTCCAGGGTTGGGAAACCTACACTCTTTGTGATATAAAAAATTAACTACCGAAAATTAATTTTTGTTTATTTTTATTAAATAAACTTATTTTTTGCTTGAGTACGAATTATATTAATATATCCAATAAAAAAAAAAGTTTAAAAAAATTAAAAAGACGTTTCCAGGGTTGGAAAGCCTTAAATTTTTTTTTTACAAAAGTAACTTACTAGAACAAATTTTTCCTTTTATTTACAAATTAAACATATCTTATGTTCTTAAAAAAAAGAGATTGGTGTAAGAAATCAGAAAAATCCAAAAGGATGCTTTCAGGGTTGGGAAACTTACACTTTTTGTGATATATTAAAGTAACTAAGTCTAATTAATTTTTATCTTTTCCTTTATAAATTATACATATTTTATGTTTTGGAATAAAAAGTTTGGTTTGAAAAATTATAAAAATAAAAATCACATCTCCAGAGTTGGAAACTTTAAACTTTTTTTCTAGATATTAAAGTAACTAAATAAAACACTATTTTTTTAATTCCCTTTTTTTATCACTTAACACACTTTCTATATTTTTTTAAGAACTACTATATTTTTAAAAGGAATGAGAAAAATCTAATTTGATGATTCTAGGGTTTGAAAATAAATTTTTTTTGCACATAAAAGTAACTAGGTCAAATTACTTTATGTATGTGCTTATGTATGTATCTCTATACTACATAAACGCACTTTGGTAAAGGGTATATAAGATTCGGCACAGGCGAATATAGCACTCTCACTTGTTAATATTCTAGAAATTACAAACGGAATGGCAAACCTATATATACCCTTTTACCATTTTTTGGTAAAGGGTATAAAAATTGGCACTTACATATATAACGGGTGTTTTTTTTAGAGGTATAGAACTTCGAATTGAAATAAAACACAAGAAAATCGTTTGAATGTCCATCAATTTGGCTTTATTGGAAGGATAATTTTATGCCATTAATGTTTAAATATGATTTCGGGCATGTGGCCGCCGCGGCTGGCTCGAATAAAGCCAATTCAAAGGTCCAATTTACAACCACTTTTTCGAGCATATGGGGCCGTATGTTGGCAATAACGCCACGAATGTTGGCTTCCAAGTCCCCTAACGTTTCTGGTTTGTTGGCGTAGACGAGCGACTTCACATATCCCCAAAGAAAATAATCCAATGGTGTCAAATCACACGATCTTGGTGGCCAATTGACAGGTCCATTCCGCGAAATTATGCGCTCATCGAATGTTTCCTTCAATAAATCGATTGTGACGTGCACTGTGTGGCATGTAGCGCCGTCTTGTTGGAACCACAGCTGATCCACATTCATGCCATCCAATTCGGGAACAAAATAGTCGGTTATCATGGCTCTATACCGGTCTCCATTAACGGTAACTGACTCTCCAGCATTATTTCGGAAGAAGTATGGCCCAATGACTCCACCAGCCCATAGAGCACACCAAACAGTCAGGTTTTGTGGATGTAATGGCGTCTCAAGGGTCTCATGTGGATTCTCTTCACTCCAAATGCGGCAATTTTGCTTGTTGACGTAGCCATTCAACCAAAAATGAGCCTCATCACTGAACAAAATTTTGCGATGAAAATCAGCATCGAGATCAATCTCATTTTCGGCCCATAAACCAAAATCACGACGCATTGCATGGTATCGCGGTTTTAATTCTTGCACAAGCTGGATCTTGTAAGGTCGCAAGCCAAGATCTTTGCGCAAAATCTTCCATAAAGTTGATGGACAAAGCTCCAATTGCTGTGCACGGTGGCGAATCGATTCATTCGGGTCCTCTTCAACACTTTGCTCTACAGCGGCAATTGTTTCTTCGGTGCGCACTGTTCGACGTCTCTGCGGATGCGTATTATCACATAGAGTAAACATAGTGCGAAAACGATCCATGGTTAACCGAATTAATTGCTCTGATGGACGATTATGTCGACCATAAAATGGACGGAGCTTGCGGTAAACTTCGCGAACTGAACCATTATTTTCGAAATAAATTTGCACAATTTACAAGCGTTGTTCTTTTGTCAACCTGTTCATGATGAAATGGCAAACCAAATTAAATATTAATCACTTAACAGCTGACAAAATGGCCGCCAGTTAAAAAAGTGATGCCAACTTAAAGTTCTATACCTCAATAAAAAACACCCATTACTTGTCGGTAACAATTGAGTACTATTGTCAGCTCCTTACAATTCAAATAGAATATGATACAAGGCAAGTGCAAAGTTTTTGTTGTCGGGTTGATGTAAAAGCGAGCAATATTTACAGAATATTGCGGAGTATTTTCTCCAAAAAACTGCTCGAGTTTGTATGTGTGTTTTTTACATTGCAGTTCAAAATTATTTTCGTTTTATTTAGAGCGTTTAGGTCGGTTTTGACACAAACCTATGATCAAACCCATTTAAGTTACATGCGTTTGATCAAAGGTTTGTGTCAAAATCGACCGACTAAATGAGTTCGACCCAATTATAGTTTTATTCAAGTTGCAGAGTAGCCAGCACAATAATAAACCTTACTCCCATTAGCGTAGGAATATATATTAATCTGTTGAACTGTAGAAAACAACTTAGGTATGAATTTAAAATTTTTCAGCAGACCAAAAATACTGTTTAAGTGCGAGACCATTAGACGCAGTTAGTCGAATTTGATTAGAATTGTGTATAGATTTCTTTTAATTTTTCGACATGTTCAGTCTAATTATAAAGGGTGTTCCAACAAGAACGCAAGACTTAAATTTTAAATAAAACACAGATATTCAAAAAAAAAAAAAAATCGTGAAACTTTATTATATCGTAAAGTAGACAAAACGAGGTTATGTGTGGAACAACAAATCGGGCAGATGGCAGCCGCGGCTTTGCTGGCACACACGCGATCTTGTAAATGAAATTTTCAATGGCCGTTTTGCATAAATGTTGCGGTATTTCATTAATGCAGCGTCCAATTTCCTCTTTTAAGGCTTGAGTCGTCGTCGGCTTATTCGCGTAAACCATCGACTTTAAAAAACCACAAAGAAAAAAGTCTAATGGTATTAAATCGCACGATCTAGGCGGCCAATTCTGGTCACCAAAACGCGAAATAACACGACCGGGAAATGACTGATGTATCAATTGAATTGTTTCTCTGGCTGTATGACATGTAGCGCCGTCTTGATGAAACCACATGCCATCCACATTCATTTCTTCAATTCTAGGCACGAAAAAACTGGTTATCATTTCACGATACCGAACACCATTGACTGTTTGCGCTTGACCTGCGTTTGAGCGACATCAACACGTACAGCTGCGACATTTTGGTCGATCGACCTGGTCGAAGGCGCGTTGTTGTCTTTACATCACTAACAGACCCAGCTTCGGCAAATTTATCCATTAATCTCTTTACAGTTGACTCTCTTGGAGCATTATTGTGACCCCAAATTGATCGCAAATTTGCGATCAATTCGCGATTCCGAAGTTGTTTGAAAAATTAATTGCTGATTTTCTCTGTCACCAGACAGCATCGTAAATGTCACCTTATCAACATGGTTTTAAAAAGGGATGCTCAACTACGACTTATATTCTTCATTTAGCATCTTTAGTCAATTGTTCATTTACACAAAAGAAACAAACTGATGTTATTTATACAGATTTTAGCAAAGCATTTGATAAAGTCAACCATCATCTTCTTCTTGCTAAATATAGATCAATTAGAAGTAACTCGTCGGAGCTTAAACTGGTTAAGTTCATATTTGATTGGCAGAAAGCAAACCATTCTAAGTACATATATGCTTCACCTGGTGCTCTTCAAGGTAGCCATCTTTGGCCTATTCCGTTTTTTTTTTTTTTTTGTTTATAAATGATCTGCCAAATATCATAAGCTTTGCTTATACATATACTGATGTATGCTGACGATGTAAAAAATTTTTACTCCTTTAATAATTTTATCGATCACATTAATCTTCAAAGTAATCTTAACAATTCTTTTTATATGGTGCAAACTTACATTAAAAAAATGTAAATGCATGCGTTTCTCCAGGAGTAATATTATTGCTGTTTATTGCTAACTGGGACGTCATCAGCTGGAGTTGGTTGATTTATTTCCTGATCTTGGAATATTACTGGAACCAAAATTGTGTTTTTTTCCTCATATTACGATGACTTTGAATGAAGCTAGAGGAGTTCTTGCTTTCATAAAAAGATGGTCTAAAGAGTTTTCTGACACATACATTACGAAGCAGCTGTACGTATCTCTTGTCAGACCTATTTTAGAATACGGATCAATCATATGGGACCCATATTACAACATTCATAATAATCATATTGAATCTGTCCAAAAACAATTCTTGTTACTCTGTTTACGTTGCCTTCAGTGGAGTTTCACAACAAATTTGCCTTCTTATTTTTTCTTTTTATTCCTTTTTGAAATTGTATAAATCACATCACCAAAGTGGAATTTCTGGGAATAAAAACAGAATTTAAAAAAATTATATCCCTCAAATGCGGCTGTACGAATTATCTCCCAAGTTACTATTGTCCAAAAAACAAAAATGTTGCTTCGCCCAAAAATTGTTGTAAAAAAAATTGCGTGATTTTTCATCGACTTTGAGCGATTAAAATTTTTTAGATATTTGGGTATGTGTTCATAATGAATAAATGCAAAATTTCGGCAAAATGTTAAAAAACCCAAAAATATATTTTTGGGTTATTATTCATTTCAAATTCGGGTGATTGTACGTAAGGAACAAACACCCAAAAAGTTTTGTGTTTTTCTTAATTTTTTTTTTTTGAGCGATCCGGCACTGTCTTTGGGGATTCCTTCACAATGACTAATTACCCAACAATTTTCGAATTTTCTTCATTTAGCTGTTCTGGGCAATAATTCGTACAGCCCTCAAATGCTCCTGAAATGTGCACCAACTCTAAGGCTGAATTTACATCTTGCATTTCTTGTGTGTCATTTGCCCAAAAAAGCGTAACCAACTAATTACTAATGAAAAACTGTTTGATTTAGACATACATTTATTGATTTAAACAGTTTATAATTATGTTGGATTCTATAAAATTGTCTATTAGTTATGTATGAAACTGTTTAACTTAATAAATACGTGTCTGAATCAAAATGTTTTTCATTAGTAATTAGTGGTTACGCTTTTTTTACGCTTGTGTTGCACATGGCACACAGATGGAAGGAAACCCGGCCTAAGTTACATATTTTATAATCCAGCAAAAAAAGATTAAAAAAGGTAATCGGGATTGGAGTTAAGCATTTTTGGTGAAAGCTCGTCCCTACTGGATTACCATTTTAATGATTTTAACAAGGCGTGAGACTAAAATAATCGATTTCTGAGAACTCTTACATTTTTTACTTGGCTGATATTCACGTAATCTATGAAAAGTAAAAGAATCATTATTCTCATCAATCAACTTCTACATAATTTTATTTAATTTTATGTTATGTGATTTGTAAGCGAGTAATGAAATTTGGCAATCTGAAAAGTAAGTCATTATATAATTCTTTTGCAGGGAATGTACGGACACATCACTTCTTCATTGGAAGGTAGTTCTATCTCGAAAAAATCAAACTTGACAAAATGAAAATGTTAGCTGGTGTATGGCCGATATTTGCTTTTTCATATCAAGGTATGTTTCTGAATTTTTTTTACATATAAAGAAGGTTAATGCCTTTTTCTTCAGTAACTTAAATTTTTTTGAGATATCAATACGTTGCTGTAAAGGATCTATAGTAAGATACTGTCTTAGTTTAATCCTTCGTGCCGCGTGCGATTTTTTTTCGGTTTGGCGATTTTATAATTTTGGGATTTTTCAGTTTTTCCTTTTTTTAAAATTTCAAGAGTTTGCCTCTTACGATTTCAAAGGTACATCAATTTGTCAATATTACATTAGCTGATAGAACACCCTTTAATTTAGTTTGTTTTTTTTTTTATTTAGTTTTAATTACTGTACTCTAAATAAAAATACACTAACTTTACAAATTTCAAGTGCCTATATACATACATATGTACATTAGGGATATAAGTTTTTAACAATTTTTTAAAATATCACAATTGGCATAGCACAGTCCGATAGAGCATAAAAAACTATAAGGGAACGTATATTTGTTTTTGCGCTAAGGTCAAAAAAGTTCACACACCAACCGCGATAAGGTTTTACAGATTTTTAATTTTCTATTTGGTTAAGAAAAATTAATAATATGTTTATTTAAAGATAAAAAAAATAAATAAAAACACCGTATAAAATTACGAATATTCAATATTTCATTAAGAAGGACTTGAAATAATTTTGCTTGTTTTTGTTATACATACATACATAAATATATAACTTTGAGTAATTTAAAAAATAATAAATTTTTAAATAATTTTTGTTACAACTGTTTAAAAAAACCAATTGGTGCGTGATGTTTTTTGAGAAAAATTACAAAAGATTATGATATGATTACTAGGACATGGTTGACCTCATGGTACTATGCCAAAAAATTGGTTATACCCCTAATGTACATTCAAATGTTTGTATATTACATGGGATTTTAAAATTTTTTGTTGCTCGTTTTGGAACATCCTTTCATTTTTAATTCTCATGTATTTGTTGTTGTAGCGGCCAAAGTTCTACATACTTTGCTCAAATTTCAGCTCCGTAGCTCTTAGGTTCTCGAAAAAATATCCTGTGACTTACAGATAGACAGACGGGCAGCGTAGCGAAAACAATAGGGTTTCTTTTCACTTTTGCTGTACGGAGCCCTAAAAAGTAAAATTGGATTATCTAAAAATTCCCAAATGAAATTTCCCGGAATTTGTTTTAAAAAATTCCCGGTATTGAACAGTATGATCGGCGTAGATTAATATAGGTATCGATGTAGAATGATATATATATTACATAAATATAAATGTCATTACGACATTTAACTGCAATAATTTGAATTAAAACGTATCTTTTTTTATTGTTACAAATGCAGTTATATTTTATTTTTAAGCAGAATCCTAAATAGGGTTCAAACTGGCAACGTCCACCATGCCAGACCAGCGTAGGTAGTGCAGTAGCATAAAAAAAAGACTTATCTTTTGTTTGTTTATAAGCAAATATTTATTCTTTTTTTTCGTTTTAATTAAATTAGTAATAATTATATTATTAACATTTTTGTTATTTTATACGATAAATTTTGTTATGAGTTTAATACATGTTACGTTGATTTTACTAATAAAAAATATGTCTACACTTAAGTTTCAGTAATATTTACATTATATATTATAACAAAAAGAGAAACAAAAAGGTCGTTATTAACTTACACATTTACAGCCTTAATTTATGCGAAAAACTTGGCATGAAGTTAGCATAAGTGGCAAAATTTAACAGGAGCTTAACAAATTTTGCCAAGCAATTGCACATTTAAAATCATGCTAGGGCTTAAGAGTGGCTTAAAACTATATTAAACTCCGATTTTTAATGTCAAATCGTAGGGAGAAACTCGTTGAAAACCTGTGGTCGAATCGTCACAGCCGTGAACGTACAACTCATCACGTAAAAACACCATTTTCGGATTATGACATACGTCAGCGTACTAAAATTCCATTCAGCTTATACGATTGACGTATCACTTAATTTGTTTTCGTACGATTGTCGATACGATCACGGATGTGACGATTGAAGTCCTGTTCAATTTCGTCACTCATGCTGACTTCATGTCAGTTTTTTCTTATATATAAGGCTGTTAAGTTTTTTTTTTTTAATTTAGACATATTTATATAAATACTATTTGAATAAAGTTACTGAGGGCAATCATGAATAAAATTCCGTGAGAAAATTTTTCCGGGGAACAATTTCAAACAATAGCAAGAAATAGGGAAAACAAAAAAATTCTAGTTGGAAAAGGGAGAAATTTCTTGCGGAATTTTACTCGTGATTGCCCTGACTATATTATCCGTAGTTTACATGATGTGATTTGTTTTTATATTTAACTTATTAAATATTGAGCAATTAGACATTTACAAAAGTTTGTAAAGATTAGAACGTTGGTTTTTTTTTTGTATTTACATTTTCTTAAGAATATTCGTAATAATAATAATAATAATAATAGTTGCTGTTGGTGTATATACAGAAATAAAATAGGAACAATAAATATGTTATATATTTTAAATGACACTGTACAACAAAATAAAACTTTTTCCAAAACAACAAGATTCATTAACAACTAATTTTTTCAGAGAAGATAAGTAAAATATATACATACATGTATAGGCGTTTAAAAGTTTAAATGTTTACACCAATTATATTTTCATTATAAGCCATAAAACCCTTGCATTTTATATATGGGATAAGCGCAGTAATTTTTCAAAAAATTCCAAGAAAAGGATAAACAAATATCTATAAAATTCATTAGTACATTGTGCAAATAGGCGAAATATACAACCACCCGTTTAGAACATGTTCACACGAAAACTTTCAAAACGCCGTTCAAACCTATTTTTATTTTTATTTATCTTCGTTTTTCTTCTCCTCTGTCGGAACTAGCAGTCACAAGCTGTTCAGTGTTTTCTATGTTGTACAGTATTAGTAGGATTTTTATATATGTACATATATTTTTTTATAATTTTATAAATTAGTTTTCGTTTTTGATGAAACCATTCCTTATTTCTTTATTTATATGTGTAATGAAGTTTTACAAACAAAAAAATACGACAAAAAACGGATCAAATAAAATCAATATACTATATATGATATAGTATATTGATACTCACCACTAAGAGTTGTTAAGTGGTGAGTACCAATATACTAACCATTTGCACATGCTACGATGCAAGACCATTTGCACAGGATTGTGAATTGGGCTAATATGTTTTTTATATGGAAAGCAATACGGCGCAACGAAAATTATCTGAAATAACAAACATTGCCACTAGTGCACACCACTGCGATATCACAAATTGCCATAGTGCGATAGTGTGTACTCAGCATTAGTTACATAATTAAAATGAAAGTGAAAACTTCACACGCCTCTAGCTTTAATTATAAAAATTTTTATCACACAAAATATAAAATAAATTAACGATTATTTGGCGCTTCTCAAAGTGTACTCAACATAGTTTTAAATGTTTCTTCTCTTCTGATATTTCCCTAAAACTTTTGAACTTTTAATTTTTTTCGAATGATAGAACAATAAAAGTGAACTCTTCGAAGTTTGCAAATTGACACATTTTGCTTTATTTTAATAAAAGGAAACATCACATCTCTCTTCAAGCGCGAATTCAAGCTTACAAATGCATGTATGTACATATCGTTAATTTACTCAAAGAGCGTCAGAATGCAGAATTAATCTTTATATCGTTCTTCATATTGTGAAAAAATTTCATAAAAATATCTTATTTACTCAGCCCTTAAGAGCAAAATAAAATTTTCTTTTTCGTTAAGTTGTGTGTAAGTTGAAAACTTTAAAATCATTTTATGGCAAACTAAATTTCTTTTTAGTTATGATGTTCTTTAAGAAAATTTGAAGTTGCAGATATTTTTTTCTCACTCTTAAAAGTATGCTCAAAAACCTTTAAAAATTTCTTCAATATGTACAATTTAAATGTCTCCCTCTCTCTCTCACTCTGTCTCTTTTTAATTTGAAAGCATTTAGGTACAGATGATAAATTTAAATTTTAAAATCGTAACCAGAATTGATTTCAATTGTCAATTTGCTTTTCCATATACAAAAATAGTTGTCTTTAAAATTTTATAATATTTTCACATAACTCCTGCTGACCACATAATTTTATTCTCAATAAATTTTATGATTTTTTATCTGTTGTGCCGTCATATGATTAATATTCAAATTGTCATTTAGCTTTTCTTCTGCTACCCCTACCGCTCCTCCACCATTACTCAATGTTTGTTGATGCAAACCATTAACTCGTCTTTCTAAAGCCAGCTGATGTTGGGTTTTTGGTATCAACAACTCTGTGGTTTGTGTACTCTGAGCAGCAGCAGGAGTAGTAGAGTGACCATTTGTTTGCGAAAACTTTGCCGCCATTACTTCCTCCATATGGGCATTTAACTGTAGAGCATTTGAATTGTGTTGTTCCTCATCCTCATTTTCCACATCTATGGCCGTATCATCTACTTCATATTCCTCGTGTGAATGTTGCGACAAAGGTGTTAGAGCTGCTGCCAACGAGGAATGGTTGGCATGATTATGATGATAAGGTGAATGTGCTGAGACACGCATTAAATGTTGGAAGTGGTGCGAGTGATGGTGTACCAAATGATGGTGATGATGATTGAGTTGTTGCTGCTGATGAGGTGAAAGTGGTGTTGTGGGGCGTCCGTACGTAGTGGAAACTGTTGTAGTTGACGGTGATGTTGTAGTTGAGGAAGCACTAGCTGCTGCCGCCACTACAGCGGCTGCAGTTAAGCACCCCACCCCCTATACGAGTGAGGACAGTGGTGGTCGGGGTGGGCTGTTATTGCGTGCTGCCGCCGCGGCATAGTACTGCATGGCGTGAGGATGGGGAGGCGGTGGTGGCACAAAGCCAGATGTAGTACCATCATGATACAGCACAGGCACTCTCACCAAACGTTGTGCAGCATGGGCCATATTGGCCATATTTGCAGCCTCTAATTCAGCAGCCAATTGTCTTTTCCATTTGTTGCGGCGATTTTGAAACCATATTTTCACTTGAGTCTCCGTCAAACGCAAAGAAGCAGCCAGACCAGCACGTTCCGAAGAACTTAAGTAACGTTTCAAATCAAATGTTGACTCAAGCTGAAATACTTGGGCTCTCGAAAATACAGTACGGGTCTTCTTCTTGCGCTTTGTTTGATTTGAATCACCCTGTGGTGAAGAACCGTCAGAGGGACCATCGGTGCCATCGTCTTCTTCAATGATTTCCTCGCCCTCATCATCGGATTCATTTGAACTGGTGGGCAGTAAGTAACTAGAATTTGAGTGCGAGGAATGATGATTGAGACCTGCGCTCGAACTGGTTGGTGTGGAGGGCTGATGGGGTTGGGAGTGATGATGATGATGATTGTGATGCGTTGGGTATGTTAAATGGGGCGAGGGTGACTTTGTGCTATTATTGTTATTGTTGCTGTTGTTAGTCAAAGAGCCATTATGTTGAGGGGAAGGTGGCGATGAAGGATTCTCAGTGGTATTTGTTGAAGAACTATCTGCAAAGATAAATGCAATAAAAAAAAAAGAAACCATTAATGTTATTTAATTTACAAAACAAATACAAAAAAAGTAAATGCGCTTGTGCGATGAGAATTGCCTTTGTCCCTCTTTATTTTTTCATCTCACTCTTTCTCTCTGTCTCTCTTGCTTTTTCTGCCTCTCTTTCTCTCTATCTGCACGGCTAGAAAAGCCAGAGATTTCAATTTACGGTGGTAGGTTTTAATTTCCTTTTCGAAGTTTCCTGTAAAGTAGGTGGTTTTTCTTACTATTGAAACTTTTTGTGTGTTTTCTGTTGTTGTTGCTGTTGTTGTATATAATTTATGTGTTATTTTTTTTTGCCTGTTAAATAACCATATGCTTGAAAGCAAACTGTAATAATCGTTTGCTTTTTAGATTTAAAAATGGCGTTTAAGTTAAATCTTTTGTTTTCCCACAACTAAGTCATAAATGTCAGCAATTTGCAGGAATCATAAGAAGTTTTTAACAAATACTTGACTTGTTACATAGCAAACAAAAGCATTTTTTATAATGAGTGGGAAAATATTATTAAAATCTAAAAATATATTTTGATTTCTTTATAAAACAAGTTCGTGGTAATATTCTTCAAAAGTTTTATACTTACTCGTATACATTTGTATATATCAATTTGCACTCTCTTATACCATACTCAAATGCATTTAAATGTAAATGGTTATTAATTTCCGTCGACACAGACTGCATTCATTAGTTACTTGTTACATATGCATTGATATCTCTTAGGCTTTTCAATGATACTAATGGGTTTCAAGGATTCTTATACGAGATTGACATAATCACTCTTGCATTCCTTATTTTCTGTGTTGTTTCTTCAGTGAACGTAACAAATAAAAATAAAAATTAAATAAATAGAATTGTAATAACGCATACTTGAATATATATTTCACCGAATTCCATTAGTAACCCCAACAGAAGGTTAGAAAGGGTGGTGCTATAACGCGCCTGCACTCGGAGAATCAGTTGGGTCCATTCAGATAATCAGAGCAGAAACTTTTCCAGATTTTTCAATGGTACAAGGTAATGAAAAAATAACTTTGAAATAAAGTAGATACGATTTATTCTTAGGATGGTGGCAGGATTGCCTCTTAATGGTGGATGCGGATTTTAGATAGCTTACCTACCCGAGTGTAGCCGGCAAATAATTGGTTTCTAAAAAATCAATTATGCTTTTGGTTAGTGCTCACCGAGGAACTCTTTTGACAGCAGTTTATAATATTCTCCCCTTATATACCAACTACACAGAAAAAACTAAATTTCCTTTACAGTAACAAAATTCATTGAATCAGTAAATATTTTGTATGAATGCGGACTTACAAAGAAATTTGTAGATTCTGATAAAAAATTTGTAAAAATTTAACTGGAAAAAATTTTTATTTTAGTTAACTTATTATGGCATTAGAAAAAAAAGTTAACTGAAACTCAAAATACTTTCAGTCAAATATATTAATAGGAACAGAAAAAAATTTTTTGCATATTTTTTTTTGTATTATTCAGCAAATTTTTTTTTTATAATTTACAAACACATTCACTAAAATTTTTCGTATTATCAGAAAAAAAATTAACTGAATCAATAATAATTCTTAACAATTTTTCTAAAAAAAATTATTAAAAGTTTCATTTGACACTGCAAAAAAAGTTTGCAAAAATTACTTTAAGTATTTCAGAAAAAAATAACTGAATCAAATAAAAGGTTCAACTATTTTTTTTACTTTCTCAAATTGGCTTGTTTTTATGGTTAAGCATTTCGCTCCCGCTTTCGGAACTCGTCAGTAGATTTCAACCCAACAAATTATTGAATTTATTAAACAAACTCCGTATGTTTATAGTAAGACTCTTAATACTATATTGAGAATCACAATACACAAACATAATAAGTTTGAAAACCACAAACAAAAATCTTTAAAAAAAATATGTATTTTTTTTTTATTTACTAAATAAAATGTTTTTTATATCTATGAAATAATTTTTAGAAAAAATTAAAAAAAATCACACAAATTTTTTTACAGTTTATAAAAATAAATTTAACTGAAAAATAACAAATTTAAATATAAAAAAATAAATCTAAGAAATGTTGTTAAAAATTTTACTTAATATAGATAATTTTCATTCTTTACAGTTTTTTTATATAAAATAAAATTGGAACAAATAATTTACTGGAACAGTAAAAAATATTTACTGAAACTAAATTATATTTCAAAACACACGTTTGTTTGAAAATTTTTTGGGAATAATTTCCTCTTTGTATGAGAAGAACCTACATTCTAAAAATGTCTTATTTTTATATTTACAATTGTTTATTGCAATATATTATAGGATCTGTTTAAAATAATAAGTTATTTTCCCATACACAATGGGGACTTTACAAGATCATATTAAACAACTGGAACTATGATTAAACTTATGGATAATTAAAGTAAACGAGTGAAAGTGTGTTCAGGTAACATTTACCCTGCGAAGAGATACTTGTTCCTACATTCGAATCAACAATCAAGTTGTTCTTCAACATTCACATGTAAAATACCTCCTTGGTGTACACTAGAGCGTGGCACAAGCCCTAAAAAAAGGCTTACAAGCACTCTCATTAATTTCAAAATGTGCGTGTATATTGCTCCGTTATTTTAAAACAGAACTTTCAAAAGAGATGTGTTTTGCTTTACGATAAGAATACTGCAGTACAGAACAAAACTGCAATAGAACAATGTTGAAGTAAAACCAAGCCTTTCAAAACAAAAATGAAATAGAACATCAAAATTCACACAAAACATTCAAAACAGGTTTGAATGTTTTGATAGCAAAGATAATTTTCCATATAAAAGAAACATTGCGCTTGGTTAGGAATATGAAAGCTGAAAAGAGTTTTTATTTACTATGAAATAATATCATACATACTTACATATGTATGTACATTTATATATAATAATTTGTTAATTTTTATTTTCAATATATGTATACATATATACCTATACATACATACATAGCTTGCATATTTGTGCTCGTGTTCTAGTGCACTCAATGTTTCTGCTATGATTTACTGTTGTTTTGTTTCATTCTCGCTTTTCGTTTTGATGTTCTATTGTTTTGAGAACACAAGCACTAACAAAACTGCAGAGAAAAACTATTCGAATGATGCTTGATTGATTTTAGTGAGAGTCATGTTTTGTTAGTTTTGTTTTGTTATTTATGTTTGCACTAAAACAGATTGCTTGGTAGTAGTGTGAAATAGAATACAAAACTTTTAGAACGATTTACGCAGCCCTTTAGTATACACCTTGATCACAAAACATACAGAAGTGTCACGAGACGGAAGATACGGGTATTTTTTAGTTTGTCTCGTTTTCCCTCAAATTTTGTCGTCGGTTTTGTTTTGCTACGTCTTTCTAGTGCAATACATTTTTATTAGCTGTGTTAATTGGTAAGTAGTAATACACTACAGTGTCAAATACACTATGCTTTTCTCTTTTTTCCACGCATTTTAACAAAAACCTGATTGGAGCTTTTTTTACCTGTCACTTTCTTCACTTCTGTGTATTCTGTGCCTTGATCGTCGGCTTACATGGAAGCACCATATTGACTCAAAACTAACACAAATTAAACTTAAATCAACTCAGATGATTGGTAGAAATTTAACACTCAGTCCAGATTGTAAACTTTTAATATACAAGTCGCTTGTGAAACCAATATGGTACTACGGAATACAGCTGTGGGGCACTGCTTCAGCTTTCAATATAGAGAGAATACAACGAAGGCAAAACAAGATTTTAAGACTAATAACATCGGCTCAATGGAACATCAAAAATTAAAATTTACATAGTGATTTAAATATGCCACTAGTGACTGAAGAAATTGCAAATACGCTGGGAAATATTTAACAAAACTCGAGTCCCATACCAATCCGCTTGCTCATAGCATCTTGAATTTTACTGGACACAAGAGGCACACTACGGCTCTAATACTCAACACTCCAGATGAAACTGCTTGAAAATATTTTTCTGCTTAATATGACATTTATGTACATATTATTGATTACTATCACTAAGTTTATGCCTGACATTGGTTGTGCCTAATTCTTATACATAAATTTAAGATTTGAATACTAATTGTTAGTTAATTTTTTTTTTTTTTTTTTTTTTTTTTTTTTTTTTGAAGATACAATAAATAAATACATGGATGCAAAAAAACAGTGGGGACTTTTGCAAAATAAATGGTAATACATCTGAAACTTCTAAACTTCTAATTGGACTTACATGAAAATTCAAACATCCGCAGAGGAGGACTAAGTCCTTATAACACATGTCCTGGCAGTCTTCGGGCTTAAGCTGGACAGGAGTTACAGTGGACCTAAGATAACCACATGGGACTAAAAAAAAACTTCTAAGGCTTGTAGATTTTAGAAAAATTATCCAATTTTTATGGCATAAAGCGTTTTAAAGTAGTAGGATATGTTTTTGTATCTCTCATAACTTAAAACATATTTGACTTTAGCAAAAAAAAAATTTTTGTCTTGAACTTTTTAGTATTTCAATTATAACTTTTTAGTATATTGTTGGATTTTAAATTAAACAAACAACAGCATTATATTTTTGACAAAATTTTGTATAAAAATAAGTGAAAAAAAAACTTATTAATATTTTCAGTCGTGAAATCGGGAGAAGGCTAACCGTCTTATTCATAAACGCTTCATAAAAGCTTAATAAGCAAAAATCGAAAAAAGACTATTCATAAATGCTTAATAGCCTATTAGACGTTTAATAAACGTTTCATAACTCAGAGATTTTTAATGTAGCCTCCATGCTACTTTAAGCGTTTGATAAATAATTATAAATAATATTTTCTTGATTTTTTTATCCCTTATGTGAGATTTTCTGTGGTTTCTCACTTTTATGTTTCTTGTTTACTCTTATGGATGTCTCCTGAACAATGTTCTTGGACAAATGTATTAATTTATGTATGTCGGTACATGTATGTATGTATACATAATTGTACAAAAAGAAAAATACATACATATAAACATCGTTGAAAATTAAAGAAATCACATTCGTTGGCAAAAAGAAAAATAGAATTATAAACATAAGGGCATATGCAAGTGCAAGCATACGTATGTTTGTATGGTACTGCCTCACTGCTGGCCAGAGAAGCACCAGAGTGCCGAAAATCAATCGGCTTTTTGTACAAATGACTGCACATACGCTTATACATTTATCTCGGTTTTCTCTCTGTGGGCAGCATTGTACTGCATGCTTATATATATATGTATGTATGTACAATAACATTTTAAAATTAAAACAAAATAGTGATGCATAATCGACCGCAATAAAATGGGTATTTGTCTACCTCTGTACTCAGCCGAATATAAATGTGTTTAAATACAATTTTTTGTATCACATACATTTTTTTTTTTTTTATTTATTAATAAAAAGTGAAACCCCTACTTTTTAAGTTATTTTTTAATAACATTATGCGCAATGATTTACTTTTTTTCGACTCAAACAGACTACCTAGATAATCGATTCGTCGTTGTATGCATCACTAAACATAAAATGAGAGCGAAAGTAGCATGATGTTGCCAACATAAAATTACAAAAGAAGCAAAATCGTTTAATAGTTAATTCAGTGATATTAATCAGTTATGAATACAAATGTTTATTAGAGCTTAATAAAGCAAAATCTGTTTCATAACTAATGCACAGATTAAAGCTGAAATAAGGAATTTTTATGAATAAGACCGTAAGAATTCAAAGTTTTAAAATTTTCCTGAAAAAGGCATGTTTTTTTAAGAAAAAGTATGTTCATTATTTTAAATTTTGTGAAAAACTTTGTTTATCAAATGCACTTTTAAACCACATAGCGATAAAGACAATCCCCCTTATGCAAAAAAATATTTTACTTTAGCTTTAAAGTTCACATTAGTTGCCAAGCACTTTAAGGCTAACATAGCTTTGTTAAGAAATCATATGCAAAAGACAACTTTAATTATTTTGTTATCTAATAATGAATACTGGTAACACCACCGTGTTCAACAACCACTTCACAGCTTATGATGTACAAAATCGAATACAATTTCATTCGGGTATTCAAATAATTTTTTAATTTATTAAATAAATTTTCATTATCTTGAAGTAAAGCAACCTAATTTAAAAAATATGAACTTCTGACATGGTAATAAAACAGATAAACACAACTATGAAGTAAAAGTAAAAAAATGTGAAAAATTATCACAATTTGTTTTATTCGAATGAAACGAGTATTTGAATATCCAGTTTTTTTCGATTTGTTTTGATTGTATGTACATCACTAAAACATTTTTGTATAATTGTATTTATTTTAATATTTTTTTATGGATTTTGCTATGTATTTCGAATCAGTTGGATAATTTGGTGATGTTTCCCATTACATGACAGAAATAATAAATTTAAGATAAGAGCAGGCACTTCTAGCTTCATTTTCAGATGTAACATGAATCAGTATGTGCTATATTAATAAAAATATTTGAGGTACAAAACACACATTTTGGAAATATCAACTTAAAGTAGTCTTAACAAACGTGGGTGCCTACTTTAGAATTTGTATACAATAATTTTTTTAGAATACAACTTTACTTAACATTGCTTGGCAAAGCTTTATTAAGTTTTTTTGCATAAGACCCAATATATTCAGAATGTGCTAAGAGCAAATTTTTTTGTATTTTTGTCATGTACCCTACATTCAGCAGTGTCCGAAAATCGCCAATTCTAAAAATATTTTTTATGTTTAAGTGCTCATAAGAAGTTGTGACGCTTGATCTGGAAACTTTTAACTATAACATTTAGGGCCATTATTACAACTTAAAAATAGTTAAAAGTAGGATTTTATCGAACGTATAAAAAGCTTTCCATTATTGCAAATTTGATTTAACTTACCAGATGTGGGATAAACTTGCCTGTAATTTATCGCTCATTTAAGGTTAAAGTAAAATTTTGCAAACGATAAAGTTTTTATACGTACGAAAAAATCCTATTTTTAACTATATTTAAGTTGTAATACTGGCCCTAAATTATGTAGATAGGTTTTTAAATGTTAAATTAAAATTTTAGAAAACTGTTTCATAAATATAGGCATACGCGCAGATTTTCTGAAAAAAGTCAAAATTTGGGAAAAATATTGTTTTGTTGTACTCGTATTGAAATAATTTTATTTTCTAATATTGGCATTTGTTACTTCCATATGAGTCTTTTTACTTTGCCTGAAATAATTATTATTCCAATATATTTAACTGACCTGGAGATATTCCAATTATAGGGTGCAATTCAAAAAATATATAAAACACACCTAACATTTTTTTTAACTTTGGAATTCTTAGGTTTTTCCCGATTTCACAAATGCAGAAATTCGAAAGTTTTTCTACTCAGTTTTATTTAAAATTTTGTCAAAAATTTAATGCTGTCTTTAAAATCCAACAATATATTAAAAAGTTATAGGTGAAATATACTAAAGAACAGTCAGGGCAAAAAAATTGTTTTGTCTAAAGTCAAATATCTTCTAGGTTATGAGAGATACGAAAAAACTTCTAAAGATATTATTCTTAAAGATTGGATAATTTTTCTAAAAGTTACAAGCCTCAGATGTTTTTTTGAGTCCCATGTGGTCAACTTAAGCCCACTGTACCATTTATTTTGCAAAAGTCCTAAGTGTGCAATGCAATATTATTATGACGTAGAGCTGATCTGATGATGGCGGATAATTTTTTTGGATAATTTTAATATCATTATAAAAACTGTTTAGTATAGATAATATGTTAAAAGCTTGTTTTTAAAAAAGGTTTTTTAATATCTACTTGTTTGAAGTTAGTGCTTGAAAACAAAATGAAGTTTTTTCTGTCCATGCTTTCGACATATGACTACAATAACCATAAGTATGTATGTATGTATGTCTATACATTAAAGTAATAAAAAATAAAAGCAAAAAATATATTTTATTTCAAAATTATTGATCATTCACTGACATTTGCCATAATGTGGAGTATGAGTATTATACGATTGAATAGTAAATATAATCCTCATACGCCATACCAAAGGCTATAGATTTTCTCAAACTTGAAAATGCTAAAGCTTAAATTGTAAACAATTCTTTTTAAACTAAAATCATTTAATGGAATTCAATTAAATGGAACTGCTTGAAGAATTCCATTTGTATTCATTTTACTTTTATCCTAAGCATACCCTGAAGTTAAAAGGAGTAGTATGTGGTCAGAAACATACTAGTTGCTTTTGAATTCAGACTGGTTACACATGTGTTTTTTTTCATACAACGAACTATCGACTTTTACATTGGGTTGTCATAGGAGCACAACTAGTTGTTTTGTGTAGAGTTGCATACTAGTTGAAAGACTAGTTGCTGTTATACTAGTTTATATCAATGCCTGCTATGGATAGTTTTATACTAGTATTTTATAAAATAGTTTTTCTTTCAAAAATATGTATATATGTGTACATATACACAATTAAAAACACTGCGTATTTAAGTTTAAATGAAACTTATCCGCCGCCAAAATAAAATATAACAATTGTTGTTGGAAATATGAAATTATAACAACAATGCTATGGCAATTCCACTCGTTTTAATTTCACGTGGAATGCAGAACATACCCGATTGTTGTGAATTAAAACACTGATCGATTTGTAATGAAGCAGAAGATATTCAAATTCCTTTACAAAAAATTTTACCACATACATACATACATACACACACTTGCTGCATTTTATTTTACAATGGAAATATTGCACAGGCAAAAATTCTTTTTTCCATGTTGTTTACATGACAAACAAAAGAGAGAGAGAGAGAGAGAGAGACAGCGCGTCGCTTGTCGAGAAGTGCAGCCGATATTTTATCAAGCTTCTTAGTTCTGTCTCTTTATAACTAGTATGGGACTGTTCCAAAACGTAACTATTCCAAAAATTAGCAACAGGGATACTCGTGCATACATATACATACATACATACCTACATACGTATGTATAAAACTATACTTATCTTTGGTCACATTGCCTAAGAAATACTAAGCTCAGGAATCCACTTAATCCACAAAATTCTTTTGTTTCTATACGGCAATCGTTTAATCTTTTTTTTTTGCTAATTAGATACAATTAACAAAATTCCAATAAATTCTAAACGTTATTAAGGTTTCTTGGCAAAGTGTTAGAAAAGAATGTCTTCTTTAAAAACGACATTCTTACTTAAGAAATGTCTTTAAAATAGATTTGCATATACATACAGATGTGTATGTATGTATGTACAGGGTGGGCCAAAAGAAATCAAGGGGTGTAAAAGTTTAATAACTTTTTTGTTTATTAACTTTTTTATTTTTTCTTTCAGATTATATAATATACAAAATGGAAATTTTTTTACACTAAGTATGAAAAATGATGTCTCTTAAATGACCACCGTTTTCAGCTTCGCACTGATGGGCTCTTTTTAGAGCATTTTCCATAACATCTTTCAAAACTTGTGGCTGTAGCGTTCGAATTTCTGCAACAATGTTTGCCTTGAGTTCAAGGATTGTCTCTGGCTTGTTCACATACACTCGCTCCTTCAAAAAACCCCAAAGAAAATAGTCGGGTGCTGTCAAATCTGGCGATCGCGCTGGCCAAATAATTTCCGAATTTCGAGAAATTATTCGCTCTCCAAAAATTTGACTTAAAAGTGCCATTGTGTCTCGGGCAGTATGGGCAGTGGCTCCGTCCTGCTGAAACCACATACCAGGTCTGTTTTCAAGAGCAGGACGTAAAAAATTTTCTATCATAAACCGATACCGCTCTCCATTTACGGTTACAGCACTTCCATCTTCATTCTCGAAGAAGTAGGGCCCAATGACATTTTCAGATGTGATCCCACACCATACTGTACACCTGATGGGGTGCAATTGGCGTTGATGAATGGCTCTTGGATTTTGAGAACCCCAGAACCTACAGTTCTGCTTATTAACAAAGCCATTCAAATGAAAATGAGCTTCATCACTCATAATCTAATTTTCAATAAAGTTGATTTCATTTCTGGCCAACTCTTGAAATTTAACTGCAAAATTTAGACGTTGCCGATGATCTGCGGGTTTTAATTCTTGGACCAATTGCACCTTTTATGGGTATAACTGTAAATCTTTTTTTAAAATGCGCCGTAGTGACGTACGAGACATTTCTAGCTGAGCAGAACGCCTTCTGCCAGATGTTTCTGGTGCTTCGTTAACACTTTGCTGTACTCGTTCAATATTTTCCGCAGTGCGACTTAAACGTGGTCTACCGGTTCGAGGCAAATCTCTTACGCTGCCATGTTGGTGATGACGATTAACTAAGCAACGAATCATCGCTTCAGAAGGCGAAATTCTGACGTTAAAATGTCGACGATATGCTCTTTGCGTTAAAATAATTGATCTCTGGTTTAAATAATAAAATTCTATTGTTCTGGCTCTCTGTTCAGTTATGAACCTCTCCATTATAAATTCTCTAAGTGTTGTCTATATAATCTGAAAGAAAAAATAAAAAAAAATTAATAAACAAAAAAGTTATTAAACTTTTACACCCCTTGGTTTCTTTTGGCCCACCCTGTATGTACATATTCCTAATAGAAAGTCATTAATTCAAAGTGTAATCTCGCAATGTGTTCGAGTATGTCAACACCTACATAACTAAACTTAAATTCCTTGCATGCAAATGCAATAAAACAATTGAAAATTTATTTACAATCTCACATACACAAGTTTACATGTATACAAAATTTTCAATTAAACGGGCAAAACAATTTGTGCAAATAGTTTTCATTAAAAGGTATTACATTTCAAAACGGTTTAACGGCTGCTCTAACACATTCCAAATGTAAAATGGAATGCATGCACTTGCGTGCATTTAAAAATTGTAGTAACTTGGTCACTATTGAAAGAGCGGAAGGCATACATACATATGTACATATTTACACATATATGTGTATGTATATGTAAATATATATGTATAAGATGAATTTTATTGCGAAGGCATGTATGCATGCCTAAATGTGTAGAAGACCATACCCAACAAACACATGCGAAAACGTTGAACTTCAATGGCTTTTATCATTTGACATTAAATTTCTGATTAAAAACGATAACAGCATAAGTTGATTTAAGAAAAAATCGAGTTATATATGCTAAAAAATTTTACAAACGAAGCTTCTTATTAACATGAAATTCTTGTGACTCAAACGAAAATTATTTGCTCAATTCACAACCTATTGTAGAAGTCGTAGTTTGTACAAACGTTGTTAGTACTTTCTATGTAAATATTTGCTTATAAACAATGTTTTTATTGAAATTACCAACAATTCATGTACAAATTATGACTCCCACAACAAGCTGTGAATTGAGCAAATGTTTAATTCATTTCCAGATTCAAAAAAAAATCATAAAATTTCGCTGAATTATTTATATTTCTATAAAGGTACAAAACTAATTTCTATTTTTGTCGCATCCATTTCTCGCTGCAATTTGATTGCATCATTTTACTATATGAGTATTATTGATATCGCCCAACAGTGTTTTATTTATTTTCATTGCTTTAAAACTCTTAAGATTCCATTCCTTTCTTATTTTTTGCTCAACTTAAAGTGTACGAATGTCACGTACTTTGCCTGGGAATTGTTTTCATATATTTTCTAAATTCACAAGCAATTGTAGGAGTCATATACTACGTTTATACGCAGACTATTTTCAAATAAAAATATTTCCAAATAAATTAACTCACTGTTTATACGGCATAGCAAAAGTACACAAACTTGGTATCACTTCTATAGAAAACTTATTTTTGTTGGCAAAAAAAAAAATAAAAATAGTGTAAATATACAAGATATAAAATAATTATTTGTTTTAATTGTGTTTATTTGCTTCTACCAATGTTTTTGTGCAATATTTGTCCATTTGTTGTTTTTTGTTATCAAACATTTGTAAGCGTGGTAACTTCCAGCCTTTTATTTGCGAATAGTGCGTTAATCAGGAATTGTGTTTTTTGCAAATAAAAAATTAATACGCCACTTATGCTGCAAAATTCTATATTTGCAATATTTTAATTTGCGAATAAATCGCCCGTATAAACGTAGTATAGTGGCGTGAAATAAAAAAAAAGTGGTAAAAAGTCCGCAACTTTTGAACTAGTGAACCAATTTAGATGAAACTAACTGTTTTGAAAAGAAGAAGTGTTGAACTATATTTGGAGGCATATATTTGGAGGCACCCTGTTGTAAGACAGGATAGCTCCAAAGAGCCTCAAAGTGGGAAACTGCGGTTGTCGAAATTCTTTCGGAGCTTGTAACTTCTGTAAATATCGACCGATCTTAATAATTTTTTCAGCGGGACAATCAGCGTTAAGAAACAAAAATAAAACACCAAAATAGAGCACCATTTTATCTCTTACAGTTTCCAAGTTATTTGACTTGAAAAAAATTTTTTTTTAATTTTTTGCCCTGACTTTTTTTAATTGTTGGTACATAAGTTCTTTATTACTTGGCAAAAATCAGTTGGTTTTGTTGTTTTTGAAAGAAAACTATATTAGAATTTATATGAAAAAAATTTTTTTGCGATATCTCAAAAATTGTAGCTAGGAATAATTTTGCAATTTGGATTTTTGAAAATTATGAGAAAATTTTGTATATTTTGTGAAAAAAGTATTTTTAATTTTTTTCGTATATTTTAAAAAATCATTAAGTATTTGTTAAAAATTTTGATTGTTTCTGAGAGAGGAAGCATCAAGAAAGACTGTGAATTAGATTTTAAAGATTTTTGATAGTGCACCCAACATCCAGCATTGGTCGAAAATTAGCATTTTTTTTTTTGCAAAAAATCTAATTTTTGGATATGGCAAAAAAATTGCACGCTCTTTTTTGTAAATTTTTTGACTTTTCGTTATAAATAAACTTGTTGTTAGTAACTTGTAAGAAACTCTTCACATCCAACACATAAATGTAGGAAGGGGAGGAAATTTTCTAAAAATGCTAAAAATTTTTTAACACAATTTTTCCCAATAAAAAAAAAGGTTTTATAAAATTATATATCGGGAAACATTTCAATTTAGTTCAATAGCATACACTTAGCTTTGCAAACAAAAAAAAATTATTCTCATACCTTCAATACTTTTCGAAATATTCAAAATCGAATTTTGATTACAAAATTAAATTTTCTACATTTTTTTATTTTTGCCTAAATTATTGATCTAATTTTCTTTACTTCAAATGTTTCCAAACTTTTTTTATGTTATCACAATAGGAGACATAATTGTCTATTCAACGGTATATAATATGTATACCTCTGCCGTTACATCAGTCTTAAAATGTATACACAAATATAACACCTCAGTTGAAAATTTACGTGTTTATCCTGATACTCAAACAAACCCACATTTTTTATGACCTCTTGAAGGTGTATTAAATATTTTTTTGTAACTAATTACTTTTATTTGGCTCAATTATATAAAAATTAATATACACAGACAGTATATATACCCACAAGGGCATATATGATAAGTGTAGGATGTCAGGAGTTTCTTACAAGTTACTAACAAAGAGTTTATTTATAATAAAAAGTCAAAAAAATTAGGATTTATTTTTTACACAAAAAATGCTAATTTTCGACCAATGCTGGATGTTGGGTGCACTATCAAAAATCTCTAAAATCTAATTCACAGTCTTTCTTGATGCCTCCTCTCTCACAAACAATCAAAATTTTTAACAAATACTTAATGATTTTTTAAAATATACGAAAAAAATTAAAAATAATTTTTTCACAAAATATACAAAATTTTCTCATAATTTTCAAAAACCCAAATTGCAAAATTATTCCCAGCTACAATTTTTGAGATATCAAAAAATTCTTTTTTCATATAAATTATAAATTTCTTTCAAAAACAACAAAACCAACTGATTTTTGCCAAGTAATAAAGAAGTTATGTACCAACGATTAAAAAAAGTCAGGGCCAAAAACTAAAAAAAAAATTTCAAGTCAAATAGCTTGGAAACTGTAAGAGATAAAATGGTGATCTAAGCATGTTTTATTTTTGTTTCTTAACGTTGATTGTCCCGCTGAAAAAATTATTAAGATCGGTCGATATTTACAGAAGTTACAAGCTCCGAAAGAATTTCGACAGCCGCAGTTTCCCACTTTGAGGCTTCTTGGAGCTATACTGTCTTACAACAGGGTGCCTTCAAATATACTTTCTGAAAAGTTTAACACTTCTTCTTTCCAAAACAGGTAGTTTGATTGAAATCGGTTCACTAGTTCAAAAGTTGCGGAGTTTTCACGACTTTTTTTCATTTCACGCCACTGTGTGTAGTTATACATAGGTTGTACAAATGTTAATGGCAATTTACAAATGAACATTTGCTTATATACTACGTTTATACTCACAGCTTATTTGCAAATAAGACTGTAAATTGTTGCCATATTATTGTTTTATTGCGACTTAATAACTCAGAAAACTATTCACGATGAACGCACTGTTTACAAATAAAATTATTCAAGTTGCCACACTTAAAAATACTTACTAATAAGAAACAATAAATTGATAATAACAACAAATGATTATTTGCTATTTTATACATTTACACAATTTTTTTTGTAAACATAAGGCCATTATTATGTGTTGCGTTCGATTTTCGATCTTCGATGGCTATCAAACATCGAAAGCTCAACTCATATTATGAGCATCAAAAATTTCGTTGAAGAACGAATTTTCTATCGAACAGAATTTAGTTTTCGATGAAGTGTTTTAACTTAATAAATACCTGTCTGAATAAAACAGTTTTTCATTAATAATTAGTGGTTACTCCTTTTTGGGCACATGACAAACACAAAATGTCAGATGTAAACTCAGCCTTACAAATAAAAATATTTACTACCGCATGCATTAATCAAATTCACGACAACAGTTTACCGACTATGCGACTATAAATGCTACTAGCAGCAATTGTAGCCAGCTACTTTTTTATCTTGGAGATCTTGGAGACAACCGCATCATAAATATCTGATATATAAGTATAAATATATATTTTAGTGTTGCCACCTTCAAATATTTCACATTTATAAAAATAAAATTACTTATAAAACGAACTTACATCAAATAAATATGTAAAAATTAATCAATTTATTTCTTACTAGGAGTCTTGAGATGTTCTTTATGTTAAATAATACCCAAAAATTTTGAGCTATTATATAATGCACTTGGTCATTTGGTCGAAAAAAAACTATAAATTAGTCAAAGTTGGCAACAGCTACAAATGTGGTCATGTAGCCGTGTTATCGTTGAAATAATAATCTTTATATACACACATCTATTCTATATTTAACAGTATGTAGTCGGCAGCCTGCTGTCGTGAATTATACACAAAAAAAATTTTGGTTTCTTATCAAAGTCTGTATTATAAACCTCTTATAAATCAAAATAAGGCCTTAAGAATTTAATATCAAATCAATCTCGCCTAGAAGTTCAGACCGAATGTTTGCTGGGTAGACGTACATGCTGATATACATATGTATGTATGTAAGCATACAAATATACACACATACACATATGTACATACATATACATATATGTAGTTTTACATATCTGTGTATATAGTAATTGTGTAGTTTTTGTTTTTGAATTGGTATTTTAGTTGTGGGCTTAAGCTTATTTAATTGGCCTCTTGCATTAAGACTCTGCTAAATGCAATTGAATTTGATCATGTAAATTGGCCTTAAGTAACAAGTGAAGAATTTTTCCTCATTTTTCTTTGATTCATTCAAGAATGTGCTGTTTCGTGGTATTTAGCAAATAATTGCTTAAACTACTTTGCAGCTAATAGTTTATTTAAATAAAAGCTTGGAATTATGATGAAATTTAAAAATACTTTGAAGAAATTCGTAAGCAAACTCAGCTTAGAATCATGACGAAATTTCAAAATACTTTTAAGAAAATAAGCAAACTTACCATGTGTAGGGCTATGGAAGGGCATACGCTGTGGTGCCCAGGGCCAACCGGGTGGACATAATGCAGCATAACGGCCAGCCAACGCTCCCCATTGTGAAATAAAGCCCAATCTACAAGAAATTAAAATAAAAAATATATTAAACAATAAGTCAATATATGGTTCATTTTGTAAAGAGATATAGAAACTACAAGTAGTTTAAATTAAAAAAAAAATAACTCTTAATAAAATAATGGGCTCAAAAGCTTTTCAGAGCTTATTTGTACACTACCAACTGTTCGAAACTTAAAAGATTTGTTTGAAATTACAAAATAAAAAATCGATTTCAGTGAACTCCTTTACAAATTTTTAAAATTATTTGTACGATTAATGTATCTGTAGTTAGTCCCAAATCACACTGTACAAGTCTTATTGCTAGGCTGATTAGTTTCAGGGAGAGAGAGACGAGGGGAACAGCAACGTTTCTCTTTCTCCCGTCTCTCTCTCCCAATAAACTAATCAGCTTAGCAATAAGACTTGCATAGTGTAAATAGGGACTTAACAAGTCTTAGGGCCAATTTAACCAACTTATTTAAATATCAATTCATATTTAAAAATAATTTTTCCATACAAAAATTAATCAAAATCGACATTTAAATATGAATTAATATTTAAATAGAGTTGGTGAAATTTGCCCTTAATCTTAACAAATTTATTTAGTTATATTTATCTTTTTTCAAACAACGAAGGGTTGCAGGTAATTTTGGTAAATCAATCGAGAAAATTTCTAGCAGGTAATTTTTTTTAAACAAAATTTTGTTAAGGGTTGATTTTGCTGCTCCATATGCGTTTAATTGAAAATTTTTAGAACCTAAAAAAACAAGATTTACTTTTGTTGTTTTCTTTTACTTGACTCAATAAAGCACTTAAGTGATTTGTTTCCTTTCTAGCTTTTTGTGTTTTCTCTCTTTTTTGTTCAATATTAAGATGTTTAATGGATGATTAAGAAGGGTAAAAGATAACAGCTTGTTAGTGGAAAAAATTACTCATACCCTCCGTTGGTATGGAAAATCATGTTAAGAGTACAATAAGTGGGTGGCTGGGAATAAGAGGAAGTAATAGATGTTAATGGGTATGTTTGCTATAAAAAAAAAACTTGTAGAAAATAAAGGTAATCATGAGAGGTCAAAGATTTTTGATTTAGCACATTTCTGTATATACATACACATATGTATGTATGTATATATGTATGTATGTATGTATGTATGTATTTTGCTAGTTGAATAGAGAGTGAGCATTTGTGAGGTAAGTCTTGGATTCTATTTTTCCAGACAAAATGTCTGTATACCATAACACATCAAAGGAGATTATTTATATTCTAAAATTTATTCCGAGTATGTGTATGTGCATGTACTGAAAACAAAAATGTTTTCTAATTGAACACAATTTTTATTTAATGACGAAGGAGAGTTAAGTGTTTCCAAAGATTTAATATAGAAATATTTCTACAGCAAGGAAATAAGCAAAATATAATTTTTTGAGGATTTCAAAAGGAATATTCTGTTCGTTTTTAGTAGTAGTAATTGAAAGTTGAAGAAATTTTAAAATTTCTAGGAAAGTGTAAAATTATTGTTTTATAAAAACAAATTGCTCAAAGTGGGTAATTATCCTTCACTAAAAAATGCATATCTAGACATTATTAAGTATAAAAGTTTTTTTAATTTTAGAAACACATTGTGTGAATTTATAAAACGTAGCTGTTGCGTAACCGTTGAGTGTTTGTCTTAGAAACACATAGTTGTGTAGTTCCGCTCCACTCAACTATTGAGTAATTTTCCATCATAAAATTGTTTCGCTATCTATAGTAAACAGCTGATCGAATAGGGCTTTGGGTTTTATATACTTTTTTACAACTGTTGAGCTCAACAGCTACGTCTTATGAATGCGCCCATTTTCTTAGTTTAAGTAAATGTTTCTAAGTGCAGTAGTCGATCCAGTCTAAAGCGGCCCATACACTACAACAGCATGTACGCACAATCAAGCGATTGAGCATTCATGCTCGAACCACACAACATACCAGCAAGCTGGTACAATATTCATTTCTTACAAAATTTCGGGAAGGGTGGTTATGAATAGTGACACATATTTTGTTGCAATTATTATTGGTATGTTGTTAAAATTAGTAGCTATGTATAACTAAAGTTCTAAAATTCTGTTTACCATTGAAACAAATTATATTTCAACAAATTATATTACTTAAATGCATGTTTGCTCCATGACAACTTTGCTCAACTGAGCTAATTTCACCATATACCACACCAGCGAGCTGGTACCATCAGCAAAATATCAAACTCTACTTGGCATCGCTACAGCGAACCGTACAATCGCACAAAATGCCCATACACGACCAAACCGCTGGCACAAACACTTGATTGCGCATGCATGCTGTTGCAGTGTATGGGCCCCTTAATGGTGTCAAATCGGATGACATTGGTGGCCAATTGACGTCGCCATGAAATTACGCGTTCTGGAAACTTTCCATATAATAAAGCCAAAATCGGTGGTATTGTGTAGCTAATGGTACAGTCTTATTTAAAGCATATATCTTCCAGTTCATAATATCGAATTGCTGGGCAAAAAAGTTACTCATCATACCAACATAGCGCTTTGAATTGAAGCCAAAGCCATAATGCGCACCAAACAGTCAAATTTTCCCGGATTCAATAGCTTGCGCACAATCACTTCTGGATTCTTCGAGCTACATATGCGACATGAGAAATGAGCGTCATCGCTGAACAAATGTTTGAAAATCCAACGAAGGCAAAACAAAATTTTACGCTTGATAACGTCGGCTCCATGATATATCAAAAATTCAAATATACATCGTGATATAAATATGACACTAGTGACTGAAGAAATTGCAAAATACGCAGACAAATACCTAACAAAACTCGAGTCACATCCTAATCCGCTTGCTCGTAATATATTGAACTTTACTGGACACATCCGCTTAAAAAAGAGAGATACAAGGGCTCTAATAGACAACACTCCAGATGCAGCTGCTTACAAATATTTTTTTTGTGCTTATCACTACTTATGATTATTAATAACTATCACTTAGCTTATGTCCGACATTGGTAGGGCCTAATAATTATACTTTAGATTAAGATTTGAATACTTATTGTTAGTTCATAATTGAGGATACAATAAATAAAAAAGTCTTGAAAAAAATCGCTGAACAAACTTTTGTTTGAAAAATCAGCATTGAAAGCCCTTTGCTCTATCACCCAAGCAGCATATCTACAGCGTTTTGAATGATCAGCTTGTTTTAATTTTTGTGTGAGTTTGACTTTATACATCAAAAATATAAATAAATCTTTATATATAATATCGTAGTGTGTGTTTGTTCCTAACGCATGATTTCTTTAACTATAAGAGCTGTGGAGCTAAAATTTTCAACACAGGTTCGAGTCAATACCCGGTAGGTTTTCGTTTTGTTTTAACTCATCAAGTGACCACAGGTTGGAGTAATTTGGAGTTAAAAAAAAATAAACTATTGAGAGTACGACAACGTTTGCCGGGCTCAGCTAGTAAATAAATAAATAAATAATAAGCAGTAATATATACCCATTTGCTGAGAACGCTGCACACAGAAGCAGAGTGCACATTGCATGATGCACAAGGCCTGACCATATCTGCAAAGTATTCATTCTCTTAAAATGTCTTTATAATCTTTCCAATTCCCTATACAGTAGGTTAAGATTAAAATGATTAAGACGACCATAATCACCCCGTTATGCTCGAATAGTGTCGACCACTTTTGTAATAAGTTTTAACTATTTTTACGCGTTCTTAGGTTATTAAATTTTCTATATTCGCAAATTTCAAACCTGTGACTAAATAAATGACACTTCAGATGACAGATATTTCACAGCTAACAGTATTTCCAGACAGGGGAATTTGGAACTAAATGCAGAGTATTTATCCAAAAAAAATGGATGGCCTTGGCTGAAGTATTATTAGCACGTTGACTGGGTTCGAGCCCGGTCTCTAACAGTCATTAAATAACAACTCCACACATTTTTTTAATGTGCATTATTGTCCTTTGTATCAGTTGTTGTTGGAAAAGTTCTAGTGGTGCAGGCATAAGGCAATGGTCACTAAAACTATACCGGCTTCAGCGAATGGTAATTCTAATGTACTCGTAACATCAAAACTTCAAAATGAATAAAATTGGTATTTCTAACTAAAAAAATTAAAAAAATAAAAAAAAATTAAAAAGACGTTTCCCTGGAAACCCTTAACTTTTTTTCTTATACAAAAGTAACTTACTAAAATAAATTTTTCCTTGTTTTTATAAACTAAACATATCTTATGTTCTTAAAAGAAGAAGATTGATGTAAGAAATCAGAAAAACAAAAAGGAAACCTAAAATTTTTGTGATATATATATACAATTAACTACCGTATACTAATTTTTTATTTATTTTTATTAAATAAACTTATTTAATACTTCACCACGAATAAAATTGGTATTTCAAATAAAAAATTAAACTTCAAAAAATTAAAAAGATGTTTCCAGGGTTGGAAAACTTTAACTTTTTTTCTTATACAAAAGTAACTTACTAAAACAAATTTTTCCGTTTTTTCTATATATTAAACATATCTAATGTTCTTAAAAGAAAGAGATATGCAAGAAATCAGAAAAATAAAAAAGGATGATTCCAAGGTTGGAAAACTGAAACTTTTTGTGATATAAAAAATTGACTACCGAAAATTATTATTTTTTTTTTTTTTATTAAATAAACTTATTTTATACTTCAGTACGAATAAAATTGGTATTTCAAATTAAAAATTAAACTTCAAAAAATTAAAAAGATGTTTCCAGGGTTGGAAAACTTTAACTTTTTTTATACAAAAGTAACTTACTAAAGCAAATTTTTCCTTTTTTTCTATAAATTAAACATTTCTTAAAAAAAAGAGATTGGTGTAAGAAATCAGAAAAATCAAAAAGGATGAGTTCAGGGTTGGGAAACTTACACTTTTTTGATAAATAAAAGTAACTAAGTCTAATTAATTTTTATCTTTTCCTTTATAAATTATATATATTTTACGTTTTGGAAAGAAAAGTTTGGTATAGAAAATTATTAAAATAAAAACCACAGCTTCAGAGCTGGAAACTATCATTTTTTTCTGGACATTAAAGTAACTTTTTTTCACTTAACACAGTTTCTATATTTTTTTTAAGAACTACTAGATTGGTATAAGTAATCAGAAAAATCTAAAATTATGATTTTATGTACATAAAAGTTAATAAAGGGTGTTTTTTATTGAGGTATAGAACTTTAAGTTGGCATCACTTTTTTAACTGGCGGCCATTTTGTCAGCTGTCAAGTGATTAATATTTAGTTTGGTTTGCCATTTCATCATAAACAGGTTGACAAAAGAACAACGCTTGGAAATCGTGCAAATTTATTTCGAAAATAATGGTTCAGTTCGCGAAGTTTACCGCAAGCTCCGTCCATTTTATGGTCGACATAATCGTCCAACAGAGCAATTAATTCGGTTAACCATGGATCGTTTTCGCACTACGTTTACTCTATGTGATAATACGCATCCGCAGAGACGTCGAACAGTGCGCACCGAAGAAACAATTGCCGCTGTAGAGCAAAGTGTTGAAGAGGACCCGAATGAATCGATTCGCCACCGTGCACAGCAATTGGAGCCGACTAACCGACTATTTTGTTCCCGAATTGGATGGCATGAATGTGGATGAGTTGTGGTTCCAACAAGACGGCGCTACATGCCACACAGCGCACGTCACAATCGATTTATTGAAGGAAACATTCGATGAGCGCATAATTTCGCGGAATGGACCTGTCAATTGGCCACCAAGATCGTGTGATTTGACACCATTGGATTATTTTCTTTGGGGATATGTGAAGTCGCTCGTCTACGCCAACAAACCAGAAACGTTAGGGGACTTGGAAACCAACATTCGTGGCGTTATTGCCAACATACGGCCCCATATGCTCGAAAAAGTGGTTGAAAATTGGACCTGTAGAATTGGCTTTATTCGAGCCAGCCGCGGCGGCCACATGCCCGAAATCATATTTAAACATTAATAGCATAAAGTTGTCCTTCCAATAAAGCCAAATTGATGGACATTAAAACGATTTTCTTATGTTTTATTTCAATGCAAAGTTCTATACCTCTTAAAAAAACACCCTATATGTGCTTATGCATGTATCTCAATACTACATAAACGCACTTTGGTAAAGGGTATATAAGATTCGGCACAGGCGAATATAGCACTCTTACTTGTTTTATATAGCGTTTTTTAGTTTTGGCGTTTTTTAGCTGTGGCGCTTTTTTGGGGCATTTTTTTAATTTTTCGCGATTTATTTTCATTTTGGCGATTTTTCTAGCGATATATTTTCTTTTTAATTTGGTATTTTTTTTCGTTTTGACGATTTTTTCGGTTTTTGGCGTTTTTTTTTTATTTTGGAGATTTTTGTTAATTTTGGCAATTTTTTTAATTTTGGGTATTTTTTTTATTTTGGCGGTTTCTTCGGATTTTGGCGATTTATTTTAGGATTTAGAATTTTTATTTAATTTGGCGCTTTTTTTCGTTTCGGCGTTTTTTCGCTATTTCGTCGGTTGATTATTGGTTTGCAACATAGAATGTTCAAAATACATTATCGGAGTTCGATGTTTAATGCAAATTGTCTTGCGTAAGTCCAAATGCAAAATATAGCAGCTTATCTCTCAAATCCAACAACATAATACACACACAATCCAAAGAAAAGCCTCAATATTTCGCATTTGCACTTACGCAAGACAATTTGCATCGAACATCGAACTCTGCTATTATGTCTTCAGCAAAGCAATAACCAACCGACGATTTACCGTTTTTGAAAATTTCCAGAGTTTGTTGCCTCTTATGGTTTCCAAGATAAAGCAAGGTATCAAAATTACATTAACTGATTAACTGAACGCCCATTAATTTAGATTTTTTTTTTTAATTTTAGTGTTAAAATTTGTCATGGGATTTTAACATTTTTCATTGGTCGTTGTGGAACATCCCTTGTTTTTAAACTTTCATGTATTTGCTGTTGTAGCAGCCAAAGTTCTGCATACTCTGTCCAAATTTCAGCTCCGTAGCTCTTACGGTTCTAGAGAACACACCTTAGGTATACGGAACCCTAAAAATGCTTGCAGTAAACCACAGTTGCAAAAAAATAAGCTTTCCTCTATCTCTTGCTTCACCACCGGCCTACTCTATCACTATCGCTTCCCTACCACCCTCTCTCATTATCTTATCTTCAACACACAGGTAGTGCAAAAGGATCATTGTATTGGACCCAAGTGAGCTGGACTCTAAATTTTTACCCTTCCTTACCACCAGCTTGCTAACCTAACCTTACCTAAGCTATTAACACAAAAGTAAATTATTATTTTATGCACGCAAAGAAAAGATATGGTTGTAGAATGGTTGAGAAAACAATATTATGTTCTCTGAAATAAATGTGTGGTCGCCGAAAACTAGTTATTGTTATTTTAAACATGTATTTCGTTACGATAAACAGAGTTAGAGTTTAACAATATAGTTTTGTTAAAAATGTATGACTACAACATAATTTGGATTATTATTTAAAAATAATATGATGTAAATAACAATATAATGTTATCCAAAACCATAATATGTTAAGTTTAAGAAAATCTTTTTCAGAAACATCTGTCAGTTCAGTATTTCGTTTGTAAGCTATCGGTAGTGTTAAATAAATGAATAAATAAATAACGCATAAACAAAAGGGTAGATCAATAAAAATATATAAACATTTGTGTATCTCTTTATGTAGACATGTCTGTATGTCGTGTAAGTATACATTTCTATATATACAATTTATTTCAACAATATTAATTTATTTTTATTTGGAATTTAACGCACAGCTGTTTCTAAAATAAATATATAGGGTGTTTTTTAAGAGGTATAGAACTTTGAATTGAAATAAAACACAAGAAAATCGTTTTAATGTCCATTAATTTGGCTTTATTGGAAGGATAATTTTATGCCATTAATGTTTAATTATAATTTCGGGCTTGTGGCCGCCGAGGCTGGCTCGAATAAAGCCAATTCTACAGGTCCAATTTTCAACCACTTTTTCGAGCATATGGGGCCGTATGTTGGGAATAACGCCACGAATGTTGGCTTCCAAGTCCCCTAACGTTTCTAGTTTGTTGGCATAGACGAGCGACTTCACATATCCCCAAAGAAAATAATCTAATGGTGTCAAATCACACGATCTTGGTGGCCAATTGACAGGTCCATTCCGCGAAATTATGCGCTCATCGAATGTTTCCTTCAATAAATCGATTGTGACGTGCGCTGTGTGGCATGTAGCGCCGTCTTGTTGGAACCACAACTCATCCACATTCATGCCATCCAATTCGGGAACAAAATAGTCGGTTAGTCGGCTCCAATTGCTGTGCACGGTGGCGAATCGATTCATTCGGGTCCTCTTCAACACTTTGCTCTACAGCGGCAATTGTTTCTTCGGTGCGCACTGTTCGACGTCTCTGCGGATGCGTATTATCACATAGAGTAAACGTAGTGTGAAAACGATCCATGGTTAACCGAATTAATTGCTCTGATGGACGATTATGTCGACCATAAAATGGACGGAGCTTGCGGTAAACTTCGCGAACTGAACCATTATTTTCGAAATAAATTTGCACGATTTGCAAGCGTTGTTCTTTTGTCAACCTGTTCATGATGAAATGGCAAACCAAACTTAATATTAATCACTTGACAGCTGACAAAATGGCCGCCAGTTAAAAAAGTGATGCCAACTTAAAGTTCTATACCTCAATAAAAAACACCCTTTATGATTAAAAAATAAAATTGTATTATTATATTAAATAATACTGTGGTCGTATTTAACAATATCAATATAATATTAGAACATGGTATGGTGAGTCTCAATTATATTTTAGTCACATCTAACAATAGTGTTGTCATATTTACAATACTAAGATTATAATATAATTAACTCAGATAATATTATAATGAACTCAGATAATATTATAATTAACTTAGATAATAATATTGTTAAAGTTTTTTTCTATTAACAATAATATGATTTGACTGCAACCATATAATTCAATATGTTGCTGTTTGATTATGGTTACCTCAACCATATTTTTTCTATCCGTGTTCCAACTTATGTTTATAAAGTAACAATTTAAATACATTTTAAAACTCCCAAAAGATATACAAAGTTACTTCTAGAGGATGTTAGTGTAAGCTATTAACACAAAACTAAATTATTATTTTATGCCAACTTATGTTTAAGAAGTAACAACTCAGCAAAAAATTACACATTACCATTAGAACTACTTGCCATATAATGACTTACTTTTCTGATTGCCAATTTTAATTACTCGCTTACAAATCACATTACCTAAAATTTTAAAAAATGACGTGCAAGTTGCTAAATGAAGAGAATGATTTTTTAGACGAAATAGATTATATGAAATGTTAACAAATAAAAAAAATGTAAATATCTAGTTCTCAAGAATCGATTATTTTAGTCTCACGTCTTGTTAAAATCATTAATTTGGTAATCCAGTAGGGAAGTGCTTGCACTAAAAATGCTTAATTCCAAACTCGATTACCTTTTTTGAAATTTTTTGCTGGGAATTTAAATATATTTTAAAACTTCCAAAAGAGATACAAAGTTACTTCTAGAGGATGTTAGTGTAGGAGGAAAAATAACCTGATTTTTTTAAATACTGTGTGGTAAATTTTATATGCAACCTCCTCGTCCTTGTCCAGTGTCAGTTAAAATATGGATCTTAGTCGAATTATGAATTTTTTAATTATAACGATATTTCCTAATTTATAATATTTTTACAAAATTAACACTTCTTATCGTCAATCGCCTTGTTTTTTTTTCAAAGGCAAGACACAAAATTTTATTTCTAAAACATTTATGAAATAACTTATTTACATTAATCTTCTTAAACCATTTAAAGTCTTTTTAAGAATAAAAAAAATCCACTTCAAAAATTAACCAAAGAAACCTTATTATTCAAAACCTGTCTATTAACTTTCAGCTAATTTTTCCAACAAATCCATTACTCACTTCAACATTCTTTCCCCCTCACCCATTTATGATCAAACCAAAACCACAAATAGACCATTTGTAAAAAAAAATCCAACAAAAGTTGAAATGAAAAACCTAAACAATTTATTTAAAAATTCATTGTCTGACCAAAAAAGAAATTGTAAAAAATCCAACAACAAATTGTAAAACATTTCAAAACATTTAGACAACAAACTGGAAATTTTTTTAAACTACCCTTAATACTAAAAAAAACAAGCTAAAAAAACACATATAAAATACAAATATTAAAACAACAAGGGGAGGGAGCTTAAATAAACCTACAGATCCATTTTAAATTGGATACCTTTTACTCGTACAATAACAATAGCAGCAGCAGGAGCTGAAAAACAAAATTACATCTACCACATTTCCGCCACAAATGACACCCATTTAACGTTTACACAAAAATTGTAACAACATTTTACTTTGGGCTAAATTTTAACGGTTTTATTTCATTTAGGTTCACAGACGTCTTCTATTATTTATTATTTTATTATTTGCTCTCATTTGTTCAGGCTACAATGAAATTAGCCAACATTATTTGAGGTTGGGGTATCGAGAGGAAGCTCTTTCCGCAATAGCAGCAGCTTTTGTTTCAAACATCTTTTGATTTTAATGCAAAAGGACATTTATAAGCAATTAGCGAAAGATGTTTCAGTTTGATGGACCAAATTAAGAGGACATAATTTGTCTTAAACAAAGAAAACATACAACAAAGTGAAATATGATAAACAATAATGACAAGGGTTTGTCGGTGATTTATTTATTAAAAAAAATAGGAAATGTTAAACATAATTAATGTGACAAACATGTTTAAAAGTTTGTGTGTTTTAATATGAAGCAGATTAAAAGATAAATTTCATTTTCGAGCACCTTAAGTATGAAATTAAGTCGCTGGGTTTTTTTTATTTTCTCAACAATAAAACTAATTAAATCTTGTTTAAACTCTGTTCAACGATAATATAAGAGTAGCACAGTAATCTGAAGCTACAAAATAACTATATGCACTATTAGAGTTGGGGTCTTGAGACCCCATATATAACATGCGCTCCCATGTATAACCTTAATTGTTCTTTCTCACGCTCGTGCATGCTTATTTGCAAGTTCAAGGTAAAGTAGATAGATAACATTCACGAATCTCTTACGGAATTTTCTCTTTGAAATTAAAGCCATTAAGCATTTGCTTGTTATCACTAGCACAAGTTTCAACAAAACCGTTGTTTAAAGAATTACCGGAAATTTAACTAATATAGACGATTGTAAAATCTTACAAAATTGTGAGATCTGGCGATCTGCTGCAAATGTACTGAAAATCTTACAATTTATTGCCAGACGATTGCGTGATAATAAATTTTTCTGACAAAATCGTCAGTTAAAAAATTGTCAGTGACAGCTGTGTGTCACTGATGTCAGATACAATTATTATTTTGCGCTACCAGACTCAAAGTATTTGAGAGAAACCATCTATTATACTGTGTGACAAATTTTAATGAAATCGAAATACCTGGGGCCTAATTCCTGCACTCGTGATCGGAATTGCATTCGAATAGAAATTAATGTCGATGGCAAGAAATTTTCCGATGATGTCACTCGCTACCAAGCGAATCGAGCTTTTTTTTAGTGTTGGAAAAATGCAAATATATTTATATATAAATTCATTTCACAACACTGAATAAATTGTAAGCAAAAGCATATGTTTGTATATATGTATGTGTGCAAAAACATATGTATGTACGTACATACACACTTATATGCAGAAAAAAGAAACGAATACATTACATTACAGTCGGCTAAAGGCTCAGTTAGCCGACAGTAATGTAAAGTAACTGCAACAGTAAAAAACAGCTGATCGATATTGTTATGTGAAAAGTAATGAAAATTGTTATAGAGATGTAATGTAACGTAACTTACTTTTCATATAAAAATATCGATCAGCTGTTTTCTACGTTACAGTTACATTACATTACAGTCGGCTAAATGAGCCTTAACTGAAGGCTCAGTAAAGTAACTGCAACAGTAGGAAACAGCTGATCGATATTGTTATGCGAAAAGTAATGAAAATGGTTATAGAGATGTAATGTAAAGTAACCTACTTTTCATATAAAAATATCAATCAGCTGTCTTCTACGTTACAGTTACATTACATTACAGTCGGCTAAAGGCTCAGTTAGCCGACTGTAATGTAAAGTAACTGTAACGTAGAAAACACCTGATCGATATTTTTATATGAAAAGTAGGTTACGTTACATTACATCTCTATAACCATTTTCATTACTTTTCACATAACAAAATCGATCAGCTGTTTCTTACTGCTGCAGTAACATTACATTACAGTCGGCTAACTGAGCCTTAACTGAGCCTTGAGCCTTTACGATCCAAAAACGTAAGCGAATGACGAAATTTAACACGAATTTTACGAAGTTGGTCGGTTGTTTATACTCAGATTCTCAAAGTTTTTCATAGTGCATCCTCTCTCGCTTAACTGGATACAAATTTGGATGCAAATGAAATTTTTACTTCGAGTTTTGAATTTTTATTACTTAATTGAATTGTGTAATAAAATAAATATGTATTTGATTTGATATTGTATTTAAAATTTAATAAATATACAAAGAAAATAAAGTATTGGAAGTTAATCTAAGAATAGATATAAAATTCTAATCTAAAGAGCAAATTTTTTAATTATTTACATATGAAAAAGGCATGATATATGGAAACTTCTTTTTGCACATCCTATATGCATTCAGAAGCTCATATCTGGAGACCTACCAAGTTTTACATCACGAACAAAAATCATGCGATACCGAAGCAGGTTGGTAAGCGAGAGTTGTGCTCTCTTTCCGTTACCAATCTGCTTCCAGGTAGACGAATATTTTTGCTGGGATAGAAAAAGGTTTGTCAAACGTTCTCATTTATTTCTAATTGCGTACCTTTAAAACAAAGTACACAATTTCTAATCATGAGCAAAATAAAATAAAAACAAAATTATTATTTTTCGAACTTCATTTCTTTCTATATTTATGATTTGAACAGGCTAACGTTCGTATCGCTTTTTAAGCCAAATTACATGTGATAATTATTAATGAACAAATAACACCAAAGTTAGTTGTAAATATTCTGACAACACATAGTTGAACGAAACAGCTAGCCGTTTTCGAAGGCCACTAAACCTTCATCACCAGCGTTCTTCTGTGTTTGGTCCACTGTGTGTGGTGTCAGTTGATGTAGATTTCCGCCTTAGTAAAGAACAAACGACAATGGTAGGACTGTTGTAAATTTAGAGATGGTAAGGTGAGCTTTCATTACAAAACATCTTTCAGCAAATTGAAATACGATGAATCAAAACAATTCACATATTCCATTTGCAAAAAAGTTTCGTATATAAGGCAGAAATCTACATCAACTGACACCACACATAGTGACCAAACACAGACGAACGCTGATGATGAAGGTTTAGTGGCCTTTGAAAACGGCTAACTGTTCCGTTCAACTATGTGTTGTCATTTGTTCATTAATAATTATCACATGTAATTTGGCTTAAAAAACGATACGAACGTTAGCCTGTTCAAATCATAAATAAAAACAAAATACGAGTAGTTTATAATTTTCTTTTTATACCCTTTACCAAAAAATGGTAGAAGGGTATATATTCCGTTTGTAATTTCTAGAATATTAATAAGCGAGCCATAAAGTATATATATTCTGGATCCTTATGTATAGGGAAGACGAATAAGCGATGTCCGTCTGTCCGTCTGTCTGTACGTGAAATCGGTTTTCCGAAGCTCAAAAAAAAGCTAGAGACTTCGTTCTTGGACTGGTGGGTCCGAAATGGTCGAAATAAGACCGGTATTGAAAATCAGCAAAATCGAGCAGACGGTTTCAGAGGTGGGAGACTTAAACTTTATTTTGCCATACAAAATAACTACCGAAAACTAGTTTTTAATAATTTTTTTTACTTCTTTTTTTATACTTCAGTATGAATAAAGTTGGTATTTCAAATTAAAAATTAACCTTCTAAAATTAAAAAGATGTTTCCAGGGTTGGAAAACTTTAACTTTTTTTATACAAAAGTAACTTACAAAACCAATTTTTCCTTTTTCTCTATAAATTAAAGATGTCTTATATTCTTAAAAGATATAAATTGGTGTAAGAAATCGGAAAAATTAAAAAGGATGATTCCAGGGTTGGGAAACTTGCTCTTTTTGTGATATAAAAAATTAACTACCGAAAACTAATTTTAATTTTTTTTAAATAAATAAAATTATTTTATACTTCAGTACGAATTCAGGGTTGGAAAACCTTACCTTTTTTTATAGAAAAGTAACTTACTAAAGCAAATTTTCCCTTTTTCTCTATAAATTAAAGATATCTTATATTCTTAAAAGAAAGAGATTAGTATAAGAAATTAGAAAAATCAGAAAGTTGATTTCAGGGTTGGAAAACCCACACTTTTTGTGATATAAAAAATTTGCTACCGAAAACTAATTTTTATTTTTTTTATTAAATAAACCTATTTTATGCTTGATAACGAATAAAATTGGTATTTCAAATAAGAAAAACAATTAAAAAAATTAAAAAGACGATTCCAGGGTTGGAAAACTTTAACTTTTTTTTGTACAAAAGTAAGTTACTAAAACAAATTTTTTCTTTTTCACTATAAATTAAACATTTCTTAAACTCTTAAAAGAAAGAGATTGGTGTAAGAAATCAAAAAAGGATGAGTTCACGGTTGGGACACTTACACTTTTTTGATATATAAAAGTAACTAAGTCGAATTAATTTTTATCTTTTTCTTTATAAATTATATATATTTTACGTTTTGGAAGGAAAAGTTTGGTATAGAAAATTTTAAAAATAGAAACCACAGCTCCAGAGCTGGAAACTATGATTTTTTTTCTGGACATTAAAGTAACTAAATAAAACATTTCTACATAAACGCACTTTGGTAAAGGGTATATAAGATTCGCCACAGCCGAATATAGCACTGTTACTTGTTAGATTTGGATTTGTTTTGTTTTTGATTTATTCACTGCAAGTAACAAAAAACAAAACGAAAGTAAAACTTTCTTGTCGTTTATTTTCTCGTAGTCTTATTTAAAGTAATACGTTCCTCTTTATTTATTTTATCATCAATCAATTTATTTAGTATTTTAAAATTTAAAAATAAAGAGAAGATTTTAAAAAGTCCCTTGCAGCATATCTAGGGTTAAATTATATATCGCTCACCTCTATTAAATTGTTCGTCACACTTTTTCCCCATTTTTTTTTTTAGTTCTTGTTTTATTTTTCGCACTTAAATTGTTTCTCTAATTGACTTTTTGAAAAGCTTAACAAAAAATAAATATTGGTATTAAACCATAAAAGACAACTGCAATAACAACATAAAACTCCTACAAAAGACGAAAAAAGTAAAGAAGACAAATATTTGCAAAAGAAACCCCACAAGAAACCAACAAATCAACCAAAACCATTTGACAAAAACAAAACACGAGTAAAAACGATATTTGAAAAGTTATTTATCTTAAACAATTTAAAGGAAGTTATCACAAAAATAAATACGAATATCTAAACAAACTAAATAAATAAGTTTATTAAACTAAACAATTAAGCCTTAAGCAAATAATTTATTGATTGACCTCCGTAAAAAAATCAGGTCAGCTTGAAAATGTTAATGTCATTTTCACTGGCGTCGTCAGGGAGAGACTGACTTCCTATAAAAAATTTAAAAAAAGATTCATTAAAAGTTTGAATTACCCAGTATTAATTTCATACTACGAGTATGTATTTTCTTTTGGCTTTACCTAAAGAGTACAATAATTCATTGTCTGGCGAAGGGGTGTTTTCTAAGGTTAGTGTGGTCTTGTGAAAAGTATAGACATGCAAATATAAATCACTGACATTTTCAAGTCGGTTCATTTGACAATAGTTTAAGGTTGTTAACAAAAGGTAAATGTACAGCAGGGCTGTTGTGTGTGAAAAAGTTTTTGTAATTTTTCTATACAAAATTGTTGCCAACTAAGTAAACGACAAAACAAATACATAATTAAGAAATTTAAAACATGTGTGAAAGTGTACTTACTACCCATTGTGTGCATTTTAAATTATTTTCTAATATGTTACTTTAAGGGCAGTTTGTAGTGTGTGAAATAAGAAGTTTTATTAAAAAAATTGGAGTTTTCAATTAAGCTTTGTTTACAGGTTACTGTTGAAAGGTTTGGATGTTCATGGCACAGCATTGGCTTGTTGTTATCAACGACAAGGACTTCATGCATTTAAAACAAATATTTTAAGCGCCTAAAATATGACATTATAAACGTGAAATATGTTGTTTGCTGAAGTTGTTGCGCGTTCAATTCCTGACCAGATCCAGACATATCATAGATTTATTTGATGTATATTACCTCCCTTTTTCGAATAGCAATAAATATCTCAGCAACAAAGCAATAATGTCGGCAGATATACGGAGCAATATTTCTTATTGCTTAGTTTATGGCAACTGAATGGGAAAACTTATTAATGTCAACTCATACTTTCAACAAGTAAGAGTGCTATATTCGCCTGTGCCGAATCTTATATACTCTTTACCAAAGTGCGTTTATGTAGTATAGAGATACATACATAAGTACATAGTTACTTTTATGTACAAAGAAAAAAATTATAATTTTCAAACCCCAGAACCATCATTTTAGATTTTTCTGATTCCTTATACCAATCTGGTAGTTCTTAAAAATATATAGAAAGTGTGTTAAGTGAAAAAAGAAAATTTAAAAAAATGTTTTATTTATTTACTTTAATATCCAGAAAAAAAAGTTCAAAGTTTCCAGCTTTGGAGCTGTGGTTTTTATTTTTATAGTTTTCTACAAAAAACTTATTTCCAAAATGTAAAATATATATAATTTATAAAGGAAAAGATAAAAATTAATTAGACTTAGTTACTTTTATATATTAAAAATTGTAAATGTCCCAACCGTGAACTCATTGATTTTCTGATTTCTTACACCAATCTCTTTCTTTTAAGAATTTAAGAAATGTTTAATCTATAAAAAAAATGAAAAATTTGTTTTAGTAACTTACTTTTGTACAAAAAAGTTAAAGTTTTCCAACCCTGGAATCGTCTTTTTAATTTTTTTAATTGTTTTTTTTTTTATTTGAAATACCAATTTTATTCGTTATCAAGCATAAAATAAGTATATTTAATAAAAATTAGTTTTCGGTACTTAATTTTTTATATCACAAAGAGTGTAAGTTTCCCAACCCCGGAATCCTCCTTTTTGATATTTTATCTAGGCGCACGGCAGTGCGCCATGCCAAGTTCTGGCCAATGCACGCAGTGTGTATATTTACAGGAAGCCATTCGAGTTGTTTTTACCCCCCTCATAACTTTGTTCCCCGCGACCGTAAAATTATGAAATTTAAATCATTATTAGACCAAATTCATGTTACCTCATATGCAAAGTTTGAAAGTTTTATAATGAAAGGCTCCGTAGATATAGAGGTGCAAAAAGTGCATATTTTAAGGCATACTCACTGACCACTGACCACTGACACACTCATCAAATTGATGAAGCACTTCCGCTATAGCTAGAGAGCTAAGCTTTGGTACACGAGAAGATCTAGGTGAGTAATGAACCAGAAAAATCTGAAAACCCAGAAATTTTAACCACGAAGGCGGGGCTACGCCCATAAAAATTGAAGTTTGGGCTATTGAGCTGAAATTTGATAGAGAGCTAGGTCTAGGTGAGAAATAAAATAAAAAAATCTGAAAACTCGGAAATTTTAATCAGGAGGGTGGGTGGGGCTACGCCCATAAAAGTCAGAATTAAAAAAGCTAATATAAGTCGCTTAGTGAAAGATTTTTTATTGAAATTCGGCATACATACTGCGGTAATGCAAGGCTATAATTTCTTTATTAAAAAAGTGGGCGTTGACGCGCCCATATAATTTAAACCTCGTTTTAATGCCCTGCGGCTCAGGATATTTAGATATACTATTTATCTAGTTATTATTATCCGTTTGTAACGCAACTAGACACGAATAATAAGCACTGGCCCAAAAGAAATTGACTTTGGAAAAGTGGGCGGGGTTACGCCCATAAAAATTAAAATTTTTAAGTTGCGCTTATGAGCTGAAATTTGATATACAAATAGGTCTAGGTGAGAAACCAACTAAAAAATCTGAAAACTCAAAAAATTTTACTAGAATGGGCGGGGCCACGCTAATATTGTTTTGAACTAAAAATTAATACACACACGTGCGTTGCACGTACACAATACTTTAAACTATCACAATAATTTAGCATAAAATGTTAGCCTTGTGTTTAATCTACATCTGTCTAGTATATTTTAGAAGAAAATTAGCATGAATTATAAGCGCTACTCACAACAAAATTTTGAGTTGGGAATAGTGGGACAGGTAATGCCGATAAAATCTAAAGATATAATTCGCGTTAGATAGCTGACATTTTATACACTAGTAAGTGTAGCTGCATAGGCCTATGGGAAAATCTTAAAACCAAAAAGTTTTATCAATGATGCGGGGCACGACGTTAAAGCTCTAATTCGCACTAGCGAGCTTAAATTTGATACACAAATAAATCTAGATAAGAGATCACTAAGAAAAATCTGAAAACCCAGAAGTTGCTATCAGAGGGAGGAAACAAGCACTTTTAATTCAAAATTAATATAAATTTTAAATTCATGAAATTTCTAAAATGACAAAAAACAAATGTATTAAATAAGCATTATAACATTTATTTAGTTTTGATGCTAGAAAAATATTCGGGTATGTTATGTATTCCACGTGAAATTAAAACGTGCGGAATTTCCATAGAATTTTTGGAAATATGTATGTATGCACAATGCTATTGCATTTCCGAACGATTTAATTTGACATGGAATTCAGAACATAACCGATTGTTTTTAAACGTGAATAAAGGTAATAGATTATTATATAGAAATTTTTGTTTATACATATTGTCGGGTCGACGGTTCCTGGTTTGCCGTATGGAACATTTAAAAAATATTTACTTTTTTTTAATAATTTCCCAGTTTTTCGTTGTCTTTAATATATCATCCTAATAACTTCTCATGTTCAGGGTAAAAAGCTTAGAAACTTTAATGGCCTGACCCGCGATGTCGACAAGAAAGTTTCTATCGCTTACTTATATTTCAAATAAAATCAAAATAAGAAAGTTTATTTTTGTTTTCAATATAAGTAAGCTTTAGAAAGTTTCTTGTCAACATCGTGGACCAGCCAAATAAGTTTAAATAAAAACATATGACAATATCTATTACTTTTATTATTAAACAAAATATTCTATCGTGTATTTCATATGTATAATTTTTTAGCGCCAAAATTGGTAATCAGCTGTTGTATATATTTTACTGGATTTCACAATTTTTCCGTTCGCTTACTTTTAGATGCAAACTTTTTTATTGAGAGTAATTTATTTAAATTACTCAGTATTTACTCAGTTACTGGATTTTACTGGAAAAGTACTCAAACGCACCTAATAATTGCAACATATATGCAAGTACATAATTTTGACAGCTGCTGCAATATATGTTAACATACATATTTATTGCTAGTGGAGATGTAGTGTTAGTGTCTATGCTACTGATAATGCATACCATAGTGCATTTCTTATTTGGAGTAACAAATCGTCGTGAAATACAAAAAGTGGAACAAAATCCACAACTTTTGAAATAGTGAACCGATTTCGATGAAACCAACTGTTTTGGAACTTTTAAGAAATTATATTTGGAGGCACCCTGTTTTAAGAAAGGGTAGCTACAAATACCTTCAAAGTGGGAAAGTGCGGATGACGAAAATCTTTCGGAGCTTGTAACTTTTGTAAATATCGACCGATCTTAAAAACTTTTTCAGCGTGACAATAAAAGTTAAAAAACAAAAATAAAACATGCTTAGAGCACCCATTTATCTCTTACAGTTTCCAAGTTATTTGACTTGAAATTTTTTTTTTAATATTTGGTAAAAACAAAATACATACAAATATACTTTAAGCGTTGCGTTTTACAAAATTAGGCCGCTAATTTTTTTAGAAAAAGTTTTCTTAAAATAACTTTCAAGAATTACGTACACAAACAATATAAATAATATATATAAAAATTATTCTGGGTTACAAAACACATTTAACAAACAAATTTCCATACAAAGTTTGTTTTGTAACCCTAAACTATTTTTTATAAATACGGCAGAAAAAGCTTAAAAGCTTTGAGCAAAAAGATTTTAACATCTTCGATTTTGAATCCACTATTATTTTCTCATTACCTCTTTACAATTAACTGCCACATTGGTTGAAGTCTTCTGATGCGTTTGGCGCGTAAACTTTTCGTGTGGAAAGCAAAGTTTACTAAGCAAAGTCTTGAGTTTGTTGAAGAATATAGAATAAGATCTCTTTTCTCTTCTCTCCAAGAAACTCAAGACTTTGCAAAGTAAACTTTGCATGTGGAAAACCCGTCTGTCCTTAGGAGAAACGAAATGCGTATAACCAACAAACAAATAAAAAAATTTCATAGTTATGTGCAAATAATATAAAATGAATGAGAAGGGCAATCGGATATATAAAAAATTATACAAAAATTTATTTAATTTTTGCATAAATATCCAAAGGACTTCGAAGTTTTATCTTATTCAAGTTTACTTGACTGAAAATTTCTTCGACAGATTAAGGCTGCAAAATCGTAATCAGAATAAGCTTGTTTTATATCAGCTATTCGTTACCAGAATCTTCCCAAAGTTAATTCTTCTTTTTATTTAATGATGTCTTCTAAGTTCAAAAATTGTAACTCTCTAAACTATGAGTCGTTCACACATAAAAGAAACAAGAAGTACTCGTAGTAGCAGTATTAGGAAAAATGTAATGTAATTCCATTGGAGTTGAAAAATCTGCATTTTTAGGCCAAAAATCTTCAAATCTGAAATTCGTCTTTTTGGCGGGTAAAAATCTGCAAAATCCAGATAAATCTGCATTTCTGGCTACCGTGACCACATAGTATTCTAACATGAATCAAATAATGCAAGATTTCGCATTGCACCTGCCTGTTAACTGGAGTGTGCTGGTGTGACATCAAAATCGTAGACGTAGAAATCGAAATATAAACAAAATTGTTCCATACGAAATACACGTGTTTGTGGGATTGTGCTTATAGGCTCAATCAGACATGACATAACCACAACCATAGAAAACAGCCGTTCGAACCAAACTAATGGGCAACACTGTATTTGATTATGGGTGACTCGCCATAACGCCATAACTCGCAACATAGAAACCAATTGCATTTTGATTTGGTTATGGCTATGGCATTATGGATATGTCACGTATAATTTTTGCCAAAAAATTAGACAAAGAAGGTGAAGCTTTTGCCTATTTACGGTCAATTTTCCCTTACATTTCGCTGGCAAAAATTAAAGAAGGAGTCTTCGCAGGACCCGAGATAAAAAAAATTTTGAAAGATGAAAAATTCCCAAAGCTGTTATCACCCATCGAAGCCGCAGCATGGAATTCCTTCAGGCTTGTTGTGGAAAACTTTTTAGGAAACAACAAAAGCCCGAATTATAAGGACATAGTTGAGGATCTGGTAAAGAACTATGAAGCCATGGGAGTGCACATGTCACTTAAAATACACTTTCTGCATTCTCATTTGGATTTTTTCCCTGAGAATTTAGGAGACGTGAGCGACGAACACGGCGAGCGCTTTCATCAGGAATTGAAGGCTATGGAACGACGCTATCAGGGCATCTATGACACGGCTATGATGGGTGACTATATTTGGACCCTAATACGTGAGACCGATTGCAGCGAATACAAAAAACAAAGAAGAAGTCAGCAGTTTTTCCACACGGCATAAAATGTACACTTATATCTTTGTTTTTACTCATTTTTTTTGTGCGTTGATTTGCTTAATTTAATTAGTTAGTTTAATTTCGTTAGTTTAGCTAATTGTGCGATACATTGAGCATGTAGTGCTGTAAATAAATTAAAAAATAATATACGAAGACTAATTTGTTTATTTTAAATTAAGTTCAAATGTATTTATTCGTTTGCGTTGGGTAGGTAAGCTGTGCAAATAATGAAAATCAAAAAATCGTGAAATAGCGGAATTTCGGTCGTTTACCAAAAAAATAATAAGTCGGCCATTTGTCATCAGATTTTGTTAAGTAAGGGCTTATTTTCTTTGGAAAAGTGTCAGCTATACGTAAAAAATTAAAATCGCTGTTAACATCGCGTTTTATATTTTATATGAATTTTTATATGAATTTTTCAGCCACATTTTTACTAAAAAAACCCAGTTTTTTAACCTTTTTAAGCCGCCAACATCAAAACTACTAACCCGATTTGAAAATTTTCTGAGAATAAGTTGTAGACGGCTCAATTGTCTTTAATTTGAGTAGTAGTAGGATAAAATAGGTCAAAGAAGACTAAAGATATGCTCAAAATAGTAAGTGTACCTCCAAAAATTAAAAAAAAAAATTAAAAAATTTGTATCTCGCAAACCAATCGACAGAAAAATTTTTAAAAGTCATTTTCGTGTTCAGTAGGTCCAAATCCATGAGAAAAAGTATGCTAGAACCAAATAACAAAATGGCTGTTGCCTAGTGTAATTTAAGCTTATGTTTATGGGCTGATGTGACGTAGATGTGTAGAAAAAGAATATTTTCAAAAGCTAAATGCGTAATCTTATATTCTTTAATTTTGATCATTAATGCATTTCGCTCTGAACTGTAGAAGTACGTACATACATATGTGCATGTGTATGTATATTAACAAGTCAAATTATTTCACACCATTCGCTTGAAATGTACATATGTATGTCCATATGTATGTATGCATGTATTGAAAAATTGTTCTTAAATCGTAAAAATTACCCTCATAATCGTATCAATTTAAGATTTTAAAATGCAATCATTTTAATATCGAACCAAAAACCCCCATTACAATCGCTCAAATCGCATAAAGAGTATTTAAATCTGTTGTAATAATTAAAGAACAAAAATCTTTTTCCTTCCTTTATTAGAAAATCAATCATGTATACCATAGATTTTTAATTTAATCTGTTATATTTCTTTTTTGGCTGTCATATTTCGTGCTAATAACCATATTTTATTAGCTGCAGAGCAATACGCAGCATTCACGTATATGTATGTATGTTATGCTGCACGTTTCAAGTGGCTGCACGACGAATATAAGAAAGGTAATAATAACCTGGTCACTTGAAAAACCACAAAGTAGCAAAATGTTTCAATTACCTTTCATTTATTTATTGTTTGATGTTTGGATGTTTTGGCTGGGTAAGTACCATAGTTATTACGATCATTGCACACAAAATATGTTGGACTCGTTTGAGTTCATTTTCATTTGCATTCATTTATTTGTGATTCATGCGTTTTGCTTGTTAATTTTAAATCTATTTTAGTTTTGTTGGTTAAGTAGGTTTTTGCATACGGTTCCGTGTGTTCGTTCGTTTCTTTCAACACATCTTACGCTTGATTGCATACGCAGTTTCTGAATGAGCATTTGTGTCGAATGCGTGTCATATTAATCTTAAATGTTACAGATAGATTAGTTTGGTAGCTGTCAACACACAGAGAACTCTGAGCGTCCAGCGTATAAAATACTTTTCTTATATGTATACACCTTACATAAGAGTAAGTATGTATATAGAGTACTTTGTGATAAATGCTGTACGAGTTATTTACTCATGTTGATTCGTCACTCTTTGTATTTTTGCCAGTATTGTAATTATTGGATTGTAAAACACTCAAGGGAATTAGAGGACTTTTATGACATTTGTTCTATATGTTTTAATGCGTATAAATGTTGCTTTTTGCCTCGCAAAAGAATTTACAATTTTGCGTAAGGGCATTAACTATAGCGAACTGCTGTGACATGACTAAAAAGAAAAATTGTAATGAGTCGCGAAGTTATTTTGAATAATATAGCATAGGAAAGTGAATTTTAAGAAATAAACCAATCAATACATTATTTCAAAAAGTATTAAAAAGTGTTATTTTCTATTTCTTAAGGAGCCATCCGTCAGACACTTAGTTTAGGTTAGGTTAGGTTGGCAGGTTGCTGAGAAGAAATATTACGTTTTCTAGAGCTGGATCCAACTAGTTCATTCGAACATTTTTGCCACAAACCTATGATCAAACCCCTATAATTTAAATGGGTTTGATCATAGGTTTGTGGCAAAAATGAATGAATGAAAGAGTTGGACCCAGCGCTTATGTTTTGAGCTCACTTGGGTCCAAATAGCAGCTGAGATCAGGGCTGTCAGATATGGCGATTTTTCAGCTTGTATGGCGTCTAAACTTTTTATTTAGTGACATGGCGATTTTTTTGAAGATAAATAAATTTGTTGGCGATTTTTATTTCTAACAAAGTTGAACTTGAAAATTTTTGTAATTTAGGAAAATTAATGCATTTGGAATTTCGATGAGAAAAATATACAAAAAATAATTTTGGCTATTTTATTTCGACTTTTCGTCAGCCCATTATTGGTTTGACCCACCGACCAATTTAAAAAAAAAATGAGTTATGTATGGAGTATATATATTTCGAATATCCCCTTTCTGAATCCAAAACTAGTTTCCTGAAATTTATTATGGTTTCTGATATATTAGGCATTAATTTTGCTCCAAATCAGCTATTTTAAGGTTTAATAGTATTGTTTTGCTATAACCGCCACTGTTTGGCGATTGAGTCAAATTGTTCATACGAAAACGTACTATATTAAATTTAACTCTTGTTTTGCTTCATTTCGGTAAAAGAAAAAATGTAGTTTAAACAAAAGCAAAATAAAATAAAACCCCAAAAAAACGTGCCGTAACAAAAATTCAACGGCGACGATTAAGCAAAAGCATCATCACGTAAATAGAAGCCGCCGGTTAAATGTTTTAATTTAAACTTATTATACACTAAAAATTAAATAAAAGAAATTTTAATTATGGATATTTAAGTATAACAGAAATCTTTTCATTTCATTCTTTATTGAAAATACACTTCAATAATTTGTTTTCATGTGTAAACTTATCGGCGGACCGATAGTCAAAAAGATTACGGCGGCTGCTTCTTGGTCGCCGTTAAACCGATCGACTTATGATAATAAATGTGAATGCTATAAAAATAAATTTGTTGAAAATAGTTTTAAAAATTAATAACAATTATTCCAAATTATTATTCATCGGCTCCTGCACTTCCAGATGAAATTAAGTAAGTGTTTTTCAATTGTTAAAATGTGTGTTTAACATATTTACTGCTTTTAGAATGATTTATGAAATCATAACGGTTGATGTAGATTGGTGCGATGAAAATTGGAATGTTTCTCATCTAGATGACAAATCTTTCATAGAAAGCCCACCGTTGGAAAATGAGTCAAACTATACACAAATAAAAGATAATATAAGGTACATACATACATAAGCACATATTAGTTTGTTTTATTTGAAAATAAATTTTCATTACATTATATCATTTAGAATCCTTCCTTCGTCATCAAAGAAAAGGCAAACGAACCCTGAATTGTGGGAAGGTAACGTAAGGAAACGGCTTAGAGAATCTGGGCAAGCTTACGTTTCCATTAAAAAGAAAGAATTTCCAGCCAGATCTGTGAAACCAGGATGTAATGATTGCTTTCTGAAATGTGGAAGCATTTTCTCTTTTAGCGACCGCATTCATATTCATGAATCATTTGGGAGAATGTCGGACGATGAAAAGTCCAAGTTCTATTTTAAATTTGTAACACGGTATCCCGTAAAACGTCGCAGATCTAGTTCAACCGTTAAGAATTTCTCATTTTTCTACTACTTTGAAAAAGATACGTTTACATATCGTGTATGTCGCACTTTTTTCATAAAATAAATAAATACACAGCGTAAGTATACGTAAATATACGGCGGTTGCTTTTTTTGGAAGACGTTTAGCCACTTATTTCTCTGGACAGCAAGAAAAATAAATTTAAAGCATTCACTTTAAATACACAGCAATAACTATACGTATGCAGCACAAAAAGCAACTTTTTAAAAATAAATAAAGAAAAGTGGTGTTTGCGGCACAAAGCAATTTCAATAAAGTAATATTAACTTCTAACTTCATTCATGAAAGTTCATAAAAATTTACAGTTTTCTTCAAAACATGTGCCGAAAGCAATGGTGAAATTACAAAAAAAAATCTATCGGGTATATTTTGAGAAAACTTCATGTAAACCTTCTATGTCGTTTTTCTCCACTCTGACTTTTTGGCATATGCTCCAAACCAATAATGGGCTGACGTTTTGTCAATTTTATAAAAAAAGAAATTTATTATCAAATATATATTAAGTATAACTACATAAAATTGATTTTGGCGTCTTTTAAAATCAATTTGGCGAAACAGGTCGGAAAAAATCTGACAATCCTGCCTGAGAGTAGCAAAGGTACAGATGGTGAAGTGGCAGACAGAGATAGAAGAGAAGTTTAATTAATTTTTCGTTTTTGCAACTCTGCTATTGAGAGCTTTCTTAACTTTTGTAGCATCTTTGCAGCACTTCTGGTGTTAAATATGCGTACTACTCTAATCAATGTAGTCATTTTCTTAGATATTTTACTTCGCCAACATTTAATTTGCTACAAATATCAACGAAGGAGAGTATTGACACTAACGCCACTAACACAATTGGCCACTGCACTTTCTTAACCCCGTACAATGATTGCTGCTACAGTTGCAATGATGAAGAAAAGGAAGAACAATTTTGCATCTCATCTGGTTCTGCCCCGCCTTAGAGGATATTCGTCCGCACTTCCTCGGCAGAATATCGTTCAATAGCTTGTCCGAGTTATCGGAAATAGGACTCAGAAACCTAAGTCTATACCACACGAGCAGCGGCTGATATAGACTTAGGTTTCTTTACTGTTTCATACTTTAGAATTTATTGCAAAACAAATATTTATAACTATATATACATATATCAGATTGACAAAGACTTTGGCTTTGCTTTTGGGAAACGTGAAGGAATTTTCTTTAACTGGCGAGAACGATTCGCGAAGAGTTCAACATCAAAGATAAAGCTTTGATAAAAATATTGTATAATTTGGATCCAAAAATTTAAATTTGTTTTATTTTAAACAAACAACTGCATTTTTAAACTTATAAATGAATTATAAATTAACAGTCTAATTTTTAAACATCATTAAGGCTTTATAAAGGGTTTATAAATTCGATTTCCATACTAACTCTTTATAAAGCTTAAATAATTTTTATAAATAAGGGAGCAATAATTTAGTAGACTATGATATTATCATAACCAATTTTTTTTTTTGTACATACATATATACTACCATATATATATATATGCATATGTAAATTATTTCATATATATTGAATTTTTAAACAAAATACTCAATTTAATATGAACGTGCCTATTATTATATTTATAAAAGTAAAATTTTGAATGTATAGGTGCACTGGGTCATAATAATCCGCGATTTTCGTTGTCAAATACGAATTTTATTTTTATCTGTGTACAATTAAAAAAAAGTAAAGTTGAAATAATAGTGATTATTGCGTAGTAAACCATTCATAATTCATTATTGTTTCTAAAATAATAAAATTGCTGTCGCTTTTGAACTTTTTTTTTATTTAAATCAAGCATTGGCAATTATTTTCCGTTAAATGCTTTTAAAATTTTCAAATACAAGTATCATCACATCAGCAATTATAAATAACAATTATATGAATAACTGAATAAAAAGAAAATGGATTGTAAAGTCACATTTTCATTAACACATGCAAACAAATACTCTGCAAAATTTATTCACATGCATTTGAATGCATTTAATCCCCTTTTTATATGTATGTATGTGAGAGATAAAATAAATATAATTGCATATTTCGAAGGAATGTGAACTTTTCCAGACATGTGTGTATCTGTGTGTTGGTTGAAATGCTGAAACTATTTAGATTTTGAACCCTCTAGTCAGCCTAGAGCCATATGTCTCTATGTCAATAATCTTTCTCCAGCGACAATTGCACTAGTTAAAATGTCGACAACTTTCCTTTTATGTGCGAGTAGAGATACGTTAGAGACAACAGTTCTAGGGTATTTCTGGTGATATTGTCAATGAACGCGTCAATAGTTTGTTTTTCTTTTTTATTATGATGTGCAATAATATTAAATAACTATATATGTAGATGAGGGTCACTAAAATCTACTAGTGAAGATTTGGTTCAAATATCTCCATATGGTCGTAAAAGTAGACTAAAGTCTACTGGTACATTTTGAATGACAACACTAAGTTATGTGTCAATAGGCATTTACATTGGCTTGGGTACACCTAGTCAGTAGCACTATGCCACTAGAAAATCTCTATAATTTTACTATTGACAACGAGCGAGGAAATATCGATATTGTAGACTAGAGCCCCTAAAATTTACTACTGAATCCTTGGTGCCAATGTCTCCATGTGGTACCAAAATAACTACTTAGTCAATAGTGTTACAGTCTAGTGGTGGATTTTCAATGACAAGCTAATTTTAAATGTCAATAGATGATACCATTCGATGGGGTACACCTGGTCAGTAATACTACTGACAACGTCACTAGTAAATCACCACAATTTCACTATTCGCACTTTCTGCAGGGAATTTTTAACATTCATAACACAGCCAGGCAGAGTCTTAAAGGTATACACTATTTAAAAATATTGGTTGATTAGCAACAAAATCCATAACTTGCGCTTCATTTATTAGTTACTGTTAATGCCTGTTTATTTAATTATATTGCAACGATTATGTTTTTAATTATAGTTATAATTTATTAACAGAATAATATTGACAAGAGGAATCAAGATCGAATCAGAAATGCTGAATAAAATTTTAACAAACTACATATGAACTCAGTATATTTCAATATACCCAGCTAGCATTTTGTATCACAATCGAATCTCTTCGGAATCAGCTTGACGGGAAAAATAACCGTATATGAGCTCATTTTTCGATCATATATGATACTTTCGTTATGAGAAAATGGTACACTACATATGAATTATATCAAAGAATCGTTTATGATACGATTTGCTGATTGATTTTTGAGCAATTATCTGGTAGTATTAAATCATTAAATCACCTTTTTGTTGTTTTTTAGGGTTCCGTACACCAAAGGTGAAAATGAACCCTATTGTTTTTGCTACGCTGTCCGTCTGTCCGTCACACGGTATTTCCTCAGGAACCGTAAGAGCTACGGACCTGAAATTTGGACACAGTATGTAGAACCTTGGCCGCTACAACAAAAAATATATGAGAATTAAAAATTAAAGGGTGTTCCAAAACGAGCAACGAAAAATATTAAAATCCCATGTAATATACATACAATTGTATATTGAAACTTGAAATTTGTAAAATTAGTGTATTTTTATACAGACTACAACAATTAGCACTAAAATTTAAAAAAATTAAAATTAAAGGGTGGTCCATCATTTAATGCAATTTTGACTTTGTAATTTTGACAATTTGCTATATTTTGGAAACCGTAAGGGGCAAACACTTCAAATTTTCAAAAACGGTAAAACTAAAAAAACCGAAAATTATAAAATCGCCAAACCAAAAAAAAAAAAAACAAACGCCAAAAATTAAAAAAAATCGCCAAAACGAAAAAAATCGCCAAAATTAAAAAAAAATCTAACACTAAAATAAATCGCCAAATTCGAAAAAATCGCCAAAATTAAAAAAAACGCCAAAATAAAAAAAACGCAAAAAATCGAAAAAAAATCGCCAAAACGCGAAAATGTCGCCAAAACTAAAAAAAAAATTTAAATAAAAAAATTGCAAAAATGAAAAAAATTGCCAAAAATAAAAAAATCGCCAAAATGAAAAAACGCCAAAAACCGAAAAAAATCGCCAAAACAAGAAAATAAAGTGTTAAAACTAAAAAAAGAGCCAAAACTTAAAAAAATCGCCAAACCCGAAAAAAGGCAAAAACCGCCAAAACTAAAAAACCGAAAAGATCCCAAAAACGAAAAAAAAAATGCCAAAACTATATATTATATAGGATGAAGTTTGTATTATATTACATATTTAGTGTCCGTACGGAACCCTTCGTGCGCGAGTCAGAGTCGCCTTTTACTGAATGTATTTGCATTTTGTTTCTCTATTTTAAAGAAATCATTATTTGATCATTTAGATGAATCATAGGCGAATCCTTTTTCAATCACCCAAGTGATAAATAAGCTTTTAACCATCAAAAGTGATTTGAGGAGAATCATATAAGAGATTCCTGCAAAAAATTATCACCTAAATGCAAGCTGGGTATTAAATAACAAAAGATATACTTGCAGTAGAACAGAGAAGAAGCAACGAAAAGAATAGTAAATACTCGAGACCATGGAATCGTAAGAATTACATATATACATACATGTATATGAATGTATATACAATGTACATATATGCGAGTGTGTGTACATATGTACCTTTATTCACTCATTGCTATTTACAAAAGGGTGTGTTTGAAAGATTTTGTTGTATTTCCCATTTTCAGCATATTTATTTTCCTAATTTGTAGATTTGTTAAATCTGTTCTTCCACAAGCTTAATAGAAGAAGTTGGCAAAAAAAAATCAGGAAAATATGAAACAAAACAAAAATGCACACAATAATTTTTGATCTTCTTCTTTTACAAGCTTATCAAATTTCATATTGCCTAACTAAATACATTTGCTCACATTCGTTACATACTGGCCAGCCAGGACTTTGTCTAAATGTTGAAAGGGAGGGTTAATATACACATTTTGTGTTTAAGGATTCCTTTTTACTTCAACTATTGTTTTTGTTCCTTGTTGTTATAAAAAAAGAGATGACAATGGTGAGATACAAATACATAGAGAAAAATGGCGAAGGGCTTTTAATTCCTTATGAACTACGATGATGAAGAATAAAAAAAAGTGCAATTAAATATTTTTATATGGTTTGTTAGATAAAAATCAACGTGAGCGTCCTAAGCATTGGGTTAAGGGAATTGATGTTAGATTTTATGAGTTAATTGAAATGCAATTAATTTGGAGATTGTTAAATAGACAAATATGTACATATGTATGTATGTATGTATTTATATCCTGATAGCAGAGAAAAACTTTTGTATTTTGCAGCAAGTCTTATAAACAAATATGTTTCTGGAGGCAAAAATATCAGCGAAAATTATAGCAATACTGCATAATATATCTTCGACACTAAGGGCCTGTTCTTCTAATAAAATTGAATCGAATCTATATTTTGCCTTTTAGTCTAAAAAAATTGGTATAATAAACTTGTTGTTGGTTAAGCTTACCTAGATGCTGCATTTTGTTGGTGCCAATACGACTTTATCAAACAAAATTCCAAATAAATTCAGTAAAGTGCGACTCTGACTCGCGCACGAAGGGTTCCGTACGAACACTAGATATGCAATTTAATACAAACTTCATCCTATATAATATGTAGTTTTGGCATTTTTTTTCGTTTTGCGGTCTTTTCTTTTTTTTGTGTTTTGGCGTTTTTTGCGTTTTTTCGGTTTTAGCGATTTTTTTAAGTTTTGGGTCTTTTTTTAGTTTTGACACTTTATTTTCTTGTTTTGGCGATTTTTTTCGGTTTTTGGCGTTTTTTAATTTTGGCGATTTTTTTTATTTTTGACGATTTTTTTCATTTTGGCGATTTTTTCGAATATGGCGATTTATTTTAGTGTTAGAAATTTTTTTTTAAATTTTGGCGATTTTTTTTTAAATTTTGGCGATTTTTTTTGGTTTGGCGATTTTATAATTTTCGGTTTTTTTAGTTTTACCGTTTTTGAAAATTTCAAGTGTTTGCCTCTTACGGTTTCCAAGATATAGCAAATTGTCAAAATTATATAGTCAAAATTGTATTAACTGATGGACCACCCTTTAATTTAATTTTTTTTTAAATTTTAGTGTTAATTGTTGTAGTCTGTATAAAAATACACTAATTTTACAAATTTCAAGTTTCAATATACATATGTTCATTCAATTGTATGTATATTACATGGGATTTTAACATTTTTCGTTGCTCGTTTTGGAACACCCTTTAATTTTTAATTCTCATGTATTTGTTGTTGTAGCGGCCAAGGTTCTACATACTCTGTCCAAATTTCAGGTCCGTAGCTCTTATGGTTCCTGAGAAAATACCGTGTGACGGACAGACGGACAGCGTAGCGAAAACAATAGGGTTCCTTTTCACCTTTGGTGTACGGAACCCTAAAAAAAGCCAAAACTAAACTCAAGCATTTAAAAAAAAAAATTCCAAAGAAGAATAAAACGGATTCAAAATAATAAAAAAAAAAAAATATTAGGTAGTTTATTTATTATTCTTCGAACTTTATGTGTTTCTATATTTATGATTTGATTGGTCTAAAATTTGTATCGCTCTGTAAGCCAAATTACATGTGATAATTATTAATAAAAAAATAACATCAAAGTAAATTATAAATATTTTGACAAATACTATTTAGTAGAACGAAAGAGTTAGCTGCTGAACGCTGATGATGACGGTGTTGCGACCTTCAAAAACAGCTAGTCGTTCCGTTCTGCTAGTGTTTGTCATATATATATATATATATATATATATATATAGGTACATGCTTAAAACTTTTAGAAAGATAGCTGAAAATTAACATATATAAAAACATAATAACCCAGCTAAAAAATATGTATAGAAAATATCCTTGGTTTGGATCTGAAAAATTAGCGCACATGAACATTAGACCGTATCGCAAAAAAAAAAGCTCAGCATTCACCTTCGAATATGAAGTATTGAAATAATGAAAGCAATTTCGAAAGAAAACTGTTTTTTATTGAATATAAACTTATAAAAATAGGGAATTGAATTAAATAAAAAATATAATAAAAACTGAATTAAAATTTGTCCAAAAAAAGTTTAAAGTGGTGGCAACTCAGTTCAAATTCGTCCTGACAAAATGCAAAATAAAAACAATTCAAGCTAACAGCCATACCTATGCAAAAGCGGCAAGCATTTCGTTTAAAGCTTAAATTAGACGTGACAGCCATAATGCCATAGCCATGACCAAACCAAAATTCAATTGGTTTCTACACGCAAAGAAAAAATATGGTTGAGGTAACCATAATCAAACAGCTACATACTATGATTGAATTATATGGTTGCAGTCATATCATATTATTGTTAATAGAAAAGGAAACTTTAATAATATTATTATCTGAGTTAATAATAATATTATCTACAAAAACAATGAACTTTGTTACACCTAATCTTAGTAACTATTTTAAATATGACAACACTATTGTTAGATGTGACTAAAATATAATTGAGACTCACCATACTATGTTCTTATATTATATTAGTATTGTTAAATACGACCACAGTATTATTTAATATAATAATACTATTTTATTTTTTAATCATATATTTATTGTAGAAACAGCTCTGCGTTAAATTCGAAATAAAAATAAATTAATATTGTTGAAATAAAATGTATATGTACACATGTAGAAATGTATACTTACACGACATACAGACATGTCTGTATAAAGAGATACACAAATGTTTATATATTTTTACCCTTTTGTTTATACTTTATTTATTTATTAATTTATTTAACACCACCCATGCACTACCGATAGCTTAAAAACGAAATACTGAACTGACAGATGTTTCTGAAAAAGCTGTTTTTTTTAACTTAACATAGTATGGTTTTGGATAACATTATATTGTTATTTACATCATATTATTTTTAAATAATAATACAAATTATGTTGTAGTCATAAATTTTTAACAAAACTATATTGTTAAACTCTAACCATATCACACTATTTTATAGATGTGAAAAATTAAATATTAAATTCAAATAGTATTATGTTTATCGTAACGAAATAAATGTTTAAAATAACAATACACAGAAAAAATTATTCCCAAAAAATTCTAAAACAAATATTTGTTTGAAATCAAACTTAGTTTCAGTAAATATTCTGTACTGTTCCACTAAATTAATTTGTACGAAAAAACTGTGTAGAGAAGAAACAGGCCACGATGTTTGTCGGCTACTTTTCGGCATTTACATGTATACAACACGATCAATCAAAATAAGCAACAACAACCGCACAACAGCACGTTGTTCCTATCAACAAGCAAGATAAACACCAACACACTCAAGTAACATTTTCTCTCAGCCGAACTATGATTCATTTAAATTTTTACAAAATTTTTATCACAATTTACAAAATTGTTTGTAGGACCGCATTCAAATAAAATATTTACTGATTCAACGAATTTGGTTACTGAAAATGAAATTTAGCTTTTTCTGTGTAACTAGTTTTCGACGACCACACTTTTGTTTCAGGGAACATAATATTGTTTTCTCAACCATTCTATAACCATATATTTTCTTTGCGTGTATGGTAATAGATATGGCGTTGAATGGGCGTGAGAATTTTTGACAGCTAAATAGCGCTTGCCGATGTATGAGTTGTCCATACTCGTACAAAATTACTTCAATCCTGCTAACAGTCAAACTAAGTATAAAAAAGTTCTGTCCCTTAAGGGTCAATTTATTGTGCCATAAACATAACCATAGAAAAAAACTGTTCGAACCAAACTTGTGTGTAACACTGCAATTGATTAATTGATTAAAGATGACTCGCCATAACACCATAGCCGTAACCATAACCATAGAAACCAATTGAATTTGGGCTTCTCGTCATTACCATAAACAGCTATTTATTACTGTGGCAATAAGAAAAAAGTGCTTAAAGGTGCAATGAGACGTGACATAGCCATAGCCATTGAACCAAACTAATGGGCAACACTGTATTCGATTATACGTGACTCGCCATAACGCCATATCTATTATGGTTATGACTATGTCATTATGGCTAAGTCACGTCTAATTTAAGTTTGAGGAATATTTGACTGTTTTGCAGGAGAGCGCTTTTAAGCGTTCAAGTCGATTTTCAGAAATTTATTTCTTTTACTGTTAAATTGGGAAATTCGCAGTTAACCTCTAATTTTTTAAGCGAACATCGTTCTTCTCAATGTAAATAATACGTTCAAGTTGAAATAACGGGTGTTTTTTTTAGAGGTATAGAACTTCGAATTGAAATAAAACACAAGAAAATCGTTTAAATGTCCATTAATTTGGCTTTATTGGAAGGATAATTTTATGCCATTAATGTTTAAATATGATTTCGGGCATGTGGCCGCCGCGGCTGGCTCGAATAAAGCCAATTCTACAGGTCCAATTTTCAACCACTTTTTCGAGCACATGGGGCCGTATGTTGGCAACAACGCCACGAATGTTGGCTTCCAAGTCCCCTAACATTTCTGGTTTGTTGGCGTAGACGAGCGACTTCACATATCCCCAAAGAAAATAATCCAATGGTGTCAAATGACACGATCTTGGTGGCCAATTGACAGGTCCATTCCGCGAAATTATGCGCTCATCGAATGTTTCCTTCAATAAATCGATTGTGACGTGCGCTGTGTGGCATGTAGCGCCGTCTTGTTCGAACCACAACTCATCCACATTCATGCCATCCAATTCGGGAACAAAATAGTGGGTTATCATGGCTCTATACCAGTCTCCATTAACGGTAACTGACTCTCCAGCATTATTTCGGAAGAAGTATGGCCCAATGACTCCACCAGCCCATAGAGCACACCAAACAGTCAGTTTTTGTGGATGTAATGGCGTCTCAAGGGTTTCATGTGGATTCTCTTCACTCCAAATGCGGCAATTTTGCCTGTTGACGTAGCCATTCAACCAAAAATGAGCCTCATCACTGAACAAAATTTTGCGATGAAAATCAGCATCGAGATCAATCTCATTTTCGGCCCATACACCAAAATCACGACGCATTGCATGGTCTCGCGGCTTTAATTCTTGCACAAGCTGGATCTTGTAAGGTCGCAAGCCAAGATCTTTGCGCAAAATCTTCCATAAAGTTGATGGACAAAGCTCCAATTGCTGTGCACGGTGGCGAATCGATTCATTCGGGTCCTCTTCAACACTTTGCTCTACAGCGGCAATTGTTTCTTCGGTGCGCACTGTTCGACGTCTCTGCGGATGCGTATTATCACATAGAGTAAACGTAGTGCGAAAACGATCCATGGTTAACCGAATTAATTGCTCTGATGGACGATTATGTCGACCATAAAATGGACGGAGCTTGCGGTAAACTTCGCGAACTGAACCATTATTTTCGAAATAAATTTGCAGGATTTGCAAGCGTTGTTCTTTTGTCAATCTATTCATGATGAAATGGCAAACCAAACTAAATATTAATCACTTGACAGCTGACAAAATGGCCGCCAGTTAAAAAAGTGATGCCAACTTGAAGTTCTATACCTCAATAAAAAACACCCATTATATCAAGGTATAAGCTAACTTAAGCTATTATTCCAAATAAGATTAGAAATCTAAAAAGGATAAGTCGCAAGTCATTGTGCTACCGGAAATTTTAACCGGGGGTACTTTCGCGGAGGCATAATTAACTGAGAATCAGCTTATCTCGACTTAAGCACTTTATCCTTTTTGCCAAAGATTTGTTGTTGCACTTTTGAAATGAATAAACAAATTAATACATAAACAGCTGTCTATGGTTACGGCAGCACTAATAGGAGAAGCAAATATACTTATGGTTATGACAATGCTTATGGCTATGGCCATATGGAATGGCACGTCTGACCGAACCTCTAATCCAAGGAAAATTAAGTTATCATTAAATACAACTGAAAGAATAGGTTTATACTTATCATCCGGACTTAATTTTTGGATTACGTTAAAAGAAAAAATACAGTAACTTGCAGGTGGATATAATTTTGATTGTTCAAAAAATTAGTTTTACAAGAAATACAGCATAATTTGCGCTACTTTTTTTATAAAGAGTTACAAATTTTCAGTGAAAGCATTTTGTTGTTGTATATTTTGTATTTTCGAAGTTGTTAATATTAAAATGGTGCAAAAAATAAAAACTTCTGCAGAGTAAAACGAATTTTGTGGAATAACGACCGAACCTGCCATCGTCATACCAGCATTGTCCTGTCTTAAACTTTTGACCAACATAGAAATCTTTAATAGTGTTTTCACACTGAAAGTTAAAATCTGGTTTTAACGTTAAAACCATAAACAGCTGATTTTGCTTTCACACTGCAAGTTTGTTAAATTCAGGTTTTATCTCACAGGCTGTCTAATAACTTTGCTCAAAATAAAATAATTCTCCTGCCGAAATGCGTGTATTTGTTGTTGCATTTTTTCTGCTTTTTAATAACACTTGTTGGACATACTGTTCAACTGTTTTTGTTTGTATGAAAAACTGAGATATTTCACAATGCGCTCTAAAATGGAAATTATTTTACACTTTGTAAATAAAATACAGAATGAAGAAGTTCTTGGATATATTGTTAATAATATACAAATGCACAAATACATTATAAGATAAACCTTTTTTATAGGCAGATGAATGTCAGTCATATTGTCTATTTTCACTTTCCACAGTTCAATTTAAAATATTTTCGTTGTTTTCCTTCCAAAAAACTATTTTTTCCATAATTTTTTGATTATTGCTGCTGCTGCATCCATTTTTAAATTGAAAATTTTTCAATCGTCATCTATGTTATTCACTGGCATAACATTATCAGCTGCTGTCGGTCATTTCAACTTGGCAGCACTGAAAACAAGGTTGCATTTCATAAACAAAACAAGGTTGCATTTCATAAAACCAACTTAAAACCAATTCAAAAATGGTTTTAATTTGGTTTTAACAAAAACAATTTGTATGGTAAAACCAGGTTTTAACAGTTGGTTTTAACGTTAAAACCAACTTTTATTAAAACCATGTCAGTCTGAAAACAGTATAAATTTAATTTGATTCTTAAGAAGTTAGTTGGGTTGGAGCTACGAGTATTAACAAAGAATTATATACATCATTAATAATTACTTAGTAATTTAGTAATACAAGTTATTTAATCCTTAATTGTAGCTTATGCTTTTTTAAATTACTACTCGTATACGTTTGAGTTCCTGTATGTTTTAATTTTCATATATTTAAATATTTTATTTTGCTTGCAATACATTTATCATAAATTTCACCAGCATTTACATAAAATAATTGTAATTAAGCAGAAAAATTGTTGGTTTTCTTAAAAAATATGGTAAATTACATCAAAATATTTAAACATTCATAAGCAACATTAATCAATTTTATTATATAAAACCACATACCAAAATGCCCTTAAAAACTAAAATAATATCAAAATAATTAAACGATTATTCAACGACTTTGTTAAGCTTTAATTAATCATTCATCTTTTTTTTTTTCATTTGCTTTTCATTGGCCTTTCGGAACCCTAAAATTCAAGTACGAGTATTTTCAAAAATTAATTTTTTTTCCTGATATGTGTCGTCTCATTGTGAGAGATGTTAAAATGATAAATTTATCAAAAAGGTAAGCGCACGTCAAATAAAGCGCCAAGTCAAAGAAGCCACATATTTCCACTAACTCGCCTGCTCGTTGGCAAACGCACGCTCACTTACACGAGCCACAAACGCGGGAGGATCCGCTTTTATCTTGATGGCTTCTTTTACTGCTTTTGGGTTTATTTTTCTTTCGTTAATAAACGAATATAAATGTGTACATCACTTTAGCACTTGCCAGATCCTTATCGGCCAAAAATAAAAAAAGAAACACGCACAACAGGGTTTCCTATAAAAAAAACAACAGCAAGTATTTGTTAAGGACTGACTGGCTTTTTTTATTTCCACTAGCAAAGGGGGAATATTTATATAATTTCTGTTAATACAATGAAAATGATCATTATTAACAGACTTTAGGCGAAATTCAATTGTTTTAGGGGTTTGTTTGTTAAGGCTTAATTTAAGTAACTTTTATTTTATTCACTACAAGAAAAAAATGTTAAAACCGAAATTTGATCCTTGATTATTTTTTAACATAATTTTTGTTTTTCAAGGCATTTAAATTCAATATATACGAATAGTTTTATGTACATAAATAAATTAAAGTGACCTTTTAATATGAACATTAATGGGTCAGTTTGATAAAGCAGGGGTGTATTCTTTTAATCATCTGATATATTATATGTTTTTGAATTTTTTTTTTTTTTTTTTTTTAGATATTGTAACAATTCTTCAGCTGTTAATGAAATTTTAATCGTTTGATATTTAAGTGAAACTTAATCATTCTCAATAATATTCCAAAATAAACAATTACACAAATTGCTGGCCTTTTAAGTATTTTTGATTTTCTTTTTTGTTTCTCAGAAACACTTAAAGTGTTATTTGAATTAAGTGCAATATTAGGTGTGTTCATTTACTTTCCCAGCAGAAACTTGCAACGAGATAGTAATGCTAGGAACACAATTGGGACGAACGACGAATTTTTCGGTGCGAACTTTCGTCATAAAAAATAAAACACATTTGTTCATATGAAAATGAACACAACACCGCCGTAGAACGAAATTCATCGTGCGTGACGAACTCTGAGATAGATTTATTTCAATTTTGTACGCAGACGAACGACGAAAAAACCAATTTTCTCTCATTCTCTTTACTTACACAATAAACAGTGTGACCAGGATTTAAAATAAAATTAAGCTAAATCACGTATGTCTTTAATATATTTTTAGAGAATACGCAATTTGGATTAAAAAAGGCTAAAAAAAAGCTAAATCCGTTTTTAAAAAAGCTAAAAAAAAAGAAGCTAAGAGCCTAATAAAAATTTTAAAGCTAAATCTAGACAAAATGAGCTATATTTAGCCCAAAGTTAACTACTATGGTCACACTGACAATAACCAACTTTATAAAACATAAGAGAGGAATTCGCTGAGTAAATTCGTCGTTGTTGTGTTTCACACGACGAATTTACGCAGCGAAGTCTTATCGACGAATTCGTCGACGTGGACGAAATTCGTCGTTCATCCCAATTGTGTTCCTAGCATAAGGCAGAAATTTACAAAATTACTCTCCCACATACGAAAAAGTAAATGAACGATTTACTTGTAAAAAATGTGAAGAAAATTTTATTCATATCAGTAGCATGGATGGAAATCATGATACAATTGTTCTTTTTCTTGTGTATTTTGAATAATATTTTAAATTACAAGTTCTTAAAAATCGACATTAATAATGAACTACTTTACACAGTTTTATGTATTATTTACTATCTTTATTAATTGTTCATTATTTTTAATTATATTTTATTAACAAATGCAAAAAACCCATTTTCCATCTCTGATCAGATATGATAAGCAAACAAAATCGCTTGACAATAAAATTTAATTTATGTGGTTCATTGAAAGGAAAACCATAAATTAAAAATTTCTTTTTACATGCACATTTTTGAGCTTTTCCTTTTTCAGATATTTTTCAAATAATTAATTTGAAAATAAAACACAGAACAGCTGTTTGAATGATTCTTGCAAGTAAAAATTTTACTAGTAATAATTTGCAGGAATTTTTTTGTCTCTCAATTTTTTTCTCTCTTTTGAAGCTCTCTCCTTGTAAACTTTTTGAGTTATTGAACACTTTTCAGTAACAATTGTTACAAAATCATAACAATGTTTAGTAAATGAACAAACCTATTATGCTGTTGAACACAACTTGTATCACTTTAATCTTAAGGATTAAAAAAATAGATAATATGACAGGTTAAATGGAAATCTATTAATGAGGTAATTTGTAATTAAAGGATGTAATTTAATTATTCAAGGATTTAAAAAAAAACGTTTATACAATAATTTAGAAAAAAAATTTTACATCAAAAACTACTTATTTTAAGATCTTGGAAATGATATTAAATTGCATTGAAATATTGGTAATTCCAGAAAAAGGTCAACCAAAAAAAATTTTTTTCCCAAAAATTTTTGTTTTGTTTTAAATAATAAAGCTGAAAGATCTATACTTTTTTAACTTTTTACCGAAATACTCGTATGAGACTGTAAAAAATTTATTTTTTTTTGAGGCTTTTTTTTAGCTATTATTGAAAGCAATATGTATTATTTTTCTTTTTTTTTGTAATTTACAAATTTTCTACTAATGCTTTCACTTATACCTGAATGTCGTATAAAATCAATATTTATTAATATTTTTCAGCAGTAAATAAGCATTTTTTGTGTTTAATTTCTTTTAAATAAAGTTCAATCAATATTAGCAAAGTTACTGCGTTTAGTTCTGTTGGAAAAAAAATTGTCCCGTCAGCCTTGTCGTGTTGGTATTTGTACTTTAAGAGTTTTAAAACAAAATTAAAACAAAATTTTCATATTCCGTAAATCTAAGCATAAACGATCTTCTTTCACCTTAATTTCCACATTCACAAAAAAAAATTCTATATAATATTTCGCTGAATTATGTATATTTCTATAAAGCAGGTCGTCTTTTTACGTCTGACATTTCAACTTTTCAACTCAGATGTAATACCCCTTTTAGACAGGAAAAGTTTAGTTTGCAAAGTCTTAATTCAGCTGGGTGAAGGACAGAGAGAGGAACACTATCTCTTGCAAAGTAAACTTTCCTTCTGTGTGTCACCCAGCAAAGTAAACTTTGCGTGTTTAAAAGAGGTATAATATTCGGTCACAAGCAAATTTACCATTAGGACTTTTTGAAAAGTCGCTCAAAAGGTCGTTTTATAAAAAAAAAGTCGCACAAAAAAGTCGTTTGAGAAAGTAAAAGTTGCACATCTTTTTTTTAAATTTTTTTTTATTAATAAAAAGCATAACACAACAAAAAAAATTTTTTGAAACAATGCATATTTTATAACATATACAATCCCAATATATGTATGTATGTGCTTCTATAGATGTTTTAATGTATGTATACTGAACAAATTTACTTAAGTTTAATAAATTTGGCTGTCGTATGCTGCCGAGGTCAAAGGATTAGGATTCATTAAAAAAAAACTCAATCTAAAAAAGTTAAATTTAAGATATTTTTGATCTTGACGCCATATATTTTGGGTGAATGTATGTGTACTTCAACAATGTTTTCTTAACATAAATATTACTTTTTTGAAATTTTATTTCTGTATGCAAAAATAAGTTCATCAGAAGAAATCTAAACTTTTATATCTTTTTCTAATAAATATAAAGCTGGCAGCATTAAGTTGCATGTTTTTACTTTTAATTTATTAGTTGATTTATTGTCAAACAAAGCTAATTTTAAAATGTTCACATGTTCGTACACACCTGTTTATATTTTATGACAACTTCTTTCATTGATTCGGCGGATAAAAATAATTTTGTAAAATAAGAACCATAATTTTTATTTGTCTAAAAATTTTATTTATCAGAAAATTTGCGAAAAATTTATTAAATACATTGTACACGTTACAAGGTTGGAATTAAAGTGCTTCCAAATGAACAATAATCTGAGAATTGCTTTTAAATTTTGACGAGTTCTTTTTTGATAAAAATAATAAGGACATTTTTAATTTACTGCAATTTAAGAAAGTCGCATAAGTCGGTGATAAAAAAGTCTCACCAAAAATCGCAAACCGCTAAACAAAATGGTCGAAAATGGTCAAATTGCTACTTTAGTCAGATGAACGGTAACCCTGGTCACAAACCTACATTTTAATTGCTTCTGACTTAAGCTTAAATTAGACGTGACATAGCCGTAATGTCATAACCATAACCAAACCAAAATTCAATTGGATTCTATAGCTTAAATTAGACGTGACATAGCCGTAATGCCATAGCCATAACCAAACCAAAATTCAATTGGTTTCTATGGCGAGAGTTATGGCGTTATAGCGAGTCACCTATAATAAAATACAGTGTTGCCCATTAGTTTTGTTCGAACGGCTGTTTTCTATGGCTATGGTTATGTCACGTCTGATCTAGCCTATAGTCTCTGTTGCTTTTTCTATCTCTCTCTGTAAATATTTAGCACAGCTTTTATATAAACCAAGGTCGGCATCCGTTTCAAAATGGTATTGCCGCCACAAAATTTTTTCTTTGCGGCGTAAAAAAGTTCAACCATTTTAACGATTTTTTCTTCAAATTCGAAGATACCAAGTTAGCATATAATAATGCAACGCTATTTATATTGCATGTACATAATTGGTATTAAATGTTATATATTATATTAATATATAAACTTCAGCCTGCTAACGTTTCCGTCAATAATGAATACTTTCTCACTGCATAGATTTCGGACGACATATTTTTCATAATCAGCCCAATCATGAACAAAAATTCCGCGCGAGTTTTTTCACTTTTCCCTTTTCTCCTATTATGAATTTGTTTTTTCCCTTTGTTTACCAAATGCGGGAATAAAAAACTCCCCGGGAAAAAAGTAGGTATCATGAACGCAGTTGAACTTGCTTTTTTCACTAAAAATCTTTCACTTGCAAAACAGAAGGGAGTCTACATAAAAATACACTTAATACTCCATTAAACAAGAATTTATATACATAAACTTCTATTTTATAGTTCCCAAATAAATCATTTATAAACTTATTTATACAATTTGGTAAATGTTAATAATTTTATTTACTCTTTCACTACAAGAAAAGGGAGAAACAAAATGTCAAAAAACAAGCAAAACAATGAGCTTCGTACTGAGGTGATGCCACGTATTACTCTTTTTGTTTTGTTCCCAAGAAATTTATGATTGGAGGAATGTTTTCTCGAGGAAATTATTTTCCGTGAGAAACGAATTCCGAGGGAATATTCATGATTGGGCTGAATAAGAACAGCCGATGTCAGAAGAAAATAGAGCACGCTCTAATTGAAATTTTGTCAGACGGCCTTGCATCTTAATTTTACAGAAGCAATGTTTTAAAGGTACCACACGACATGTATGTACATGTTTTACACTGGAAAATTTGACAAGTCAGACGTAAAAAAACATGTCGTCTACGGGGGGCATAAGGGCACAAAAATAACTTCTATTTTTGTCTCATCGGTTTCTCGCTGACATGTGCTAATATCTCTTTACTATATTATTTATATCTTAAATACACTATTCCTTCATTGCTTTAAAACACTCAAGATATATATTAGATTCTTTCCATTTCTTTCTTGTTTTTTGATCAACTAAAAGTGTACGAATGTGGCGTCCGTCGCCTGGGAATTGCGCATTTATTTACGATGTTTGATCAATCAATAACCATAAAAATTTTGATAACAACATTTTTGCTTGAATTTCGGCATCTTTCATTTTTAATTTTTTTTTTCAATATACGAGTAATAATATTCGAATAATCTTTTGTATTTTAATGGAGGATCTGCCATTTGCAAAAACGAGTATTTTTAAGCGAAATCGTCGGATGTTTATTTAGTTATAATAATGGAAGACAATATCAGCCAAAGGGCCGCCAGCATCAAATTCCTTTCATAAACATTTCCTTACTAGTAACCCACCCCATCAATATTTCGTGTACAAAATTTCTTAAATGTTATTTCTCGAAGAGATGATACACAATTGGCCACCGATATTTGGCGATTTAAGCTCTCTGCCTATAACCAACAATCGATTTAATATACCTAAAGGATGAAATACGTGAAGTTATCGACGCATATGTACGAATTTGTAATTTTAAATTTCACGAAAAGTATATGGTGCAGCAAACGTAGTCGTGATGCCCATTTGGCTGATATTGTTGTCCATTATTAATGTCATATCCTTCTCTTTACATTTCAACAAACATCTGATGATTTCACTTAAAAATACCCGCGACCAGGACTCACAATAATATCCAAAAATAGCGTCTATTTTGAAATTTTTTATCTTTGAATAGAAATAATTGTTGTTTTCTCATACTTATGTTTTCGACCAGAAATAATTGCATTTTTCTCATTTCTATTTTTTGGAGCAGAAGTACAAATTAATATCTGATTTCTACTGAGTCGAGGAAAATTTATAAAAGTTATACTCGGCTTAATTCACTTTGAGAAATTTATACTTGTTGTGTGTTGACATCCAACGTGTATTCAAATTACAAAGGGTGAAAATAGTCAGTTGATCGGTTGCGACCATGAACCATTTTGCCTTATAACTACTTTTAGAAAATAGAATAGATTCATATCGAATATAAATTATTTGCTGAATTTTGTATAAGTTTCTAAGCCTACTACGCTTATTTTTCTTTTGTGATTTTCAAAAATATTATTATTTATGAATTCTCAAATAGTTGAAATGTATGTAGACAACGCTGAACTGCCAGCAAATAAATTTCAAATTGAAATAAACTTTCTTAAATAAATAATAAACGCAAATAAAAGCACACAATTTAAGAAATTTATTATTTGACATATTGTCATAATTTTATTTTAACCGCAATTTATTTGTGATGGTTAAGCATGTCTATATGCATTTAATTGGTCCTTTACCAAATCATCAGTAAACTTCAACCACACATTTTAATCAGAGTCTCAAATCTCTTGTCTTTCTCACAGACTTTTAAAAACAATTTGAAAATTCACAAATAATAATAGTTTTGAAAATCAAAAAAGAATAAAATAGGCGTAGTAGGCTTAAAATTTTATGCAAAACCCATAAAATAATTTATATTCGATATCTTATTTTCTAAACCCTTATACAATTAGAAATCCATTGCACAGAAAAAACTACTCACCAATTAATGTTTTCAGTTATGAATTTCATCAATTCAATTAAATTTTTTATTAAATTAATTAATTTTAGTGAAAAAGCTTAATTGCCATTATCAAATTGTTTATAGGTGAAAATTTAATAAATTTTTTTAATTGATATTACAAATTGTTTAATTGATATTAAAAAACCATTCATATTACTTTTTTTGTGTGTGGATAGTAATAAATATATCTATAAGGCGAAACTAAAAATAAAATCGAAGTTAAACCTTTGGGAGTATCAATCAAACCTTAACATTAAAGACTTTATTCAGAAAAATATAATTTTGGTTTACAAAACGTTCAACAAACGAATTTCTATACAAAATTTGTTTTGTAAACCTTTTGTGAACCAAAATTATTTTTTCTTAATACTTCAGTTAATATTTATTTGCTGCTATAAACTATGATAGTGAAATTAACCTCTACTTAGTTCGTATCGCTTTGTAAATTAAATTACATGAGATAATTATTAATGAACAAATAATACCAAAGTTAATTGTAAATAGTCTGACAAAAAATTGGTAGAATGGAACAACTGGCTGTTTTTAAAGGCCACTACACCTACATCATTACCGTTCTTTGTGTTTGGTCCACTGTATGTGGTGTCAATTCATGTAGATTTCTGCTTTATGTACCCAACTTTTATTGCAAATGAAATATGTGAATTGTTTTTATTCATCGTAATTTAATTTGCTGAAAGCTTTTATTAATAAAAGCTCAATCTTACAATCTCTAAGTTTACAACAATCTAGTCATCGGCCTGTGGCAAAATTAATAAATATACTTAATAGTAACAAATTAAAAAATTTTTTCTTAAATAGAACAAAAATAAGCAAATAAACTAGCATGTGTATAATTAGTAAAGAACGAATGACAATGGCAAGACTGTTGTAAATTTAGAGATGGTAAAATTGAGCTTTCAATACATTTCAGGAAATTGTAATACGATGAATCAAACCAATTCACATATTTATTTGTAATAAAAGAACTACAACCTTGCTTAAGAGAGTAAATCAAAATTCCAAACGTTTTGCAAGATATGAGCCTGAAAAAATGCAAAAATTACACCGAGGCCCTAAATCTTTGGGGGCCCATAAAAAAGTGCATGACTAGGGGCAAAACTGGGAGACAGGGGCCTTTTTTTGTTTGGTCTTTTATCACGTACTGGTGTATATGGTTACATTTCCATTTCCACAATGTTGCGAGTGACGTATTTCGACTTCGACTACGACGGTTTTGTACTAGACTAAAGAACATTACAAAATTTTTTCTTTAATCTAGTACAAAACAGGCAAAATGCTACACTCGTAATAAGGCACAATAGTTTTTTTAAATATTAAATTTTATAGTGATCTTAAGGAAAAAAATTAAATTTGTACTAATTCATTATCATTGTTCGTTGGGATATCAATGATATTTGGAAACTTTATTTTCTACGGAAACGCGAATAAAAAAGTTAAAAAAACAGGTTTCTTAAGCAACTTGATGACTTATTTTTAACACGATTGTTTTTCGTTTGACATTTCCTTTCAAGGATTTTGTTTGATTTACTTTCCATTCTCATTTTCTACTATTCTCCCAAACTCAAATTTTTAATCACTTCATTTTCATTAGCTTACAAAAATATTAATTTTATTTCAGAAACATTTTAAAGTTTTTCAAACTTACCTTGACAACATGGCGGCATCTTGTGGTCCCCCAGCACCCACCGTTGCCGGCGGTAATTGGGGTATGGGTGTAATTAAATTTGTACCGTTCTTTTTCGGTTCATTGCGACTCAAAATGGAAGATATGGAAAAACTGGTGAAACCATTGCCCGACGTAACTTTATTTATATTGCCATTTAAAACGGCCGCCGCAGCTGCTGCTGATGCAGTCGCCTGCTGCTGACCGGACGCGGCATTTGCCTCACTATTGTTATTCGTTAGTTTCGAATTGTTATTGTTATTGTTTGTTTGTGATTCCTCTGTAGTAGTGGATTCAGGCGATTTGGGTGCCATGGCAGCCATGGCCGGTGGACTAAGACGTTCACTACTGAGAGCATTAGTGAAATGATGGCTTGCCGCCGGTGTTACGGCTGCAGGATGTAGCAGATGTTGGTGGGCAGGATGAGTTAAATGGCCGAAACTGTGCAAGGCATGATGTAGAGCTACTGGATGACTGGCATTCAAGGAATTCAAGTGATGTTGTAGGTGATGATGCAAAACAGTTGGGGGCACAGCAGCAGCCATAGTGGGACTATGACGGTGATGGTAATTGGAAGCGTTTGATGTAGGTGTGCCTGCGGCTGTTGTGGGTGTGTGATTTGAGTTGGGCGTTGAGGCACCTTGTGATCGGGCCGGAGAGTTGGATCTTAAAGGTGTATCACGACCCTCCTGACCGCAGCCCATGGGACTGGGCTCAGGACTAGAAACCACACTTATATCGACTTCATGTTCAGAGGAAGACATGGTTTTTTTTATTTCTTTTTCACTTTGAGTTTGAAATTTGTCTATTTTATTTGATTCGTATCTAAAAAGCACTTAAAACTTTTCTTGCTAAATTTTAGCCCAATTAAATTTTATTCATTTTTGGTTTTAACTTTAAAGTTTTCTTTTAATGTTTATCATATTCACATTTGTTGGTTGTTTATTTTTTGCTTTATGCTTGTAAAATTTTTGTTAAATATCCAGTTATATTTTATCCGTTATTAAAAATGTATACGTCCTTTCACGATCATCAATGTTTTACTATTAAATTGTTCATATCCTTTGTTGTATATCCGTAACCGTTACCATACGTTAACTTACTATCCTCTACACTCTTTCAACTGGCACACAAACATATAAATCAACAAATTTTCTAAGCACATACTCTTATTTGTGAATACAAACATATCTTTGCTAAAAATGTATCCTTTTTGTGAAAATGCTATTGAGCACGAGGCTATAGTTTTTTTTCAAATGTATTGTTGATTGATTTTTCTTTTTATTGGTACATATTGAAAGGAATATGCAAATGCCATTTTTATTTGCAAAATTTAATTATGTATTCTTTGTTTCGACAATTGAGCGTTTGTCTGTTAAATTTCTAACTTTCTTTTCTTAGTTAAGCGTTATAAACCGTTTTACTTCGGATATTTTCTTTTCACTTGTGAGTTTTTGCTGACGTGTTTGTCGGTTTGTGTTTAAAACACAACTGAAGCTAAGGTGGTTGGTTTAAAATATTTTTAGTCTTTGCCAACACAACCCAAAAATTAAATAAAAAACGCACATTTACAAAAACATACACAAACGCTTAAGCGTAAAATGGTTTTCCACTTTAGTCTACATACAATAAGTCGACTGCCACCACCTATTGTTACCGTTCTACAGACAGGAAAATGTTCTCAAATCTTTCAATTGGAAAAAAAATAGCAAACACAAAGAAAGGCTGTTTGCCACCTTGTCTTTTCATTCTTATATTTTTTAGAGGGTTGGATTTGCACAACACTTTTGCACAACCATTTTTCCAAACGAGTAACTTACAGCAACAAAACAACATCCCTCTCATTCTAGAATCTGTTCATACATTTTAACTCAATTCTATTCAGCTCTGCTGGCATATTGTGTTTCATTACCAAACTGTTTCACATTTTGTTATCTTCATTTCCGTTTCCCTTTATATTTTAACTGTACGTATGTGAGTGTGTTTTTGTCTTTATTGTGTAAGTTTACTAACTTGATTAGATAAATGGACATACATATACATATTTACATATTTATATATGTATGTACGTATTTTTGCTTTTTAAGAAAACATTAAATCAATCAATTTATATACAAAAGGTCAAGTGTTACACGATTGCAAAATTTTTTTATTTAAAGAAAAGGTTATTGTGTTGGCATTTCTATTTTCTCATACAGTTAAAAGAAAGGAGAATATCAAGTATTCTTCAAGCATATCGAGCCTTATTTTCGATTTTATCGTAAGCGACATGTTATCGAAAATAGGCTTTTTTTTATTGAAATTAAAATTTGATGGGCCTACCCATAGTTTAGAACTATCAAAATGTCAAAACTGTTGACATCTTTGAAGATACATGCTCTAAAATTTTATCGTATTTATTTGAAAATTTAAAAAAAACCTTCTCCTGAAAAACTTAATATTTGTGGCTTACGATAAAATCGAAAATAAGGCTCGATATTAATTTTTAGATTGATACACAGTGCAAAACTTTGATTTTGTGGTCAATATATTTAATTTTCTCTGTATGTCCTAAAATTACTACTATATTTTTCAATTGTCGAAAACGTTCTGTTTGAAACTTATACTAGATCAGAAAATCTGTAAGCTCTTTATTTGATTCTCAGTTGAAAAACATTTAAAAGAACTGTGTAGAAATTTTTGGTAAAATTCGTTTAAGAATAGAGATAAATATTTTTATTTAATTTTTCGAAATTTTTTATATGTTAAATTAAACTATTTTCTTGAGCTTTAGGTCAGTTAATATATTTAATTTATTGTGTCAATATTTCGTTAACCTTCGGTTAACTTCTTCAAGATATATATTTTTTGGTGTTTCTGATATCTAATTATTTCTTTTTTTTCTTTCAAATTATAATTAATTGTTTACTGGGGGTCTCCACGCGCAATAAACTTGGAAATAATTATGTTCTCAATTGTCAAATTCAATTTTCAACACCACATATCCACTTGGTGACCAAATAAACATCTATTTGCAAATAAATTGCGAAATAGTTGTTCAAACTTATTTCGAAGAAATAATGTTGAACATAAGCTGTCAAATTTCATAGACATTTGTTGTTAATGACATTAACATTTATGTTCAATACCACAATGCGTCTTCTATAGCCTAGAACATAAGCTTGTACATGAACATATTTGTGACGTCATGCTGCCGACGTTATTTCTTATGTTCAGAAATAAATATTGCACGTGGGGACGTGCAGTTACAATTTTCAAATAACAAAGTGTATCATAAAAACTATTTTTACAATTTTTGTTAATAAAACAAAATAGGTATAAGTCTACAATATTTGTTGATGTTAATAATATGAAAAAATATTAATTGAAAAGGAGCTTTTTAACACATAGAATTTTTGAATGTTTCCTAGAAATGATAATATATGTATATTTTTAATACTTTTACATAACAGTTTGTGTCTTTGAATTATTACATAGTTTGAAAAATGTTAATAATATTGGTATAAGTCCAGAATATTTTGTCATGTTAATGAATATTTACAAAATATGAATTGAAAATGTCTATAACATACATTTATATTAAAAAATAGGTTTTTTAAAAATGAGAATACTTTTTATAATTATTTATACTTTAACATAATAAGTTGCAAAAAAATACGTATCACACGGTGTGTAAATTGTTTTGGATACGAAATCTTGATAAATGTCGAGAAAACTTAGTGTAAGTATAGATTTTGATAAAGATTTCAACTGAAATTTACTAAATTTCGAGCAGGTGTAAATGTCTTCTAATATAAATTTATTTTTGTAAAATTCTTTTCTTTTAATTTTTATATACTCGTACATACGTGTCTTAGAGTCAGATAAGATAAGATTTCTAACTTTTTATGTCGGTATGATGAGGGTTAACACAATTGCATCAAAGCAAAAAATTAATGGTGGTGTTTTATTACAATGACCATCCATATCCTTCATAATACTAAAATCTGTTAAAAAAAATATCTAGTTTAGTTTGATAATGTATATTAATTTATCTTAATATATTCAAATGCTGTCTGAAGTTAACATTTAAAGAATAAAACTTTTAATATTTTATCCCACTTGCTCCTATCAGATACGACTACATGTATCCCTCGATTTACACGATACCTTTTTACACGATTTCACTTTTGTACGAATATTTTGGTTTTCGTGTAAATTGAGAGATTTATGAAATACACCGATTTTCATAATTTTTTATGTGTTTTGAGTAAACGCTTCTGATATTTTTATTTTTTACCTTTGTTTTTATGAATAGCATTTATTTTGTTTAATGAATAAAGGTTTATTTTTATGCGCTTTGTGTAAAGGCTTCTAATATTTTAAAAATTAAGTTGAAATACTTAAACAATTTCTGAATAAAATCATTCTGCCTCTATTTTCGATTTACTCGACTTTTAATACAAAAATTTAAAATGTCGATTATAACGACTTCCTCAGGAACGTATCTATCGTGTAAGTCGAGGGATAGGTGTGTAATGCAGAGTACTGATTATAAGGATAATAATTACGACGCAATGCTTTTAATTACCATTGCTTTAAAATTATTTCATCTTATTTACCCGAGTGATTTACCTAACACTATCATTTCATGATGAGAGACAGTATACTAATATTAATACTAAGAACATGTGATACTGTAGCGAAGCCCAAGCGAGGATCTAGGACCATAGAATCTGAAACTAATCAAGTGATGCATGGTTGGGTTTAAGCTCGAAAACTTGATTTTTTTTAGCAAAGTACTACCAGCTTTAGCCAGTGTTTAAATATATTTAGACAAATTTACAAAGGTTATCCTGCCAAACGAAATATTTTTATCAGATCTAAATATAACGAAGCATATTTCCATTGTAATGAAACACCCCCAGTAATTTATCGCCTTCATTTAATTCTTAAAGTGGTTCATCTTACCTACAAATTTTAAGATATTATTCTCAATCAAAGTTAAGTGACACAAACTAGACTTTGATTCTGAAGCTGGCAGGAAAGCTAAAATGAATTCGAAAACGTATCGTATTTCTTATTCGTCAAAAGTTGTCCAATTGTTTAAGTTAAGTCCTCTAAGGTGATAAATATCCTTAAAAGGACCAATTATAATCAAAACGGTTCATACTTCCTTGCTGTTTTGACGCTACATTTTTTGAAGTACTTCAAAAAATCTTTAAATTTTTACCTACATACTCAAGTGCTAAGTAAAATAAGGAAACAAATATTTCCGTTTACATGATTTTAATTTTTTTGGTAGACTTTTCATTGATTGTGATCTGAAATCCGAATATTAGTGACACTAACTTTAATTTAACATATAGTTTTATTTGTTTTTTAATGGTTTTTTAATCTTAACAAAATGTTGTTCATGACTCCCTGCAGGGTTGATGTCCGAATCGCTCCAATTATCGAATAAATTGACTGTTTATTATTTTGATTTTATGGTTTCGATTTTTACAAGAAAAATCTGCCGCAGTTAGATCTGGAGGCCGGAGACTGCATCCATACTGGAAAAAGTTTTTTTTTAACATATTTATCATCGCAGACAAAAAAATCAAATCGGTCTCATTGGAGGGAATAATTAACATTATCATCAATATAATTAATAGGCAAACAAGTTTTTTGTAATCCCTTTTACGCTGGTACTACTGCGGCGTATTTGAAAAGATTTATATGGTTTTAAAGGTTTTTCTGCGCAGATGTGCAGAAATCGGTTTAGTATTTTGGGAGCTATAGGGTGTTTTTTAAGGGGTATAGAACTTCGAATTGAAATAAAACACAAGAAAATCGTTTTAATGTCCATCAATTTGGCTTTATTGGAAGGATAATTTTATGCCATTAATGTTTAAATATGATTTCGGGCATGTGGCCGCCGCGGCTGGCTCAAATAAAGCCAATTCTACAGGTCCAATTTTCAACCACTTTTTCGAGCATATGGGGCCGTATGTTGGCAATAACGCCACGAATGTTGGCTTCCAAGTCCCCTAACGTTTCTGGTTTGTTGGCGTAGACGAGCGACTTCACATATCCCCAAAGAAAATAATCCAATGGTGTCAAATCACACGATCTTGGTGGCCAATTGACAGGTCCATTCCGCGAAATTATGCGCTCATCGAATGTTTCCTTCAATAAATCGATTGTGACGTGCGCTGTGTGGCATGTAGCGCCGTCTTGTTGGAACCACAACTCATCCACATTCATGCCATCCAATTCGGGAACAAAATAGTCGGTTAGTCGGCTCCAATTGCTGTGCACGGTGGCGAATCGATTCATTCGGGTCCTCTTCAACACTTTGCTCTACAGCGGCAATTGTTTCTTCGGTGCGCACTGTTCGACGTCTCTGCGGATGCGTATTATCACATAGAGTAAACGTAGTGCGAAAACGATCCATGGTTAACTGAATTAATTGCTCTGATGGACGATTATGTCGACCATAAAATGGGCGGAGCTTGCGGTAAACTTCGCGAACTGAACCATTATTTTCGAAATAAATTTGCACGATTTGAAAGCGTTGTTCTTTTGTCAACTTTTTCATGATGAAATGGCAAACCAAACTAAATATTAATCACTTGACAGCTGACAAAATGGCCGCCAGTTAAAAAAGTGATGCCAACTTAAAGTTCTATACCTCAATAAAAAACACCCTTTATAAGCGTTTAAAGTTGCTACTACTACATGTAAACATAGTACATACGCATTTATTAACTTTCACTTAAAAAGAAACAAAAACATGTGTGCGTTTAGGTGTGTGCAGTTGTAGTATTTTCTCTTTTGCAATTGTTCTCTCTTATTTGTTGTATGTACGTATGTATGCATACTATTATCCCGTTTATACGCACTTCTTATTTGCATATAAAACTGGAAAGCGTTGCCGTATAATTTTTTTATTGTAAGTTAATAACTCACGAAAACTATTTGCAAATAGCGCATTATTTGCAAATAAAGTGTAAAATATTGCCAATTATTTTTGTTTTGTAAGAAATTTAATACAAATTTCACATTGTGTGGCAATATCATTCACAGATAGTAATGTATTCTATCTACGTATAAACGGTGAGTTCAGTATTTGCAAATAGTTTTATTTGCAAATAAAATTTGCGTATAAATGAGGTATGTATTTGTGACTGTTTTTAATGCATTTTTTATGACGTTTAGATAATTTTTATTTGAGTCTTAATCAAATTATACATATACATCTAGGATACGGACGATTGTGTCGTCCGTTTGGTATATTATATTTGGTATTTATATTATTTGATAGGCCTTAGATTCAAACACATTGAACTTGTTCAGTATCATTTTCTACAAAACTACAGCGACTCCCAATTAAATTGACTTATGATGGTGAATATGTAACCATTTAAACGATATGTCTTTTCTCACCATTCACGACTCCCTACTTTCGGTAACATTTCTTTTATCTCAAGACGTTTGGATCATTTTTCACCAAATTTTGCTCCAACTCGACTAACAAATAGTTGTGGGCAACGTCACATACTTTAAGAATCTTCAACTTGGATTCAGATCCAATCCAGTGTGATATCGTCCTCTAACAAACAAACGATTTTCCTTTTAAATCTTTTATACTATTGTTATACTGTAGCATATGTTTAAATTGTAAATTAAACACGTTTCTAATTATATATATTTCATACCTTTTTTTCATTACGTACTATTGTTACGTACACGTAAAGAAAAGATATGGTTGTAGAATGGTTGAGAAAACAATATTATGTTCTCTGAAACAAATGTGTGGTCGTCGGAAACTAGTTATTGTTATTTTAGACATTTATTTAGTTACGATAAACAGAGTAATGTTTGAATTTAATAATTACATTATCACATCCATAAAAAAGTGTGATATGGTTAGAGTTTAACAATACACTTTTGTTAAAAATTTATGACGACAATATAATTTGGTTTTATTATTTAAAAATAATATGATGTAAATAACAATAAAATGTTTTCCAAAACCATACTATGGCAAGTTTAAAAAAAATCTTTTTCAGAAACATCTGCCAGTTCAGTATTTCGTTTGTAAGCTATCGGTAGTGTTAAATAAATGAATAAATAAATAAAGTATAAACAAAAGGGTAGATCAATAAAAATATATAAACATTTGTGTATGTTTTTATACAGACATGGCTGTATGTCGTGTAAGTATACATTTCTATATATACAACGTATTTCAACAATATTAATTTATTTTTATTTCGAATTTAACGCACAGCTGTTTCTACAATAAATATATGATTAAAAAACAAAATAGTATTATTATATTAAATAATACTGTGGTCGTATTTAACAATATTAATATAATAATGGGTGTTTTTTATTGAGGTATAGAACTTTAAGTTGGCATCACTTTTTTAACTGGCGGCCATTTTGTCAGCTGTCAAGTGATTAATATTTAGTTTGGTTTGCCATTTCATCATGAACAGGTTGACAAAAGAACAACGCTTGCAAATCGTGCAAATTTATTTCGAAAATAATGGTTCAGTTCGCGAAGTTTACCGCAAGCTCCGTCCATTTTATGGTCGACATAATCCTCCATCAGAGCAATTAATTCGGTTAACCATGGATCGTTTTCGCACTACGTTTACTCTATGTGATAATACGCATCCGCAGAGACGTCGAACAGTGCGCACCGAAGAAACAATTGCCGCTGTAGAGCAAAGTGTTGAAGAGGACCCGAATGAATCGATTCGCCACCGTGCACAGCAATTGGAGCTTTGTCCATCAACTTTATGGAAGATTTTGCTCAAAGATCTTGGCTTGCGACCTTACAAGATCCAGCTTGTGCAAGAATTAAAGCCGCGAGACCATGCAATGCGTCGTGATTTTGGTGTATGGGCCGAAAATGAGATTGATCTCGATGCTGATTTTCATCGCAAAATTTTGTTCAGTGATGAGGCTCATTTTTGGTTGAATGGCTACGTCAACAAGCAAAATTGCCGCATTTGGAGTGAAGAGAATCCACATGAGACCCTTGAGACGCCATTACATCCACAAAAACTGACTGTTTGGTATGCTCTATGGGCTGGTGGAGTCATTGGGCCATACTTCTTCCGAAATAATGCTGGAGAGTCAGTTACCGTTAATGGAGACCGGTATAGAGCCATGATAACCGACTATTTTGTTCCCGAATTGGATGGCATGAATGTGGATGAGTTGCCGTTCCAACAAGACGGCGCTACATGCCACACAACGCACGTCACAATCGATTTATTGAAGGAAACATTCGATGAGCGCATAATTTCGCGGAATGGACCTGTCAATTGGCCACCAAGATCGTGTGATTTGACACCATTGGATTATTTTCTTTGGGGATATGTGAAGTCGCTCGTCTACGCCAACAAACCAGAAACGTTAGGGGACTTGGAAGCCAACATTCGTGGCGTTATTGCCAACATACGGCCCCATATGCTCGAAAAAGTGGTTGAAAATTGGACCTGTAGAATTGGCTTTATTCGAGCCAGCCGCGGCGGTCACATGCCCGAAATTATATTTAAACATTAATGGCATAAAATTATCCTTTCAATAAAGCCAAACTGATGGACATTAAAACGATTTTCTTGTGTTTTATTTCAATTCGAAGTTCTATACCTCTAAAAAAAACACCCGATATTAGAACATGGTATCGTGAGTCTCAATTATATTTTAGTCACATCTAACAATAGTGTTGTCATATTTACAATAGTAAGATTATAATATAATTAACTCAGATAATATTATAATTAACTCAGATAATAATATTGTTAAAGTTTTTTTTTATTAACAATAATATGATTTGACTGCAACCATATAATTAAATCATAGTATGTTTCTGTTTGATTATGGTTACCTCAAATATATTTTTGCTTTGCGTGTAGTATTATTTTATACGAACGCATTAAATTTGTTATAGAAATTTGTGCTTTGTATCATTTTCAAATATTATTTACTGACGATCATTAAAATTTTGGGTAGTTCTTATTAACTTTAAAGTACCCCAACAGGAGTATGAAAGTATTTTTCATAATAATTTTTAATATTTCATATTGCAGGCGTAAATAGAACCCTAATTTAATGTATAGTAATTTCGCATTAAATATTCGTATTCGCGAATATCGTTTCAAATATTCGTACTCGCTAATATCAAAAATTGACATTCATTACATCTACTATTACGTACTGAAAACTCACATTGTGACCACTTAAAGCACAGTCTACCTTGCTGGCGTAATATCACGTGGAATTTCGGTGAGGTAAAGCCAAGACAACAACCACAGATCACAGATCGCAGTACTTACATTTATTTCTACATAAGACAACCCCTATTCCCCGGTGCTTTCTAATTAATATCACATAGCAAAATGAAACTCAAACTGCTGAAATTTTTATCTTTAAATTTAATTTTTCCCTGGGTTATTAAAATGATACAGACTCTCTTAAATTACTTAACAGCATTTTAATTTGCAAATCAATGACCTTAAAAAATACAAAATGTAATTGAAAATCTTCGGACCATTTAAAACTAACGTAAAACGATAAAGCGAACTCAGGTGTTGTATTTAAAAAAGTTTTATTTTGAACGCATCAAAATTGTATGCAGGGAATGTTTTGGAAATGAAAACTCTCATCATTTACACTCAATTCAAAAGAAAGAAGAAACTTCACTCATTTACCTCAATACTTAAGGGTTGAAAACGGCCATTTTTACACAAAAACCACTTGAAATTTGCTAAATGTGCCACACACACACACACAGCACTAGTACACATCCTTGTCAAAACTCATGTGTGTGCAGAAATGAACATTTGCGCATTGTTGACGAAGGGAGCGAACTCAATGTGTGTTGTTGGTATTAACAGCATTTAATGGTTGAAGAAAGAAACACAACAGCTACAAATTTCTAAAAACAATAAAATATTTAAATGCTTTCGCTTTTTATTTCTACTCTGCTCAATTTATATAAAAAAAAAACTTGAAAGAAACATTTATGTACAAAATGTATACATACTCTTTTTATCTAAACGTTTTTGCAGAATACTAAGGAGAGTTTTAAAACAATAAAAAAAATTCCCAGCAATACTATGGAATCATCACCAAAAGGGGCGTGACTTTTTAAGAAAATTGACCAATCTATAGTTGGAACAAAAGGAGAACTAAACAGTTCTAATGACAGCACCCAATTTTGACACCCATTATTCATTCATTACTTTTTACCGTCGGAAAAAAATATAAGAGGTATTTATATACATACATACATACATATATTTGTTGTTTTTCTTTTGGTTCGAAATTGAAATATATATGTATGTATGTATTTTTTTCTACTTTCGAGTTGACAAAAAGAAAATATGATATAGAAGAAACACCAGCAACAAAATCCCAACTTCATCATGTAGAAAAATGTGCTGAAATTCATGCGCAATTACTTTTATCCTGTTTACCAAATTGTTTCTTCGTGAATACTACAAACACATTAAGAACAAGTTTACAAACAGCAAACATTCTTTAGCATCTACAGTTGAATACATGAACTTATCCAAACGCAAAAGATTCTAAAGCATGATGTATGTTGTATTCATGTAAAAGGAAAACATTTTGCTAAACAACACATATACGTCTGAGGACTGTAAGGAGTAAAACTGGGCAACTACTCTTCCATTCGAAGTGAAAACAAATACTTCCGAACTGTAATAAATACAAGTTCGAAAGTATTTTTTGAAATACGATGGCAATGCAACTAAAGCTGGCAAATCAACAAATCTGAGAAGATTCTAATTATTCTGAGAAACGGAACAACGTGATGTTTTTTAGAATTTTTGGGAGCTGTTTATTTTTAATTTTTATTTCTGGGGGTATACTCTGTATTTCGAAACGAAAGGAAATACTTTCGAACTTGTATGTTACTAACATTACAAGTTCAAAAATATTTGCTTTCAGGTCAAAATGCAGAGTATCCTCATTAACTAGAGTTATTGGAAATATTAAAAGAAAAAATTTTAGAATAAACAGCTCCCAAGAATTCTAAAAACACCACGTTGTTCTGTTTCTCGGAATAATTTAAGTCTGTTCAGATTTGTTGATTTCCCAACTTTAGTTGCATTTCCAGTTGCCAAAATTTTATTACGTATTGCAACTAAAAACTTCAGCATTGATTTCAATTGTCAAGTTACAATAATGTTGGCAACCTCAAATTTTTTGTTTCTGCAAATTTTTTTAGGCTAAAATAATACTATACGAACTTTAGCCTATATAATATATAGCTTATGTTCAGCTAAATTTAGCTTATTTTTTTGGGATTTAGCTGCAAAATTTCCATTCAGCTCTTAGCTTATTTTTTTTAGCTTTTTTTAAAAACTCAGTTAGCTTTTTTAGCCCTTTTTTAATCTAAGTTGCATGTTCTCAAAATATATTTTAAAAAATAAAAAAGTTATAATGACAAAAATTAAAAATTTTAAGCGTACTGACTAAATGGCTGAAATAGGTTTTCTGTTAATAAGACTAATTAATTTAAAAAGGGTTTCGTATTTTAGTATAAATGTTTTTAAATTTTTGGAAAGTTTTTGTGTTATAATAAATAAATAGTTTAATTAAAAATTATTCAATATTTTTATTTCAAATAATAGAAAAATATGTCTTTGTATGTTTATATTTAACGTTCTTTTATCAATACGAAACTATTGCAACGTGGAAGAAGCCGAAAAAAGTTTAGCTTTATTTTATGGCTTAAAATTCTAATTTTTAGCTTATTTTAGCTCTTTTTGAAATGTGATTTAGCTTAACTTTATTTTAAAATCTGGTCACACTGTATATAGCACTATTTCGTTTTTGAAATTTTCGGTTTTTACCATTTTTTTAGTTTTGGTGTTTTTTGCGTTTTTTGTTATTTTCGGTTATGTCATTTTTTTATTTTTGGCGCTTTTTGGTGCCAGTTAGTGAGCAGTACTACATAACGTATTTTTATCTAGGCGCACGGTAGTGCGCCAGGCCAAGTTCTGGCCAATGCACGCAGTGTGTATATATACACGAAGCCATTCGAGCTGTTTTTACCCCCCTCATAACTTTGTTCCCTGCAACCGTAAAATTATGAAATTTAAATCATAATTAGAATAAATTCATATAACCTCATATGCGAAGTTTGAAAGTTTTACAATGAAAGCTTCCTTCCGGAGATATAGAGGTGCAAAAAGTGCATATTTTAAGACATACTCTCTGACCACTGACCACTGACACACTCATCAAATTGATGAAGCACTTCCGCTATAGCTAGAGAGCTAAAATTTGGTACACGAGAAGATATAGGTGAGCAATGAACCAGAAAAATCTGAAAACCCTAAAATTTTAACCAGGAGGGCGGGGCTACGCCCATAAAAATTAAAGTATGTGCTATTGAGCTGAAATTCGATACAGAGCTAGGTCTAGGTGAGAAATAAAATAAAAAAATCTGAAAACCTTGAAATTTTAGCCAGGAGGGCGGGGCTACGCCCATAAAGGTCAGAATTAAAAATGCTATTCTAAGGCGCTTCATGGAAGCTATTTTATTCGGCATATATACTGCGGTAATGCAAGGCTATAAATTTTTTACTAAACAAGTGGGCGTTGACACGCCCATACAATGTAAACCTCATTCTAATGTCCTGCGGCTCAGCATATTTAGATATACTATTTATCTAGATGTTATCATCCGTTTGTAACGAAACTAGACACAAATAATAAGCACTGATCAAAAAGAAATTTGACTTTGGAAAAGTGGGCGTGGCTACGCCCATAAACATTAAAAGTCAAAAGTTGCGCTAAGGAGCTGAAATTTGACACACAAGTAGGTCTAGGTGAGAAACCAACTAGAAAAGTCTAAAAACCAGAAAATTTTATTTAGAGGGGCGGGGCTACGCCCATAAAACTTAAAATTAAAAGTTTCGCTAAGGAGCTGAAATTTGATATACAAGTAGGTCTAAGTGAGAAACAAACTAGAAAAATTTGAAACCCCAAAAAATTGTACCAGAATGGGCGGGGCCACGCTAATATTGTTTTTAAATAAATACTTAATATACAGCTTTTAATTCAAGCCAATTTAGTGAAATCTTGGATCACCTTAAAAATTGGGCGTGATCACTCCCATAAAGTGTTAGCCTTGTGTTTAATCTACATCGGTCTAGCATATTGTAGAAGAAAATTAGCATGAATTACAAGCGCTGCTCACAACAAAATTTTGAGTTAGGAATAGTGAGGAGAGGTAATGCTGATAAAATCTAAAGATATAATTTGCGCTAGAGAGCTGACATTTTATACACTATTAAGTATAGCTGCGTAAACCAATGGGAAAATCTTAAGACCAAAAAGTTTTACCCGGTATGCGGGCCCACGACGATAAAGCTCCAATTCGCACTAGCGAGCTTAAATTTGATACACAAATAAATCTAGATCACAGATCACTAAGAAAAATCTGAAAACCCAGAAGTTGCTATCAGAGGGCGAAAACAAGCACTTCAAATTCAAAATTAACATACATTTTATTAAAAATTTTCATGCACATTGCACTTATCCCAAAAAAAATTTCCTATTTTGAAAAGTAGCCGTGACTTCACCCATAAATCTTAGCTTTTTCGTTCAGGTACTTCGGCGTAGAAGTTTTTAATTCAATACTCACGTATTTCTTATTAATTTTTTATTACCAAACTTTGCTTGAACCATAAGCACTAGCAGATATAAAAGTCAGCGGGGCCAGGCTCATGAAAATTTTAAGTAATATTATACTATAGAGAGCTGCCATTTTGTACACAAATAGTAATTGATTTACTCAATCGGAAAATCCAAAAAATTAAAAGCACCAGCTACCCTATTGAAACTTTGCATGCACATTAGGCATATCCTTTTGATTTATGTACTTCGGCTAAAAAGACTTTATTTAACATGTAAATATATTGAGAAAAAAGGCAAGATCATGCCCAGAAAAATTTACGCTGTATTTTACATGTTTCTTCCAGTCGCCTCTTACCAAATTACATACACACTGGCGACCCGTTGTAATGACACAATAGTGCATTTTTAAGGTCAACAACTCAACACCCATCACACTCTTACCAATTATTTTATGTAACTCTGCCATTTTCAACTGGCGCAGTGATCATGAATAGAAAAAAAATACACTAGAAATTTTAAGTTTAAAAAGTGTTATTATAGAAATCTTTTCAAAAAGTAATCAGATCCTCACAAAAACATAAATGTGAAAAACGGCCAAGTTCCTATACAAAATTTCGGCCATTAAAAGTTGTGAGATATAAAGTTTGACCAAGTTCTTCTTTGCCACAATATCTAACACAGAAATATATTATGTATGATAAAAATTTGTAATCGTAAGGCTGTCATATAATTTCTAGATAATCTGCTAACTTGGCAATATTTTTTCCTTTCTAAAAAAGGAGAGAATAATGTATGAATGTTTATTTCTTTATATTGATAAAAATGTTGTCAAGATGGCAGATTATCTAGAAATTATATGACACCCTTACGATTACAAATTTTTATCATACATAATATATTACTGTGTTAGATATTGTGGCAAAGAAGAACTTGGTCAAAATTTATATCTCACAACTTTTAATGGCCGAAATTTTGGATAGGAACTTGGCCGTTTTTCACATTTATGTTTTTGTGAGGATACAGACTACAACAATTGACACTAAAATTTTAAAAAAATCTAAATTAAAGGGTGTTCTATCAGTTAATGTAGTTTTGGCAACAAAATTATAAGATCGCCAAACGAAAAAAAATCGGCGAAGCCAAAAAAATCGCCTAAATGAAAAAAGCCCCAAAATTAAAAAAATCGACGAAATTAAAAAAAAAACACCAAAATTAAAAAAACGCAAAAACGAGAAAAAGCGCCAAAACTAAAAAAAATCTCGAAACCCGTAAAAACGCCAAAAACGCGAAATTAAAAAAAGCTCAAAACCGAAAAAATCTCAAAACGAAAAAAATGCCAAAATTATATATATGCATGAACTATATCGTATAGTTTCCGTACGGAACCCTTCGAGCTCGAGTCAAAGTCGCACTTTACTGAATTTATTTCGCTTTTACATTGCTTGAAAAATGGTATTTATTAAACACCAAGCTAAAAATGAAAACAATTGGTATTGGATGTCCGGCGAGGTTTGTGGTATGTTAATTTAACACGTATAATTATTAAGATGTATTTAAAATATCGATGGCAATGCGCCAGAAGGCCCAATATAATATAGTACATATCTTTAAGAGAGGGTTCAAAATCTTTATTTCATGAATAAGAATATTTTAGTCCCAAAATTAAAGTTTATTTAAAGTTTTTAGCCCTACCGTTAGACAAATTTTGTGTGTATCAGTTGAACTTTGTGTTCTCAGTTGATGAAGAACTACTTTTTAAATCATTTTTGTGCTATAAACCTTTTTTGATAAGTATAAACGACAAAACTATAAGCTTAAAAAAATATTTACAACATTTTAAATGATATTTTAAGTGCTATTTCTATGCGTTTATGTGTGCAAATATTCTCAAATGTGTAAACATATCGATGGTGTTGGGTAAAAATATCCAGTATTCTATGTAAAATGGTGCGAGATTGACCCTTTTTACGCAAAACCATCGATATGTATTTAAGATTTTATTGGTAGTAATATTATTGGAAAAAGCTCAATTTCGTTTAATTTTTAAGTCCTACTTTTTTAAGCAAATGTGCGAGTATTTTCCCTCTACTTTCCTATTTTTATAAATGACGCGATAAAAACCCTTTATAAAGTACAATTTGTAACAAAATTATTCACTGATGATCTGCATTAGTAACAGTGAAATGAATCCAGCTAAAGGCCTACACAGAAAAAAATAACACCCGAATTATGTTCAACAAAACCATGTTGTTGAATAAAATTTTTAATTTCAGTAAAATGTGTCATTAACATTAACAATACTATCAATACCACTCATTTTAAAATATATTTTAATGTACTTTGTATGTGTTGGTGTTTATCCTGCTTGTTGATTGATACAACACGATCTTGTGTTACTTTTGTTCTTTATTTTGATTGTTGATGTTGTATACGTGTGAATTCCGACAAGAAGCCGAAAAACGTCGTGGCTTGTTTTTTTAATCAACAAAGTTATTTTTAGATTATATCACCGCAATGCGCCATGCAGAAAAAACATAATTTACATTATTTGCGCATTCATTACGATTTGCTCTTTAGCTGAGTGGTAAGTACGTTAGTCTGTTAGTCAAGAGGTTGCCGGTTCGACTCATCCCAAACATGTTTAAAATTTAACAAAAAACCAAATTGTAAAACAAAATTAACAAAAACAAACAAAGAAACAACACATTAGAATTTGAAAAACAAATTCACTAAACATTTTTGTTTTCTGTTAACAACTCAATTTTGAATAACACAATAATTTTAATTGGAAATATTTGAGTTGATTTTGTTTTCTTATGCTACAAGTGTGTGTTTGTATTTACAAAAATCGTTGTAGGTGCCTTTTTAAATAATATTTTAATTGTATTCACAAATAAATTAGTTGCATTTACAATTAATTTTTTTCTGTGTAAGTACCAATTTCAACGTATTTTTAATAAAAAATATTTTACTTAATAAGTGAAATAATAATTTGGGATTATTAACAAATGTTAAACTCAAAAAAATATATTTGATTCCGAGAATTTTGTGTTTGAATTGTCTTTGAGTTTTTTCTGTGAAGACAAGAAAACTTATACTAGACTTCAGCTAGGAAGGATGAAATGCTGCATTTTTCTTTTTCCTTTTTATCTGAGAGGTAATGATTACAGTTTGGTCTCATTGTCATTGCCTTAAAATTTTATATGCTCCTAACCATCAGTTTTCTATGATACTTGGCGCACACCGTAGATTCTTATAATGACATGATACGACGCTTTAAGGACTTCTACATCTTTTTGCCGTCAGACGAGACATTTTGGCAAAACTCTGCTTACTAGACAAGGATTACTTACAAGGATGTCATTATTACACATATAAAATATTAAGATAACTAACTACTGCTAATTACATTGTATACCATCAAAAAAGTACTACCCATTACAAAATCTCGAAACGTTTTTACTGGCTTGCTGCAGTTGAACCGTTTCCTATGAATCCTTAAAAAAACACATTCGGCTCTTAAAATATCAAAATCTTGCGTTAAGAACGGTACCACTCTCATTAAAATTCAACATTATAAATATATCAAGACATAAGAAAAAATGGAAACATTGTTTTGCTATTATAAAAATTTTGTAATTCTAAAAGAAATTTCATGATTTCGAAAGTGTGTGTTCATAGAAAAATTAATGATTTCAAGTAAGAATTTAATTGAGTCAATTAAATTTTTAATGAATCAATTAAATTTTTAATTGAATCAAATTTTTAATTTTTTTAATTAAATTTTTAATTGTGTTAATTTGAGTGTAAAAACTTAATTGATGTTATCAATTTTTTTACAGGTGAAAGTTTAATTTATATTTTAATTGATATTACAAATATTTTAATTGATATTACAAAATTATTCATATTACTTTTTTTGTGTATTAATATCATGTCAATTCGTAAGTATTGTATTTCCTTTCGAATTGAAGATTACCCATAGAGCACAAAATATTGCGGGAATTTTGCAGAAATAATGTTTCCTAACATTGTAATGTCGCAGGCAATATTCCTGCAGTATTCCTGAAATATTCCTGTGTCCGGTTTTTTGTCTTGCCAACAAGGTGAGGAAATATTGCACTGCAATATTTTGGAATTAACATACTTTCGCCTGAAACGTCCAGAATTGCAAAAAAAAATAAATAATTCTCGAAAATTAAATTTTTTAGACAGAAATAATTGATTTAAAAAAAAAATTCTTGGGAATCGACGTATTTTTACCTGAAACGTAAAGAAAAACAAAAAAAATTCCCCCCAGTTGAAATTTTTTTTTTTTTTTTTGGACTTGGAAAAAAATTAAATTTTTATTATACGCCCTTTTGCATTTTCATCGGTACTTTTGCCGGTATATGACCTTATGACATCTGAATCGCGATATATTAATTTAACAAAACAATTTTGCTAGATATAATGCCCCGTATTGCATATGTCGAGTCGAATATTCGTCTACGAGAATTTAGTATTTGATTAAACAAAATTTGTATACAAGTTTTCTTTATTCTATGACAAAATTCTAGCAGACGAATATTCGACTCGACATACGCAATACGGGTGATAATATCATATAATAATTTTTTGTAATATTATAATAATAAATGTAATATTACCAAAAATTATTCCGGCAATATCCCTGCAATATTACCGATTACATGCAACTTAACAACATTCCAGCAATATTTTGTGCTCTGTGGTTATAATCGCAGTGAATTATATTATAGGCACTTCATGAAAAGATACCAAAGGTACTTTCTTCAAGGTGTTCTTTGAAAATTTACACTTTACAAACCGATATTTGTTGAATGTATATAGTAATAGCACCAACCATTTTGTCAGATTGGTACGAATTTTCGAGATATCGGTATTTTATATTTTCATGTTACAAAATACAAATGCATTCGATTACTTGGATCGTGACTATATAATAAAATAATATAAAAAAATTAATTTTCTAATTAAAAATATATTCTTTGGTCTCAGTCTTTATAAACTACAAATACACATATGTTTTGTACGTATGTATATTAAAATTTATGTACATATATCTGCTAAAGTAAGGTTTATTTGCAAAAATATTTGTGCGTGAATATTCTTGAGATGGGATGCAGCGCTTCTTTTATATTATTTGCTACCAAAGGATCGAAGGATGTCACTTAGGAGTTGCCACATTTTTAATATTGTATCCTTTCTGTTCGATTAAAATGATTTTGCAGTAATTTTTTTGATGTTTTATGCAACAAAGTGTGTGTGTGTGTGTGTGTGTGTGTGTGTGTGTGTGTGTGTGTGTGTGTGTGTGTGTGTGTGTGTGTGTGTGTGTGTGTGTGTGAGTGTATGTGCATGTGTGTGTGCTTGTGCATAAATATATTATTTTCTGGGTGGGTTTTTTATGTCCGTATTCCTCTTTCTGCTTTTAGCTGGCGATTGAGATTATTTTTGTATAGATTACTTTTCTTCTGCTTAAAATACTTTTAATTTACAAACAATTCACTTCGTGTATTTTCTTCTTCGATTGCAATTTCCTAAAAGTGTTTTTGGTTATTCTTTTTGTATTTTTTATTTATTTTCATTTATTTTTTATTTTTTTTTTTTTGCTATTTAAAAAGGTACATATTTTCTTATTAAGAAATAAAATACCTGTTGTTAAATATGACCATAAATGAGAAGTACTTTTCATTTAGATTTTTATTCAAAAGAATTATGTTTTAAGATTCTTTCAATGATGTGCAAGACAAGGTATGAGAGAAGTGTTGCCTTTTTGGAAACACAATCAGGGAAAAATACTTCCTGAAGTTAAACTAAATTATATCCTTATTTATTTTTATTTTCATGAAACATCTTTTCGATTGAGAGTAGCAGTGTATGCAAATAATCAAGTGATTTCATTTTTATTGATAATGCGTGGCTATCAAAACTTGTTTACAATTTTCCTATGCCATTTTTTTCAGCTTTTTTTATATATAATTCTACAAATTGTGTGTAGTGAAAACGTATACGAAAAATTTTAAATGAATTTGTATATAAAAAAGGTGTTAGAAAATGGAGCAAAGGTCTATCAGTTAATAAATTTTCTTGGATTTTGTCCTTCCAAACATCGCTTATTTACTCAAATAATGTGATAACTCAAAAAAAAATTGATTTATTTGCTTAAAGTTTTCAACTTACACACAACTTAATATAAAAAGAAAAGAAATTTTGGCATACTATCTCCAACAAATTGTCCTGTAACTCACAATAAATTCTTCAAAATTGTCTTACAGTGCGTCAACTATAAAAGACCACTTACAAGATTTTTTTAAGACATGAGGGATTTTTCAACGCTAAACAACACTAATGGCAAGACATTTGTTTCAGTTATTGCAGGTATAGGAGTAAAGAAGAAAATACTTCGTGACGGAAAAATTTGTGTTCCTTGCTTCTTCATACGCATGATCGCGTATACAAACGTCATGCATGTACATACGCACACACGTTGTGTGTATGATCTTTTATTTTTCTGCGTACGTACAAACGCATACATGCAATGACATTAGTTGTGTACGCTTGTCTTAAAAAACCAGTCTTAAGCACACAATAGCTTACCATCTACATCTTACACACACGCTCAAACTTATAATATGCAAAATAACACGCATCAACACACCTTCTTTTAAGTATTTGTTACGAACAAGAAGTCTTCGCAACATCGTTAAAAAAACACTCATATATACGTACATCAAGACATCCATAACGCCTCGCTTATTAAACGACAGCATTCATTATTGATTTAGTATAATACATGCCACGAGAATACATTTAAAAAACAAGACATTTCAAGGCTGTTTACGCAGACAGCCTAAAAGGCGTTAAATTGCTCTATCTAGGCTGCCAATTGACAGATCATAAACGTGAAATAAACCGTTCATCGAATTCGCCTTTCAATTAGGGTATTGTTTCTCGTCGTGTGTGAAATGTGGCACAGTCTTACTCAAACAGTGTTACCACATGTGAAGAATTATCTTATTTTTGAAGTTTTTCGACATGTTAAAACGAAAAAAAAAGATTTCTTATCTAAAAAAATTTAAAAATTTTACTTTTGGTACTTTTAATATATTTGACTAAAGTACTTACAACTTTTTTGATTTGCTTCATAATGATCTTATACATATTCTTATTATAACACAAAATATAAATATTTTGTGTTATTTGGCTTTACCTCTAATAGTTCACAAGAAAAAACATAAATTTTAACTCATTTTCATTAAATAAAATAACAAAAAAGATTTTTGGTAACAAAAAAAAGATTTTTTGTGCTCAGCTTGAAGATTTTTGAAAAATAAATATGGCGACACTGTTCTCAAACCACATGTCAGCCAAGTCCAGCTCTTCCATTTTGGGCAAACAAAGTAACAGAGGTCCAATGGCTGTGAATGGCGCCGAATCGATAATTCTCGGACATCAACAACGCTGGCGGATACAGCTGTGATATTTTTCTCTGTGTGCACTCTACGTCTGCGTGTTGGTACATAGTTTAATGTTCAATGATGTAATTTTGGTGCAAAATTTAGTCACAAGATTCCGAGTAGCTGCCTTAGAAGGTCACACACACTGACCATAAATTGGAAGAGGTTCACGATACAATTTTTCAAATCGATGGCAAAATTAATAAAAAGTTCTGAAACTGAAAAATATCTCACCTGAGAGTTAGTAACACAAGAAATAACATGCAATTGCAAAATTGCGGTTTCTCTGTTGATATCTTTTCAGTTTCACACAACAAACCTCCAATAAACTCAAAAAGTTTGTGTACATATATTGTTATAAAAATGCGATAGAGGCACTAAAATTTAAAATCTCTTTCCTCCATATTTTTCTTCTAAATTATACCCAATTTACATAAAGCATTTTTTTAGGAAATTTCATGAATTTTGTTGCACGAAACTTTTTCTATTTGCTAATTGCAGCGCTATAGAAGTTAATTTTATATAAAAAAGGGCGGAGAATGAATGTCTGATGCATTATTGGACACTTTTGATATGAGTTGCTCCTCTAGGCCTTCTATTGATAAATGAAAAAATTTCATGCAACTAATTTCATGAAAAAAAATGCTAAATATACATTAGGTATAAATGATAATATATAAATATTCCGCATGTGATTTAGTAGAAGCTCACAGCAATCCATTGTATTAAACTAAAACTATTTCGATACATCTTGTTTGTTGATCTTTGAGAAATACGAGTATTTCCCAAAAAGGCCTCAACATAAATTTCTATAAGTTCAGTTTTTATTGGCAACTCTAGTGCTAGACGTGTAAACTTGAGCCAATACATTCTTATAATCTTTCACAAAGTGGCTTTTAAAAATCATAAAAATACCAAGGGAAATAAGAAAGGAACTATTAAAAACAACAATGAGACTTCCTCAGAAAAATATACCAATGCTCTCACACACCTAGAGAAATAAGCATTTATGTATCCACAAATCAACAATACAAATATGTATTTTCCAGACAAATTCACTGAGTGACCATTAAAATATCAAGCCCATCCTTTTATACTTGCAAAAGGGGCAACATTCCACCTCAATTTTAGGAAAGGAGAGAAAATAACACAGTTATCCAATCCACAAAACAGACAACCGCACACTTTGTACACTAAATGGAACTAATAAATGCACAAGAAAATCCTCAACCCACAAATAAAAACAATAGACAAAAAAGAGAAAAAATGCAAAAGGAAATAGTTGAAAAGCAAAGTATTTTTCGTCTAATATTAAACTAGTCAATAATTTTAAACCAACTAAACCAACTAAACTGCATATTGACCAAGTAAGGAAAGTAGTTGTTATACTTTTATTTTTTAAATAAAAATGTACATACATAAAAATCTCCACAATCACCATTTCCTTTATTCTCCCCCTGCTCGTAATATTAGGCACATTCGCACAGTGTGGCCAAAGTTTCCTGTGTGCGACCAAAAGTCGAAAAATTTAGAAAATTGTACACAAATTGGTTATAGGGGTTTTTGGAGTCGCTGATTACGAATCCGTTATCAGAGTTACTCATGTTTTAGATTCGGCAGTTTTTGTTGAAGCAAGTATGAGTTTATGGGAGAGAGAGGAAAGAAGAGGGGTACTGAATTGCTTGTACAGAAAAGTTACTTCAATTCTCTTTTGTTATTTCATTCGCAGTATTAAAACAATAGGAAACCGTCTGAGTGCAAGCAAACGAGCAGTTTTAAAAGAGAATTAAAGATAACTGCTTCAAGAAAAACTGCCACGTCTAAAACAAGACTTAGCAAATTCAAAATTGCCGACCTAATATGGTGCCATACAAAATTAAATTAATTTTCTAATTGATTAAAAGTTTTAATTTTGACATTATTAGGATAAACATTTGAAAATTTATTAAAAATTAATAAATTAAAAATGGTGTAATGCAATATGGTGATAGAACAACATACCAAAATATAAAATCAAAAGAAATATTATTATATTTTTATTGAAACTGAATATACATATATTGAAATAATATTAAATGAAAAAGTTTTCATTGTCAATCTCGTAAGAGTCACAATCATCTACATCAGAGGCTGAAGAACTATCAAAATATTGTTGTTCATCATCTTCTGTATAATTATTTACAGGTGGAGGTGCTATCAAATAGAAAGAACCTTTTTCTAGCGCAACTGCTTCGGCTGTGAATGTCCCATGGCCAGGGCCCAGTCGATCTTCAAGGACTCCCGAAAACATTGAACTGATTGAAAGCAGTTTACGTGAAAATCCGCGACTTTCAATACGGAAAAAAGAGCAACCTCACTGGGACTTCCAAGAGCGATTATTCATGAAATTTTAAAAAAGAATCTTAAGTTAAATCCTTTTAAAACTCAAATCATTCAAGAACTGAAAGAAAGTGACTTTGATTTACTCAAAAATTTTTGTGAAACGATATTGAAGCGTTTCGCACTGTAAATCCTTTTTTTTGGGATTAAACGGCCGCGTCAACAGGCAAAACTGCCGTTACTAGTCTCCAAGAACCCGCAAACCTCGATTGAAACATCAAAAAATATTCGTCAAGAAATGAGTTCAATTGAACCAAGTTTACTGTAGCGTTTTACGCAAACCACATGGCTCCATTTTGAACAGTGTGTTCAACTCGACGGAAGACATCTGGATGACATACTTTTTAAAAAATAAAATCCGCATTTTCATTTTATCGTTCAATGTTCTTAATAAAACTTTGTGTCAATTATTACGTTTTTTATTTAAGTTTGAAAATATAAATCTGCTACCAGACACCCTGTACCACTCATTACAAGTATATGTATTACCCATTAGAAAATCTTGAATATGTTTGCTGGGTAGTATCTCATAGGAAAAGTACTTTTTCAATAAGTTTTTTTTTCTTTAAAAGTACTTTTCTTAAACAAGTTACTTTTCCTAAAAAGTACTTTTTAAAAAGTGGATTTTTCTTTTTCAGCAAATACCTTTTCGGAAAAGTACTTTTTTGAAAAAGTACTTTTTTCAAAACGTTTTTTTTTTTCTTTAAATGTATTTTTCTTAAACAAGTTACGTTTCCTCAAAAGTACCTTCTAAGAAATGTATTTTTCCTCTTGAGTAAATATCTTTTCTAAAAAATACTTTTTTGAAAGAGTACTCCTTTAATAAAACATCATTCTCAAAAGGTAAATCTCACGAAAAGTACCTTATCCAAATGTTCTCATATTCCAAGGGTACATTTTAAATTATTAAGCTTTCATGAATAAGATTTGCAAAAAAAAAGTACCCTATAGTACCATATCCTAAAACAGCGGTTTCTATTGAATGATAGGAAGTAATAGGAGACTATTTTACGTTTATGTCATATGTAACTTATCATCAGTGATGCCAGAATTCCTCCACCAAAAATGGCTAAATGTAGACAAAAAATGGCTAAAAATGGCTAAAAACTAGCTGAAAAATGGCTAAGCAAAATCGAATGCAAAAATCATGAACTTTAGCAAAAACAAGAGGGTATTTCATATATTGTTTTTTAAAGCAAATCGGGAACTTTTTTAAAGTAAATAAAAACAATAAATTTATGTAATAAATTAAATTATTTTTCATATTTATGATTTGAACAGGCTAAAGTTCGTATCGCTTTTTAAGCCAAATTACATGTGATAATTATTAATGAACAAATAACACCAAAGTTAGTTGTAAATATTCTGACAACACATAGTTGAACGGAACAGCTAGCCGTTTTCGAAGGCCACTAAACCTTCATCATCAGCGTTCTTCTGTGTTTGGTCCACTGTGTGTGGTGTCAGTTGATGTAGATTTCTGCCTTAAATACGAAACTTTTTTGCAAATGGAATATGTGAATTGTTTGGATTCATCGTATTTCAATTTGCTGAGAGATGTTTTGTAATGAAAGCTCACCTTACCATCTCTAAATTTACAATATTAACATGTGTATAATTAGTAAAGAACAAACGACAATGGTAAGACTGTTGTAAATTTAGGGATGGTAAGGTGAGCTTTCATTACAGCAAATTGAAATACGATGAATCCAAACAATTCACATTCACAGCTAATAGCTAAACTCACTTTTCTTCCGGCTAAATGGGATGAAAAATGGCTAAATTTAGCCAGAAAATGGCTGAATTGACATCACTGCTTATCATAATAAACAAAAGTACAGAAAACGGATACGATATTACCTCTTTATAAGTGCGATGTTTCAGAAAGAATCAAACCGAATTTGAGATTCTGTCCAGAACGTGCCATAAACCTTTCTTCAATGTTCTGCTACTTTCAATACTTTAGAGGATGTGTCGAGAAGGTACCACTTAGCTTTTGAACTTCAAAAAATCCCTTCTTAAAGGATCCATACATCGGGCGAGAAACCTACACACAACATTTTAGCTCTGTAGCTGTAGTCCTTTTGGATATGCAATGATATGTCAGTCAGTAACGTTACTTTTTTATAAATGTACAATTTTTAAGCGGGCAGCTACAGGGAGCTGAATTTCATTTTATTATATTTTATTATAATTGATACCTCCAGTGGCTTAGAGAGCAGGATCTAACAAGGCAAAAAATATTTCACACAATCACGTCCATTTTATTTGAAAAAATAACAACAAAAAATAGTCCTTACATTTCTCTTTCTAACGATTTACTATTTAGAAATTACAAAAACTTTCACAGGCGTTTAACGGAAGTGTCTAGTAGATGATTTTTCCTACGGTAGTATGCTATTAGTGTGAAGGGCATTGGAAGCAAGACACCTTACTATGAATATTTTTCATCAACTAGGACATTCCTTTAGCCAACCCAATGACAAAAAAAACCCTATTAAAAACTTATTTTTTCGACTTTTGGCCGCATAAAGCATTTTTGGCCGCACTGTGCAACGAGCAAACTAAATGAGCTTAATTGATGTACGAGCATTCGGGGAGTTTTTTCGACGTTCTCGTTTGTTTAACTTTTACCGTTTACCATTTAGCATTTTAACATTTTGTTGATTTTTGCTTTATGTTTATTTGCTTATACGTGTGTATGTATGTATGTGTGTATTGCTTTTAACATTGTGGTATTGGTTTCCATATTTATGCCCGATAAATACACCTCAACCAGCGATGCCAACTTAGTGCTTTTGGCATTATTTTTAGTGCTTTTTGAAGACTCAAAACGCCAAATTTTGAGCGTTAGTGCCAAAATAAGAAAAAGCACTAATAAGTGCTTTTAAGAAATTTGTGTATTTCTTAAAATTATTTTAATAATTACTCGGCGTATTTATTTTTTCAGTGTAAAAGCATACATTTTTCGTCTGATATATTTCATTAAATGGAGAATAGCTAAGAAAATTTTAAACATTATTAAACTTCACATTAATTCACGTTATGGATTTTCAGTCGTTTTTCACGAAAGTGCTTTTTACGCTATTTAGATATCAAAATTACGCTTTTAAGTGCTTTTTTAAGTGTTGATGTGCCTTTAGAGCCAAAAAAAGTTGGCATCACTGACCTCAACAGATACATACATACATTTGTGAACTAAGTACTCAGGATTTTATTGCCTGCTCTCTTTATTGTGTGAAAACCTAAAAGTTTCACAAATACACTTTATCGATATATTGTGCCAGATAGACGCACACATAGCAATATACTAAACGTCCAGCTAAAATTGTGGATTTAAAAAAAGCAGAGCAGAATAGTAAAAGAGGGTCAAATAAGCACAACTTAGTTAAAAAAAAGAAGTTGTAAGTGGTCTTGAATCTGTAGTTGTATAGAAATGTTAATAAACGTTTATTGCGAATGTGGATGGTTTATTTGGAAAGTACTTTCAGGCATGAGTATACACGAATAGCAAATATAGTTTAAGTTTACTATTTTTAACCGACTTTAAATGCAGCTTCATAAAAATAGATTCAGTTTTATTTTGTCTGAAGAGGAAAAATCAGTCGATTGGTTCCATTTTTTAAGCAGCCGTCTTAGACACTTCTACTAAAATTCAGTATTAGGTTTCATATACTTTTACTTAATTGATTCCTATGATTCCTTCATATAATCCTTGAACTCTTGCAGTAGTTATAAATCTAAATTTTCTAAAAAAAAAAAAATTAACCGTCTCTATTTTGTTATAGAACAAGTGTTTCAGTTAAGTTACAAATAAAATAGAAAACGGCTGGCTGTTCCGTTCAACTATGTGTTGTTAGTCAGAATATTTACAACAGACTTTGGTGTTATTTGTTCATTAATAATTATCACATGTAATTTGGCTTAAAAAGCGATACGAACTTTAGCCCGTTCAAATCACAAATATAGAAACAAATGGAGTTCGAATAATAATTAAAATTAACTAAAAATTAATAGCCATGGGCCTGTGGCAAAAATTAAAAATAAAAATATACTTAATAGTAACAAACCAAAAAAGTTTGTCTTAAGTAGAACAAAAAATAAGCAAATTAAGTAACATGTGTATAATTAGTAAAAAGAACAAAACGACAATGGTAAGACTGTTGTAAATATAGTGATGGTAAAATTGAGCTTACAATACAAAAAAGCTTTCAGCAAATTGAAATACGATGAATCAAAACAATTCACATATTCCATTTGCAATAAAATGCTAAGTGTATAAAGCAGAAATCTACATCAACTGACACCACACACAGTGGACCAAACACAAAAGAATGCTGATGATGAAGGTTTAGTGGCCTTCGAAAACGGCTGGCTGTTCCGTTCAACTATGTGTTGTTAGTCAGAATATTTACAACAGACTTTGGTGTTATTTATTCATTAATAATTATCACCTGTAATTTGGCTTAAAAAGCGATACGAACTTTAGCCCGTTCAAATCACAAATATAAAATAGTTAAGGCTGCTACATTTTGTAGTAACTTTACTGCAGAAAAAAACCAAAAATTTTCTAATGAGGTTATTTCTCTGAACTTTCCAATCTAACCACTTGCTCTCTTCTAATTTCGTCTTGCCAATTTTAAAGTTTAACTGTTTGTTAAGTACATTCAGCAGTTTCCTTATTGCTTGTGTTGTTGCTGTTTTTATTTTAGCTGGCTTTTGGGAATATTTCATTTTTAATGGTCTATACGGTTTATGCGCTTTTGATTAAAATTGCTACATTCTCTCTCAACTACGTACTCAAAAACAACAAACTTTCTATAAAACATTTTACGTTTTGTTGCAATTTAAATTTGAAAACAAAAATTTCTAGCACAATTATTGTGTTTCCATACGGCCTGAAATTCACAGACCGCTTGGAGGAATTCAAGTAATAAATGGTGTTTTTTTAGAGGTATAGAACATCAAATTGAAATAAAATACAAGAAACTCGTTTTAATGTCCATCAATTTCGCTTTATTGGAAGGATAATTTTATGCCATTAATGTTTAAATATGATTTCGGGCATGTGGCCGCCGCGGCTGGCTCGAATAAAGCCAATTCTACAGGTCCAATTTTCAACCACTTTTTCGACCATATGGGGCCGTATGTTGGCAATAACGCCACGAATGTTGGCTTCCAAGTCCCCTAACGTTTCTGGTTTGTTGGCGTAGACGAGCGACTTCACATATCCCCAAAGAAAATAATCCAATGGTGTCAAATCACACGATCTTGGTGGCCAATTGACAGGTCCATTCCGCGAAATTATGCGCTCATCGAATGTTTCCTTCAATAAATCGATTGTGACGTGCGCTGTGTGGCATGTAGCGCCGTCTTGTTGGAACCACAACTCATCCACATTCATGCCATCCAATTCGGGAACAAAATAGTCGGTTATCATGGCTATATACCGGTCTCCATTAACGGTAACTGACTCTCCAGCATTATTTCGGAAGAAGTATGGCCCAATGACTCCACCAGCCCATAGAGCACACCAAACAGTCAGTTTTTGTGGATGTAATGGCGTCTCAAGGGTCTCATGTGGATTCTCTTCACTCCAAATGCGGCAATTTTGCTTATTGACGTAGCCATTCAACCAAAAATGAGCCTCATCACTGAACAAAATTTTGCGATGAAAATCAGCATCGAGATCAATCTCATTTTCGGCCCATACACCAAAATCACGACGCATTGCATGGTCTCGCGGCTTTAATTTTTGCACAAGCTGGATCTTGTAAGGTTGCAAGCCAAGATCTTTGCGCAAAATTTTCCATAAAGTTGATGGACAAAGCTCCAATTGCTGTGCACGGTGGCGAATCGATTCATTCGGGTCCTCTTCAACACTTTGCTCTACAGCGGCAATTGTTTCTTCGGTGCGCACTGTTCGACGTCTCTGCGGATGCGTATTGTCACATAGAGTAAACGTAGTGCGAAAAAGATCCATGGTTAACCGAATTAATTGCTTTGATGGACGATTATGTCGACCATAAAATGGACGGAGCTTGCGGTAAACTTCGCGAACTGAACCATTATTTTCGAAATAAATTTGCACGATTTGCAAGCGTTGTTCTTTTGTCAACCTGTTCATGATGAAATGGCAAACCAAACTAAATATTATTCACTTAACAGCTGACAAAATGGCCGCCAGTTAAAAAAGTGATGCCAACTTAAAGTTCTGTACCTCAATAAAAAACACCCATTATTTGGTCTCATTGTGGTTAGCGTATTTTGACTTCGACTTTGGTAAAATATTAAAGAAAGTTGTTTGAAGTGTTTTTTAATCTAGTCACAATTAAAATACGCCAACCACGCGTGACCACGTTAATTGAGATTTTCAAAAGATTCAAAGAACAATGAGAACAAATTCTCAAAAAAAAAAAATTCAGATGAGGAAAACTTCACATACTGTCGAAATAAAAGACATCGCCATAAGGCCGAGGCCACGTAATGAGCGGCAAAGCGGCAAGTGGCTTATTACTAGGTATTTCTGACAACTTACAATTATTTCTAAGCGGCAGCGCTCAGGATTAAAACAAATTCTATATTTGAGCTGTTCTGCCGAATTGAAAAATTATTTACGCGGTTATAAAATTTGCTAAATTTGTTACTAGTTTATAAAACAAATAACACAGTGCGGCTGATGTCAGAGAATAAAAGTATGTTAAGATGGTTTCTTTCCAGGATGTAGGTTCGCATTTTACCTTCATTCTTGACGGTTAACATCTTCAAATCCATGATTTCAAATTTGCAAGCCCTGCCAAAACAAATCCAGGGCTTTTGGATTAGCATATAAGCTGAAAAAACTATTTCCCTATTTTTAGAACATGCGAAATGAGCCCTTTTAAAAGCATTTTTGTCCTTTTCCGCTATACACGTGATGTTCGTGCATTCTTCATACACACGATTATGTATTAGAGGCCTGCATAAACAGTATTGAAATGTAAATACGTCTTGTTTTTTAAATGTATAATCGTGGCATGTATTATACTAAACCAATAATAAATGCTGTCGTTTAATAAGCGAAGCACGATGGATGTATTGATGTTCGTGTATATGAGTGATTACAAGCGATGTCGCGAAGACTTCTTGTTCGTAACAAACAATCAAAAGAAGTAGTGTTGATGCGTGCATGCTTGTTATTTTGCTTATTGTACGTTTGAGTGTTTGTGTGTGTGTGTGTGTGTGTGTGTGTGTGTGTGTACGCGTGTGGAAGTTTAAGATGTAGATGGTAAGCTATTATGTGTTTAAGAGTGGTTTTTTAAATCAAGCACACACAACTCGTGTCAATTCATGCGTGCGTTTGTACGTGTGCAGAAAAATAAAAGATCGTGCACACAACGTGTGTGTGTATGTACATGCATGTACGTTTGAATACGCGCCCATGCGTATGAAGAAGCAAGCATCACAAATTTTTCCGTCACGGAGTATTTTCTTCTTTATAACTATACCTGAAATAACGGAAACAAATATCGTGCCAACAGTATTGTTTAGCGTTTGTCCTAGAAGACTTTGTTGTAGTAAAGCATTTGAAAAATCCCTCATGTCATAAGAGCTCTTGTAAGTGGTCTCTTGCAGGGGTCTACTATGTATGTATTCCAATATAACCCGGTAAAAACATCTTTCAAGGAAATCAATAAGATCCCGAACTTGTGATCCGGAAGTAGTGCAAATATGGATAATTTTTAATAATTTTACATAGGGTTGTTATTGAAAGAAGTTTTCTTTTTTATTCAGCGAATCCAAAGTCATTTTCATAATGTTAAGTAAATCTGATTTTTTGTGAGCAAGGCTAACCACCGTTCGTGGAAGGGCCAAATATAGCCGCAAAATTATTTTATTATAGAGCTTTAAAATGCAATCAAAGTGTTTTTTTAAAACTTCATAGCATCGATTTTATTTGCCTTAAAAAAAATTAATTATTAATTTTTATAATTTATATTTATTTAATTATTTATTTATAATTAATTTAATTTTTTATTAGTTATTTGGGTGTTGTTGATAATGATTTCCTGAAAAGATCAAATACACACTTATTTATTGATACCTTGGAAGTAGTGAAAAGGCAATTCCTCAAAAATAACTTCCAATGTTTTTCATTGGGAATGAGGGAAGTATGAATACAAACATATTTATAAAGGGTGTCCCAACAAGAACGCAGGATTTAAATTTGCGCCATTCGAAGTGTCATTGTTTGACATTTGAACAATTGTTATTGTTTGCTAGTAGAAGGTACGAGGTTAGTAAAAATGGAGCGCTACACGAATGAACAACGCATTCTCATTGTGAAATTGTTTTACCAAAATGGTGAAAGTTTTGCGGCTACAGTTCGCAAATTTGCGATCAATTTGGGGTCACAATAATGCTCCAAAAGAGTCATCTGTAAAGACATTAATGGATAAATTTGCCGAAACTGGGTCTGTTAGTGATGTAAAGACAACAACGCGGCTTCGACCAGGTCGATCGAACGAAAATGTCGCAGCTGTACGTTATGATGTCGCTCAAACGCAGGTCAAGCGCAAACAGTCAATGGTGTTCGGTATCATGAAACGATAACCAGTTTTTTCGTGCCTATAATTGAAGAAATGAATGTGGATGGCATGTGGTTTCAACAAGACGGCGCCACATGTCATACAGCCAGAGAAACAATTCAATTGCTACATCAGTCATTTCCTGGTCGTGTTATTTCGCGTTTTGGAGACCAGAATTGGCCGAATAGATCGTGCGATTTAACACCATTCGACTTTTTTCTTTGAGGTTTTTTGAAGTCGATGGTTAACGCGAATAAGCCGACGACGACTCAAGCCTTAAAAGAGGAAATTGGACGCTGCATTAATGAAATACCGCAGCATTTATGCAAAACGGCCATTGAAAATTTCATTAAAAGATCGCGTGTGTGCCAGCAAAGCCGCGGCGGCCATCTGCCCGATTTGTTGATCCACACATATCCTCATTTTGTCTACTTTACGATATCATAAAGTTTCACGATTTTTTTTTAAATATCTGTGTTTTATTTAAAATTTAAATCTTGCGTTCTTGTTGGGACACCCTTTACATATAAACACTAGACCCCTGCAAAAGACGATTTAAAAGAACTTTCAAGACATGAGGCGTTTTTCAAATACTTTACTACAGCGAAGTCTTCTAAAACAAAACGCTAAATAACACTGTTTTCAAGGCATTTGTTTCACTTAGGTATAGAATTAAAGAAGAGAATTCTTCGTGACAAAAGAATTATTGATGCTTGCTTCTTCCTTCGTGCGTATCGATATAAAAATATCGATGAGCTGTTTCCTACCGTTTCAATTACATTACATTACAGTTGGCTAACTGAGCCTTAATACATGCCACGAGCAAACATTTAAAAAAAACATTTATTGACATTTCAAGACTGTTTACGCAGGCCTCTAATACACATATATATGTATATCTATGTATATTTTATTAGTTCTCTTTTAATTTGCAATGCTTTTGAAGGTTTTTGTTGGTCTTTTTGAAGATAAATACTTTTGCTCGACTTACTGCAATTAGTTTGCAATTTAAGTTTTTTTTCCTAAATATTTTTTTTTTACATTTTATACGTAAGCTTTCAATAGAGAAACAACTTACACGAGCAAACGTAAATATTAAGAGCATAAATAAAAGTAAAATAAGAAAAATTGCTATAAATCGTGTTCATAAAAGCGTTTGTTGCCTGCTTTTCTGTTTTTGTAGTTTACAAAGTTCTAGATTTTTATTAGATCAATTTGTTTATTTACAGCAATGTTACATGCATACATCCATTTTAGGGCTTAGAAAATGTATACATATAATTATATAGATATACACTCTCATAAGTACAAATTTATATTCTGTGTATGAAAAAGTTTCGCATTTGTTCAATAAGTTTCTTTATTTGTAAAATGAAAGTAATCAAAAAGTTTTTTATTTCACATCAAAAGATATTCATTGCCAACAATTAGAAGTTTGATCTTTGCTTATGGAATTCGGCAAATAGTGAACGAAATTGGAGATGGAATCGCGTGGAACTAACAATAATGTACGCTCAACGTAAAAACTAATACATATCCACTTCTTTTTTAAATTGACGAAATTAATGATCAGTTGGATATTAACAACTTTATTTAATCACTTTCTTTTAATCACACTCGAACATGCATGATTGTTGATAAATAAAACCGAAATTTGGCGTAAAAAATAAAACCTTTCCTTAATAAATCAAGGATTTTTTAAAAATCTCCTGATTACTTCAAAACGTTTTTAAACAATTTGGGGAACAAAACCATAAACCATTAAGTTGGAATTAGGATTTATTATTTAAAATCCGTGAGTGAGTTTAAAACACAAACAAACAAAAAGTGGCCATAGTGCTTGACTTGACAAAGCCCAGGGTGATTAATTAAAATAAAACTTTATTTTCATTTTGAGCAGATGCATTGTTTCGTGTAAAGAAAAACGGTTCATATATGTAAATTTTTTACATGTGAATGTTATTTTCCATGTTATGTGTCAACAGTTTCCAAAGGTCCAAAAAATTGGCATCCATTTGATTTTTTAAATATTTTAATCGAATCTTTGAAAATTTTTAATAATTTTTTAAATTGTATCTTAAATTTTCAATGAATTTTTTAATTGAATTTTCAAAACATTCCAATTAAATTTTAAGTGAATCTTTAAAACAACATTAATTAAATTTTTAGTTAATGTAATATTTTTTTAATTGAATAAATAAGAAAAATGTTTCAATTAAAATGGCTGAGTTTATGATTATTTAAAAACTAATTAATTTTTTAAGTGAATCTTTGTTTTTACTTTTTTTACAAAAAAATAAAATATGATTTGGTAATATCGTTTAAATAATTACATATTTATAATTAATAAAGTCAACACATGTAAGCGAACTAAGAGTACAAGGTAGTAAAATTTTAATAGAATAAATTAGATAGATTAATTAAATAAAATTGTTTAATAGAATGAGGGCCTATCCCACGATGTCACCAACGTTCGACTTGTCGCATACTTACATTCAAAACAAAAACAAATTTTAAAATTTTGTTGTTTTCCAATGCTACTGTGCAATAAGTCGAACGTTGGTGACATCGTGGGAAAGGCCCTCAATAAAATCATCTTTCTCATTCTCTCTTGTATTAGAACTTTTTAATTATGCCGTTTTCTTTTGTAGAAAAAGTGCAACATTTCTTCAATTTTTTTAATAATAAAAATTAAATTTGACGTTGGTTTAAACATTAAAGCAGTTACGTCCAAAAACAATCTGGGAACTTTTACAAAAGAGTTTTTGTGCTTTCACAGCGACGAGTGCACAACAGCAAACCAGAGCTCAGCGACAAAAATGCTTGCTCTTAGTTTGCAAAGATACAAAAACACAATTTTCCCTTATGTATATATATTAGAGGTCTGCATAAACAGTCTTGATATGTAAATACGTCTTGTTTTTTAAATGTATTCTTGTGGGATGTATTATACTAAACAAATAATAAATACTGTCGTTTAATAAGTGAAGCACGCATGATGGATGTATCGATGTACGTGTATATGAGTGTTTTTAAGCGATGTCGCGAAGACTTGTTATTCATAATAAACACTCAGAAAAAGTAGTGTTGATGCGTGTATGCTTGTTATTTTGCATATTGTACTTTTTAGTGTGTGTGTGGAAGATGTAGATGGTAAGCTATTATGCGTTTAGGGGTAGTTTTTTATAGCAAACGCACACAACTACAGTTGAATCCGCTTTAGCGCAACACGCTTTTATTGAAAAAAATCGGATTACTGATAGCGATAAAAAACAAAACATCGCTTTATTGAAAATATCGTATTACTGAAAACGAAAAGTAAGCCCACAACTATGTTTTGTATGAAACTTACTTCGCTTTAGTGAAAAAATAAACAACGACAAATTTATTTATTAGAAATCGATTGCATAACTTAAGGGTGAACAAACTGTGCATGTTTTTTCCGTTAAAAAATTAAATGGTAAAATGTATTTGTCCTTTTCGCTCTTACGTACTTTATTGTATTTTTCTATTATATTGTCAATGCAAGTGGCTAGACATATTGTTTTACAGATTTTAAGCAGTTCGCTTAACTGTAAGAAATTTCAATAATCCGAACTACATTTTAGAGAGAAAATCAAATAACTGAAAATAATTGGGTTTGGTTATTTCCATTAAAGCGGAGTCGACTCTAATGTCAATGCATGTGGGCGTATGCATGTGCGCGGAAAAATAAAAAATCATACACACCACGTGTGTGCACATGTACATGCATGACGTTTGTATATGCGTCCATTCGTATGAAGAAGCAAGCATCAGAAATCTTTCCGTCACGAAGTATTTTCTTCTTTACTCCTATACCTGCAATAACTGAAACTAATGTCTTGCCAACAGTGTCGTTTAGCATTTGTTTTAAAAAATTTCGCATTTGAAAAATCCCTCATGTCTTAAAAGTTCTTGTAAGTGGTCTTTTGCAGGGGTATGATGTATATTAATTTATTAATTGAAATTAATTCTGTTGATGTAAATCTTTAACATAAGCTTTAATATAAATATTATCATGTCGAACATAATTATGAATAGAAATATTATCTAAGATACTAGTTTTGTAATTTAAATAACAGTCCCCTGGAAAGAAGAAAGAAAACTCGCTACATGCATAAAAGAACGGAATAATGTTAATATTAAGGTACTTAAAATTTTCAATAAATGCTTAAGGCCCAACTATAATATGAATAAGCCGGCTTAAGCTAATGTCAGAATTGAACGATAAGTCTGTCAAATGCTTAAACAATTCAGATGTGACTTTTAGGTGGCCACAATGTACTTACATGCCCTTAAGTATTCTTAAGTCACAGCTGCACATATATGTATTGTCAATAATTTTGTAGTAATTTTGTTTCTTTTCATAACTCCTAAATTAATGCAATTCAATCAAACTAACTTGAAATAATGTCCTAATCTATTAGAAATTCACATATAAATATATTCATCACCTTATTACTTGTTTTATTTGTTTTGCCTACTAAAAAGCACAACACTGAATATACATACATACATAAGTAAATACATGTTTATGTGTGTATATTTGTATTGTAAAACAAACATTGAAAATAAAAGTTTTGCTTTATTTTCCGAGTTTAAAATAAGAAACAATAAAAAAATATTTAAAATCAATGAATATTTTCTGCTGCTGCTTGTTTGAGTTTAAAAAATGTACATACATTTGTTTCCTTACGGAATGTGCGTTCAGTTTGGCACTTTACTTAAGCAAATGACATTTGACGAAACTTGACGAAAAATTTGTTAAGTACATTATAGTTTGCCACATGCGTTTTATATGTAACCGCACAGTTGCTTAAGCTAGCTTATTCATATTATAGTTGGGCCTTTACTGTTGAAGTAGTTAGCACGTTGAAAAACCGAACCCGAAAACCGAAGATCATGGGTTCGAGCCCGGTGTCCGACAATCATTAAAAATAACAACACCCCGCATAAATAACGCATAAGGCATTGGTCACAAAAACTACACCAGCTTCAGCGAATGGTAATTCTAATGGACCATCAAAGCGCCCTCATTGTGTAGCAGAATCATCGGCGAAGTAAAATAACCAATAAAATGGCTACTAAACACAGCTTCAAAATTTAATAGGCCTCATTTGACACCAGAAGGCGCTGCAACACTGCATTATCAAAAACAAAGCGTGCAAAAAAACAGAGTTGTAAAAGAATGAAGCTTTACTCTATCTCTTCCTTCATCTTCATACTTCACTATCACTATCCCTTCCCTATCAACCTCTCTCACTAACTTCTCTTCAACACACAGGTATCACAAAGGGATCATTCTATTGGACCCAAGTGAGCTTGACCCTAAATTTCACCCTTCCTTACCAGCAGCCTGCTAACCTAACCTAACCTAATCTACTGTTGATCGAAACATTTCTTCCATTTTTAAAAAAAGTATTTTTTGATCGTGACGAAAAGATTAAAGGTCTTACATTTGGCTCGTAAGGGGTTATATTTACAATAATTTCCAATAACACCTCTACTTCAAAAATTCATTTCAAAAAATGTAAGATTTTTTACGGGACAAGAAAACGCCATATATTTTTCCCAAAAGCAAAATTTTACCAGCCTTATTTATAAAACTTAAAAGGGCTTTATAAATTTGTTTTAAAAACCCTTTATAAAGCCTTAATAAGGTTGTTACTTATTAACTAAACTAAATAAGCTGTATTAATAAAAACCACCTTGACGAATTCCAACTAAGCAACCTGTAGCAAATATTCACTTCAGACGTACTAACAAAAAAAAAAAAAAACAATGAAGAACCAACAATGATATCGAATTTATTAGCCGCCTTTGATGATTCCTTATCAAACAATTTTATTGCTCACCCAAAATCAATAACAACTTCGCTAACAATGACAGACTAATTATTGTAAGAAAATCCTTAAAGAAAAAGGATTCACTCACCAAATTATTAACTTAATAACGGCGGCTAAAGAGTGTGTAAGTGCGTTGTTTCTCTGTGCAATAGAACAACGGAGCGCTGAAGTCCATTATCTTTTACAAAAACTATTTATGGAACAAATAAATAATTGAATGAACCAATGAAAGAAACTACTCGTATGAATGAATGTATGAATGACCACCATTATTTTTGTTCTTTTGATAGTAAGCAGAGCAAGCAGCCAGCCATCAAATGCTTGAGGTTTGTTGGATTGTGGGTCTTTCCGTCTGTCCGTCTGTCCGTCTGTCCGTGTGTGTAGTAAGCACTTTAACTAGTTCATGTGTTTATTTTCGTTTGACTAGCTTTTATGTTCTTTCAATCACATTTGTAATTTACTATTATCTACTTTATTTGCTTCTTTTTTATTGCAAATTGGAAATTTTATACTGTTGGCGGTGGCGGCAGAGTCCCTCGATTTGTTTTGTTGTTCTACACAGCAAAAGGATATTTGAGTTTATTAATTGTAAGTGTGTGTAACTATGTGGACTTGTAAGTGAGAGCTCTTTTTATTTTTATTTTTATTTCGTTGTTGTTGTTGTTGTAATTCAATGGGTGCTCCAAGTAACAACAAAACAACTTTTTCTTTTATTTAGTGCGAAAACAATGGTCGGTCGGCAGATTCTTCTTTTATGATAGAAAAATTAACGAAAATTTCATTGTAGGTACTTTGGCTTGGTTTTGATAGATGTTATAATTAATTGTTGTAATTAAAAATACTTGTTCTACAAATAGTTTACAATAAAATTTAATAGTTCACTAATATTTGGAAAATAAGTGAAAACTTTGGAAAAAATTTTTATCGAAAAGTTACTCGATAAAAAAGATAAGGTTTGTACGAGTATATAGAATACACATGTACAATTGGCAAAAAAAAACTCGTACAGCAAACGGTCCGCCGCACACAGGGACAAATTGAAAATTTAGTGCGACAAAATTATTTACCTTATATGGACTCAATAAATTTTAATAAAACTAGGTACCTCAAAGTTTTTATGGTCGTTGATTACGAATTTCATGTCAGTTTTGAAAAATTCAAAATGGCGGATCCAATATGGCGGACAGTTTTTAAAAAATTTATTGAATTAGCTTAAAACTTATTAAACGGGGGTACTAGGTGTACTACCTAAGAAAAATATGCTCTATTTATTGAAAGGGGAAACGGGGGGACCACCACTTGACCTTTTTATACTTATTAGTGGTTGTGATTTTTAACTTATAAGGAAAAGTCGTAAAACTGTTTGGAACTTTTTTTATAGCTCTAGCTTAAGTAAATTTTTCAATATATTTCATAATAAAAATAATATATAGAATATATATTATATATATATATATATATATATATATATAAAATATATACTTGAAACTAATAAAATATGCATTTATTAACTCTTTTTTCAACATTAAAACTTAAAAAAACAGCTTAATTGCTTTTTTTAACAAACATTTGGTCATTTAAACACAAAAAGCTAATCTTCAATGCTTTCTTAGCAAACATTTTGTCAAATCGTATGGAATACAAAATAAAGTTAAGTCGAACTCTTATATAATATGATATTAACGTTCCATTGGTTCTATTGGTGCATGTTTAAATTCTGCTAGTTCTTTTGTGAAATATTCAGTTTCTAAATTTTCGCTGTTTGAAATATAAAATATTGATGCAATTTGTTGTATTTTTTTAACTACATAATATTTTTCTACAACTTGATCTAATTTATTTTTAATTTAGTCGTCTATTCTGCCTTTCAGAGCACAATTTTTTTACCGCATCTCAATTAATTCATCATCAAGAGAGCCATACATGTGTGTACACATATCAATTCAATGCTTAAGTTTTTTTTTACTTTAAAATTTCCTTAAAAATAAAAAACATGTTGATTATTGAGTTCTTGTTTCAACTTTGTTATTTGTTATTGAGCTTCTCATTTGTTTAAATGAAAGTTTATAATATAATAACTCTAGTTGTTCTAAGAAGCTTTGGGTAAAGGTTCCCTGATGATCTGCATTAGCAACAGTGAAATGCGCATAGGATCCAGCTAAACCCCTCAATAATCAATTTCAATGTATTTTTAATAAAAATATATTTTACCTAATAAGTAAAATATTAATTTGGGATTATTAGTACGTTTAAAAATTTTAAACTTAAATTGTAACAATTCCCATAAAAAAACAGTAATTCCTTAACTTTGTTAATGCAAATATAGTATTCGACAGTCTTCAACCATGCTTCCCATCTATTTAATATAGGCTGTGGGTTAGTCGTATCCCTGAATCGCAACAGGCAAAGAAGCTTTTAAAAACACTTTCTATCCACATGAAATTAATAGGGAACCAGTAAATGCGCCCAAGAAAAAATTATACAAGCATGTTTGGATTTAAATGGTCTTTTCTTCCATCATTTTTTTCAACGTGTTGATATTTTTTTTTAGCCAAGGTATTGAATTTTTATCATTGTTGAAATTGTTTTCGTTTTCTTCTGTTTTATTCTTACACAGTCGTAAAAACAGCAGCTTTTATTACTTTGCAACTAATCGAAAAACATCAAAATTTTTTTTGTAGCATGAAAAAAAGTAAAAAATGTATTAAAATATACATTTATAATGAAATATGCAAAAATATGTATTTATTTTAAAATATGCGAAAATATGCACCAACAAATCGATGCCCGTTTGTCGCAAAATTGTTGATTCGCAAAGATATTTTATTTACGTTGAACTACGACCGACGACAAAAAACATGTATTTACATGAAAATCCTTTCCCTAATAATAAATTATATCTACACTACATATAATTGTTGTTTTAATAATAACTGCAAATTAAATTAGATATTTGATGCTTAAAAATATATTTAAAAAACTTTAAACTGTAAATTTATAAAAAATTGTCGAGTGTAGCAAAAATAAACGCTACAGATGCTGCTGACAGCTATAAGTTCGTGTAACAGATAATAATAATTTGCACGCACGTAAAGACTAATATGATGTGTTAAAAAAAATAAATGATTAATGGTTGATAGTATATATAGTAAGGTATATAGAACATATTAAGTGCAATAGTGGTTACATTTAACTAAATAAAAAATTCTAATTTTGTCGCCCTAATTCGGTCCCTGTGTGCGCTGTTCTAAACGAATTATCTCTGTTGCCCTTTAAGATTTTCATCTAAAACCAAAAGCAATTTCAAGGCAAACTAATCAGCTTTCTATGAACAAAGAACAAACTTAGCACAACTTGAGTTATTATGTTAAGCTTTCATTTAAACAAATGAGAAATAAATGTTGAAACATTTGTTTCAACTTTGATATTTGTTGTGCTTCTCATTTGTTTAAATGAAAGCTTAACATAATAACTCTAGTTGTAAGAAATTTTTTTGATGACCTATGTGCATTAGGAACAGTGAAATGCGCGTAGGATCCAGCTAAGCCCCTCAATAAACAATTTCATTGTATTTTTAATAAAACTATAAAAAATATTTTACTGAATAAGTAAAATATTAATTTCGGATTATTAGTGCGTTAATATATGTTAAACTTAAATTGAAACAGTTAATCGCAATTATTATTGTTCGAACTTCATTTGTTTCTATATTTATGATTTGATCAGGCTAAAGTTCGTATCGCTTTGTAAAGCTGGGGTCACACGATTGGCACAATGTACCAATTTTCGTCGGCTCACTGCGATAGAGTCATAAGTAATAAGCCAAATTTTTTTTTTATTCCTTGTTTTTTTTATTTATTGTATCTTTATATATGAAATAACAATAATTATTCAAATCTTAAATCTAATATATAGTTAGTAGGCCCGACCAATGTCGGATATAACTTAAGCCCCGTTCAGACTATTATACAAGTATTAATACTTTCATCACATTTTACGATACAGAAATCTAAATACATTTGTTGCGACTGCCAAAAAAATCTAACGTAAAATCACATATTGTGTTCAGACCATCACACTTCAAATCAAATGTATAATAAAAGTAGAAAACAAAACAGCTGTTCAATGAAAATGTCTGTGCTATTCATTTACTAGCGGCGGCAAAACACTTTCATGCAGGCGGGGACGTGTCGACACTTGAAAAAGTTCAGCAGTTTAAAATATTCTATGTAAATAACAGAAAAAAATTTAAGAAAATATTTTACAAAAACGTTAAAAAATTACGTCAACGAAATATACTTCCATACGATTCACTTATTCAAAATTTTGAGCCGATATACATATGACAAAACATTACATCAATGACGACACGCTATCGGCGGCGAAACAGCCGACTTGGAAGTTTGGTTTGTGTGAAAATGCAACCCTGATCTAATGAAAAGTATTATCGTTTAGAAAACTTTCTAAAAACGAAAAAGTCTTATGGGATGTCAAAATTTGTATCGTATTATTTGCCACTTTGATGACATTTTGCGTTCAGACTATCACACTTGCACGTATTATTTGAATTTTTGACAAGTATAAATACAAAGTATAATAGTCTGAACGCGGCTTTAGTGATAGTTATTAATAATACATAAAGCCCGTTCAGACTATTATACAAATATTAATACTTTCATCACATTTTACGATACAGAAATCTAAATACATTCGTTGCGACTGTCAAAAAAATCTAATGTAAAATCACATATTGTGTTCAGACCATCACACTTCAAATCAAATGTGTAATAAAAGTAGAAAACAAAACAGCTGTTCAATGAAAATGTCTGTGCTATTCATTTACTAGCGGCGGCAAAACACTTTCATGCAGGCGGGGACGTGTCGACACTTGAAAAAGTTCAGCAGTTTAAAATATTCTATGTAAATAACAGAAAAAAAATTAAGAAAAGATATTACAAAAACGTTAAAAAATTACGTCAACGAAATATACTTCCATACGATTCACTTATTCAAAATTTTGAGCCGATATACATATGACAAAACATTACATCAATGACGACACGCTATCGGCGGCGAAACAGCCGACTTGGAAGTTTGGTTTGTGTGAAAATGCAACCCTGATCTAATGAAAAGTATTATCGTTTAGAAAACTTTCTAAAAACGAAAAAGTCTTATGGGATGTCAAAATTTGTATCGTATTATTTGCCACTTTGATGACATTTTGCGTTCAGACTATCACACTTGCACGTATTATTTGAATTTTTGACAAGTATAAATACAAAGTATAATAGTCTGAACGCGGCTTTAGTGATAGTTATTAATAATACATAAAGCCCGTTCAGACTATTATACAAATATTAATACTTTCATCACATTTTACGATACAGAAATCTAAATACATTCGTTGCGACTGTCAAAAAAATCTAATGTAAAATCACATATTGTGTTCAGACCATCACACTTCAAATCAAATGTGTAATAAAAGTAGAAAACAAAACAGCTGTTCAATGAAAATGTCTGTGCTATTCATTTACTAGCGGCGGCAAAACACTTTCATGCAGGCGGGGACGTGTCGACACTTGAAAAAGTTCAGCAGTTTAAAATATTCTATGTAAATAACAGAAAAAAAATTAAGAAAAGATATTACAAAAACGTTAAAAAATTACGTCAACGAAATATACTTCCATACGATTCACTTATTCAAAATTTTGAGCCGATATACATATGAAAAAACATTACATCAATGACGACACGCTATCGGCGGCGAAACAGCCGACTTGGAAATTTGGTTTGTGTGAAAATGCAACCCTGATCTAATGAAATGTATTATCGTTTAGAAAATTTTCTAAAAACGAAAAAGTCTTATGGGATGTCAAAATTTTTATCGTATTATTTGCCACTTTGATGACATTTTGCGTTCAGACTATCACATTTGCACGTATTATTTTAATTTTTGACAAGTATAAATAAAAAGTATAATAGTCTGAACGCAGCTTAAGTAGTGATAGGCAAAAAAAGTATTTTCAAGCAGCTTCATCTGGAGTGTTTAGTATTAGAGCCCTTGTTTCTCTCTTTTTTAAGCGGATGTATCCAGTAAAGTTCAAAATATTACGAGCAAGCGGATTAGGATGTGACTCGAGTTTTGTTAGATATTTGCCTGCGTATTTTGCAAAATGACATTATTACTTAATTAATTGTTGAATAAGTCTATATGGCTTTATTACTAATGCAGTGACGTGCAGTTATGTAATTATCTTTCAATTAGTTGAGAAATAAAACAAATTTACTTTGTTACTTATGAATTTATTTCAGTGAGCCGACGAAAATTGGTGCATTGTGCCAATCGTGTGACCTCAGCTTGAGCCAAATTACAGGTGATAATTATTAATGAACAAATAACACCAACGTTAATTGTAAATATTCTGACAAACACGTAGTAGTGCGGAACAATGTAGTGGCCTTGTTGCGCCATCATCAGCGTTCTTTTGTGTTTGGTCCACTGTGTGTGGTGTCAGTTGTTGTATATTTCTGCCTTATATACGCAACTTTGATTGCAAATGGAATATGTGAACTGTTGTGATTCATGATATTAAAGTTTGTTGAAAGCTTTTTTTGTAATGAAAGCTCAATTTTACCATATCTAAACTAACAACAGTCTTGCCATTATCGTTTTCTCTTTACTAATTATGCACATGTTAGTTAATTTGTTTATTTTTTGTTCTACTCAAGCCAATTTTTTTGGTTTATTACTATTAAGTATATTTGTTTAATTTTTGCCACAGGCCCATGGCTATTAATTTTAGTTAATTTAATTATTATTGTTCGAACTTTATTTTTTTTCTTAGTTAGAATTTGCTTCTTAGACACTTTTTCTCCATCTGTTAGAGTCTCGCTGGTTGGTTGACTCAATGTGTCCCACACATAACAGAGTTTCTTTACTTTTTTTTCATTAATTCATAAATCGTTTAAAAACTTTCTATGTAGGATTGAGGACTGGTATGCAGTCTATTAAATAACAGAAATAATTACATATGTAACTATCATTTAAAAACTATGTGTAATATAAGCGCTAGAAATAGTTGAAATTGTATGTACGTGACAATGGGAATGGTCCAATAACAATTAACGTTGACAGTTAATTAAAAATTAAAATTTTTTAGATTAATCAGACAAATGTTTTTGTCAACCAAGACAATAGTAAAATTCTTTAAATTTCGCATTGAAAATTAATCCAAAAAAAAATTAATTTTGTTGATTTAAGTAACAATGAAAAAAGAATTAGAAATACTGACTGGTTAAATTAACTATACAAAATACTGCTTATTGAAATTAAAACACAATATACATAAACTGTTAACTTTACAGTTCCAATTGGTTAGAATAACCTACGAGATTCTAAGTTAGGCGTGAACATTTACATAAAACAAGTTATTCATACAAAAACATATGGTTTATGGAATTTTTTCGCTTTAATTTTTTATAATTACAAAGTTAACTCTATAGTTGGATCTATTTCTGTAAAGCGATCCAAAATCTACTTTGGTATTTAGTTGTAACGCTTATTTGGGAAAATATGATTGGAGCTTTATATGAATAAAATGTTTTAAGTTTTTGGTTTCAACTTTCGACTTTTTGGATGTTTCACGGATGTCATTGTTTTTAAAATTTATTGAAATTTCAAAACATTTTCAAACATATTGCAAAAACAAAAGATTCTGCTACTCGAACCATATACGTCTTCGCATCGTCGTAGCTATAAATTTTTTCTACGGAAGGGGGGGGGGGAGGATTATGACTGGTGATTTTCATGAGTAATAATAAAATAAATAATTACATAAAATTTTTAATAATTTTAGGGGGCAGGGGTTAGAATAACCTACGAGATTCTAAGGTAAACAACAATTATTTTGGGGGTACATTGCACCCCCCAGAATGGCCTTTCTACGCCTATGCGTCTTTGTATTCATAAATGTGCTTATAAATGTATTCATACAAGTGCATACATATGTACATACATATATACACGTTATATTTGGGAAAATGCAAATACATTTGTGTATGTATGTATGCATGTATGTGTAAGTTGCTTCACATAAAAAGCTCAAATTGTACATAAAATAGCTTTATAAATCCATAAATAAAATTTCAATGAAAATTCCCACATAAAATGACATTCATTTCGCTTTAAAAACAGATGTGCTTAAAAAAAAGTATTAAAACACACACTGAGAAAATTAAACAGAGGTGTTAAAAATTAAATTTGTCAGCAAAAACTCAAACAGAAAAACTAAGGATTGTATAAAATTTCTATAAACAAAAAAAGTCAGCTTATTCGTAACAGAAGAGAAAGTTAAAACTAGTTCTGCTTTTAGGGAATAACACACCTACAAAAAAAAAACTGATTAAGAAGCTCCTATTTTGAAGGCGGTTGTGGCCATCAATCGCTGCAAATTTCACGGCCTTGGATGCCTACTGAGAGACCCATTTCTAGAAATCAACTTACAAGTTTTGATTTCAATAAGTAGATTTTTTCAAACAAAAATCATTGATCATGGTGCGGTAACGATTGTTGACCGTACGCGAGCTCCCTCTTCATTTTGGAAGAAATAAGGTACAATGGTGCTACGAGCGTATAAACCGCACCAAACGGAGCATTTTTCTTAAAATAATGGAGTCTGTAGGGTCTGTGGTAGATTGCTTTCACTCCAGATGCGACAGTTTTGTTTAAGTCAAAATTGAGCTTCAGCGATAAACACAATCTTGCAGAGCTATATCAGCGACAGAACGATGTTTATGGTAGTCTCCTTACTTCTCTAGCTGGTGAAGCAAAGCTGGATTTTAGCAAAAGTTTCCACGTAGTGGATGTACAAAATGCAAATTCCTGCAACCGACAGTGAATCAATAATTTACAGCAGCGATATTCTCTTCAGTACGCATAGATCGCGGACTTTCGAAGTAAATTTGGGTAATTTGGTGGCGTTGTTCAATTGTCAATCTATTCATGATTACTTTCGCAAGTATTAATAACTTCCGAATATCAAAGTGCGAAGCGTGTTGGTTTACTTATACTTCGCTCACGTCATATAATAATGTATTATAGAACTTTCATTCGATTCATATTAACAATAATATGTTAAGTCGTTTAAGTTTAAGTCGAATCAATAAACTCATTCACACAGTATCTTATTACAAAAACTAACAATAAAAATCAGTGTTCTGTTCATTGGCGCAGCTAGACATTTTTTCTGGGGGGGGGGGGGCAAACACAATTTTTTTTAATTAGTGTTTTTTATGGAAATTGTTAAAATTTAAGCTTAAAATTTTTTAAACGCACTCATAGTCCCAAATTAATATTTTACTTATTAAGTTAAATATATATTTTTTATTAAAAATACACTGAAATTGGAAATTAAAAAAATATATTTTACTTAATAAGTAAAATATTAATAAGTAAAATATTGGTTTGGGATTATTAGTGCATTTAAAAAATTTTATACAGATTCTTTTTATTTAACATATTTTTTATTTAAGTTAAAACATAAATTAACAGTCCAGTTTCAATAACAAAAATTAAGTTATAATTAAAACTAAAAAAACAAAACATTCATAACAAAAGCAATATATAGACAAAAAGTAAAGTATGTATTAGAAAAAAACTAAATAATAATAATAATAATCTAATAATAATAAACTAAATAATAATAAAATTAATATTCGTTTCCAACAAGTTTATATGTTCATATGAAAAAATTATTTATGTATATACTATATTTGAATACAATATTTTGAAAAGATACAAGCAAGAAATGATTTCATTCATCATTCATGATTTCATTTCTTAATAATTTATTATTTAATTTAAAAAAAATTTATCTGTTGGTGCATAAATAAAAATAGAAAATTGTCATTTATTATTTAGTTACCCTTCAAATATTGAAGTTCTGAATCAATACTATACTGTTGCGAGGAATGAACATACATACATAACTAAGTACAAACATATGTATGCAAGTATGTATGTATACGTGTTCAATTGAAAAAAATTTTATGTGCATATATATACATGCATACATATCGATAGTTGAGTTTTTCAGTGATTTCAATAAATTTCACACTAATACACCTCATCACAAAAATTTATTGCAATAGTGTAAAAAATAGCGCTTTTACAAGCAGTTGTGCAAAAAAGTTACATTTTGAATATTACACTTTCTATTATGTTTTACCTTCTCCTGTAAAGTTACAATTATTTGCGTTAGGGCCTTTCCATTTGAGACCAACGATATATTGGCCTGTGTAAGTTGATATCCTATCAAAAATTTCGGTCATCAAAAGTACTGATACCAAAATTTGGACCTAGGAATATTTTTCACAAGTTTTTCACTAGTCTAACAAAGTTGTATATGAACATGAATTGTTTTGTTTTGTTTTCTAATAAAAATAAAACATATGTATACATGTTTAAAGAGGAAATTTTGATTTGTTCGATTTTCGCACATGAAATGACGATTATTTTATATTTTATCGGGATTTCGGCGATTTTTCCATTTTATCTGGCAGCCCTGGATTGAACCATAAATATGCATACATACATACATACATGTGTGTGTACGAGTATATATAGTATATGAATATATACAAGGTATTTGCAGATCATAATTTTTCGCTATTTTATTAATTTTACTCTAAATAAAAATTGGTGGCTATTGTTACAAACAATTTGACAGTAGAAAATCTTAAGAACACCTTAAAACAACTTGTCTTGCTACTAACTACGTACACTAATACAATTTTATTAAGAATTTCCCAGTTGGCCACGTCTTTAAGACATCTTTGACGACGGGTACAAGACAATGGTAAGTCGTAGAAGACATATTAAAGACAACTCCATACAAATCGTTGACGAAATTTTCATACAAATGGCGGCGAGGTCACACAAGACCAGATGAGCGACATTGTCGCTCAGATTGTCCTCAACAATGCTTTATTAAAGACAAAACGTGTGACACTGTCGCTCAGATTGTCATCAACAAGGCTTTATTGAAGACATAACGAGGGACAGTGTCGCTCATATTGTCGTCAACAATGCTTTATTGAAGACACAACGAGTGACATTGTCGCTCAGATTGTCCTCGACAAGGCTTTATTGAAGACAAAACGTATGACACTGTCGCTCAGATGGTCCCCAACAAAGTTTTATTGAAGAGAAACGTGTGACATTGTCGTTCAGATAGTCATGAACGCCGATTTCTTTTAAATTGTCGATTAGAAAACTTAATCTACAGACGACATGTCGTATATGAATCGTCGAAGACAATGTCGTCTAGGACGATTTGGACAACTGGGTTGTTGAAAGCTACATACACACATACATATCTACACACATGCATTATAAATTCACATGGAGTTTACTATTTCTGATGTTTTGAAGTGCTGTAAACTTATAGTTTTTTGGGTATTTGTTATCTAATAAAAGTATGCATATTTAGCGAATATTCGAAAAGCTTGTATAAAAATTACTGGTGATTTTCATGAGTAATTTTAAAGTAAATAAAAAAATAGAATTTTTTAATATTACAGGCAAAAGAATATGTTTTAAAAAGAATTTGTAATAAATCCCTGGGGGGGGGCAAAATTAAGTCTGGAGGGGGCATTGCGCCCCCCCCCAAAAAGGCCTAGCTACGCCTGTGGTTCTGTTGCTTCTTTTGGGAACTGTTTAACTTAAAAATTAGTTTATTTCCTCTGATGCATTTACACTCCTTAGAGGTCACTTCTTTGGATAAGCTTCTTATTTCATTATGCCTTTTACACATCCAGTCTAAATATTCTTTAAAACACTTACAAAACACGTTTCTGCTGCGTTCTTTTTTTTAGAAAAGCTTTTAAATCTTTATTTCTTCAATGCGAGTGAGTGAGCATCTTGAATGCGTTTTAAAATCGTAAATAAAAATTTTATTTAAATATATGTATACATATTTATATACATACGTATATATGTACATACTCAATGCGTAATGTCGTATGTTATCCTTCGACTGTTAGTGTATCGGTATGTTAATGCTATATAAGAATATTTCATTTAGTTTTATTGTGAACGAAAGTTCTATAACGTAACGGAAGTTTTATGGTAATGTCTTGTGTTTATTATATTTGTACAATAAATAAACATTTAAAATTTTAACAAACATGCATCTTATAAAATTTTAGATATGTACTTGAATAGGAAAGAAAATTTGCATATGCGTAAATAATTTCAAAATTCTGGAAAAGATAAATATTTTTATTCTAAAAGGAAAACTTGTATTAATTATTTACATACATGCACTCAGTATGTGAGTAAAAACAATATTTACACCTGGAATCCCGAACTTCTCAAAAGCAAGTATGTACCAGAGAATGACAAAAGCCCCGTTTTAAGTACTCTTTGAGTATTGGCCGTCAAACGAAATTTCTTTAAATTACGCAGCACAAACGACCGCAATTAAAATTTATAGACTGCAATCACACGCGTGAATACAAAAAAACTCTGACTATAAATGGACTATACATGTGTGTATACACGCATACATAAAACATGTTTTAAAATAGCCACACAAAAAAAACCCACATATTTTCCATTTCATTTTATATATATATACTTATCTAACTTAATTAACAAGAGGGTATTAACTCAAAATTCTAAATTTTCAGTAGGGATGAAAAACTGTTTGTGGTTACATCACAGAAAAAATTTAAAATCAACTTTAATTAATATTTTAGTTAGAAATTTGTACTATTAATTAAATCCTGTACTGATTATCGTCCTGCAAACAAATTGATAGTATCAATTAATGAATTTGTAGAAATGAGGTTTTCTTGCTGTTCAGATCAATTAATAGAGTTAATTGAAAGTACACGTTTATTTTAAACAAATGATTAATTGGACCAATTAAATTAATAATCGAAATTAGAGATTTTAAACAATTAAATTGTTCGTTGAATGAATTAATAAAAGTAATTGAATTGTATAAAGTTTTTAAAAGTAAAAGTAAAAAAATTTTAAAAAATAGTCATTTTTTTATTTATTTATTTTAACTTACTTATTTTATTTATTTGTTTAATTGCGTAACTTATGCTGCAGGCTTTGAACATGGTACCTCCATTCTACTAGGGTAACATACATCCACTAGGCTACCGTGGCAAATTATTTTGCATTAAATTATTGCACATATCTAGGTGTGTGTTCTTATTTTATTTTTTAACTTACAGTGCTGTCATGCTTCGAAATTGGTACTTCTAGAATAACAGGCTGACACACTTCCTTGAAAACATGAACAAGCACAAACACAAACTAAAATATTTTTTTTTTTCATTGAACAAAGTTAATTCAAACAATCAAAAAATTGGTTAAATTTTTAATAATGCGTACAAAAGTTTAATATTCGTCTGTATGTCTTCATATTTGCTAACATCCATACAAACATTAAACTTTTTTGTTTTCAATCAACAAAATTTAATTGGGACAATTATAAAATTGTTGATTATTATACCCTTTACAAAAAAATGGTAAAATTGTAATTTTTAGAATATTAATAAGCGAGTCATAAAGTATATACATTCTGGATTCTTATGCATAGGGAAGACGAATAAGCGATGTCCGTCTGTCCGTCTGTCTGTACGTGAAATCGGTTTTCCGAAGCTCCCAAAAAAGCTAGAGACTAGACTCGTGTGTCAGAAATAGTCTGAAAAAGACTGGTATTGAAAATAAGCAAGCAAGCTTGTGTGTATCTCTATACTACATAAAATCACTTTGGTAAAGGGTATATAAGATTCGGCACAGCTGAATATAACACTCTTACTTGTTATACCCTTTACCAAAAAAATAGTAAAAGTGTATATAGGTTTCTCATTCCATTTGTAATCTCCACACTATTAATAAGCGAGCCATAAAGTATATATATTCTGGATCCTTATGCATAGGGAAGGCGAATAAGCGATGTCCGTCTGTCTGCCTGTCCGTCCGTCTGCAGGTGAAATTGGTTTTCCGGAAGTCCCAAAAAAGCTAGAGACTTCGGCCTTAGACTGGTGTCTCAGAAATAGTCTAGAAAATATTGGTATTGAAAATCAGCAAAATCGAGCTGACATTTTCAGAGCTGGAAAACTCAAACTTTATTTTGACATGCTAAAGTAACTACCGAAAAATAATTTTTATTTTTTTTTTGTTAAATTAACTTATTTTATACTTCAGTATGAATAGAATTGGTATTCCTAACAAAAAAAAAATAAAAAAAATTAAAAAGACGTTTCCAGGGTTGGAAAACTTTACATTTTTTTACACAAAATTATACAAAATTAACTTACTAAAACAATTTTTTTTTCTCTATAAATTAAATATATTTTATATTCTTAAAAGAAAGAAATTGGTGCAAGAAATCAGAAAAATCAAAAGGAATATTCAAAGGTTGGGAAACTTTAAATTTTTGTGATATAAAAAATTAACTACCGAAAACTAATTTTTATTTTTTTTATTAAATAGACTTATTTTATGCTTCAGTACGAATAAAATTGGTATTTCAAATAAAAAAAAACAATTAAAAAAATTTAAAAGACATTTCCAGGGTTGGAAAACATTAACTTTTTTATACAGAAGTAACTTACTAAAACAATTTTTTTCTTTTTTTCTATAAATTAAACATATCTTATATTCTTAAAAGAAAGAGATTGGTGTAAGAAATCAGAAAAATAAGGATGAGTCCAGGGTTGGGAAACGCACTCTTTTTGTGATATAAAAAATTAACTATCGAAAACTAATTTTTAATTTTTTTATTAAATAAACTTATTTTATGCTTCAGTACGAATAAAATTGGTATTTCAAATAAAAAAAAACAATTAAAAAAATTTTAAAGACATTTCCAGGGTTGGAAAACTTTAACTTTTTTATACAGAAGTAACTTACTAAAAGAATTTTTTTCTTTTTTTCTATAAATTAAACATATCTTATATTCTTAAAAGAAAGAGATTGTTGTAAGAAATCAGAAAAATCAAAAAGGATGATTCCAGGGTTGGGAAATTTACACTTTTTGTGCTATTTTAATTTTAATTTTTTCTTTTTTTTATAAATTATATATATTTTACGTTTTGGAAAGAAAAGTTTGGTGTAAAAAATTATAGAAATTTAAGCCACAGCTACTGAGCTGGAAACTTTGAACGTTTTTTTCTGGATATTAAAGTTACTAAATAAAACTATTTTTTTAATTTGATTTTTTGATATTGTATGCTGTGACATCGTTTTTGAAAACTGGAATAAGGGTGTAAGTGTAATATTTCTTAGAATAAAATATTCAACTTATTGCTTAATCGAAAAATACCGGGAGGTCACCTACTAAAAATTACACTAGAGCAAAAAATTATAAATTTTTTCACAAAACATATGCATATGTATGGATATGCTTATGAATGTATCTCTATACTTTATATACGCACTATGGTGAAGGGTATTCAAGATTCGACAAAGCAGAATACCACACTCTTACTTGTTTTTAACTTGAATATACGATCAAATCAAAATAATAAATTTTTCATGAAAACATACAATACGTTTCTATTTTCATTCTTGTATTAACTCAAAATAATACATTTTTGGTGATATAAAGGTAGTCGTCAGTCAATACTCTATCACAATTTGGTTTAAGAGATGAAAGAGTAATCGGAATACTTTGAAATTTTACTGTAGATAGATATCGATGTTGTTACTTAATTTCTTGCAAAAAGTGAAATCCTCACAAAAAAAATCAATGTGAAAAAAGGACAAGTTCCTATCAAAAATTTCGGCCATCAAAGGCAGTGAGATATAAATTTTGACCAAGTTCTTGTTTGGCACAACACCTTTCACTGACATATGCTATGCATTATATACATTTGTAATCGTAAGGGTGTCATATAATTTCTTGATAATCTGCTAACTTGACAACATTTTTACCGATATAAAAAAATGAGCATTATTCTCTCTTTTTTTAGAAGGGTAAAAATATTGCCAAGTTAGCAGATTATCTAATAATTATATGACACCCTTACGATTACAAATGTATATAATGCATAGCATATGTCAGTGAAAGGTGTTGTGCCAAACAAGAACTTGGTCAAAATTTATATCTCACTGCTTTTGATGGCCGAAATTTTTGATAGGAACTTGGCCTTTTTTCGCATTTATGTTTTTGTGAGGATAGAGTTTAAGCTTTCCAGCTTTCCAGGTATGGATCCGTTTTTTTTGGATTTTACTGATTTTCAATACCAATTTATTTTGGACCATTTCAGATACACCAGTTTAAGACTGAAGTCTCTAGCTTTTCTGGAAGAATCGGAATACCGATTTCACGTACACCAGACGGGCGGACGGGCATCACTTATTCGTCCCCCCTATTCATAAGGACCTATAATATGTATACTTTATGTGTTCCATATTAATATTATTATGATAAGCCTATATACACCCTTTACTATTTTTGCTGAAGGGTATAAAAACATCGTTCAGTAGCGTGCATTAGTAATTTTCTCTTTCTCGTGAGTGAAAATTTACCTAAAATCACATTAGATACCTGCGTAAAAGGTCTTTAAATGTAATTACGTCATGATTTTTAAATGTATTCACGTCGCATGTATTATACTAAACCAATAATAAATGCTGTCATAATATAAGCGAAGCACGATGGATGTATTGGTGTACGTGTATATCAGTGTTAACAAGCGATGTCGCAAGACAGCTTGTTTGTAACAAACACTCAAAAGAAGTACTGTTGATTAGTGTATGCTTGTTATTTTTCATATTGTACGTTTGAGTGTGTGTGTGTAATATGTAGATGGTAAGCTATTATGTGATTAACCGCATACAACTAATGTTAATGCATATGCGTGCCTTTGCATGTGCGCAGAAAAATAAAAGATCATACACACATACATGCATGACGTTTGTACACGCGCTCATGCGTAGAAAGAAGCAAGTATCACAAATTCTTCCGTCACGAGGTGTTTTCTTCTTTACTCTTATACCTACAATACTCGAACAAATTTCTTGCAAACAGTGTTCTTAACGTTTGTTTTATAAGATTTCGCTGTAGTAAAGCGTTTGAAAAATCCCTCATGTCTTGAAAGTTCTTATAAGATGTCTTATGCAGGAGACTAGATCACATCTATATATAATTCTATACTACTAACTAAAGCTATTGACCAATGTTGGGTTTCGAACTACTATTCAAAATAATGCTGAAGTATTTTATCATGATTTTCTTGATTAACAGTAACAGTATAGATTAAACATTCGGTAGCTTGTTTAAGAAAACTACAGTTATATTTTCAAAATCATTTTTATTTAAAAAAGTAATATTTATTACATGAAATGAATTTAATACGAAAAATCATAACGGTTGCATATAAAAAAATTTTCGGAGTTTTCTTTAGATTGTTTATTTAATTATATCATTTTCCACATGACTACATGCCGCAGAAAGAAAAAGTAAATTCGATATTTTTGCAAAGCCTACTCGAACAATCAATTTGAAAGGAGAAAGGAATGCAGCCAGCCAGCTACTTAAAGAAACGAGATAAAGTTGAATACATGAGCGTATTGTAACTATTGTTAAAATTCATACAGGCATATGTGAGGTTTCGTATTCCTCTCGATAATTACCTTAAACAGACACATCAAGAATTAAAAAATCAAAAGAAATGAGAAGTAAGCCGCACCGCGTCTTTATACAAGGTTTAAATAAATTTTTTTAACTTTTTTCATAAAAAAATTAAATCTTTGGTGTTGTTTTACTTTGTTTATGTAATCTTAAAATTTTTTTATATTTTTCGTTGATCTGACAAAAGCACAGCGTGAGGTAAAATAAATAATGTTTAATAAACAAAACATCAAATTCAATAGGAAGTTAAAGGACCTCCCGTTGTTTGCTTGGATGTGGTTTCTAAACACTTGTATGTATTTATCTGCTTAGGAGAGATTGTGACATGTTTGCAATGAGGAAAAATACACACACACACATACATTATAATTTTTATATACACATGTCGAGCCTTAACTGCCAAAAAGGCTTAACGTACACACTTTTGGGACCCCGTTTTAGACGAAAATCGATTATTTACGATCGCAAATAGTTTATTTTGTTAAAAGAAATTAAATTCGAAAATTATGTCGCTTAAGCCCTTTTAACGGTCATGGCACGATGCGTACAAACAAGGTAACTGCTTCAATTATGCAATAAATAAAATATTTAAAACGTTTGGGAATAAAATTTCAAAACGCTGTCCTTTCTATCTATGAACGAACGGTGGCCAAAGGAGGTGTTTCAAAATCTTGAGGTCATTATTAAATTTAAAATTTGGGAATAGTTGTTGTTAGAAACTAAAAGGGTTTACATTTTATTTAGCAACAAAACAAGACACTTGAATTTTATGAAATAGAAATATGTTTATATTTATTTATAATATTGCTTAAGTTTTTTCTTTAATCCAAGATATAATATGCTTGACTTTTAGCTATTATTATTATTATAGCCAATAAGTATAAGTTATTCTTCTCCGGCATGGAAATTGAGGAAAAAGAAATTTGAAATTGATTAAATCTCAAAAGCACATGAAATGATATATTTTGCAGTTGAACTCGGATGAGTTGTTGTCCTTGATAATTTGTTTTTGTTTCGCTTTTTTCTTTTTTTGTTTTTTTAGATGTGGAGAATGCAATTTCACGAATAATGAAGATACGTAAAGAAATTCCACATGAAAAATGATTTTCGCTCCTTATTCTGGTTTGTTTAATGTACACTCCTGAAAAACAATCAGTAAAATTTTCTGAGAAGACACGAAGATTTTTGTTCCTTTAAAATAACATTCGAAAATAAAATTCACAAGTTACAAAACAAACAAAAAAGTAATCAAATATGTATATTAAAAATTGAAATTTATTTACTGGTGGTTAAGCAATGTGTATACATATTTCATTGGTGCTTTGCCAAATCATCAGTAGACTTCTTATCTTATGCACAGACTTTCAAAAACTATTTGAGAAGTCACAAATAATAATATTTTTGAAAATCACAAAAGAAAAATAAACGTAGTAGACCTAGGAACTTTAACAAAACCCAGCATATAATTTATATTCGATATGAATCTATTGGCAAAGCACCAATGAAATATATACAGACATTGCTTAAACATCAGCAAATAAATTCCAATTAAAATAAACTCATGATAATATGTCGAATAATAAATTTCTTATATATTAAAAATTTTAAGACTCTTCACAGTTTGGAGTTTCTAATGCAATTGCAACTCGATTGATAACTGAAACAATAGGTGAATTAACTCTTCGTTGCAAGCTGCACGTCTAGAAATTATGAAAGTGATCTAAGTCATGTGCACTTTTGCTTGGAAATATTATATAAATCTTTAAAAAAAAACTCAACAAATAATTAATAAATATTAAATAAGTTTATATTAATCGAGACTAATATTTACAACTCTAAATTAGAACATTGCATAATATATAAATATGCTTTGATTTGTTTAATGCCCCTATCACGGTTTTCAACTTTTGAAATAGTTTGGTTGAGATTGATAAATTTGCATTGGCATTATGCATTAAATTAACAGTTGTGTTTTGGTACTGTCATTTACCACTCTGCGTAAGTTTGGTTGAAAAAAGCGTTGAGTATACACAACTGCTTTTTAGTAGTTGGGTCTGTGGTTGGGTTTTGTTTAGTTAGAATAAGTAAGAGTGCTATATTCGGCTGTGCCGAATCTTATATACCCTTTACCAAAGTGCTTTTATATAGTATAGAGATACATACATAAGCACATACATAAAGTATAAACAAAAAGAAAAAAATAATTTGACCTAGTTACTTTTATGTATAAAAAAAATTAATTTTCAAACCCTAAAATCAAAATTTTAGATTTTTCTGATTCCTTATACCAATCTAGTAGTTCTTAAAAATGTTTTATTTATTTACTTTAATATCCAGAAAAAAGTTCAAAGTTTCCAGCTCTGGAGCTGTGGTTTTTATTTTTATAGTTTTCTACAAAAAACTTTTATTTACAAAACGTAAAATATATATAATTTATAAACGCAAAGATAAAAATTAATTAGACTTAGTTACTTTTATATATCACAAAAAGTGTAACTTTTTCCAATCCTGAAATCATCCTTTTTGATTTTTCTGATTTCTTGCACCAATATTTTTCTTTTAAGAATATAAGATATGTTTAATTTATAAAGAAAGGGAAAAATTTTTTTTAGTGAGTTACTTTTTTCAAAAAAAAAAATTAAGTTTTCCAACACTGGAATCGTGTTTTCAATTTTTTAATTGCTTTTTTTTATTTGAAATACTAATTTTATTCGTACTCAATCCAAAAATTATTTTATTTAAAAAAAATAAATAAAAATTAGTTTTCGGTAGTTAATTTTTTATATCACAAAGAGTGTAAGTTTCCCAACCCTGGAATCTTCCTTTTTGATTTTTCTGATTTCTTATACGAATCTTTTTTTGAGAATGTAAGATGTATTTAATTTATAGTAAAAAAGGAAAAATTTGTTTTAGTAAGTTACTTTTGTATAAAAAAAAGTTAAAGTTTTCCAAGCCTGGAAACATCCTTTTAATTTTTTGAAGCTCAATTTTTAATTTAAAATACCAATTTTATTCGTACTGAAACATAAAATAAGTTTATTCATTAAAAAAAAAATTAAAATTAATTTTCGGTAGTTAATTTTTTATATCACAAAAAGTTTCAGTTTCCCGACCCTGGAATCATTCTTTTTAATTTTTCTGATTTCCTACACTAATCTCTTGCTTCTAAGAATATAATATATGTTTAATTTATAGAAACAAAGGAAAATTTTGTTTTAGTAAGTTGCTTTTGTATAAGAAAAAGAGTTTAAAGTTTTACAACCCTGGAAACGTCTTTTAAAATTTTTTAATTTTTTATTTATTTGAAACCCCAATTTTATTCGTGGTGAAGTATAAAATAAGTTCATTTAATAAAAATAAATAAAAAATTAGTTTACGGTAGTTAATTTTATATATCACAAAAGTCGTAGGTTTTCCAACCCTGGAATCATTCTTTTTGGTTTTTCTGATTTTTAACATCAATTTCTTTCTTTTAAGAACATTAGATATGTTTAACTTATAGAAAAAAAGGAAAAATTTGTTTTAGTAAGTTACTTTTGTATAAGAAAAAAAGTTAAAGTTTTCCAACCCTGGAAACGTCTGCATACTTTTTTTAATTTTTTAACTTTCTTTTAATTAGAAATACCAATTTTATTCATACTGAAGTATAAAATAAGTTTATTTAATAAAAAATTATTAAAAACTAGTTTGCGGTAGTTATTATGTATGGCAAAATGAAGTTTAAGTCTCCCAGCTCTGAAACCGTCTGCTGATTTTCAATACCAATCTTATTTAGACCATTTCTGATGCACTAGTCCAAGAACGAAGTCTCTAGCTCTTCTAGGAGCTTTGGAAAACCGATTTCACGTACAGACAGACGGACAGACGGACATCGCTTATTCGTCTTCCCTATGCATAAGGATCCAGAATATATATACTTTATGGCTCGCTTATTAATATTCTACAAATTACAAACGGAATGACAAACCTATATATACCCTTTTACCATTTTTTGGTAAAGGGTATAAAAGGTGGAAAAATAGTAATTAGAAATATTTGTTATGCTTAATAACAAAATTTTTTAACAATTTTATTATCGGCGGTATAGCGGGCACATACAAAGATTTCTTTAAATATGGTTTTAGGCGATCCAACAAATAACGAAACGTTTCTTTGTTCTGCCGGAATAACCTTCAAAAATTATTTTTTGAAGAATTCGTTCCCCATTTTGATTATTCCTTACGTTGCATTGGGTAGTTCAAGAGGGTTGGAATCATCAAGAATTTTTCTTCTGATACTTGGCACATCTACAATTGCGGCTTCGTTTTCGTCGTTATTGAATAAATCTACATATATTTGTGTCCATATGGTATGATTTCTTTGAACTAAAACACTAAAAACAATACTTTTTCTAAAGATTTCTGTTTTTTTCTGTCACACTTGATATTTCAAGTTGGCAACAATCGTGGTTCATAATACTAAAACACAGTTTGGTCGTGTGTAAGTTTGATCTACTCTTAGGCGACCAAACTGAATTTAGTTGAGAACCGCGATAGGGGCATAAATGTAATCTACTAAATATCTTGAAATTAAAAATATATGACTTGACCCTTTTTAGGGTTCCGTGCACCAAAGGTCAAACGGAACCATATTGTTTTCGCTACGCTGTCCGTCTGTCCGTCACAGGCTATTTTCTCGAGAACGGTAAGAGCTAAGAATCCGAAATTGGGACAGAGTATGTAGAACTTTTGCCGCTACATTAACAAATATATGAGAGTTAAAAATTAAAGGGTGTTCCAAAACGAGCTATGAAAACTTTTAAAATCTCATGTAATATGCATGCATATGTATGTATTTATATAGACAGTTGAAATTTGTAAAGTTAGGCTGAGTTTACATCTGGCATTTCTTGTGTGTCATTTGCCCAAAAAAGCGTAACCAACTAAATACTAATGAAAAACTATTTGATTCAGACTTATATTTATTGACTTAAACAATTTCTAGTCATGTTGGATTCTATAAAATTGTCTATTAGTTATTTATTAAACTGTTTAACTTAATAAATACGTGTCTGAATGAAACTGTTTTTCATTAGTAATTAGTTGGTAACGCTTTTTTACGCTTGTGTGGCACATGGCACACAGATGGAAACCCGGGCTTATTAGTGTATTTTTACACAAACTATAACAATTAACTATGTTTGTGATTTGAACGGGCTAAAGTTCGTATCGCTTTTTAAGCCAAATTACATGTGATAATTATTAATGAACAAAAATAACACCAAAGTCTGTTGTAAATATTGTGACTAACAACACATAGTTGAACGGAACAGCCAGCCGTTTTCGAAGGCCACTAAACCTTCATCATCAGCGTTCTTTTGTGTTTGGTCCACTGTGTGTGGTGTCAGTTGATGTAGATTTCTGCTTTATATACTTAGCATTTTATTGCAAATGGAATATGTGAATTGTTTTGATTCATCGTATTTCAATTTGCTGAAAGCTTTTTTGTATTGTAAGCTCAATTTTACCATCACTATATTTACAACAGTCTTACCATTGTCGTTTTGTTCTTTTTACTAATTATACACATGTTATTTAATTTGCTTATTTTTTGTTCTACTTAAGACAAACTTTTTTGGTTTGTTACTATTAAGTATATTTTTATTTAATTTTTGTCACAGGCCCATGGCTATTAATTTTTAGTTAATTTTAATTATTATTCGAACTCCATTTGTTTCTATGTTTGTGATTTGAACGGGCTAAAGTTCGTATCGCTTTTTAAGCCAAATTACATGTGATAATTATTAATGAACAACTAACACCAAAGTCTGTTATAAATATTCTGACTAACAACACATAGTTGAACGGAACAGACAGCCGTTTTCGAAGGCCACTAAACCTTCATCAACCTTCATCAACCTTCATCAAACCACCTTCAATTAACACTGAAATTTAAAATAATCTAAATTGAAGGGTGTTCTAATAGTTAATGTAACTTTGACAACTTGCTGTATCGTGGAAACTCTTGAAATTTTCCAAAACGGTTAAAATAAAAAATCCCAAAATTATTAAATCGCCAAACCGAAAAATAATTACCAAAAACCGAAAAAAATCGCCAATAGGAAAAATAAAAAAAAGTTTCAACTAAAATAAATCGCCAAAACCCGGTAAAATCGTCAAAGTGAAAAAAATTCGCCAAAATTAAAAAAATCTTCGAAATGAAAAAAATCGCCAAAATTGAAAAAAAAATCGCTAAAAAGTAAAAACGCCAAAATGGAAAAAAAACCTAAAATAAAAAAACGCAAAAAAAAGCTACGACTCCTACAATACATTGTTAATTGAGCAAATATGAATAAATTTAATACTATATCAAGTTTATTTCAGGATTGGAAAATAATAAATAAAAGGAACAGAACGCAATTAATAGATTTCCTAATCATTTTGTATTATTTATATTCACGTTATGCTGTCCCATCGCGTTGAGGAGAGAGGGAGAGGTTTTAGCTAACAGTACCATTAATGATTGTCATTTCACTAGTAACATAATAAGCTTAATTAGAGTAACCAAAAAAAAAATGTTTTTTCAACCGAATCGCAATAACTTTTCCTTACAATTAAGTTAGCATCGAAAATAAGATAGATTAACCTTCCATAACTGTGTATTTCTGTTAAATTAACCAGAAAAGTAGTAAATTTTATTATTATTCGGAATTAAGTAGCTATTTTAAATGTGTTTTGTGTATTTAATCTAAATTTGCACTTAAATCAATATAAAAAATTTGTATTCCTTATAATACGAGTATTAACTATACAACAACAAAACTAAATGAATTGTAAATTGACAATTGAAATGGTGTTAATTAGCCTGTGTAATTTCGAAGCTTAATTTTAATTAAATTCTTAATAAAAAAACATTATTAAACATTATTTTAAAAATACTTTGAGTACGATTTTCGTGAGTTACAAACCATCTTTTAAAAAAATTACCTCATACATACATTTTATACTTTTACGAACATTTTATTGCGAGTGTTAATAAGCTTTAAGTAAAAGTACAATTTCGCGTTTTATGACCCGCTAGCTTTTGATGCTTTCTAGCTTTAGAGCTTACCTTAACATCAACAGCAAGTTAATTTATGGCTTAACGCCAAAATGTTTCTACAACTGAGTTTTCAATGGGAATTGAAGACTCAGTTGTAAGAATATAACAATATGACTGCAATAAGATTTTCAATTGTAATAAAATCAAATTCAATTATTTTTGTTTTCAACAGAAAACTTCACATGCCATTAGAAGAAAATAAATAAGATGCGAGTATAAATTATTAAGATTTAGTTAAAGCAAAATTAATCAAACTATGTACCATGTACATCCATGCTGCCCAGAGAAGCGCTAGAGTGCCGAACATCAATCGGCTTTTTATATAAATGAATACACACACACACACGCTTATACATTTCTTTCGGTTTTCTCTCTGTGGGCAGCATTGATGCACATCACTGCTGCCCACAGAGAGACCCCCAGGGGAGTGTATGGATTAATTCTGTAGACTACGGGTGTGGCAATCCCGGGGCCCCAGCTGGGGTAATGTAGCTTTTTCCGCTGGCGGACCTTTGGCTCATTACCCGTAAAACTTATGTGTTACTACCCAATCTCTGAATATAAACAGAGTATCGGATGTGCACATATTTATAAAAGGAAAACAAATATTGTACGCCCGTTGTTGTCAGCTAGGTGCAGCGTCACCTAGAACTGCCCCTGAGTTCAAAAGACGATAGAGGTGAAGCCCTTGTGGTGAAACTTCGAGGTCTAACCAGAGGCTACTTCTGGTACCACGGGTGCCGGTTGCCCGACAGCTGGGCTGATTAGAGATAAATGCATTGCGGTTGCCGGAAATTTCTGGTCCAAAATGGCTTTTGTCCTGGATACGACCCCAGGACTCTTTCACTCTTTAGTGTCTTGCCGTAGTAGGCACAGAAACTTAGGTGGCGTGCTTGCATTCTTCTCGCGTAAGTGGTCCTCGCTGCTCTGAAGTTCTGAGTGCATGTAGCGGTCGTCAGTTTCCTTTGCTAAAATGCCGAGTTCGTCCTACCCCAAAGGGGTAGACCCCTAAGGGGTTAAAGGGATGATTTTGGTAAGTGTGGAGTAGGCACTGGTTATTTGGCGACACAGGCATGCGTTCCTTATGGATGAGTGGTTAGCTGTGCCTGCAATTGTTGAGGAATTTTCTTGGGGACCTCGCTTAGGTGTATACACAACACCTAAGCGTGGAAGCCGGAGAATTATCGTGGTGGCTGTGGTTTGCTACCAAACATCGCTGGGAGAATAGTCTTGGCTTCCCAGTGTTAAATCAATGCTAGTGGTTGGTGTGACGCGGTCAGCCAGACACTGTTCTAGGTGCTGTTGCCATTCAACAGAAGCTGCTATGGGCACGGACATAGCAGCAGAGTTTAGATAGCTCAAATTACCTCAGCAAGGTAATTGAATATAATACAGGGATAACTATATTCAAAGATTGCAACCTATGTGCCTTATGGAGTGGGACATAGGTTCATTCTAAAAGGGTGCATGGGGGCGTTGGTCTGGCGTCTAACCCACACCCGGTGCTTTGGCACACGTGAGATAAGGCCGTAACGGCAGGTACTCACGTAAAGCGATTGCACATCTGCCCACAGAGAGAAAACCGAGAGAAATGTATAAGCGTATATATTCGAACGTGAACGTACTAGTTCCAAACAGTGATGGGAATTGGAAATCTTGATTTTGTGCCAAATCTGCTTTTAAATAGTGCCAAAATCACTTGAATAGTGCCAAATATGTGTATATCCACATTAATACATTTCGAGCCCTATTTTCAATATAATTGTCAGCGACATGTAGTAAAAAATTAACTTTTTTATTATCAAAATTGCAAAATTGTTGCTAACCTTTAAAACAGGCTGTAAAATTTATTGTGAGCGACAATTTACGTATGTACTCGTCCAGTTGTCGACATCGACGTCACAATATCAAAAAATTGTGAGATATTTACTTGCTCTCGAGAACAATGTTGTGCTACTGACAACCTATTCCGTTACCTAAGGTCTAGAAAATAGCACAAACTTGCCAACAGTTGTTTTAGACAAGGGGTACACTAGCCCCAGTTTTTTGGTATTGTGTTAAAGTGAGGTCGATGTTGCCAACTGGAATAAGGGTGAATGCCCGATATGTACGCATCATAATCAATAGTTTGTACTTATTTACAAGAAATACAAATATAAAAACATTTTTTACGTTAAGTAACGATTCTAAAGGACATACTTAAAGACTAATAAGCCTAAACTAATTTAAATGATAAAATAACTGTTTCTAATTAGATGCCTTATTCATAAAAATATATTTCAGGTTTATTAAGCGCTTGTTTGACATATTTCTATGGGAAATTTGTCGAATAAAACTGTACCTAAAATATTTTTTATGATTTAGAACATAAGTGACAATTATAGTTAGTGCTTTTTTATGGCACGTTCAAAATATTAATAATTTTTAGCTATTTATTTTAATCAAACAAAATTCTGTCGGAATATGTATTACGATTATAACAAGATTTATTATTAGACTTCAAAAATCCTTACCATGTATTAAGGATGCTAAAGCTTATAATTGCAGTCCATTTAAAATTTTATTTTTGATCAAATTTCGAACTAAAAATATACTTTCCACGCTTGATGACGAGTAGAGAATAGAAAGCATACCTTTGACGATTCGATAAGTATTGCTTAAAAATTGTTCATTGAAACTATTGTTTACGTCTCCATGTCTTCCAAATACTCACTCACATTTAAGTTCTTGAATTTTTTAAGCCTTCAAAGTCTAATATGGATCTGCATTCACTTTTAATTTTTTCACGTATTTTATTTCGTCTAGAAGCATTTTTTTATCTAAAGGAACAGTATTATTTGTGTCCCCACTTAGAACATATTCTGGCACACATTTTGGAAGGCAATACAAATAACAGTCCTTGAAGTTCTATTTAGTTTTCAAATATGACACAAAAGAAACATAAGAAGACTATTCTATTCGATTTTTCAATTCTACTACTGTATGCTGGGAAAATTAGTTTTTGATTAATAATAGTTCAATTTCAGTGTCGCAATAAGTTTCTTCCCTTGGAAGATGGTGAGAATTTCGTTCTATATTGTCAACATGATGATCATTAATACATTTTTTGTTCAAAAAAAATCGACATAAATGACGACATAAAAAGCTTCTTTAAAATTAAATGTAGTTCCACATTTTTAGATTGCATTTCGATAATTTAGCATTTCCAGGACAACATAAAAATATAAATACATTTTGCTTATATTATCCGTTAAACTATTTAATAGGTGTGTTCCACAATGAGGACTAATGAGAGAAAAAAGAAAATTACTCTCTGAACATGCAAAAGTTATCCAAAATTGCTGAAACGCAAAAATCCATAATTGCACATCTTGAAATACTAATGTTGCTTACACTTTATATTAAATTTAATTTAAGTGATTTTAGTCGCTTAGAACGCATAACATTATAAAAACAAAAAATTTGCATCATTGGCAACAAAAATGTAAAAAGTAAATGAAAATAAGTTCCAAAAAAGTGAATTATTTAAAAGAGCATTTTTTTACATTAAAGAAATGGAGAAATATGCACAATTGTACTTAAAAATTCAACTTTGTTCGAAAACCCTTCCATTTTGCTTTTTAATAAACTTGTGTGTAAAAACTTTTTTCCTATAGTTGCAAATTTTCTGATTAATCTTTCAGTTTCACATGAAAAAAAAACAGCTGATTATTTAATTCTTATCCGAACTTACCCAGAAGAAAAAGTTTGTACTAGTTTGTACAGGAAATGAAAAAAATTACTATCTCATTCGCTCTCAAAATTGCACAAAAATTGCTATCTGGAACGCTTTCGGATAACTTTGTACAAGTTCGGACTGTTTTGTTATGCATCTGGAACAGACCTAATATGAATGAAGTTTTATTAATGCATTATGACTGAAAATTTTATAATGTAAAGAAATATTTCAATGGCTCGCACTATTCAAAGACTCTATCTACAATAACTTGACGAGACAACAAACGGTTTGGGGAATACTTAAGAATTTCATAAAGTTCAGAGTTGAAATATTTCTAAAAATTTATAAAATCATCTCTACGACATCAGCTGTTACAAACAAATTTATTTTAATAGATCGTCAATATCTCTGGACAAACCGTTGCTTTTAACTACCAGAACCGAACAGTTCTCAGCCTCAAATCCTAGTTTCCATTACTTAAAAACGCAAAAAGTACAAGAAAAGTACTTATTATTGCAATAAGAAAAGTTTCCATATTTCATGGTCAAAAAGTGCCAGAAAAGGAGCGAGAGTGCCACAGTGCCAGGCAACATCCAATAGTGCCAAAAATGGCACAATTGTGCCACATTTCCCATCACTGGTTCCAAAAAGAACTGTTGAACACATGTGTATATTAAAAGAGTGAACGATGAATCTGAAGGTTTAGAAGCATCCTAGAACAGCATTTTGTTCCGTTCTGTTCGTTCTTGCAAGAAGAATTATGTTTCACATGTCAAATAAACTGGGATCTCTTAACGTTATCATAATTTTATTTATTTATTTTTTTTTTTTTTTTTTTTGTAATCGTTACCAATATTATTACGTGTCTATTTATTAGACCTTTCAAATGCTTTACTACATCGAAATATTATAAACCAAACGCTAAACAACACTGTTGGCAAGACAAACAACTGAAACAAATGTTTTTCCAACAGTGTTGTTTAGCATTTGGTTTAGAATATTTCGCTGTAGTAAAGCATTTGAAAAATCTCTCATGTCTTGAAAGGTCTTATAAATTGTCTTGTGCAGGACTTCATTCTGCATTATATATAGATAAATCTTGAAACATATTGAAATAATTAATTAAAACTATTTCACATGCGAATAAACCATTTAATTGGAAAATGATCTAAACTGCCTTAAACTTACTAGGGTTGCAGTACGTGTGTATCATTTTTGAAATCAAATTAAAATAAAATCGTTTTGTTATTTAAACTGAAAGACTTGTAACAATAGCACAGCTGGAAATTAGTTTTAAAATTTGCATCCTTTCAAAAAAAATCAAAATAATAATTAAAGAGGAGTCGCGGCGCTCGTTTGTTAAATATTTATTATGCTCGCTATCTAAAATCTAAATATTTATGAAAATTAAAAAAGAAATTACAGATGGTAAATAATGATAATTACAAAAAACTTAAAAATAAATAAAAAAAAAATCTGCAGTTTTTCCGATAAAAATTGAAATCAAACAAGAGCAGAAAATTACAATTTAATTGTAATCCAATAAACACAACTCAACATCAAATGGTAGCAAAATCTTCAACAACAGATACAATTTATGATCCTTTTTTAATTATCCCTACAAATATTCAAACAGTAAGACTAACATTGAAATAGAACAGCATACTTACTTATTTTAATATTTATTTTCACATTTTTTTTTCGTCTTCTTCAAATTCAAATTGGTTTCCATTAGAATTTCTATAAGAAGTACGAGTATATTCAAAACAAAAACAATAAAATACAGAAGCATGTGTTTGTAATAACCGAAAAAAAGGTCCAAGGTATAATATGTTTGCAATAAGAGCTAATGTATGATTTTTGGTTAAGTTAAGAAACTTATTAAAACCGTCTGCTTAAGGATTTGGGCAAAGGTTTTTACTTGATCATACTGGCGCCAGGAGAATAAGAATGTAAAAAAATTATGTGATAAAAAACTGAAGCAAATATTTGGCAATACTAGTTAAATCGACAAGATTAAGATTTTAGTTAAGATTTGATTGCATTAACATAAAATGAACATATGAAACGATAATTGTTCTTTTTTAGGGTTTTCGAAATCTTAGGCGGTGTATTATTGTTTAGAAAATAAAAATAATAAATAATAAATATTAGTGTTAAAAAAACAAAATACAACTTTTGAGAATTAACTGAATAAATTTTAAACACCCCTATCGTGAACAGTTTTTTACTCGAAATATTTCGCGATTGCAATCGTGATAATTTTTCCCAAGAAATCTCTTCTCTTTGTTGATTCCCCTTATCATGAATAATATTTTTCACATGGATTTATTTAATTTTCCCTTGGTTTTGTTCACTTCATTGCATTTGCAAGCGAACTGAATTTATACATGGCGTAATTTCAATATTATACTTCCAATTATATATAAAAAGTTATAAATAATTAGTTTTAGGACAAGATCAGTGGATATTATATCCACGATTAATCAAAATAAATCTTTGCAACATTTTTTTCATTGAACATGAATCTATTCGGTTCACATGCAGTAAATTCTGTGACTGCTTGCTCTATATTAAAGAATTTTCTCCACGGCACCTAATATTTTTCAAAACAACTTTTTACTCAAAAACATTTCATTTGAAATACAACTGTGTTGTTTACGAGGCGTCGTATAAAAAAGAACAAAATTTAATTTTACATATGAATTTCATGCATTTTGACAACAAAAGTTGTTGAAGAAAATATTGTTTTCAGTAATTTTATGATTTTGGCAATACGGCAATACTTGATTCATATTTATTTTTGAAATAAACATATTTTTTTCATCCAAACCCAAATTTATTTTCATACGACGTGTGTGCTACGAGAACGCTTTCAAATTAAACTTACAACTGACTGTATAAACATTCAAGCAACTTACAGGTCTTTCGGCTATTTCTTCGAAATTTTCGTTTGTAATAAGTATACACTACTTACAAGTAATCACTTACATATGTAATTGCAGGGTAATGGTTCAAATAAAGGTTTTCTTAATAAAAAAAAACTGACTTAAATAACAGACGCTTAAAAGTTAAAAGCACTTTACGTTACGTCACGTTAAATACGAGCAGTTTGCTAAAAGTATACATTAGAGAAGTGGAAAGATTAGCAAAACAAGCAGCAAGGTTAAAGTTTTTACAGGACTGCAGAGGTTTTGGTATAAAGCCGAACCACATAAAAAACTCAACTTATCAACTCAAAAAAAAAAAACAATCAGCCTAAAGTAACCTCTAGTAATACTAAAAGAATTCATTGGTCAAAAACAAAAGCTAACACTCACTTTACGTTAAATTAAGTAAAAAAATTATTACGAGTACATGTGATACCTATTATTTAATCAACTTTCCACAGGAATTTAAAAAACAATTAATAATATTTATTTGGTCTGCCTCGTTTCAAATCTTTTCTTCAACTGACTTAATTTCAAAACCTAATATTTTAATTTTTAAAAACAAAATTACAAATCAAACTAGATTAAATAAATACAAAGTATAACAAGGTAAAACAATATGAATATAATATAACAATACCTACAGTGCTGTTCAAATTTTGTTTTAAGAAATTAGTCAAAGTAAACTTTACTAATCAATTTTTTGCTCACAAAAGTAAATGAAATAAACTATAAAATAGTTTGCGAACCCCCCCTACCCCCCCCCCCCCCCCCCTAATTGATAAAATGCAGCTATACTTACTCAAAAAAAGTGAAGTGATGAGATAATAAACATTAATATATCACCAAGTTTGGAACTGCGACTGTATGACAGTGGCTTGCGGCGTATAAGGGGAAGTGTTGCCTATTTAAAGCATTTTTGCTAAGTTAATTTACCCGGGGATTATCAAATAAACCCGTCAATCAATGTACATGTGTGTTTCAAAAGAGACATACAAGTAAACACGTAAATCACCATTTGTATTTGAAATTCGTAGACAAGTATAAATTTAGTTAAACCCCACACTTTAACATCATTACGAGGAATCACAAAGAAACTGATCAATCAGAGTTGGAGACTATCAAATAATCAGCCTTCACATAAAAAATAAAAACTTTTTGACTTACGTCAACTATTGCTGAAATATAATTAAAGAGCTTACCTGATAATTCTTCTCCTGGATCTTTAGGTTTACAGAATTACAAAATTCTTTATTTGCGGCAACACTGCACTGTACTGTCCCGCTTCACACACGTCAACTTTTGTTGATCAACTCGTAATTCAGCTGTAAGAAAGACGGAGAAGGATATAGAGATTTCTCTTTTTTTTCTACCAGCTGAATTAAAATTTGATCAACAAAAGTTGACGTGTGTGAACCGGAACTAAAACACCAAAACATCTGCCGCTTCAAAGTAGGGGTGAAAAACTATCTATTCTATCTATCACTATTGGTAGTTAATTTTTTTTGTGACCATCGATGCTTTAATTTTACCATCGATTAATACTTAAAAACAATCGATATTTTTTAGTCACTATCGATAGTAAATGATACACTAAAAAGCAAAAAAAAAAATAAATATGATGCTTTTCATAAACAATAATAACTGAATGACGGCGAAATTTCTTCCGCTGATCTCATTTATTATTCATACAATTATTTTAGTTTTATTATTTATTGGACTGACAAATAAGATTATATTCAATTTTGTTTTGTCTTCTTAAAAAATATTTTGTTTTTAATTTTTAGTGTAAATAAACATATTCATTATACGAAAACCATGCAACTTCGATATTATCACGATAGTATCGTCGATATATCGATAGTTTTTCTAACTTACGATAGTCTTGAGTCGATGTTTCGTTTCTTATACTATCGAAATCTTTCGATAGTGACACTGTCGATAGTTTTCACATCTACTTCAAAGTACTATTATTGTAAATATGCAAGGACCTTCGTAGTGAGATCAAAAGAAAAATTTTATAATTTTAGCAGAAACAAAATACTTTGTGTAAAAACCATAGAGGTCGGTGAACAACTTGCTTAAGATAATTGTGTAATAAAAGGCTGAAGCAAATGCTTCAGTAAGGCTAAAGTATGTAAAACTATTCGATCTGAAATAAATATCAAAACTCTTTAAATACTCGAAAACGAAAAATTTCCTTCTTTTCGCAATATGTTGTAAAATTTGTCTGATAATGAATTCCCTAAAATTACAAAATATGATTTAAAGAGGATATGTGCAAATATGCACAAATTGTTGTGCTGAAAATAACTTATCCATCCATTCATATATCGCACGCGAAAACATAAGATGCAAGAATATAGGGAAACCAGAACCCTTTCAATGACGATATCAATCTTAATGAAATTATAATAAATAAACTTTTCCCAAAATATCAATTTAACTTTATAAACAACTGCGAAATGAAATTGTGGTTCATCAAAACTAACTGATGAGACTGAAAATGTGTGTTTCTGCGTTATGCAAATGAAAGTCCTTTATACAACAGGATATATCCGGTAATACGCACACGCTCACATATAAATAGATTTTTTTTTCGCTTTTAAAAAGGTGGCATCGATTCATCCACAAGTAAAAGTGTTCACAAGTATACATTCATACTTGGATAACAGCAGCTTTTGATGAACTAAATAAATGCACTCGTACCTTAAACATTTATGTAGTTGTATATTTTACGTGCACACATACATACATACATACATACACGCATATGTACGTCCTTGTGTACTTTAATGCCTGATAGTCTCCTGCACAAGACATCTTATAAGAATTTGCAAGACATGAGGGATTTTTCAAATGCTTTACTACAGCAAAATCTTATAAAACAAACGTTAACAACATTGTTTGCAAGAAATTTGTTTGAGTATTGTAGGTATAAGAGTCAAGAAGAAAACACTTTGTTTTTTTTTTAATGCATGTATTTATTTATTGTATCTTCATATATGAACTAACAATAAGTATTCAAATCTTAAATCTATAAAAAAAATTATTAGGCCCGACCAGTGTCGGACATAAACTTAGTGGTAGTTATAAATAATACATTAGTAGTGATAATCAAAAAAAAAAGGGCGAGGGGGGGAAAGTATTTTCAAGTAGTCCCATCTGGAGTGTTAGGTATAAGAGCCCGTGTGTCCCTCTTTTTTAAGCGGACGTGTCCAGTAAAGTTCAAAATATTACGAGCAAGCGGATTAGGGTGTGATTCGAGTTTTGTTAAATATTTGCCTGCGTATTTTGCAATTTCTTCAGTCACTAGTGACATATTTAAATCACGATGTATAATAGAATTTTGGATGTACCATGGAGCCGATGTTATTAACCGTAAAATTTTGTTTTGCCTTCGTTGGATTCTCTCGACATTGGAAGCTGAAGCAGTGCCCCATAACTGAATTCCGTAGCACCATATTGGCTTCAAAAGCGACTTGTACAGTAAAAGTTTGCAGTCTAAGCTGAGTGTTGAGTTTCTGCCAATCAACCAATATATTTGAGTTAACTTAAGTTTCATCTGAGTTAACTTAGAGTCAATATGATGTTTCCATGTAAGTCTCCGATCAAGGTGTATACCAAGGTATTTCACTTGGGAATGTTGAGGAATATTTTGATTGTTGATTCGAATGGGGGAGCAAGTATCTCTTCTTAGGGTGAACGTTATATGGACACACTTTTGTTCATTGACTTTAATTCTCCATAAGTTCAACCATATTTCCAGCTGAGTGATATGTTCCTGGAGATTGCGGGATGCCTCATCAGGGCTTTCGTGCACACTCATACAGGCTGTATCATCGGCAAAAGTAGAAATATGGATATTATTGCTCACAGGCATATCACAAGTATATATTAAATACAAGACAGGACCCAGAATACTACCCTGGAGCACACCAGAAGATATAGTTTCGGGCACACTCGTGAACTCTCCTTCCACAACAGTGAACTTCCTATCAATAATATAACTTTCCAAAAGCTTTTGAATGTTTATTGGCAGATATGTCTTCAATTTTAAAACTAGGCCTTCGTGCCATACTTTATCAAGCGCCTGAGAAACATCAATAAAGAGAGCAGAACAATACTTCTTTTCTTCAAATGTTCTTCTTACAACTTGGACTAGTCTATGCGTTTGTTCAATCGTGCTGTGCTGACTTCTAAAGCCAAATTGATGGTCCGGGATGCACCCATTATCAGTTAAAATTTTGGACAATTTAGTCATGAGCAGCTTTTCGAAAAGCTTTGAGATTGTAGATAGTAAGCTTATAGGCCTATATGACTCAGTCTTGGTAAGATCTTTGCCCGCCTTTGGAATCATTTTGATCTTGGCCAGTTTCCAGTTATGTGGAAAATACTGTATTCTTAAAATAGCATTAAAAGTAAATAGCAGGATTCTTATTGCAATATGAGGCAAATTCATGAGCGTTTTGTTACTAATGCCATCAATACCTGGAGCTTTCTTCGGGTTGAGTTCAGCAATTACTTTTTGTACTTCACGCATCTTAAACCTTAAGGGACGAGGGGGTAGAGAAACTACACACGGTAAATCAGCAGCACCCGTACATGAATTGGGAGTGAATACAGATTTTAAATGCTCAGAAAATAAGTTACCTTTCTCACTATCACTTCTTGCCCAGCCTTAGTACATTCTTTAAGTCTGATTTTATTTAGGGGTGATCTGTGTTGTTGCCATTCTCTTCTAGCTCTCCTTTTTTCACATACAAGACGTTCAATTTCCGTAGAATAAATTCTGTTAAAGCCGGTCTGCGGATAGGAGGTAGTGGCGTGTTCAGCAGCCTGTTTAATATTTTCGTTAATATTGGCAATGTTAAATTCAATATCATCGCATGATCTAAGCTGAATGTTTTCTACGCAGTGACTACTAAGATATTTTTTGAATACCAGCCAGTTGATTCCATTAATCATCTTCACATATGAGTTAGTTAAATCACTCCTTAGTGGGTTGAAAATTATAACTGTTGTTGGAGAGTGATCGGAGAACAGATCTAGAGAGGCCTCTACATGAATTAAGTCCCTATGAATATTTTTCGTGACGGCAAAATCTATAACATCTGGAATTTTTCTTACGTCAGTAGGCCAGTAAGTAGGCTCCTCACTCGAAATGACATCTAAGCCCATTTTTGAAATTGTATTGAACAACGCTCGACCTCTAGGTGTAACAAAACGCGATCCCCAGTACGTATGTTTTGCATTGTAGTCACCAGCTGCCACGAAACAAGATCCAAGCGATTTGTAGAACTCCTCATACTGATCTTCGGTAACTGAAAATCTGGGAGGTGAGTAAATTGATGATATCACGAAATTCGCACAAAAATTTTCTACGAAAATATTCGTTGCTTGCAAATATTCTTCACTAATGTTGTCAAGGACATAGTGCTTGAGTCTTGACTTAATCAGAATTGCTCTCTCTCGGGTCCTTTGTATCATATAAAGTGTAACCATTTATTTTAAATAAGCTTCTTGAGGTCAAATGAGTCTCAGAAACCAACATTATATCAATATTTTTTTCCATGAGGAAGTGCTCAAGTTCATTTTTATGTTGGCGAATGCCGTTTGCGTTCCAGAAACATATTTTTAACGTGTTCATGGTTTATTAACTAATGCTTGAAGCAGTGTATTCTGCATTCGCAGCATTTCTTGCATCATACTTGTCATATTTGTAGTAAAGTTGTTTATAGTTAGCACCAGATTCTCAATAGTAGCTTCAAGGCGACTAAAGTTAAAGCTTGAGTTTGAATTCGTTGAATTATTTGGCGGTGGAACATTTTGCGTGGGAATTGAACTAGTCTTAGCAGCATCAGCATACGATACACGTGAAGTAACTGGTTGGCTGATTTGAGCAAAAGTGTCGGAGTTCGCGTTTACTTGTAGAGCTGGAGTTAACTTGGGTTTTTGACCCATAGCCTGTTTAACGAAAGAAAATACAGGGCACCCTCTATAGTTAGCTGTGTGATTACCTCCACAATTACTACATTTTTTTTCTACTTGATCTTTTGGCTTAGTGCAGCTAGCAGTACCATGCAATTCACCGCAGATAACACACACTGTAGGTAACTTGCAGTAAGTTTTCGTATGGCCATATTCTTGGCAATTATGGCACTGTAAAAGACCTGAACGCTTACGTGGCTCTTCAACTGTGATTTTTCGATGTAAGAGATACTTTACGTTATAAACTGGATGGGCTTCATTTTTTTTTCAATTGTATGTCATTCGGCTCCAGTTCAACCCGAAATAGGGGTTGGGGGACCTTTTCTCTATTAAATATGTTGGTAACATTTTTTACCTTGAATCCTTGGTCGACAAGTGCACATTTTACTTCTTCGGGTTCAACATATGAATCTATGCCCTTTAATACTATCTGTAGGCCTTTGCACTCTTAAGTTGGTATGTGTTTCATCAATTTGGATTTTAGTTTCATCAATATTACCTCGTTTAATTGGAATGATGTGAAAAGTATTTTCACCAATGGTCGACAGTAGTTTTTTTATAAGCGCGTTAGAATTTTTTTGTTATCCCTAGACATCTTTGCAGCAGATGAAATTTTTGAAGAATTTGGGCTTCGCCCACGCTTTACCACTGTTATATATCTGTCCATTCCCACTTGTACCTTGGGGTTTGAGCTACTGTTATTTGTAGTGATAACTTGGTTTAGTGATGAAGGCGAGCCCGATGCGGATGATATCGCAGACTTAAATGAAGAAGTACTAGGCAATGGTAATGTTAACGATTCACTAGTTGGCATTGGACAAAGCGAAGTTGGTCGCTGACGAAAAATTGGCTTTGCCGTTAAAAAAAGATTTTCATCAGATTTATTATTTATATTTTTTTCATTAAGAGTTTCAGAACTCACAGTAAAATAAGCATTTCTGCCGTTAGAACTCACTTCAAAATTTCTTTCCTTTGAGGTACTCATACAGAGTATTATTCCTCAAGGGAACTTTGTTTGTGTTTACGGTTTTTTTTTTTTTTGTTTTTGCTATTTCTTGCTATGTAAAAAATATTAGTAAAGCCAATAAGCTTATTTATCAAGGTGAATATGTATTACGAATATTTTTTGTATGATTTCTGATTTTGTTATTTTTGATATTTGTTTCGTATGTATGTATGTAAAAAAAAATCCGCTTTAATGTCTCTTCACTATGAAGGTTCAACGAGAACTTGTGAAAACACTTCGTGGCGGAAGAATTTGTGATACTAGCTTCTTTCTACGCATAAGCGCGTGTACAAACGTCATGCATGTATGTGTGTATGATTTTTTTATTTTTCTGGGCACATGCAAAGGCACACACATACATTAACATTAGTTGTATGCGGTTAATCACATAATAGCTTACCATCTACATATTACACACACACTCAAACGTACAATATGAAAAATAACAAGCATACACTAATCAACAGTACTTCTTTCGAGTGTTTGTTACAAACAAGCTGTCTTGCGACATCGCTTCCCTACAGAGAGATCGAATAGTGAAATTGTGGTGATTTACTACTGACGTTGTCAGTAGTACTACTGACCAGGTGTACCCAAGCCAATGGCATTATCTATTGACATTTAGCATTAGCTTGTCATTGAAAATCCACCACTAGACTGTAGCAGTACTGACTAAGTAGTTCTTTTGGGACCACATGGAAACATTGGCACCAAAGATTCACTAGTAAATTGTAGGGGCTCTAGTATACAATATCGATATTTCTTCGCTCGTTGTCAATAGTAAAATTATAGTGATTTTCTAGTGACATAGTCAATAGTGCTACTGGTTAGGTGTACCCCAGCCAGTGTAATCGCCTATTGACATATAACATAGGGTTGTCATTGAAAATCTACCAGTAGAATTTAGCACTATTGAGAAGGTAGTTCTTTTACGACCATATGGAGATATTTGAACCAAGGATTCACTAGTAGACTTTAGTGACCGTCGTTTACATATGTTTATTTAATATTATTGCATAGCATAATAAAAAAGAAAAACAAACTATTGACGCGTTCATTGACAATATCACCAGAAATACACCAGAACTGTTGTTTCTAACGTATCTTTACTCGCACATAAAAGGAAAGTTGTCGACATTTTAACTAGTGGAATTGTCGCTCGAGAAAGAGTATTGACATAGAGACGTATAGTTCTAGCCTGACTAGAGGGTTGTTACAACTGATATACACATACAACAATACATCCATCGTGCTTCGCTTATAGTACGACAGCACTTATTATTGGTTTAGTATAATACATGCGACGTGAATACATTTAAAAATTATGACGTTTTTACATTTCAAGACTGTTTACGCAGCTCTCTAATGCCTGACTGAATGACTGACAGTCAATAAAGTTTTGTATACAATTTACAAATAATAAAAATCTTAGTAAATTACCACACAAGTATAATAATGTTCACTTTTATAAAGATCGTGTGTGTGTGTAAATTAGTGAATAATTGAAGTACATACACACGACCAAATGAATGAATAAATGGGTTGTTCATATAGAATTAAGTGTATGTACTGCATTATATTCTGTAAATAAAAAAAAGTAAAGCAAGCAAACATAAAAGGGGCGTCTATGAATAGTTAAACTAAAGTGATAGTTTGTATACTTTATGGTTTCTATGGATAAGATTTTTATAAGTGTAAATAATTACAAAAATAAACATGATTCCATACGAAAATTATGGCTGCGCTAATAAATTGAAGGGCAAGGGTTGTAAAATGAAAAGTTAAAGGGATAAACAAGGTAAGGTAAATGTGGAATTTAGGTTTTAGATTGCTTCAATCAAGGATTATCACAGGAACACATCAACAACAAAGAGTTTTCTACTTCAAAGCAAAAATATTAAATAAGCCCAACACAAAATTTTAGTTCACAAAAATATGATAATATGTATAATGAATCGCGAAGCGCCCTATGCTTAATGTCAGGTAAGATCAAGTCAGATATATTCCAAAAAAATTAAAAAGATTCTAATGACTGATTCTGGCAGAACAGACTATAAGGTGGCGTTTGCTGAAGTAGTTAGCACGTTGACTCCACAAGCGAAGGTCCTGGGCTCGAGCCTGCTAAATTCATTAAATAACAATACCACGCATTTTTCTGTTGTATTTCACACATAAAATTTGTTTTATATAACTAAGCAGCATAGCTATAAGCGGGTGTCCTAAGACACCTCTCTAATTTTTTTTCAACATAGTCTCCTTTGACTTCTGCACACTTAGTCCAAGGTTTTTAAAATTTTTTTTATTTTTTATGATTTATCGAGGTATTCAAAATATGCGCTTGTTTATGAGATGATCCGTCGTTAGAGTCAAATCTCTTTCCGCCGAGCCAAGTTTGGGAAGAAGAAATAGTCACTTGTAAGCCGACGAGCGACAAAAAAAATTTTATCTCTCTCTTTGCACACACAATAGCCAACTTTGTCATCGTTATTGTGAAGCTCAACAACGAATTTACGCAGCGAATTCTTACTGACGAATTCGTCTTTCGTCCCTGTTGTGTTCCTAGCATTATACGTGCGTCATTTCTTACGTCACTGTGATGTTTTATATCAGAAATCTGTAGGAATAGAGCCAAAAACTTGTGAGTTGATAAATGTTTTGTTTCTCTTTTTAATGCTACAGTTGTCGTTAATTCCACAAACCTCTGCAAAATTTGCCACTTTTTTTTAATATTTTAGAAAATACTCGTAATAACGTTGTCAGATGTGATCGCCATTATGGCTTTTATCTGCTTTTTTCAACAAACAAACAAAAAACACTTTGATATTTTTGTTCCTTTTGTTTTGCCGTAAAAGTGTTTAATAGTAAATCATACAAAATGGTTTTTATCTATTCTTCAGTGACAATTTCTCACGCAATACTAATTTTAGGCAATATGACACTTTTCAATTTCAACAAGTTTTATCGCTTTAAATCAAAATTTATATCGATATGTTCGAGCATTGTTACTTAATTAACTTGGATGTTTGAATAGCAAAAAAAAAAAATAACACAACCTCCAATTTCAGCAGTTTTCTATGAAAACTAAAAAAGGAAATTCAATATATAAAAAGAGAACATCTTACAGATGCGGAGATACTTATTACACAGCACTCTCAAAGTATAAAGCAAATTAGCCCTATTTGTGAGACAAGCAATAAGCATAATCCTAGTGCACAAATAATATTCAAGCACTGCATTTAACACTGGAACAGAAGACAAACGAAAAAAAAACCTTTAACAAAATTATGACAAAAGATGAAAACCATAAACTGGAGGCAACATTTGAATGCCGAAAGATAACGATTTATAATAAAATGAACAAAATTTAGAACAACTGGAGTACTCCAGTTCTAGTGTGTATAAGTAAAAGAAAATAAAAATCTAAATATTTAAAATCGCACCTAATACTTTATTGTACTGATGTTAGAGTACTTTGTGTTTAAATCTTTTTGTCTACTGTATGGGTGACAATTGCCGTGTCTTCAAACAAGAGCTGAGAGTGTTCAAACATGGGAATTGTGCTTAACAAATAATCTCAACAATGCTCGTAATGTCATCATTGTTATAAAAATGCCAAGTAAAGCTGCGCAATCTCATTGTGTGTATGTTCGTGTATGTTGGGCTGGCTCTTAAATCCCTATAAGCAGATTTCTTAGCCTAAATTGCACTCATTCATGCATACATATGTATATGCCCTGCAGGAAATGTGAATAGTGAAATTGTAGTGATTTACTAGTGACATTGTCAGTAGTACTACTGACTAGGTGTACACTAACAAATGCAATCATCTATTGACATTTAACATTAGCTTCTCATTGAAAATCCACCACTAGAATGTAGCACTACTGACTAAGTAGTTCTTTTGGGACTACATGGCGACATTGGCACCAAAGATTTACTAATAAATTTTAGGGGCTATAATCTGCAATTTGATTTACTAGTGACATTAGCAGTAATACTACTAATATAATATAGAGTTTTCATTAAAAATCTACCAGTAGACTTTAGCACTATTGGCGAGGTAGTTCTTTTACGACTATATGGAGACATTTGAACCAAAAAAATTAATTATATTATTAAAAACATTTGTTTAAAATTTAAATAGTCAAAAAGAAGTGGCACCGGCTGCGTGCAACTCTGCTATTAACTGCATTTCATAAAAAAAAGAAAACAAACTATTGACGCGTTCATTGACAATGTCCAGAAATACACTAAAACTGTTGTCTCTAACGTATTTCTACTAGCGCATAAAAGGAAAGTTATCAACATTTCAACGAATGCAATTGTCGCTAGAGAAAAGAGTGTTGACATAGGGCCGTTTAGATGAAGGATGACCTAGCTGCGACACGTCGCCTGCGAGTCGTATTTGTAATGAGAATATTGCGGGGTAGCAAAAGTCGCATGTACTGAGAATTGAAGCGATAATTTTAACTCTTCTCTCTCACATATTTCTTTCTCTCATATTTTTCTTATGCTATGTACAAGCAGTGTTTCCAGCTAGACCAATTTTTTATAACATTTATTTAATAAACAGTTATAATATAAACATTATAAAGAAATAAAGTGAGGAGAGAAAAGGAATTATTGTATTTCGGTAATAAATTAAAAAAATTAAAAAAATATATGGACATGTTAATTCTACATTTCCCAAAGTAACAATTAGTTCCTTTACGGCAACACTACAAAAAAGTCTTCATGTAAACGTGCGTGGATTTAAGAAGGGACTCCAAAAGAGAGCGTAAGCGTTGTCGCAGCTAGGCCACCCTTCATCTAAACGGGCTCATAGACATATATGGTTCTAGGCTGACTAGAGGGTACTTACATGTACATATATAAATGTATATTTGTATACATACATACATACATACATATTTATAGTTACTCGTGTTATAATATTTGGTAATCATGCTGTAATTATTGTCAATATGGAAAACCTTTTGATCCTGTTACGTCCTTACATACGATTGTTATGTATGTATACATATGCACAAGAAAGTACGCACATACTCGTAAGTATGTATGTGAAATGTGAATACCTTTGATCTAAATAAATTTTAGATCAAGTGATTGTACTTCAAAATTAGCACCTGAATGTCTAGCGGTGTCTTTGATGAAATGAATTCTAAGAATTTTAGTCATCCTACAAACCATATAAAAAGTAGTGCAGTTTGCTTCTGCTTAATATAATTCTTAAGGATGCGTTTTAGAATATGTTTACTAATACAAGATATCTATCTACTTTTGCTGATTAACATTCACTTCAAGCGTTATCTAAATAGTGAATATACATACATACTTACATATAAGTATCTTTTGTGAAAAGATTAATTTTAATTTAAAATCTAAATTTTTAGTTAGACACAATGGTTACTCTTGAAATTAGTACGAAGAGACGTCTTGTCTACTGTCGAGGGAAGAATTTAGTTTCTTTTAATTTGTTTTTTTTCTTCAACATATCCAATTTTAATGGACGTTTTTCTGATTTGGCCACATATTATTTTCCAGTAAAAAAGAAAACCTAGAGAGGCCAATAAGAATCAATACCTGTAGTGGGCAAATAATTAAAATTTGGTTTACTTCTAATTTGTTTTGAAAATCTCCTACCATTTCTCAATCGGAAGTTTATGCGATTGAGAGATGCGCATTATTTAATATTGACAGGATCTACCGAGGGGGATAGTCAGGCTGCCATCAAAGGACTCAGCTCATATGAGTTTACCTCTTAGTTGGCTTGGGAATGCTGCATTAAGCTAAATCAGATAAGCAGCATGAATAAGGTCACACTCTGCTGGGTTTTTGGACACGCCGGGGTGGTAGGAAATGAAAATGCAGACAAAATGGCAGGAATGAGCTTTTACAGCCATGCAAGACTTGGATTAGACCAAATCCAGGAAGAAATATCGACCGAGTTCAAGAGTAATAGGGAACACCTCTGGCCCTATCTCCCTGGATTGAGGCATGCAATGTTAATAATTGGAACGTATAACCAAAATCTTTTCATAGCTCTTATGTCCCTGAGTAAAAACTTTCTAAGAATGCTCACAGGATTCCTCACAGGCCCTTGTAGACTGAGGCATTGAGAGTAACAGCCTTTCCACATTCTGTGATTAGGACGATGAAACTCCATAGCATGTTCTGAAGAACTGTGAAGCGTTATGCCACAGAATATATTGGGCAGGGGTACAATAGATCTTCTTCAGTCGCAGTGTCCTGTGCTTCCCGTTAAACTTAATTCATTCACTCATTTATTATTACTTCTAATGATTTTGATTGACTTCAAAAAGAAAGAGGTTTCCAATTCCATTGTTTGTAAGTGCTTGTTACTTGAGAATTCCTAATTGATATAAAATATGGTGTCTTTTTTGTATTATTTAGGGCCATTATTACAACTTAAAGTTAGTTAAAAGTAGAATTTTATTGGACGTATAAAAAGCTTTCCATTATTGCAATTTGGATTTAACTTACCAGGTAGGATAAACTTGACTGTAATTTATCACTCACTTTAGTTTAAAGTAAAATTTTGCAACCGATAAAGTTTTTATACGTCCGATAAAATCCTACTTTTAACTAACTTTAAGTTGTAATAATGGCCCCTAAAGTTATTATTAAATATCATGAGGATGGCGTTGCCTGAAGTAGTTAGAGCGTCGACTACTAAAGTGAAGGTCCTGGGTTCGAGCCCGGTTCTGACAGTCATTAAAAAGGTTTTCATTAGAATTTAGTGGTTACGCTTTTTTGGGCACATGACACACAGATGTTAACTCAGCCTTACTCATAAATATATTTATAGTTTCGAGATATTTAGGAGATTAAATTTGAGTAAATCAAAAATATTTTTATAATATATATACTATGCAACATTTTAATTAAGAGTTGTACTAACCTCGATTACGAGGGCGGATCAATAAGTCCGTGACTTTTTGAATGAAACACAGTTTTTTTTCAAGACAAAAATTTATTTTTCGACATAATCTCCTTTTAACTTAATACACTTAGTCCAACGTTTCTCCAGTTTTTGTACCCCTTCCAAAAAAATATGATTTTTCGAGGTCCGTAAAATGGGCACAATAATTTCATAGTTTAGGTTTGGGAATAGGAAGTAGTCACTAAGGGCTAAATCCGGAGAATATGGCGGATGGGGTACCAATTCGTAGCCCAATTCATAAAGTTTTATCATCGAGACCATATGGCCATATGGGGTCATTTTCTTTTTAAATCTTCATTGAATTAGTCTAAGAAGTTGGCATAATATTCGCCGTTTATTGCTTTTCCCTTGTAAATGTAATCGATGTGGATTATTCCGCGTGCACCCCGAAACTTCGGAGCAGGTTTACCCGAAGAAACGCATTGTTTAGACTGCTGCTTGGTCTCTGAACTACAGTAATGGATCCATATTTCATCCACAGTTGCAGTTATTCGGATTGCAGTTACACAACTCCAAACAATTCTTTGAAGTTGTCACACGTTTACGTTTATGGTTAATTGAGAGGTGAACAGCTGTTAAACGAAAAGTAAATGACGACACCTGTTCAAAATTTGACAGCACTTGATGTTGAATTTCATGTAACTACGAGGGAAGCTCGAAAAGTCACGGACTTATTGATCAGTCCTCGTATTATAAATTTATTTAATATTTATTGAACTTTTTTTAAGATTTATTTCATATTTCGAAAAGAAAACGACTTGGACCTCTTTCATAATTATGTCCATATATATGTACAAGGAGGCTTGTGTGTGTTGCTTAGACTTCGAGAGATTTTCGTCTCGCTTGCACTGGTTGAATGATTTGCCAACGATAGCCGTATAGTATTGTGGTACGAATTTCATTGACAACCACGTTGCTACTTCCTATATGAAGGCATAGCTCCTGTATAGTTAGTCACAATAATACTGTTAATAAATCCATGGGCATATAGTCTAGCCACTCTGCCCATTTTTGTGCAACCGTCTTTTGCAAATTTTCTTTGTAAAATATGTATTAAATGAAATAATACATATATACCCCCCATATTCATAAAAAAATAAAATGAATTTGAAATTCATTTTAGGAAAATTTTGCATGGAAAATTTGAAATAAAATACATTTCAAATTCGTTTCAAATTTTATGAATATAGGGGATAAAATGTAAATTAAATAAAATGATTCAACTCATACGAAACGACACTTAAAATTTTTCACCACAATTTCATCGCTCTTTAAAAAGTTTTTCCGCAAAACAAGCAAAAATCTGAAATAAAATAAATATCATTGAAAGGAAATACCAAATCAAACGAAAAGTAATGAAACACAAGAAAAACTTGCACTTGCTCAAATAATAATGACTATAGGTGTTATATGTGGGATTGTGTTCAGGTGAATTGTGAATTCGTTTTGCTAAACAAACACATACACACTCATTCATTTTATATTTCTTTTATATTGATTGAAGAAAAAAAATTGTTCGCAACATACACATACACACAAAAGGTGAACGTTTAAGAATTGAAGATGAAGAAGAAAAAATAAAACCATTAAAGAAATTACTTTTTGATGTTAAAGGATATCATTCCAAGAAAAAAAATTCGAGTTAAATGAATTAAGAATTGATTTAAGGAATTGAAAATAGAAATAGAGTATGTAGCCGTTTGTTGTGAGAATATATTTTGTTAAATATATATATATATATATATATAAATGTCGGCTTTCAAAAAATATTGGATATTGTTCAATTTTGTTTACTCACTCTTCGAACAATTTTCGCAATTTTTATATTTCTATTTTGAAACATTTGTCGTTTGAGAAAGAGTTTTATTTCAAATCGTTCTCAATTTGAAATCAAACCTGTGTGTTTGCTGGGATTTTATATGTATAAAGCAGGGATGCCCAAATAGTGTTTTGCACAAAAACGGATGGCGCATTTTATTTCTCAAAATAATTTTCTAGTGCGCCTGACGTAATCAAAGGCCACAATTGGTTGTAAGTTACAAAAATTTTATGAGATTTGTTGTGGCAAATCTAGTTATGTATATAAAATCGTAGTGTGTGTTTGTAACGCATGGTCTCTGAAACTATAAGAGCTGTGGAGCTGAAATTTTCAACACATGTGCGATAGGTTTTCGTTTTGGTGACCACTGTGCGTAGTAATTTGTAGTTAAAAAAGATATTAAGGAATTTTGACACAAAGTATTACCTGATTTACATTAAGCGTTTTTTCATGAAATTTCATGAATTTTGTTGCATGCAACTTTTTCTATTTGCTAATTGTAGGGCTATAAAAGAAAATTTTATATAAAAAATGGCGTAGATTGAATCTCTGATGCATTTTTGACAACTTTTTTGATATAAGTTGCTCCTCGAGGCCTCCTATCGACAAATAAAAAATTTTCATGCAACTAATTTTATGAAAAAAATGCTTAATGTAAATTAGGTATATGTGTGATGAAATTGAAAGCGATTTATTGAACGTGTGGCTGCAGCGTTGTATGGTTATGCCTATCGCGATATGGCAAATGACGTATAACTAAATGCAGTGTTGCCCACAAGTTTTGTTCGAACAGCTGTTTTGTATGGTTATGGTTATAGCACATCTAATTTAAGATATAAAGGGGTACCAAAAAAAAATCCAAAGATTTCAAGAAATTTTCGAATAATAAACGTTTTAATTATTTTAAAACTTTTCCAACAATTTTCGAGGGCAGAAATATGATACTTAGCTCCAATAGAAAAATGTCGAGGTTTTAATGTACGATCCGAAAATGAACTCGTTTATTATATCTGAGCATCTTAAGCTTTCGATCCACTGATACCTGTATCTAATAGGTTCCAACACAGCTGTACAACTTGTAGTATGGCTACAAAGAAAGGTACTTCAAAAGCCAGTTTAACGAAAGTTCTTTTGAATATTGTATTAGAATCCTTAATTTAATTTGTGACACTGCTTAAACGTTATTGTCTAAGAATAGTTTGGATATAAATATGAGTTGAGCTACTAAATAATCCCTTCTTTCGAGATATCAAATGTCTCCAGCTGTAGACGGTCCTCTGAGCAACGTTACAATGGTCCAAATTGGCTCCGAGTGATCCTACTATACATATATGTGGAGTATCTTCTAACCTAACCCTTACCTTTCTTATAGCTAGTATTAACCATTTTGTTCAATATTTCTTATTCAAGATTAATCTATTGTACTCTTGAATGTGTATGATGGTGAGTAAAAAATTATTTAAAACTCAATCTACAATAATTGCCTCAAATCTAATTCAAATGTGAACCAAAAGTTTTGTAAAATGCGGTATGACAATTATTTTTGTTCTTTTTGTTCTTACAAGCCACAAATTGTCATCTAATAAGAATTTACAAAACGTCAGTAAAGTGACAAATATGGGCGCAATATGTACATCGCACATCATTTATTAAAATTAACAATAACAAAAATAAAACTTTCCAACAATAATTAAGAACAACTTATTATTTACAATTAAACCGCATACTTTTTATTATTTTTTGTGCTCATATTAATTAAATTAAAACAAAAAAAAGTATTGTTGGAAAAATAAATTTCAATTGCCATAAATATGAATCAAATCGTAAAAGCATTGAATTTCATAGCCAAATGCAATTAAACACACACACACACACACACACACACACATAAAAATCAACTACCCTGCAGGAGAACGAACTGGTGTCCAACTAGTATTTTACTAGTATAAAAATTACCACCACTAGTTCCCAACTGTAACCCTTCCTGCACTATCTTAATGCTCAAATTAGCATTGTGTGTGCTTAGAAAACTATTTACTAGTACCATTGGTACTAGTTTAGGAATAGTTTATTACCAGTTCTTTTGTAAAGAAAAATTCTATAAAATTTGTGGTTTTATTCCTTTATTACCCAGTGACAACGCTAGTTAAAATTTGCAATTATTTATCAAAATTCAGAAAAACAAAAGGGTAATTATAATTATTTAATTATAATTATTTTTAGATCAAGCTAAAATTTTAGTAATTATATGATACTAATTTTCATACAGTGTAAGAGCTCTGTTAGACAGTTAAAATTTATTTTTTACACAACAACTTTAACCCATTTTGCACTAGTTCTTGCTATTCTAGTAATTATACTAGTATCTTTTAGACAATTATCGCCTATTCTCCTGCAGGTTATGTACATACATATATATAAATTCATAAAAATACATTTAAACATTTGTGCTTTCATACGTATGAAAGTGTGTATGGATGTGTTTGTGTTAATAATACCAATACATATAAAGAAGTTATTGTATCCGGTGTAAATGAGAGTGTGTGTTATGACATGCAATTGGATACTAACGATAGCCATTAAAATTTAAATAAAAGCAATTATTATAAATGGTCAAAACCGCTTTTTAAATTGCACTTTATGGCATCAGCAACAATAACAGAAATAAGAAATTTAACTGCATTTATTTTTGCGCGTATTTTATGTATGAAATGTACAAAAGGTATTATTTATATGAATATGCACATGTACAAACATATGCATTTACTAGTATCTATAGACAAACATATTTATGTACGTTAGAGCGACGCACAGACAAAAAGAGTTTGTTACACCTTTCAGATTTAAGTTCGGTCTATTTAATAAGGATTCCCAAAATATTTGAGGAGTCTAGTACACGATTTGAAAGATTTTCTCAAGACGCGTCCAATGGGGTATTAAACTTTACTATTCGTACCATCAGCAATGCGTTATTCCATAAAACTTGTGATTCTTTAAGCCATTTTATAGCAAGTGCTACTTATATTTAAATAAATAATATTATTTTTTAAATATTATTTGAATTGAGTATGTTATTTAACAGATGGACCAAAAAGAAAATCGTGAAATAAATGAACAATGACTCAAATCAAATAATAAAGCTCTAGACTCCTGAAATGTTTTGGTTATCGGGATTAAAAAGATACATCTTTAATTTGCGAAGGGTAACAAAATCCGTTTTTTGTCTTCATACAAAATGAGTCGCTCTAATGTACACATGCATATCTCACACTTCAGTTGTGTTATAAGTCAAAAAATAAATAATTTTTAATTAATAATGCAGAATAAATCGGCATTTTGTGTTCTATCTGATGTAAAAATTTCATATACATACATAAATAGCTTGTAGTCAGCGTGACCATATTAGCTTATTTTGAGCCAAATTTAGATTATTTTTTTTTTAAGATTTAGCTGCAAATTTTCCATTTAGCTCTTAGTTTATTTTTTAGCTTTTTTTAAAAAACTCATTTAGCTTTTTTAGCTGTTTTTTAATCTAAATTGCATGTTCTCAAAAAATATGTTACAGACATAAAAAAGTTATAATGACAAAAATTCAAAATTTTAAGCGTACTGACTAAATGGCTGAATTAATTTTCTTCAATTATAGGCGAGATCAAGTCACTTTTCAAAAGACAAAAACAAAATTAAAATCGGTCTAGCCGATTCAACTAAATATATTTAGAAAAGATGTGATATCTTCTGAACATCTGGACAGATTTTCTTCAAACAAAGCTAAGAACACTCTCGGTTAAGTCACCTTGCGAACAAAAAATAAACTAGTTCAAAATCAATGCAGCACTTTGGTCTGTACATGGACTCGTACAGATGCACAAATCAAATGTACAGACACACACTACAAACTTATAACACCCTTTTTTGGATGAAGGAAGGTTAAAAATTATAATTTGTTAACATTCAAAAATATAAAATTTTTTGATTGAAAAATAATTTTAAAATCAAAAATGTAAATTGCGCATTTATAGGAAAAATGTCAAATTTAAAAATAGGTGGCAAAAGTTAAATTAATATTGCCTAGAAGACTTTTAAAGATTTTCTTTGAGTTGAGTTGAACTTGTATTTAGCGGCATGAATTTACTTAAAACAAAAATTAGGAAATAGGTTTTCTGTTAATAAGACTATTTGTTGCTTGCTGCATAAATACTTTGCACAAACAAAATGTATCATAGTTAGAGTTTTTCTTTTCCCACACTTTTGTAATTCCCGGGAAATCGGTATTAGTTTTTAAATTTCCGCTGGATCCCGGGAATTCCCGTTTGAAACAAATTGGGTTCAACAACTTTTAATTTCTTATTATGAATTCCCTTTAAATGTCGAATAAGACCACTTGTGCTCCTTCCTTTGCAAGTAATTGTTTTGGAACACAACGAGCAAACTGCAGAAGCTGGTGTTTTTTTTTTAAATACATAGTTCCACAAATAAAATTTGTTATCTTCCATATACTCGTAAATTATTTGCTGAATAGTTATGTATTTGATATATTTACCCGAAGAATGTTTAACTTGCTATGGAATTTTCTAAAAACAAATAAACACTGTGACCCCCATATTCACAAAATTTTAAACGAATTTGAAATGTATTTTATTTCAAATTTTCCATACAAAATTTTCCTAAAATGAATTTCAAATTCATTTTATTTTTTTATGAATATGGGGGTGAACATATAATAATTTCCAGACAGTAGATTTTTTATGCCCTAAAATTCCGGGGAATTCCCGCGATATATTCCCAGGATAACGGGATTGGAAATGTTGCAGAATTCTCATGAAAAACACTAATCATAGTATTAAACGAACAAATTATACATTAAAAATTATTATATAAATATCAAATTGTTAGTATCACTAAAGGAGCATCCATTTTGAAACTTTTTCTCAAATTTGTTTGGTTTTATTTAAAATTAATTTAACGTCACTCAATTTTTGCGAATTTCAGCTGGTTTTCCTAAATGTAATTTGACATTTACCATGATAAAAATATATCAGATCTAGACGTAGGGTAACTATAAAGTTAACAGATTATTTAACATGTGTTTAATAATTTTGATAAGAACTATGAAAATGGACTACGGTCAGAAACGCTAAAAACCGGATGTCAAGTTTATAAATTTCTTAATTAATTGAAAGGGAAGTGCTGAAGTTGCAATATTTCACATTAAATTGCACAGGAAATTTCTTTTTTCCCGAATCAACCTAAAGACTTAAGTGGAGCAAAAATTCAATAAATAAGGTAACTAAAATGTTTGCGTCTGCTTTTTAAGATTTTCTTCTATTTCAAGTGCATAATGATTTATATATTTAACACATGCTTGTTTCTGTGAATTACTAAAATTTCGCTAAGAGAGTTCTGAAAAAATTTGTTTGGCTTCAAATTCTATTCTACCCTTTAATTTGGTATATATTTCGTCGTGTCTTATCTCATATCCCTTTTTCATTTAAACAAATGAAAAAGGGAATATTTAACTTAATTTACTAGTATACTTCCGATTAAATTATAACTTTTTTAGATACACACTTATACTAGAAGCAAAATAATTTAAATTCCTATTTTTTCTTTAAGATTTTCAGACAAACTTAAAAGCTCTTCTTATTAGCTTTTATCCCACTGATATTTATTCGATGTTATCATATAAGAATTGTATAACTTGTACTTTACAATTCAAGCTTCCAATTTCTACTTCACTTTAAATAGAAGTTTAAGAAATCACACCGTTCCGCAAAAAAAATTATCTTAAATAACAATATGTGCAATATAGGGAGATTAATGTCCTAAATTCGAATACGTTTTCAGGTTTTATCTACCACGTACAGATTTTCTTAATGGGCGTGGCTAATGTGACCGTCTAAACAAGGCAATCACGCTAATTTATTTCAATATAACTCGATAACAGTTTGTTAGATTTTAATAAACTAAACATTGAAAGTCGCGAAACAAAATTACCTTCAAATCAAACTAATATTATTTTTTTCTATTTTCAATGATTCCAAATGAATAATCACACCATGTGTTATGAGAAGAACAATAATTGTGCCCTTAAAAATTGCATTTGTGTGTGAATGCTCAGACAAAATTGTTTCCTGGGACATGCTGCTGTACTTGTAGGTACATACTTACCTTCGCAATATCAAACACAAACCTGCACTTTTATGTTGTGCTAATTTCAATCAGAAGTTGTTTAAAATGTGTCGGCTTAATAGCATTTTACAATTAAATTAATTGCAAAATACAATTGTACATTTAAATATGGTTTTATTGAATGAGTAGACATATTAAATAAATTTTATGTATATACTTGTAAATGTTTGTTGTTGGTGCAAGACGTGTGGGGTAATTGGAGTTGAAACCATTGCACTTCAAACGAAGCGAGCTTTTGAAAAGAAGTATTTTTTAATAGTTTTTTGAAGTGAGGAAATGAAAAATGGACTCAAAATCGAATAAAGATGTTTTTGGTTTGTTAAGATTTTTGTTTCAGGCTTTTAAACTTATTAAGCCTTACCTACCATTTACACATGAAACTAATTGCAAGAAAGTAGCAATACAATCAAATTTTTTTACTACCACACTCACATTGTTTTTAATTTCCAGTCAGCTTTCAACGATTTTTTCAAGAAAGTAAATTTTTGATGTTTTCAGAAAGTAAAATGAAAAAAGGTTAACAGTGTTACCCCCTTTAAAGATTTGTACAAATACATATACAGGATTGTGGTAAATAGTTATTATAAATTATCCTTATTTTATATAAATATTTAACGAATTATAATATCTTGCGTTCAAATGTACATGAGGAAAACAATGTATGCCCTTTGAAAACAATAATATTATTAAAATATTAACAATAATACTTATTCCCAATTAATTGACATATACATTTGTGTAGGTGATATTCTGGGTAACTCTAGTTAAGAAGTGAGCAGGACATTTTTTTTTCAATTTTACTTTTACTTTCCTATGAAAATTAACAAGAAATTTTCATGAAAGTCATTTATTTCATTAAAATTTTTATTCATAATACCTATACATAAATAAAAAGAAAGTACTTTCATGTGTAAATGTAGCGTTATGTATAATGAAAAACTGGAAAGAAGTTTTCATCACTCACGAAACTGAACAATTAATATGTAATTTCCTTAGTTTTATTGGGCCTTATTTCATTTTCTTTTTTCTGCGTTATTTCCTTGGGCATTATTTCATAGGTAAAAAGAGGAAAAATTACTCAAAATAATAAGAAAAAAATTACTTAAAACTAAAATGTGCAAGAAAATGCAAAAAATTACCAAAAAACTTTTCATTTTTGAAAAGAAAATCGTTTATATGGCATTTTTAAAACCAACTGACCTCTCATCAAAATCATAGCCCTGGTCATGATTAAGTCTGCAAGACTTGGACTATATATAAGAGGGTACCCCTGAAAACTATTACAAGTACAAAACAGCCTACTGCAAAATATAGGGACGTACATTCGGGCAGACAGACGGACTTTAAGTCCAAAATTTAAAAAAAGTGGACCAATCTGGACTAATTTACCGTTTACACATGCAAGTACAAGTAACTCAATGCATTGACATATTTTTACTAATACAATCATACTGTTACAAGTGTGGGCTCACTGGCAAGAGATTTTCATTGCAAGTGATTTTTTACTTGCATGTTGGTAAATTGTCAAAAGTAAAAACAGTGTTGCCCTTAAAGGATTTTATATTAATTTTAATGAATAGCTTATATGGAATCATTTTTAAAATATTATTATTTCAATTTGTGTACAGGAAAAATAATATAAAAAGTAAAATCATGTAATCAAATATGATTTATGTTGATTTGCAGAATAAATTTATTATTTATTTTCTTAAAAAGTTGTTCACTTAAATTGTGTCCCTATGCTAAAGATTTGGCAACCCAGACATAAAAAACTCATACAGACACATAAAAAGTAGAAACAATACAAGGAACAATTTTTTCGGTAAACTTGCACTTGCATGTGTAAACAACCAAGCTAGTTGCAAGTGTTTTTATTATTTCCTTCAATGTATTGGTTTGTTAATACCACCATGAGCATGCCCATGTATTTTCAGTTTAGTCCAATGATAAGCAAAAGGCCGCCCGTGGTCACTTCTTTACGCTCTTTTTTACATGTACATTCAGTGATGCCAACTTTTGAGACTCAAAACGCGTAAAAATTTTTGAAAAAGGGCTAGAAAGGGCTAAATTGAAAAAATATCCAAAAATAAAAGAAATAGTAAAATAATATAGAAAAAGCGCGAAAAGGGGCTAGTATTAAAATGTTTCTGTTGAAAATAAAAACATCAAATCAATTTTTGTAAAGTAATTTATTAGAATATAAATAAGTATTATGAGATCAACACAAACATAGCTTTAGAGCTTAAATATTGTACATATTTCATTTACATTTCATATTACATTTCAATAAGGTATGTACATACGTAGATTAAATAGCTAACATAACATAACATACATATATAATAGAAATATACATATAGACATATGTATGTTTACATAAGTAGATACATTTAAAATTGCCCGTTATTAAATAAAATTTCGATTTCTCGCTCTTCCAAAAACATACATTATCTGTTTTTTGCTGTACTGAATAACTTTCAAGGCATAAAAAATTTGGAAGAAATAAAAGATTACTCTATATTATTGTTCTTTTTTAAATTGGTAAAGCAATATCGACTTTTTACTCATTTTATTTTGCTAGATTAAAGGAAGAAAAAGTTCGCAAAAGTTTAAATGTAGCCATATCGAGCAAAAACTAAAGAGGGGCTAAAAGGGCTGAAAGATTACTGTAAAAAGTGCTAGGTTTGCTCCTCTTTTAGTTTGGGACTAAAAAATTTTTTTCGCGTTTTGACTGAGTGAAAACGGGCTAAATCTAGCCCTAAAAGGGCTAAGTTGGCATCACTGTGTACATTCGTATAAGCATGCATCCCTGTTGGAGAATGTGAGTTAAGTTAGCTGAAAGTAATGCATAGTGAGGCAATTAAATACCGCCTAGGACATCGCAATGTTAAAATAGTCAGTTGATTACATTAAAAGCAATCCAAGTGTTAATCAGTACTAGTTGCGAAATAGTTGATAGTACAAATTTATATTACTCTTACGTTTTAGCTGTGTATTCTTTTATGAATAAATATAGATACATTGGTAAACTATTTGGAACTAGGATTATTAAATAGGTCTTTTTTTGAAGAGAAGTAACACTCAGGAAATGAATGCCTGCTACTATTACTAGGTGTTACATTCTTTAGGAAAGGGATAGTATAGAGAAGACTGGTAGGGAAGAAAGAGATATAGGAAAACTGAGTTCTTTAACAACTATGCTTTTTTTCTTTTTTTGCACGTTTTTAATCTTGTAGTTTTGCAGCACCTCTGGTGTAAATGAGGCGTATTAAATTTTCTAAGCTGTGTTTAGTAGCCATTTTATTGACTATTTTACTTTGCCGATAGTTCTTCTACACAATACCAACGAAGGATGGTGTCTGATGATATATTAGGTTAGTATCCACTAAAGACGGTGTAGATCAGTGACCAGTGTCTATGACTTCATCACTTGAACTTTCCTATAAAAACTGGTATAAAGAGACTCTAATTCACAACAAATAAATATTATTCCAAAAATCAATTTGCTTTTTGTGGTATTGTATAAATCCGTTTTTAAACATACATAGAGAAAAAACAAGTTTCAGTTAAAATAAAAACGAATATGCAATTAAAAAATCAATTACTTTTAATTGACAATATCTTTGATATCTTCGCTACGCTGTCCGTGTGTCCGTCTGTCTGCCTGTCCGTCTCTGTGTCTGGCTGGCTGTCCGTCACAGGCTATTTTCTCGAAAACCGTAAGAGCTACGGAAATTTGGATAGAGCTTGTAGAACTTTGGCCTGTACAATAACAAATTAGAGCTAAAAATTAAAGGGTGTTCCAAAACGAGCAACGAAAAATGTTAATATCCCATGTAGTACGAGGTGGATCATTAACTCAGTGTCTTTTTGAATTTCCTGCCTCTTGATTGAAATGGCAACACTGCTTCTGTCAAGAAGCAACTGCCAGTTGACTCCTGTCTAAATTTGAAAAAGCTGTGTCATTTAGTTTGTGTTTGGCAGCCGTTGATAACAGACTACCTCGCCATAAACGTAAACGTGATACAACTTCAAATGATTGCTTAGAGTTGTTTAACCGCAATCCTAATGAATTTTTGCGGCCTTTTGTAACTGTATATAAAATATGGATCATTAATGTACTCCGGAGACCAAGCACCAGTCTAAACCTGCTCCGAAGAAGGCCAAGGTGAGTTTGTCGGCCAATAAGGTGATGGCAACAGTTTTCTGGGATGCACGCGGTATAATCCACATCGATTACGTTTAAAAGGGAAAAGCAATATTATGCCAACTTATTAGACTGATAAGGACTTGAAAAGAAAACGACCCCATATGCCCAAGAAAAAAGTTCTTTTTCATCAAGATAATGCACGAGTGCACACGTGTGCAATCTCAATGGCAAAACTATGAATTGGGCAACGATTTAGTACCCCATCCACCATATTCTCCGGAATTAGGCCCTAGTGACTACTTCCTATTTCCAAACCTAAAGAAATGGCTCTGTGGAAAGAGAGTTAGCTCCAACGATGAAATTATTTCCTATTTTAAGGACTTCGAAAAATCATCTTTTTTTGAAGAGATACAAAAACTGGAGAAACGTTGGACTAAGTGTATTGAGATAAAAGGAGATTATGTTGAAAAATAAAATTTTTTTTTGAAAAAAAAAAGTGTGTTTCATTGTAAAAGTCACGGACTTATTGATCCGCCCTCGTAATTATACGCATGTATATAGATATTTCAAATTTGTAAAGTAAGGGCCTATTTCACCAACTAATTTAAATATCAATTCATATTTAAAATTCTTTTTCCCATACAAAAATTAATGAAAATAGACATTTAAATATGAATTGACATTTAAATATAGTTGGTGAAATTTGCCCTAAGTATGTGTATTTTTATACAGGCTACAACAATTAACGATAAAATTTTAAAAAAATCTAAAGTAAAGGGTGTTCTATCAGTTAATCTAATTTTGACTGTGTAATTTTGAAAACTTGCTGTATATTGGAAACCGTAAGAGCCAAACTCTTGATATTTTCAAAAATGGTAAAACTAAAAAAAATCCCAAAATTATGGAATCGCCAAACCGAAAAAAATCGCCAAAAACCGAAAAAATCTCCACAACGAATAAAAGCGTCAAATTAAATAAATCTAAAAATAATATAAATAGCCAAAAACCGGAAAAATCGCCAAAATTAAAAGAAATCGCCAAAATTAAAAAACGCCAAAAGTCAAAGTTCGTATAGAATCATATATCTAGTCCCTTCGTGCACGAGTCGAAGTCGCACTTTAACGAACTTTTTTAACTTCAATTGAAGTTTTACTGCAATATTTTTAAAGATTCAAGTAAAAAAGTTTATTGGAATTGGTTAAAGTTTAAATTCAAAAACTAATATAAAATCTTAAAAGATTCAATTAAAATGTTAATTGAAAATTTAAAAAAAAAATATCAATAATATAAAAGTATCATAAGGGATACGTCATAAGATTTCAGGAAATGGGAACATTTATCTATTATACCAAAAAAAAAAAAAAACAATTGAACTTTTGAAGTTCGAATAGTACACCCAAATACAATGGCAATATTCAGTCTTGCGTAAGTGTAAATCCTGCATTTAATTTTCTTCAAGACAATAACAATATACACACCCAATCCAAAGAAAAGCTATGATATTTTGCAACACAGGACCATTTGCATCAAACTTCACCATACATGTTCGGTATATAAAGTTGAGAAGCAAGAGAACAAAATGAGTCTCTGATTTTTACTTAAATATTTTATTTTTATTTACCGTGTGTCAAATTTAAAAAAAAAAAATTCAATTTTTATTTTTTTTTTTTTTTTTGCTAGCATATAAAATATCAAATCTAATTAAAAGATTAATTGATATTTTAATTGAAAGTATTTTTTCTTGGCAATGTAGCATACTCTAAAAAACTGCTCGATTTTCACACAAAAACCAAACGTTACATTATTTACATAAAATTAATATATAATAATTATTTACCATTTCATAGTGATCTGAGTTAAAGTCTGTTCATAACTCTCTTTTGATATAGCAGTAAATTCAGTTCAAATAAACATTGATTTAATTAAAATATTAATCAAAAATATTATATTTTCTAAGCAATCACTCAATTGAAAAAATTCAACAATAATTTTTCTATATACTATTTGGGAAAATGAAATAATCGATCTCCTTTAATGTTCTTTCGATATCTTGGCTGCTTAAGAAAAAATAGTAACATCTAGATTATTTTGGAGGGGAAACCTATGATAGGTTCACTCCACTCCAATTAAGGGAGTACATACATGCACGTACATAAATACTTCATTTATTTGTTTAAAGTCGTTAAATCATCATAAATCCCCACATGCAAACAAAAATATAAATAAAAATAGAAATAGGTGAATGAGTACGTCTTCATACATGATTCAGGGCATTAATAAATTAGCTCTTGTGAAAACTATGTGAGGTATTTTCAAATATCCTTTGTTGCAATTTTAAATCTTAGATCTCATTACTATTGTAAAGGCCCGGTTGACTGATTGTTTGTGGTTCGCGTGGTAGAATATATTTGTTTTAACACAAACAAATCTTTGTGTAGGATAGTGGTGTTTTCTTTGTCTGTTCGGTATTTGAATAAAAAATTTTACATACGTTCTGTATAGTAGATTTGTGAAGTTTTTTGTCCTATACATTGTGTACTTAGTTGTTAATGCAAAGGCTTGCTGGCATTGTATAAATTATCGATTATCGGGCAAATGTATGGAAACATGTTCTAAATTGATACGTACTCGTACGTATAGATACACTCTCGATCAGATGACTAGAACCACTTGAATTTCTGCTTTTAGTAGGCAATATCTCTTTAAATATTTTGTCTATATCTAAAATAACAAAAACAATATTAAATTCGAAAGTAGTTTAAACCTCTTTTTCCAAAAAAAAACAAAATTAAATCAAATTTTTTCCGTTCATATACTTAGAACGATTTAATTAACTTTAATTAAAAATGCATTATTTATAAATTAATAATAAGAACTATTAATTTTAATTTTTCTGATAATATTTTATACATTTTAATAGTGAATGCTACCTCCCTTCTTTAAAATAACTTCAAATATATACAAGGGGTTTTTTATTGAATTATAAAGTGACTTCAAAAAAATCTAAAGAAATTTGTTACTTTTTTGTTTTTTATTATTGACCTTTTTCTATTGGTTTTTATATATTAAGTTCTTTTTGAACTATTAATGGGCTTTTAAGGTCATTAAATTTTAAATAAAACAATATTTTAAATTTGCAATTTCATCCGACGTTTCTTTGGAAAATCCCAACTTCTTCAGGGATATTTTTGTTTTTATTCAATCTGGTCACATAAAAAGTTTTTTGTTATTAAATAAGTACATACATACATACATATATCCAGACAACATATTTTAACATATTATTTTTGAAAACAATCATTTACTTACATATAATTTTAATTCATTTTTTTTAAATTTGTTTTTTTTTATCTTTGTATTTTACATAAAACATTACATAAAACACAAATCAAAAACAAAAGTCAAAAACAATTTTAACCACATATAAAGTACACAATTGTTCTTAAATCTAATATCACAGTATGTTAACTAAAATAAAGCTATAGAACAGTAAAGGTAGAATTAGTAAAATCGTATCGTGATGTTGCGTGTCAGCTGACAAACACCGTACCATATACAATGCATGTTACTAGTTATAAAATATGTGGTGGTAGCACTGCTGACGTAGGAATCTGCAGAAAACAGATTTTTCTGTAGCGAATGTCAAAAACGCCGTATTTAATGCCAAACAAAAAAAATGTTCTGTGTAAACTGTTACATTTTCTATAAAGGTAGAATTAGTAAAATCGTATCGTGATGTTGCGTGTCAGCTGACAAAAACCGTACCATATACAATGCATGTTACTAGTTATAAAATATGTGGTGGTAGCACTGCTGACGTAGGAATCTGCAGAAAATAGATTTTTCTTTTTTCTATAACTTGTGCACAAATTTGAACGATACGGCAAGCTGTAAAGTAGAATGATACGATTTTACTAATTCTACCTTAACTTGTGCACAAAGTTGAACGATACGGCAAGCTGTAAAGTAGAATGATACGATTTTACTAATTCTACCTTAACCCGCAAGCCATAGCACAATTGTGCGGATGAAAATCACATACATGCTTATGCTCTTTCATTTAGTCGTCACTGAGCAAGCGACGAATGAAGTTGTGCACGCATGTACGAATTTTTTCCTGGTTTTTTGTTTAGTTTTTTTGATCACACGGAACGAAATTAAAGTTAAAATTTAATAAATTTGTACAGCAAAAAAAAATTTAAATAATTATGGAAGCTAAGAAATATTTCGTGATAAAACATGCTTTTTGCAATATGCAATGCATTTTATATTATGAAACAGTTAAGAATAACACATTTTAATAGTATCCACAAAGCTTTGAATAAAATTAATTTGGAATTTATATACTCATTGTTGAATGGATTATTAAATTTTTAGTTTTTAGTTAAGCTTTTGATTAAATAGCTTATTTACAAAAAAAAATTCAAACAATTAATAACCACATCATGTTTTTTAAATTAGAAAACTTTTCTTCAAGTGCAAGTTTATTTTACTCTCATTTTTCTCACCAATACAAACATATTTAATTTTGCGGGACACTGAAGTTTAAATTTTAAACTTCTTTTTGTTGTTCCTATGTAAACTTTACCGCAACTTTCAGATGTATTACCTAAGAAGCTTATTTGGTACACAACATTGCTTTGTTCTCTTTGTTCAATTTTTGTTTTTGTTCTTGTAAATAACGAATTTATTGTTTTATGTGGTCTGTAAGCTAATGTAATTTCTTGATCATTTATTATTGTTCTTATTTGTTTATTTTCTGTTAATTTTGGTATGTAAGGAAGACTATAAAATTTGACGTTGCCAGATGTTTGTCTATTTTCCCTGTTTTGTTTGCCGTATTTTGCTTTTTTTATTAGATTGTTAATCAAATTTTTCGGAAAACTGTTCTTTATCAGTATTTCTTCTATCTTTTTAATATTTTTAGCTTCAAATTCTTTATCACTAATTGTGAGAACTTTTTCTATTAAATTAAGTGCGGTATTTGTCTTTTGTTTTAAAGGTTGCGTTGAATTAAAATTTATTATACGTCCAGATGCAATCGATTTAGCGTACCAGTCAGTTATGATATTGTTGCCCTTTTTACAAATTTTCAAGTCCAAATACGGGATGGAACTATGCTCTTCTTTTTCTATAGTAAACTTTAATTTTTTATGGTAACTATTAAATCTCTTCAGAATAATTTCTTCGTCATTTTTTTTTATTATCGCGAAAAGATCGTCCACGTATTTTGTAATTAGTTTTATATATACTTTCTCCTTCTTTAGATCTTCCCTTATTTCTTCCACTAATCTATCCAACACTATGTCTGCTATAGTTGGAGAAAGTGGGTTGCCCATGAGCATTCCGTATGTCTGGTTATAATATTTATCGCCGTATATAAAATTTGATTCCAGGAGTCATTCACAGCTTGGAGTAATGGGTCTTTATCTTCGAATTGTCTTCTTCCACACATTTTCATTTATTTTTAGGTGGGGGGAATCTGGTGGCCAATTAAGAAGACGAACATTTTGGTTTGAAATAAATTCTTTTAAGAAAGAAAAGAAATTTAGAAATTTTGTTAGTGTGTAGTAGTTTTTAGTGGATTACAAAATAATGAGTTGCACTTACTTATCTCTGTATTACTAGTTGATAATGAATGACATATGTAAATGTTCATTTATACCATAATCTTAAAATTATTATTTGACTTGTTTCTCAAAATCGAAAGGTAAATCGAAAACTCAAATGTACCGTTATCTGGGCAATGACCAAAAGGAAAATTTTTATTTTATTTTTCTCATGCTTCGCACATCATAATTACTTTAAAAAAAATGCATTAGACACGTTATACTTTCCTAAGGTTGAGTTTACATCTTTGTGCCATGTGTCACACAAGCGAAAAAAAAAGCGTAACCAATAATTAATAATGAAAAACAGTTTTATTCAGACACGTATTTATTAAGTTAAACAGTTTCATACATAGCTAATAGACAATTTTATACAATCTAACATGAACTTAAACTGTTCAAAACAATAAATACATGTCTGGATCAAACAATTTTTCATTAGTAATTAGTGGTTACGCTTTTTTGGGCATATGAAAAACAAGAAATGCCAGATGTAAGCTCAGCCTAAGATATTAGTTTGTTGACCAGCGCACTATGCATCCTAAGGACGAAATTGCGGCAAAAATTATTCAATTATGCAATAAATACACAAAAAGTAAAACCAAATGCAATTTTTTGAGTTCCCGGCAATTCCCAAAAAGATTTCATAAAATGCCGAAAATGGGATTTTTTTTTGCCGGTCGCAGATAATATTTTAGGAAATGTTTAAAAACTTATTATGTCTTTAGGTGAAATGACATATTATGTCTTAAGGGGAAACTAGGTAAATTTCGAAACGATCTGGCACCTTTAATAACGAAAATTTTGAATAAAAAACTTCTTTAAAATCTTTCTTATGGTATTACCTTTTGAATAAATAAAAATATGGAGTTGGTATTCTTGAAAAATTTAATTTTTTCAAATATTTAAATTAAATTGCGTATAACTTTTGACTTAGTAATGCTTTTGATATCAAATTCATTTCTAAATTTTAAAAAAAAATTTTTTAACCTATACTAAGTTTCTTTTTTAAAATTGAACAAGATTTGACTTCTCCATTAGCAGAACAGTGGACCGAGGTTGATAAAAACCACAAAATTAAAATTTTTCCTCAAATATTTCCTAAACTGCAAGCAAAACTGCATAAATGTACTAGACTTTTGTTTAGCTCTTGAATAGAGAAATGCACCTGCAAAAAATCTTTTTTATCAGATAAAAAACATCAGCTTGGCATAGGTTTGAATTTTTGATTAACACGAAGTTGCCCAGTTTGGGGATTTGGGGCTCCGCCCCCTTTAAATATTAATAGTCTAAATTACAGACCTTAGCCACCTCATTAAATGCTGTATAAAATTTAATAACAATCGGACGGCTTATTTAGAAACTGCAGAATTATTTCCATTTTTTTTTCAAAATCCCCCACCATGCAACGGTAGGAAACAGCTGATCGATTTTGTTTTGTGAAAAGTAATACACAGATTCTCACATTTCGGTTCCATTTCTATAACCATTTTCGTTACTTTTCATATAGCAAGATCGATTAGCTGTTTCCTATAGTTGCAGTTACATTTCATCTGTAGGCTAACTGAGCCATTGAAAACTTGGTTTTGAAAAATATAAACATTCACAGCTGCTTATATTGAAACAGAGCTTCCAACTAGCACAAATTGTTAGCATTTACATCGTCGAAGTGTTAGTAATTGAATCGTCAATTTTTTTTTAAGCGAAAGTGAAAATTTGAATTTTTGCCGTTAAAATTTAAATTGGATAAATAGTGCAGTGTAAAGAAAATCATTAGAGCAGTTGGAACATCTAAATATATAAGCTTAAAATTAGATATTATTTGCTTTCGCAAACATTACAAAAGTAAAGATATTTGTACTTCTGAAGTAAACTTAGTGGGCAGCTAATATAAGAAACAGAAATAACAATAATGTTCAGCGTTGTCAACTCAGTGCTTTTCGCACCGTTTTTAGTGCTTTTTGAAATTTTCGACGCGACAAATTTTGAAGTTAGTGCTCAGTGCTTTTTTAATTCATTTTCGGTGCTTTTTGGTTCGAAGCGGTGGCACTAAACCAAAAACTCAATGGAAAACTTCCTTACTATTTTTTTTTCGAGGAAGTCTTTTATTAAAAAACATATGCTCTGAAATTAAATGGAGCATCTCAAAAAAATCTACTAAGATTCTAAAATGTGCCATATTACCAGCAAACTTTAACATTTTAAGCATAATTAATGTAAACAGTGTTTTGCCATACAACAAAGAAGACATAATTCAAGCATTTACTCAAATATAGTCTAATAGCGAAATTTTGTCTAGTATAGACAATGGGTGGAAAAGGATTGATTCACTTAATGCAATGGAAAAAATATTGAGTCCACTATTGAAAGATTCAGTTAATATGAACTCGTTTGAGGCATTATCAAAACTTGCATTTCCATCAAACTTCTGTTACTTCCATATTGAAACACAGAAGTCACCATTTTTATTTCGATCAAAATTTATTATCTTTGTCACATAGCAGCCGAGAGAATGTTTCCACAGAATGATTTAATAAAACCCAAATTTTGTAAGCTTTGATTTTAAAATATTTTCAACTGCTAAGCCCATCGAGCTCAAAATGTGCGAGTAATCGGCTCTTAACCTCAAAAAGACTTGTGGATTACTGCCAATTTGACTAAACTCAAGAGATTAGTTTGTTCATTGACGAAAAAAAATTAAAACTTTTTTTTAATATCTTGAAAATGCTTCGTCAAATTGATTTAAAATTTCACTTATTCTTATAGAAATAAAATGTGTACCGGATGCTTTGGATTTGAAATCTTAGGAATGGAATGCAAGGTCAACCGATTCCTATATTTTGTATGTACATGTCGTCGGTTGGTTATTGGTTTGCGGCACAGTGTATTCAAAATACATTATGTCTGCAGCAAACCAATAACCAATCGACTTTTTTTTGGATTTTATTTATTGTATCTTCAAATATGAACTAACAATAAGTATTCAAATCTTAATCTAAAGTATAATTATTAGGCTCAACCAATGTCGGACATCAACTAAATGATAGTTATTAATAATAGTTATTAATAATACATAAGTAGTGATAAGTGTGCTTATCACTACCAATCGACGATGTGCAACATTTTTTTAAGTAAAATAATAAAATTTTAAATTTAGTGTCTTTTTGCTTAAATTACGCGCTTTTTTCCTGGTTTCGGTGCTTTTTGAAATTTAAAAGTTGACAACGCTGATAATGTTTCCTTAATATTTATTATTAAACATATTAGATAAATATAGAAAAGTATTTAGATATCAAACTATCTCCACAAAATATAATTTTAGGTGCTGCAGCGATGTACCTAATACATTATAAACTGGCATTAAGTAATTTTCAAAGAAAGCTCTTGATGTTTTTATTAAGATTAAATTATAAGGGCAATGCTGGTTTTGCCTTTTTGGTCTTGTTTTATCTCTTATTCCGTAATTGCATCGAGTTTCTAATTACACATTTAGACTAACAAATTTACTTAACGCTGATAAAAAGCACTTTCGTTAAAGGCAATTAGACGATTCCCTTGTTTGCAATTAAGCGCCATCTTTCACTTTGTGTTGAAGCAATACATATCCATAGATAAAAATTCAGCCACAAAAATACACATACTTTGTAACATACATATATACATATATAATTAAACACTCTGTGTAAATTAACATTCTCCTCTTACTAACGCACTTAAGGATGCCAAAAAGCTCAATTGTGTGTGTGTGTGTGTTCTTTAAAAATAGGATATATGGAAAAAGTATAAATGTATTTAGCACATAATTTACTCGCCATTTTTCATACACAGTATACAGTCTGTACATATCGACCCCTATGCGCGAAATTATCATATGTTACATTTTTTTCGAAATCGCCTTTTTTATGCAAATCGTTTCTAAATCCGTTAATTCATATGTTCACAAAGTAAATATTATATCGATTTTTATAATTGTTGTGGAGATAGCACAATGTACATTTTATCGCATGTAACAGTGTAATTTACTTTGTGGTCAAAATTATATACGATATATGCCATCCATCAGGGCTGCCACATTTGACATCAAAATGACGATTAGATGAGTTTTATTCTAAAAATTTACGATTTTATAAAGGCGGTATTCGACGTTTGATGCAAATATTATTGCGTTAGTGCAAATGCAAAATATCGTAGCTTTTCTTTAAAATCCAACAACATAATACACACACAATCCAAAGAAAAGCTACGATATTTTGCATTTGCATTAACGCAAGAACATTTGCATCAAACATCGAATACCGCCATTATTCTAAATATCGTCTCTACCACGTCATACTACCTAATATCCAAAATTCCATTTTTGGATTCGTTATCTTGGTACCTCGTTTCAAAATGCTGAAATTCTCATAGACAATAGATAACTCAATAAGAAACATTTTAAGACTGGCACTTTTAGGAGTACGCTGACTTTAAATTCACAATTAACGGGTCTTCTTCGCGCTCTTCTGAAAATTACAAATTTGCATATTTCATAGTTTGACATTTAAAAAAAAAAATGTACTATTACAATTCATATATGCAGCCACTACATAGAAGACTTTGGTGTAGCTTCACCAACTCTTTCCTCCTAGTAAAGTTCTTCATTTAAACTTACCCTTTTCATAGACATATCTTCAATGTAAAATAAAAGCTTTTTGCTTTTACTAACAATTTTGAAAATTTGAGTTAATATTAAATTCTTCGACCTCTGCCCATAAAATTAATGTTACTTATATACTTTCGGGACGTACTATGATGCCAATCAGTGATGGGAAATGTGGCACAATCGTGCCATTTTTGGCACTATTGTATGTTGCCTGGCACTGTGGCACTCTCGCTCCTTTTCTGGCACTTTTTGATCATTAAGTATGGACACTTTTCTTATTGCAATAATAAGTAATCTTCTTGTTCTTTTTACGTTTTTAAGTAATGAAAACTTAGTAGGATTTCAGGCTGACAACTGTTCGGTTCTGACGATCTATTAAAATGAATATATAAATTTGTTTGTAACAGCTCATGTCGTAGAGATGATTTTATAAATTTTTAGAAATATTTCAACTCTGAAATTTATGAAATTCTTAAGTATTCCGCAAACCGTTGGTTGTCTCGTCAAGTTGTTGCAGATAGAGTCTTTAAACAGTGGGAGCCCACTATAAAATTTTCAGTCATAATGCAATGATAAAACTTTGTTCATATTAAATAGTTTAACGGATTATATAAGCAAAATGTATTTATATTCTTAGCTTATGTCCTTGAGATAGTAAATTACCGAAATGCAATCTAAAAATGTGAGACTACATTTAATTTTAAAGGGGCTTTTTTATTTATATTGATGATCTCCATGTTGACAATATAGTTCGAAAATCTAACCATCTTCCAACGGAAGAAAATTATTGTTGCACTGAAATTAAACTACTCATAATCAAAAATTAATTTTCCCAGCATAAAGTTGTAGAATTCAAAAATAGAATTAAAGTCTTCTTATATTTCTTTTGTGTCATATTTGAAAACTAAATATTACTCCAAGGATTATTATTTGAATTGTTTTCTAAAGTATGCGCCAGAATATGTTCTAAGTGGAGACACAAATAATACTGTTCCTTTTGATAAAAATGAAACAATTAAAAGTGAATACAATACATATCCATATTAGGCTTTGAAGATTTAAAAAAATTCAAGAGCTTAAGTGTGAGCGTATTTTTGAAAGACATGGAGACGTAAACAATAGTTTGAATGAAAAATTTTTAAGTAATATTTATATAATCGTTCTAGGTATTCTTTTTATTCTCTTCTCTTCATCAAGCGTGGAAAGTATACTTTTAGTTCGAAATTTTATCAAAAGTAAAATGTTAAATGGACTGCAATTATAAACTTTAGCATCTTTTATACATGATAAAGACTTTTGAAGTCTAACAATATATGTGTATCTTGTTTTAATCCTAATCTTATACATATATAAATATGGCACACGTTTTTTTGTCGTGCACTTTTGTAAGTATCTTATCGTTCACCAATCTTGGTGAAGCATATATGGTTTAAAAGGTATTTTTCTGCAGATATGCACAATATATGTATGTAAATATTTTTTTTTCAAAATTATTGATTCAAAAGTAGTAAAAAACGATTTAAATGAGTTTGAAAAAAGACAAGTTTCTCCTTTGTGTTTGTTTTGTACACATGTATTTATAATAAATAAAGACACACTAGGTGTCAAGTGGTCTAATTTAGACCACCTGGCGATCCAAGTGCATATAAAATGATGAACAAAAAACAACAATACAAATTCTACTATACCGACGAATATTTGTTTGATTAAAATAAATAGGTAACAATTATTATTATTTTTAACGTGCACGAAATTGTAAAACTCGGCAGTATATTAACCATAAAAAATTACAAACTGTAATTGTCAATATATATGTATGTACATCTAATAAGAAAAAGCTATTTTATAATTTAAATTAGTTTAGGGTTATTATAGTCTTTAAGTACGTCGTTTAGAATCATTACTATAAAGTAAAAAATGTTTTTATATTTGTATTTCTTGTAAATAAGTACAAATTATTAATATATGATGTCTTTATATGTATGAATATCGAGCATTATTTGCGATTTAGGAGAAGGTTTTCTTTAATATTCAAATATGTTTTATGAGAACATAAGTAAATGTACCTTACGATAAATTTTACAATTTGCAATTTTAATTTGTATATACATACAACTAATTTTAGACCGTGTTTTTTGTAATATTCGTAAATTTTTCTAGTTATAAACGTAATAAATTATCATTCATCAAGTGCCAACATTAAAATTATATAAAAAGTGGTTTGGCACTATTCAAGTGATTTTGGTACTATTTAAAAGCAGATTTGGCACGAAATCTAGATTCCAATTCCCATCACTGATGCCAATAGTTTCTGTACATAGCACCATTGAATCTTTCGTAATGCGCGAGCTAACTCATCATTCTACAACTTCAAAAATTGGAAGTCACTTGCTAATTCATTACTGTCCAAAAAAAATTTAACTTATGTAACTCAATGACCTCCGTTCCGCGACATTTAAAAAAATTCCAACTTCAATTAAACTAGTTTATGGATATTTTGATAATTCTGAGAAAAAGCTTATAACCAATTTAAATTTCACTTATTTTTTTCATGAAAAAACTTATAAGGTCGAAATATTATATGCTAACGGCCGTATTCATAAATGTGCCAAAAATGTTTATTAATATATAAATTAATATATAAATGTTTATTAATATATAAATGTTTATTAATATATTAAAAAATTAAAAATTAATATATAATAATATATAAGTTATTTAAGGCTGCAGCCACACGTTCAATAAATCGCTTTCAACTTCATCACACATAGGTCGCATTCATAAGACGTAGCTGTTGAGCTAAATAGTTGTGAAACTGTTGACAACAGTTGGCCCCAACATTTACGTCTTATAGTACGTTTCCACTATGAGCAAAACAGGTTGTTTTTCTCAGAGCACTTGGAAGTGTTTCCATTATGGTTTTTTGTTTTTTGGTTAAACGAGTTTTGGAAATCAATTTAATTTTATTATCAAGGCCGCAAACCTTATTATATAGATTATTAAATTTTTCACTCATTTACATATAAACAGCATATAAATACAATTGATTAAATTGCTTAAAATATTTAATATTCTGTATAAGTGCCATCTTTGTCAGAATATTGCGGCTTGTTTTTGAAGTTTCAGCCAGCAACGCAGTGTTGCACTAACAAATTTGTTCATGTTTTGGAGGAAAACAACTTATTTGAGGTGTTTTGCTGATACGAAAAATGTATGGGACAACATGTAGCAAAACATCAGTTTTTGAGCAACACAAGTTTTCTCTTCCAAAACACGTATATGGAAACGCACTATTAGAAACGACTTGATGGATAAAGTATAATTTTATACCTTTATTTCGTTTCTTCATCGCATTTGTAATGTAAAATTTAACAAATATTTTTCCTGCCACCTAACAAAGCATAGAAAATGCATATCTCTATTCGATCAGCTGCTTAGGCTGAGCGCAACATGTTGACTATAGGTAGCGAAAAAATTTTGTGATGGAAAATGACTCAACTGTTGAGTGGAGCGGAACTACTCAACTATGCGTTTCTAAGACAAACACTCAACGGTTGCGCAACAGCTACGTCTAATGAATGCACACATACTGTGTGTCAAAATTCCTTGAAATTGACAACTGTGACTCAAATTGATAACCAATTTCATTTTTTAAATGCCACCGACGAAGAAACAACTCAAATTTGTAATTTCAATCAATGTGTGCTCAAATTGAAAATTAAATTGCTATATAAATGGATAGGTGAATTTGAAAGCAATATAGTTTTCAATTTAAAAAGTTTAATGGTGTTAGTAAAAAAAATTGTGAGTGTATTGGAAATTGAATGGAATTGAAAGGCAAATATTGAACGTGTGGCCCCCAAGTAAAGCAGCTGAGTATTTATACACATTTTCAATTTCATGCTAATGCTGTAAGCTAATTAAAAATGTTTTCCCATACATTTTTCATATCAACAAAACATCTCAAATAAGTTGTTTTCCTCCAAAACATGAACAAATTTGTTAGTGCAACACTGCGTTGCTGGCTGAAACTTCAAAAACAAGCCACAATATTCTGACAAAAGATGGCACTAATACAGAATATTCAATTTCTTAAGCAATTTCACAAACCATATCAGTTGTATTTATATGCTGTTTATATGTAAATGAGTGAAAAATTTACTAATCTAAATAATAAAGTTTGCGGCCTTGATAATAAAATTAAATCGATTTCCAAGACTCGTTTAAAGCTATGTACAGACGATTGTCGGATCTTACAATATTGTCAGATCTGGCAATGTGCTGACAATGTACTGGCAATCGAAAATTGCCAGCACAATATTTCTTGTCAGTTCACACGGATGTCAGAAAATCTTAGAATTTATTGCTGGACGGTTGTATGACAATAAATTCATCTGACAAAATCGTCAGTAGAAAAATTGTCAGTTCACACGGTTGTCATATGCACAAATTGTTCGATCTGTTGTTATGCGTTGCCAGACTTAAACCATTTGTTGGAAATTGTTAAATATTTATCGTTTGTGTTTGTGTTAAATGTAAAAAGTGAAAGTATAAACTATTATGGACCATAAAGAAGCAATTGCAATGATTTTGTCTGCATATATTTTATTATAAACTTTTTCTTTAAAATCAAGCGTGTGCAGTGGTGCCCAATGACGCAATTGTCAGATGCATGAACTGAATGACAAATATCTGGCAATAATTTTACAATGTGTTCACACGATTGTAAGATGTCTGACAATATGTTGTCAGTTGCTACTCTTGCAATGGAATGACAATGCTTTTTCTGGCAACGTCGTCTGACAAAAATTGCCAGTTCACACGGTTGTAAGAAATTTTTAGCACATTTTACTGGCAATATTGTAAGATCTGACAGCCGTCTGTACATAGCTTAACAAAAACACAAAAAAGCATAATGGAAACACTTCCAAGTGTTCTGAGAAAAACAACTTGTTTTGCTCATAGTGGAAACGTACTATAAGGTGATAAAACCCATATTCTGTAAAATTTAGTTTTTGTACCATACGATAATTTCGCGCACAGAGGTCGATATGCACACATCAGATGTACATATCGTGCCATAACCGCCAAAGAAAAAGCTTAAGCGACACAATTTTTAAACTTAATTTTTTAACGAAAATCTATTACTTACGATCGCAAACAATCGATTATCGTCAAAAAATTATGTTCGAAAATACTGTCGCTTAAGCTTTTTTGGCGGATATGGCACCGATATATACATACATATATTATTAGAATATTAGGATATTGATTTTTTGCTTTCTTTCTTTGGTTCGGTTAGAATTCATAAGAAATTCAATATAAAATGCAAATTGTCTAGTTTTAGTAAACAATCATTGAGAATCTTTTCTTAAAAAGAATCTTACTAGTGCTATTTTATATATCGAAGTTGCATTATTCAACTACGCTACTCGAAATTTAAAAATAAACTCACTTTTTTATCATGCCATATTTAACAACATAAGCTGCATCATTAGAATTTTTACATGACGCAACAATTAAAAGTAATATGCACCTTTTTACTTTAAGCCAAAAATTAATATTTTTGATATTTCGAATTTTATAATCAAATGTTTCTATATGTATGTACATATGTATATACATAAATATAAATATAATATAAAAATTTTATATTCACAAATAACTTTTTTACCCGACTGCGCGACGCAAAGGAGGGCATTGTGTTTATCAGCATGTATGTATGTATGTGTGTTCCTTTGGGGCACTATATAAACTGAACGAGTGGACAGATTTTGGTGATTCTTACATCAATCCGTTTACCTTAAGCCTAGGAGTGTCACTAAAGATATGACAGAAGTAATTACATAACAGTACGTTTCTATATACGTGTTTTGGAGCAGAAAACTTGTTTTGCTCAAAAACCAATGTTTTGCTACATGTTTTCCCATACATTTTTCATATCAGCAAAACACCTCAAATAAGTTGTTTTCCTCCAAAACATGAACAAATTTGTTAGTGCAACACTGCGTTGCTGGCTGAAACTTCAAAAACAAACCGCAATATTCTGACATAAGATGGCACTAATACAGAATGTTAAATTTTTAAGCAATTGCATAAACCACATCAGTTGTATTTATATGCTGTTTATATGCAAATAAGTGAAAACTTTACTAATCTAAATAATAAGGTTTGCGCCCTTGATAATGAAATCAAAGTGATTTCCAAAACTCTTTTAACCAAAACAAAAAAAAACGTAATGGAAACACTTTCAAGTATTCTGAGAAAACCAACTTGTTTTGCCCATAGTGGAAACGTACTATATAGTACTATAATAGTACGTTTCTCAGAACACTTGGAAGTGTTTCCATTATGATTTTTGTGTTTTGGTTAAACGAGTTTTGAAAATCAATTTAATTTTTTATCAAGGCCGCAAACCTTATTATTTAGATTAGTAAATTTTTCACTCTTTTGTATAAACAGCATATAAATACAACTGTTGTGGTTTATGCAATTGCTTAAAAAATTTAATATTCTGTATTAGTGCCATCTTTTTTCAGAATATTGCGGCTTGATTTTGAAGTTTCAGCTAGCAACACAGTGTTGCACTTACAAATTTGTTCATGTTTTGGAGGAAAACAACTTATTTGAGGTGTTTTGCTGATATGAAAAATGTATGGGAAAACATGTAGCAAAAGATTGGTTTTTGAGCAAAACAAGTTTTAAAGTTGTATCTGACATGGCCTTTACTTATTCTAAAAGTTTGTGGATAGTTTAATTGACCGTTATTTTGAATTTCAGGATTGCTATGTAACGATTTTTATGCAGGTAATACTGTGTGCAGAGTTGTTTCTACCATTTTGTATTTAAGTTCGTTATATTTGAATCGATATTCGAATTTCGTAATAATATGTATGTATATTAATCTATATCTATTCTAATATTGTAAAGCTGAAAATGTTTGTATGTTTATACCCAGCGGGAACTAGAAGGAGTAGGGATGCCTGCTACAAGGCCTCTGTACGCCTTCTTTTGGATGTAGAAGGCCTGCTCGCTCCATTCCATACTCATATCTTTTTTACACGCGTTGTCATTGCGGAGCAGGCCAGAGATTCTGGAAGGCCTTCAAACTAATAAATTTTGTTTTTGCTTTGGTAAAAAAACAAAACAAAACATGTTACTCCTTCTCTTGCCTCTTCTCATAGAAGCGAGTGTGGAATGTGTATCGTATATTTTATGCGAAAGAGTCCTTAGTATGTTTGCGCATGTTTTTGTTGTTACGTTTAAGGTTTTTAAATGAGCGCCTTCTTTTGATTGCTCGTTTATTCTTGACCAACAACAATTACAAACTGTCTTTACTATTAAAGGCCGGGGCACAATGAATCCGTCATGCGTTAAACTTCGCCTTTTTCAACTGACAGCTAAGTTGAAGTACATGGTTTCTTATGAGGTCTGTTACATTCAGTACGTGTCCGTCAACGCAAAGTACAAAATTTTGTCAACTTTTAACTTTTTGTGTACGTTGAGTACAGTAGTTTTTTGTTTTGTGGCAGCAAAAATAAAATTAAACAAAAGAAATAAACGAAATGAATATAAAAAGTTAAATTTAATAAATAAAATGGAGAATCGACCTATTGAAACCGTTCAAATGCTTCCGTCAATAAAGTACTCATTCTGCCAACCTTATCCGTCGTTGCGTCAATGTCAGTTGAAAAACGCGAAGTTTAACGTATGACGGATTCATTGTGCCCCGGCCTTAAGTTATTGATAACTTCTAGTCTTTATTATAGACTATGCATTGTCTTTACTTTCAACGATATTTACTCCACGATAAGCTAATTCACACTGACTCGCTCTCATACATGGCACCACCTTTTACACCATAGGAAATGCTTCTTGAATGTTCGCCTCTGCGTCATATATGGCGTAATGAAATGTATGCAAACTTAGCAAAGTCAAATGAAAGAAACTGCATTGGTGCATAAAGATATTTCTCTCAAATGGCCGACTGTCTTGCAACTTGCATGTTTACCTTTTAGTGCAGAGTTGTCCATGACATAAAAAATTTTAATTTTAAGGGAACCAGATAGTATTGAACTTTATTCGCATTGTTTCAATGTTATTTATCTCTAAAAAAATCATTAACTTCTTGATTTATAAATATTTAAGAAAAAATATTAATTATCATTTAAATGCATTTAAAATTAGTAAAAACTCATAAAACAATATACTGAAATCCAGTAAATTTGTACTAAAGTATTGTTACGTTAAAATTTTATTAAACGTGTGAGTTCTTTTGATTGCTCAAAAATAAAAATAAATAACACACAATTTGTATTTGCTACTGTTCTTCCTTTTTATTTCTTAAATAAGCAAATTACAACTTGCCTTTACTTAAGTACTTCTTATCGTTATTATCCACTTTCAACTAAATGGCTCGACTAATTTCTGATTAGCACTGACTCAACGATGTCAACTCAACTGCTGTCTGATTAGCACTGAACTGTTCTCGCACATGCTGCCTCTTTTTATAGTACAGGAACCGGTTCTCGAATGTTCGCCCGATAGATGGGGTAATAACATGTCTGTACTTAGTAATGGCATCTATGCATGTTGCCATATGTATTGTCATTTACTGTTGGTAGCCAGATATTCAAACAGTCCTCTAGCACAATCGGGAAAATTCATGTTGCTGCTTCTAGGCGTTTGTAGATAATTCGATTGGCCGTTATTTTTGAATTTCCAAGTAACGACTCTTATGTTGGCAATGCGGTGTGCTACTGCTAGTACAGGGTGGTTACCATAAGTGCTCGCACTTTTATTTGTATGTGTGTATGTCTGTAGCTATGTACACATTTATTGTTGTTGCTATAGGGTTTGCACGTGAATATGTGTGTACGTTTAGTGCTTTAGTTAAATACTTCCAGATAGTTCTTTGCTTTAACCCTGTAGGAATATTTTTACGTAACAATATGTTTGTTGAATATGTGTATTAAAAACATTGGAACTAAAAGTTTTAAAAAAATCAAATTTCTTTTTAATTTATGGAATGATTAAAAAATCCAAGATTTTATATTAGAATAACATAAATTAAAAATTTTAAAAACCCCCGACTTTTCTTAGAAAAGATGTTATGTCTTCTAAATGGCTGGACCGATTTTCTTCAAACATAGCTAAGAACCCTCTCGATCAAGACATCTTTCAAATAGAAAAAACTAAATGAAAATCGGTCCAGCCGTTTGGCCTGTACGTGGACACGGACAGACACACAGACACACACTACAAACTTATAACACCCCTTTTTTTACTCGGGGGTTAAAAATACACAATTGATAAGTTTTAGCCCTTATAGACACGGAAACTTTACTTTGCAAAGCCTTAATTCAGCAGGGAGAAAAAAAATTTTGCATCATTTCATAAAAAAATTAACATTGCGACGTATAAAGAAAAACGACGCTTAACAGATACCAACAAAGAACCAATGGTTCAATATGTCGTTTTGTTTGTTGTTAATCACACTAACATGTATGTCTGTACATACATACTAAAAACGTTTGATATCTATGTCGAAAAAAGGGAATCCCATATTTTGATGTTCGTTAACAATTCAATGTTAATGTTAATTTAAAAAAAAACTATTGAAATATGTTGATTTTTTTTAATAATTCCTTTAATTTTTTAAGTCTTCATATTTTATAACATTAAATAAATTTATAAAAAACTAAAAATTACTTTGTTTTTGGTAAAATAATCGATTTGATTTAGAATTGGAACGTATCTTTAATATTTCAGTGCAATTCCATACAAAAGGTTTTCTCGAATTGCAACGTTTTGATTACGACTAATTTTTTGGGAAGGAATTATCGTCGCAAAGCGAGGTTTTGGTGTATGCAAGTGGAAAACGTCAAATAAAAATTTTGATAAATCTTGCGACTGTGGGTTTGCAAAATTTGTATTAAAATCTCCACCCATAATAATTGGCATGAGATGGAGATTGTTAACCAATTGTCGTGCACCAGCTTCAGTGTAAGACAACACTACGTAAGAATATATGTTATAATATAATATTATAAATTCTTTATAAAGACTGGTATATATCTTTTAAACAAATATTTGACATTTAAAATGCTCTTTTATTTAAAAGTTTATTCAGCTGTTAACCCTCTGTTTATGAAAGACGTTTGAGTTAGAAATCTTGGCGTTTCTGTAATAGATTAAAGAAATGTTCTACAAGTTTCCTTTAGTCTATTACAAAAACGCCAAGATTTTTAACTCAAACGTTTTACACAAATAGGGGGTAAGTTTTTTGTACTTCTTGTTCGTATGATTACACTAATACAATAATATATAGCTCACACCGATTTGATCTTACTCAAAATTTGTGATTGTATTGTGAACAAGTAAGAATGCTATATTCGCCTGTGCCGAATCTTATATACCCTTTACCAAAGTGCGTTTATGTAGTATAGAGATACATACATAAGCACATAGTTACTTTTATGTACAAAGAAAAAAATAATTGTTTTCAAACCCTAGAATCATAATTTTAGATTTTTCTGATTACTTATACCAATCTAGTAGTTCTTAAAAAAATATAGAAAGTGTGTTAAGTGAAAAAAAAGGAAATTAAAAAAAATGTTTTATTTAGTTACTTTAATGTTCAGAAAAACAATCATAGTTTCCAGCTCTGGAGCTGTGGTTTTTATTTCTATAATTTTCTATACCAAACTCTTCTTTAAAAAGTAAAATACATATAATTTATAAAGGAACAGATAAAAATTAATTAGACTTAGTTACTTTTATATATCAAAAAAGTGTAAGTGTCCCAACCGTGAACTCATCCTTTTTGATTTTCTGATTTCTTACACCAATCTCTTTCTTTTAAGAATTTAAGAAATGTTTAATTTATAAAAAAATTAAAAGTTTGTTTTAGTCACTTACTTTTGTACAAAAAAAGTTAAAGTTTTCCAACCCTGGGATCGTCTTTTAATTTTTTTAATTGTTTTTTTTTTTTATTTGAAATACCAATTTTATTCGTTATCAAGCATAAAATAAGTTTATTTAATAAAAATAGATAAAAATTAGTTTTCGGTAGTTAATTTTTTATATCACAAAGAGTGTAAGTTTCCCAACCCTGGAATACTTCTTTTTGATTTTTTTTTATTTCTTACACCATCTTTTTTTAAGAATATAAGATATGTTTAATATATAGTAAAAAATAAAAAATTTGTTTTAGTAAGTTACTTTTGTATAAAAAATTAGGTTTTCAACCCTGGAAACGTTGTTTTAATTTTTTTAATTTTTTTTATTTTCAAATACCAAATTCATTCGTACTGAAGTATAAAATAAGTTTATTTTATAAAAATAAATTAAAATTAGTTTTCGGTAGCAAATTTTTTATATCACAAAAAGTGTGGGTTTTCCAACCCTGAAATCAAACATTTTGACTTTTCTGATTTCTTATACTAATCTCTTTCTTTTAATAATATAAGATATCTTTAATTTATAGAGAAAAAGGGAAAATTTGCTTTAGTAAGTTACTTTTCTATAAACAAAAGGTAAGGTTCTCCAACCCTGGAAACGTGTTTTAAACTTTTTAAATTGAAATACCAATTTTATTCGTACTGAAGTATAAAATAATTTTATTTATTTAAAAAAAATTAAAATTAGTTTTCGGTAGTTAATTTTTTATATCACAAAAAGAGTAAGTTTCCCAACCCTGGAATCATCCTTTTTATTTTTTTTTTATTTCTTACACCAATCTATTTCTTTTAAGAATATAAGATATCTTTAATTTATAGAGGAAAAGGAAAAATTTGCTTTAGTAAGTTATTTTTGTATAAAAAAAGTTTAAGTTTTCCAACCCTGGAAACACCTTTTTAATTTTTTGAAGGTTAATTTTTAATTTGATATACAAATTTTATTCGTAGTGAAATATAAAATAAGTTTATTTAATAAAAATAAATAAAAAATTAGTTTACGGTAGTTAATTTTATATATCACAAAAATCGTAGGTTTTCTAACCCTGGAATCATCCTTTTTGTTTTTCTGATTTGTAACATCAATCTCCTTCTTTTAAGAACATTACATATGTTTAGTTTATAGAAAAAAAAGGAAAAATTTGTTTTAGTAAGTTACTTTTGCATAGCAAAAAAAGTTAAGGCTTTCCAACCCTGGAAACGTCTTTTTAATTTTTTTAATTTTTTTAGTTAGAAATACCAATTTTATTCGTACTGAAGTATAAAATAAGTTCACTTAATAAAAAATTATTAATAACTAATTTTCGGTAGTTATTTTGATGGCAAAATGAAGTTTAAGTATCCCAGCTCTGAAATCGTCTGCTCGATTTTGCTGACTTTCAATACCAATCTTATTTCGAACATTTCTGACCCACCAGTCCAAGAACGAAGTCTTTAGCTTTTCTGGGAGCGTCGGAAACCGATTTCACGTACAGACAGACGGACAGACGGACATCGCTTATTCGTCTTCCCTATGCATAAGGATCCAGAATATATATACTTTATGGCTCACTTATTAATATTCTGGAAATTACAAACGGAATGACAAACCTATGTATATATACCCTTTTACCATTTTTTGGTAAAGGGTATAAAAAGATTTTTACCCCCTAGGGTATAGATGTTTACACATCAAAAATAATTTTTCAATATAAAATTTGACTTGCTATGATAAAAATATGTCAGGTGTAGACGTAGGGCAATAGTGCACTTAAATTTCATCAGCCATAAACCCACTCAAAATAAGCTAACTAACCACAAGTTTGTCATTCGTCTCTGATTAAACATTAGTTACTTGGGAGCCACACGTTCAATTTTTGACTTTCAATTCCATTCAATTTTCAATACACTCACACTTTTTTCACTAACACAATCAAACTTTTTGAATTGAAAACTAGATTGATATCAAATTCACCTATCCATTTATATGGCAATTTAGTTTTCAATTTGAACGGCTGGTCACAGCACACATTGATTGAAGCTACAAATTTGAGTTGTTTCTTCGTCGGTGGTATTTAAAAAATGAAATTGATTAGCAATTTGTTTCACAGCTATCAATTTCAAAGAATTTTGACACACAATATGTGTGATGGAATTGAAAGTGATTTATTGAACGTGTGGCTGCAGTGTTACCTCAAATTGCGACAGGGTGGTTTCTTGTGTAAATGGTAAACGTTTCCATACTCAAAAGAAAAACAAATCCTTTTTAACGTGAGTATTAGAGTTGTGCAGCTCATGAATGAACTAGTTCAATTGAACGATTCACCTCACTGAGCGCTGCGAGCCGGTTAATCCACTGAGCGCTTTCAGCTCAGTACTGAATGGTTTCTTGATTTGTATCGAACTCTTTCAGTAGCTCGTTTTAGACACAAACCTATAATCAAACCCATTTAAATTACATGTATATAGACTTTCATCAAACTCTTTCAGCAGCTCGTTTTAGACACAAACCTACGAATTTTAGGTATGTCTGATAATAGGTTTGTGTCTAAAACGACCTCATGAAAGAATTCGATACAAGTCTTGTGGTTTTTAGCTTTTTTTTTGTCGCACAAGTACATAAAAAAATTTTTATATATGTATTGTGATAATATTAAAATATCTGAAACCTTAAATAAGTTTAATTTAGATTGTACATACATACATATGTACATAACATAACATAACAAATTCCACTCATTAAACTATTCGTATTTTAGTTTTATTTATTTTTTATATTTCATCTGCCTTGTTTTGTAATGTATGACCACACACACACTCACTGTATGAAGGCCGGGGCACAATGAATCCGTCATGCGTTAAACTTCGCCTTTTTCAACTGACAGTTAAGTTGAAGTACATGGTTTCTTATGAGGTCTGTTACATTCAGTACGTGTTCGCCAACGCAAAGTACGAAATTTGCTCAACTTATTGCGTACGTTGAGTATTTTGACAGATATTGGTTGGTTTTTTTTTGGTATGTTCTGATTAAGTTTTTTGTGTTTTGTGGCAGCAAAAATAAAATTAAAGAAAAAAAAACGAAATAAATAAAAAAAATTTAATTTAATAAATAAAATGGAGAATCAACCTATTGAAGATGTTCAAATGCTTCCGTCCATAAAGTACTCATTGTGCCAACCTTCTCCGTCGTTGCGTTAATGTCAGTTGAAAAAGGCGAAGTTTAACGTATGAGGGATTCATTGTGCCCCAGCCTTAAATGTGTCACTTTTTATGCTTCTGTTTTCGCTCTTTCTTTATGCTTGATAAAATGTTTCACTACAAATGAACTGAGCTACTGAGCCAACTGAATGAAATACTTCAGTAAAGTGAGCTGAGCTGATAAGCACAACTCTAGTGAGTATGCTGTTCACCCTTCATTCCGACTCCAGTCCAGAGAAACAAGTCGTGGCAAAATCATCGGCGGCGGCGGTGCAGTAGTTTTGTGACCAGCGGCGGTGCGCCGAGTGAATTTTCGGCGGCGCAAATAACGATATGAAAATTTAAAGAGAAAATAAAAATTGAAAATGAAAATTGATATTCAAAATTTTTTTTCGGAAATTTGTCTTTTTGAGCAGACAAAATTTCGGCTGGTTTTGAGCCGATGCGAGCCGATACAATCGGCGACGGCTTGATATACAGAAAAATAACCGGCGGCGGCGCGCTGTCGGCTTAGAGCCGGACGACTTGTTTCTCTGCTTCAGTCTACCAATCAGAGCCCTGCGCCGATTGGCTGAGAGCCGGCTTAGCCGAGCCGCCGAATGCTTTTGACCAACCGCCGCCACCGATTTTTTTCGGCTAATTAGCGGCTGGAAACTAGCCGCCGATTGATATTATTTTTTAACATTTATTTATTTATTTATATTTTTTTCGGCTGAAAAACTGTTTTCTGTTTATCTTGGATATAATTATAGATTTGAATTTATTCAATTTGTAAATTTTTCACTAAGTACATATCGTTGACTTAATATAGAAAAACCCTAGTTCATATTATTGAAATTGAGTTTTTAATTTGAATGAAATTGAAAGAAAATTTTTAAAACATAAGGTCTGTTCATATAGTTTCCCAGCAGAAACTAGCAACGAGAGAGTAAAGCAGAAACTTACAATATTACTCTCCCAAATATGAAAAAGTAAATGAACCCTTTAGTCCCTGTCCAGACTTGCAATTTTCGTTGTAGCAATTCTTGAGTTTATAAGTGAGGATTGAGAAGATTGAGGAGGGGTACACAATTTCATGTGGTGGGCAATTCTCTTTTGTTTTGAAATTCGAACTTTTTATTTTAAATGTATTTGAAGTTTTATTTTATTTTCTTTCTTCATTTGTATGAAAAATACAAAATATAACAAATAGTAAGCAGAATTGTTAATTTTTTAGGAAAATTTGTGGTGTAATAGCATTTTTTAATACTTAATTGCAAAACTAGAATTTCCTAATGTAGACCCTGCAGAATTTTAAAAAATTGCAAGTCTGGAAGAGGACTTATTTGTAAAAACTTGCAACAAAATTTTCTTGATATCAGAACCATGGATGGAAATCATGATACAATTGTACTTTTTCTGATGTATTTTGTTTGATAATATTGACATTTTATATGAAAATCTTTACACTGTTTCTTGTATTCTTACTGTTTTTGCGCATTTTTCATAATTTTTTAATTTTATTTATTTACAAATACAAAAATGCCATTTTCCATCTCTGATCATGTATTAGAAACAAACAAAATTATTTGAATTAATATTAAATTAATAAAATAAAAAGAATAAATTAAGGAAACATGCATTCTTTTTACATACGCATACATGTTTCTTAACAAAGAAATGCACATTTTTCCGTTTTCCTTTTTCAGATATTTTTGAAATAATTAATTTGACAACAAAACACACAACAGGTGGTTGGATAAATATTTTCCTAGTAGTAATTTGTATTTGGAATTGTTTGTATCTCCATGTAAACTTTTTGAGTTAATGAACACTTTCCAGTAACAATTGTTACAAATTTGTAAAAAATTTTAGCAAGTTAACAAACCTATATTTAGTTCACTCATTTTAGTATTTGAAGCTATGAAATTTTCACTTCTTTCCTATTTATTATCTTATTTCTATTATATTGTTTCCTATTATATTTGAATTTCTCTACCTTCATATAATTGTATCATGGTTAAGCGTAGTATTCACGGTCAAAATGCATGACACAAGCATCATATACGTGTGCATGAAGAACTCAGCATACACATGCATGCATTGCTCGCTAAATTAATAGCATCTTGCTACAAGCTAATTGTAAGACAATTGTCAAACTACATACAAAAACTTTTTACGTATAGAATTTGACAGTTCTTTGTATAACTCAAAGTTTTGAGTAGTTTATCTTCTTATGTTTGTGTTGAATACATGCATGTGCAAAAATCAAAAAAGTTAAGTTTCGCTTCAATCATCGTCGGTGTGACACACACAAACAAAATCTCACTAATATTATTATAATGCAGGTCATGCATTTTGACCGTGAATAATGCGCTTAAACCTGAAGTTGTTTCAGCCGGCTGACAGCCGATTTTCAGCCGCCGCGGATGATTTTTTATGAGCCAGCCGCCGCCGACAAAATCGCTCGGCGCATGTAGTACCACTCCCACCGACATAGGGAGAATTGCTACCTCTCCGAAAATATCTAACCAATTTTGATGAAATTTTAATTAAAGATAGATTAGCGTAAGCAAAAGGCACAGGGTAAAAAAATAATATAGGGTAAGACAACGTTTGCCGGGATCAGCTAGTTTTAAATAAAACTTAAATGATTTGAAAATAAAAAAATCGTTTGTCGAAAACTCTATTTTACTTTATTTCGTTTGGTTTTGCACAATTTTAGACTGTATGGTGGCAACGCTGCTGTAAATGCAGTTTAAAATATGTCAACAAATGTAAAGTTGACAGCACGTGTCATCTTATTGGATTTTCCTGTATTTTTTTGTTTTCTTTTGAGCATTGTATGAAAATTTCGCCGGTTTTAATAATTTGTAAAGAATATTTGGTGAAAGTACATATATAACTTTGAAAATAAAATACAGATCGAAAATATGTCGTTCCTAGCGAGAAATATCCTCAGAGCTGCTGTAAGTAAACGTTAAGTTTGTTTGGAAATTGCCAAGCCCTTATCTGTATCAATTAATACAATTACGTAATTACCAATTGCATTTTTCTAAAATGTTGTTTTTATGTATATTAACAAATTTTAGCTTCCCCAAGTGAGTAAACAGTTTTTGAATCAATGTAACAACACAAACAAGCGTCTGCTGCACCAGAGTAAGTGCGATATAAAAGTTAAGATGACGTGATGCAGCATAGCCATATTTTATTTGCACATTTTTGTTTTAATTTTAGCAATACCTTTATTTGCTGTTAAGGTGCAACAGCCAGCTCCAGATTTCCAGGGGATTGCCGTTATAGGCAATGACTTTCAAGAAATGAAATTATCCGATTTTGCTGGAAAATATTTGGTATTGTTCTTTTACCCCTTGGACTTGTAAGTATATTTGCTTGATTTATGCATACTATTAACTGTGACCTTTGATATTCATTGCAAAAAATTATATTTTAGCACTTTTGTGTGTCCCACAGAAATTATTGCATTTAGCGATCGCATACGTGAGTTTAAGGATATTGATGCGGAAGTCGTCGGTGTTTCGGTCGATTCACATTTCTCTCACTTGGTGTGGGCAAATATTGAACGTAAAAATGGTGGATTGGGTGGCTTGAAATATCCTCTCCTCTCCGATATTACTAAGAAAATCAGTTCAGACTATGGTGTTTTGTTGGAAAACGAAGGCATTTCGCTACGCGGTACTTTCATTATTGATCCTAATGGTGTTTTACGTCAATACTCTATTAATGACTTGCCTGTGGGACGGTCCGTTGATGAAGTTTTACGTTTGATTAAGGCGTTTCAGTTTGTCGAAAAACATGGTGAAGTGTGTCCCGCAAATTGGAATCCCGAATCAAATCCCGATACCATTAAACCAGATGTTCAAGAATCAAAAGAATATTTTAACAAACATGGCTGAAGATATTGAAATAAATCGGTTTAACTGATAACCTATATTAGAATAAAAAAAATTGTATTGCTTTGTAATAAAATTAGCTTCTTGCCTCCAAATTTTCAGAAGACACATGCTTCTCATGTTGATATTGCTGTAGTCTAAAATTTTGGAGATGCAATTTGGGTCAATATACTTACTGAGAAAAAGAAAGTATTCATCGCCCTGTCTTCCTCCCAGATGAATTCTAAAGACTGCAAACTAAACTTTGCTTGTCTAAAAATGGTAAAATTTTGTAAAGTCCTCATATTTTGATTTAAAAATCCTTTTATTTCCCTACTTTAAAAAAAAACTCAAAAATCTATTGGATAACCAAAACTTATAAGCAGATTTTGTAAAAATTTCTTTTCTAAACATTTACTGCCTTATTCATAGAAAATATTTCAGGTTTACTAAGCGCTTATTTGACATATTTCTATGGGAAATTTGTCAAATAAACCTGTAATAAAACTAAAATATTTTTTATGAATTAGACCGTTAAAATTTGTCTGAAAAATAGCGAAAATTCGTTTCAAAAAATATTTTTCCATACAAATTTCAAAACGAAAAAGTTTGCATTTACAAAATCTACCCTTTCAATAAAATTTCAGATAGTATGAGAAAAAATATTAATAAGTATATATACATACATATGGATGTTTGTATGGTTACATGCAATGAGGTCCATTGAAATAATGGCCATGGACATTAAACATATGGCCATTAAAATAGGTACGACCTATTTAATCTGTGGAAATGCATATTTTTCGATTTCATGTGAACAAATAGCCGATCCTCGTTAATATTCATTGCCTGCAGCATTAGACTAAATCAGAATAACAACAAAAACGTAACATTTTAAATTAATTAACATATGCGAAAAAAAACACGAAATTCAGTTGGCCATTAAAATAGGTACGAAAAAGTACATCCTGAAAATAAAAGGATTATTGGGTCATTTTGCACAAAAATAACATTGGAACAACTAAATTACATTAGTAGCCACTATGTCCACCATTAGTTTTAATGACATTATCTAATCCGTTAGGCATAGAAGAGATCATCTTGCGGAAGGTGTCAATAGGGTCATCATACCACAGCACATACATAAAGTATAAACAAAAAGAAAAAATAATTTGACCTAGTTACTTTTACGTACAAAAAAAAAATAGTTTTCAAACCCTAGAATCATCATTTTATATTTTTCAGATTCCTTATATCAATCTAGTAGTTCTTAAAAAAATATAGAAAGTGTGTTAAGTTAAAAAAGAAAATTCAAAAAAAAAAATGTTTTATTTAGTAACTTTAATATCCAGAAAAAAAGTTCAAAGTTTCCAGCTCTGTAGCTGTGGTATTTATTTTTATAATTTCCACACAAAATTGTTCTTTCCAAAACGTAAAATATATATAATTTATAAAGGAAAAGATAAAAATTAATTAGACTTAGTTATTTTTATATATCACAAAAAGTGTAAGTTTTCCAACCCTGAAATCATCCTTTTTGATTTTTCTGATTTCTTATACCAATCTCTTTCTTTTAAGAATTTAAGATATGTTTACTTTATAGAAAAAAGGAAAAATTTGTTTTAGTATGTTACTTTTGTACAAAAAAAGTTAAAGTTTTCCAACCCTGGAAATGTCTTTTTAATTTTTTTTTTTTTGAAATACCAATTATATTCGTGGTGCATCTATTTTATTTTCCACAGTTGAATAAAGATGCTTGTTTTGTAAAGATTTTTGTTTGCAGTTTTCAAGCTTATTATGTTTGTATATTGTGATTCTCAATTTAGTATTAAGAGTCTTACTATAAACATACGGAGTTTGTCAACTAAATTCAAAAATTTTTTGGGTTGAAGTCTACTGACAAGTTCAACAAGCGGAAACGAAATGCATATAGACAATTGCTTAACCATAAAAACAAACCAATTTTTGAAATTAAATAAAGACCTTATGTCAAATAAATATACTTCAGTATTTCAATATGTTTAATTTATAGAAAAAAAGGAAAAATTTGTTTTAGTAAGTTACTTAAGCCCCGTTCAGACTATTATACAAGTATTAATACTTTCATCACATTTTACGATACAGAAATCTAAATACATTCGTTGCGACTGTCAAAAAAATCTAACGTAAAATCACATATTGTGTTCAGACCATCACACTTCAAATCAAATGTGTAATACAAGTAGAAAACAAAACAGCTGTTCAATGAAAATGTCTGTGCTATTCATTTATTAGCGGCGGAAAAATGGGTTCATGCAGGCGGGGACTGCCGACACTTGAAAAAATTCAGCAGTTAAAAATATTCTATGTAAATAAAAGAAAAAATTTAAGAAAAGATATTACAAAAACGATAAAAATTACGTCAACGAAATATACTTCCATACGATTCACTTATTCAAAATTTTGAGCCGATATACATATGACAAAACATTACATCAATGACGACACGCTATCGGCGGCGAAACAGCCGACTTGGAAGTTTGGTTTGTGTGAAAATGCAACCCTGATCTAATGAAAAGTATTATCGTTTAGAAAATTTTCTAAAAACGAAAAAGTCTTATGGGATGTCAAAATTTTTATCGTATTATTTGCCACTTTGAGGACATTTTGCGTTCAGACTATCACACTTGCACGTATTATTTGAATTTTTGACAAGTATAAATACAAAGTATAATAGTCTGAACGCGGCTTTATGTATATGAAAAAAAGTTAAAGTTTTCCAACCCTGGAAACGTCTTTTTAATTTTTTTTTGTATTTTTTTTAATTACAAATACCAATTTTATTCATACTGAAGTATAAAATAAGTTTATTTAATAAAAAAAATAATAACTAGTTTTCGGTAGTTATTTTGTATGGCAAAATAAAGTTTTAAGTTTCCCAGCTCTGAAACCGTCTGCTCGATTTTGTTGTTTTTCAATACCAATCTTTTTAGGACCATTTCTGACACTCCAGTCTAGCTTTTCTGGGAGCTTCGGAAAACCGATTTCACGTACAGACAGACGGACATGGCTTATTCGTCTTCCCTATGCATAAGGATCCAGAATATATATACTTTATGGTTCGCTTATTAATATTCTGGAAATTACAAAAGGAATGACAAACCTACATATATATGTATACCCTTTTACCATTTTTTGGTAAAGGGTATAGTAATAAGTGGACATTTGAAAATCTGAATTTGTAATGCTATGAATAAAAAACCATCGACAAAATGACAATGTTGTTTTATTAAGAAACATTTAGGGAATTTAGTAAGCTTCGAATGCATGTAATTAGGTTGAAATCCGTTAAGAACTGCTTGAGTTAGAGGCAAATTACTAAAGCAAGATTTTTTTCATTTTATGGAAAAAGGCATTTTCTTAAAAAAAAAACGATTTGAGAGACCACTTCCCGTTCATCAATATTTAAGTGCTATACACTTGGTTTTTGGAGTATATTAAGAAAATCGATGTTCATGAAGGAATTTCGAAAAAAGTGTAAAAACTGAGACGGTATAATGTGCACACATATTTACATCTAATTTAGACCACCGGGTGGTGGATCCTAGTTTATGTGAAAAATCTAAGAACTTTTTTCCCAAAAACCTTTATCATTCTGTTACCAAAAATATGCTCTGATTTTGTATAGAACATCTAATGTATAGAAAAATGCAAAAATCCCGATTTAAAAAAAAGAAAAGTCCTATTCTATATTAAAGTAACGATATGAATTGTTAGTCTATTATGCTATTGAACAATTGTGGGAGCATTTGGATCTGTAAATATTCAAAGATTTCCCCAAATCTTTTCACAAGATCAATACTAGAGATGTGCAAATGTCGTGATTTTGTCGTGTCACGCGTGAATCACGCATGATCGTGATCAAATTTATGATTCATCACGCATGAGTGCGTGAGCGTGTCTGAAAAAAATTACTCTTCAACTCCAATTTTCCATTTTAGTACGCCATTAAGTTCATCACTGTGGATAGGATTTTCATGCATATCCCTGAATATTTTTTCTTTAAAGACTGCAACACGCAAAGGAGGTTTTAAAAACACTTTCTATCTTCATGTTGATATAGGGAACAAAACACAAAAAACATTTTCGGTTTAAAAGGGCTTTTGTAATTCACTGCGCACAACACCGCATTATACGGGTCCTGAACGCTGTCCTGGTTCTTCTACTGTTATTTTCCGGTATAAGAGATATATTAAATTAAATAATTTTAAATAAATTGCATGGGCCTCATTTTACACCATTTGGCTCCATTTGAACGCGAAATAGAGGCTGTGGGATCTTTTCCCTATTTATTATATTAGAGAAATTGTTTATCTTAAGTCCCCGGGGGATGAGTATATCTTTAATTTCATCAGGAATAGCATAAGAATCTATGCCCTTCAATACGATTTGCAGGTTTTGAGCACTCTTAAGCTGGTATGCATAGTAGTGTCCTGCACAAGACTATTTATAAGACCTCTCAAGACATTAGAGATTTTTTCAAATGCTTTACTACAGCGAAATATTCTAAAAGCTAAACAACACTGTTTGCAAAACAAACCACCGAAAAAAAATTACTTGCCAACAGTGTTGCTTAGCGATTCTTTTAGAATAGTTCGCTGTAGTAAAGCATTTGAAAAAATCTCTCGTCTTGAAAGGTCTTATAAATAGTCTTGTGCAGGACACTAATGCATAGAAACTTGTTTTGTTTTATTTTTAATTCAGTAACAATTTTGCGGAGATCTTGTTCTTTATACATACATATTGTTACGAAAATGGCCGTCGACAAGATTAAGCAGCATTACACAAAAATATTCCAACAGGGTTAATGTAAGTGTTACGCGAAAATATTGTTACGAAAATGGCCGTCGACAAGATTAAGCAGCATTACACAAAAATATTCCAACAGGGTTAATGTAAGTGTTACGCGAAAATATTCCTACAGGGTCAATGTAACGAATAATCTAGAATAGTAGCAAACAACTAAATAAGCGTGCGTAACACGTAAACAAGCAAAAGCAACAACAACAAAAAGCGTCTGCTTATTAAGAAGATTCACATATTTACACACATACATACATGCTAATTCAAATGAAAAAGTAAAAGATAAACAACCACCGTGTGTTGCTTAGTTACCCTCCGTTGCCACATGCAAGTGCAAGTGAAAAAAACTCAATACACTCACATTTTTTTACTAACACAGTCACACTTTTGCCACTTGCGAGTCAGCTTGCAATGAAATTTTGAAGCAAGTAAATTTTCACACTTGTCGCAATAAACTGACAAAACGAAAAACAGTGTTGCCGAGTAGAGAGTTATTTCATTAATTTGGTTAGTATTATAGCTAATTTTTTTTTTATATATAAAAAGGATATTGAGAAATGGCATAGACTCATTTTACAGCTAAGTTTGAACATAAATTTTATGTTTTATTAAATGAAATATATTAACAATGCAATTAAAGTTCAATATTGACTTCTTGGCAACACTGCACTAAAAGTTGAAGCAAAGCTGTTATCTAGAACTTTACTTGTTGACGACATTTTAACTTGCACTGTGCTGTGTAGCCACTGAAAATATTGTTGTGTTTTTTATATTTCTCCTGATTTTCGTCAGTAATACGTATACACTACTTGCAAGTAACTACTGGCATGTGACAACGGGGGGTTAATGATGTACACCAGTGTCCCGCAAAATAAAATATGTTTGTATTGGTGAGAAAAATGAGAGTAAAATAAACTTGCACTTGAAGAAAAGTTTTGTAATATAAAATACATGATGTGGTTATTAGTTGTATGAATTTTTTTTTGTATGTAAGCAATTTACCAAAAACTTAAATAAAAAGTAAAAATTTAATAACCATTCAACAATTTAGTGTATAAATTCAAAATTAAATTTATTCACAGCTCTGTTGATACTATTAAAATGCCCTTTTAAACCATTTTCCCTATTATTTTTTAATGTTTCATAACATAAAATGCATTGCATATTGCGAAAAGCATTTTTCATCACGAAATATTTCTTAGCTTCCATAATTATATTATCAATTTTTTGTCTGTAGAAATTTATTAAATTTTAACTTTAATTTCGTTCCGTGTGCTCAAAAAAACTAAACCAAAAACCAGGAAAAAATTAATACATGCGTGCACAACTTAATTCGTCGCTTGCTCAGTGACGACTAAATGAAAGAGCATAAGCATGTATGTGATTTTCATCTGCACAATTGTGCTATGGCTTGCGGGTTACTGATGTACACACGTACGCATATACACATGTATGTACATAGTTACAACATGAACTTAATTGGGCAGCATATAAGATGATAATGATCGTCTAGACATTGCTTGAAACTTCTAGTGGAATTTGTGTGAAATATAAAAAGAGGTGACGCATCCAATGAATTAGTTAGTTGCAGTTGTGAGTCAGTTACGAACAAGTCAGTCGCGAACAAGTCAGTCATTTGCAAGTAAACAAGTCAGTTGATAATTAAGTTGTGAATTAATAATAGTCTGTCGTGGAATTGAGATTATTGTGGAGTCTATCGTGTCGACTGGAGTAAAGGGAACAGCGCAGCGAATAGACGTGTATAAGGGTGTAAGTAAAGCCAGTGAGTCTTTATTGGTGTATCAACTGTGAGTGACGGCAGAGAGTCTCGTAAGTGACGGCAGCAGACAGAGAGGTGTCACGTGAATACTTGCGCAGCCAGCTAAGAGACATGTGTAAACTACTGCGAGGAAGGCGTAGTGGTAACCAGTTGTGAATATCTGTGTGTAATTTATTAGTTTAAGTTGTATTAGTGTATTTGAGCTCTCGAGTAATTTAGTATAAGTGTACTTGTAAATAAAACTTGTATCATTCTTAACCCTAATTACTACACTCGGTTCTTGTATTCATTTGCAAATCTTCGGATCTACGGAAAAGCGTTTTTATTGAAAGAAAAACGTAACAATATATTTGAATTTTCGTTTCATCAATGTTACCACGGAATAATATGAAATGCATTCTCACCAATGACAGAGATTAACGGCCTTATGTATAAGAAAAAATTGCCATGAAGTTAGCATAAGTGAGGAAATTGAGTTAAGTAATAACGAGTTCCTCCATACAAATTGGCATTAAAAAATGGGCGCATTACGTAGTTTTAACCCACTACTAAGTCCTAGCGTGATTTTTAATGTGAAGTTTTATAGCAAAACTCTTTTAAAATCATGTTCAATTTTGCCACTTATGCTAACTAACTTCATGCCAGTTTTTTCTTATACATAAGGCCGTAATTTTTTAATAAAGGCGTTTGATTTTTTTTCTCTCAGATAGATTGGTGGTGGTTTGGAGGTTTTGTTCGAGGATATATCGGTTTTGTCGTCATCTTGCAATATTTTAGACGATTAGTTGAGGCGGCGTCGTTATCCCTGTATATCTTCGGAACCGATGAAATTTTTTATGAATTTGGGCTTCGCCCGCGCTTTACAACTGCAATATATCTGTCCATTCCGACTTTCACCTTAAGTTTTGACTACTGTTATCTATATTGATAACTTGCTTAAGTGATGAACACGAGTGGGTAATGGCGCTGACTCAAATGACGAAGTACTAGGCAACTGTATTTTTAACGAATCAATTGTTGGCATTGGACAAGGCGAAGTTTATCGCTCACGAAAAAGTGGATTTGCCGTTAGGAAAAGGCTATCATCAGATCTTTTGTTTTATTGTTTGCATTAAGAGCTTAAGAACTCACAGTAAAATATGCATTTCTGCCATTAGAACTCACTTCACAAATTTTTTGTTTTTTGTTATTTCAGACTATGTAAAAAATATTAGTAAAGCAAAAAAAGCTTATTTATCAAAGTCAATAGGTAGTTTGAAAAAAATATGAAAAGGTATGTGTTGGATATAATGTTTGGAACAAAATCAGAAAGTAAATACACGAACCTTCTAGCAACGCTTAGCGTTGACAAATTTCGTAAGTATTTTGTTTTTGTAATATAAATTTTTTCCATTTAAAATTTGTCAACTCTTGGCGTTTCGTTTTACAGAATTAGGCCGGGTTTACATCTGAAGAAGGCCGACTTCCTAAACGAAAGTTGCAATGCATAATTTAAAAAAATGCGTATACAATGCTAAACATGTCTTAAGTGCAACCTTGCGTTGCAGAAATGCAAATTTTTTGCATTTTATCGGCATTTAGGAACATCGCTATGCGACTCATACATCTTTTATTTCCCTTAAGATTGTTTCCCAAATGGTGTTTCGCTTTTTCTTGTTGCCCTTAAAATCTGATTCATGCCGAAGTCTTGTTGCAATTAATAATTTTTTTGCGCTCATGGGTCCACTTTTTGTCTCTGCAGTATAAAGTCCCAATTTACACTATGCAAGTCTCAAAAGAACAATTTTCCAACAAGTTTCGGCATAAAACAATCACGAAGTAGAAAATGATTTATTTTTTTTCATAGACACTAACAAAAACAGCTGTTAATATAATGCTGCACTCATGCCCCTTAATGAAAATGAGTGTTGAACATGTAGCATTTTTCTTCTTTTTAAGGGTAACATCATGGGAAAAGAACGCGTTAAATTTTTAAAATAATGCATACTTTTCAGAAAAGAACACAAAGAAATGTAAAAGGCAACATAAATGCAGCATATTGCTCAGAAAAGAAAACACCATTAATAAATACGTATCTGCATCAGTTTTTCATTACTACGAGTAATTGGTTGTTACGCTTTTTTGGGCAAAATTACAGCAAACTACTCATAAATTTTTTATAATTTTATTATTGATTTGCCTTCAAGAATTAGGTTGTAAATCCATATTTATTATAGACATACATACATACACATTTATAGAAATTTAGATTTTTTACTCGTGCAAGTAAAAAGAAAAAAAACTAAAGTATAAACTTAAAATTATTTTAAGATGTTTACTCTTCATTGACTGTTTACAAGTTCATTTGATTGCATAAGTCTTCGAGGCTTCAGCCAATTGGCAAAGTTTTAATTTTGTAGAATTTAGTATCTGTATATTGATTTTTTACTTCAAATTACTTCACCGTTTATGTCGATGGCGGCGGTGGTGGCGGCGGTTGAGATAAACCACACAGACCTGGTGGTGGTGGAGCGCAAGGCGGTGGTGGCGGAGGAGGCGCATATGCACCAGGTACTGCTCCCCAAGCTGGAAAACCTGGAGGCATTAAACCAGGCGCACCTGGCCATGGTGGCAAACCACCTGGAAGTGCAGTACCTGGTGGTGGCGGTAACAATGGTGGCATTGCTCCAGTACCTGGGGGCTGCAGTGGGCCAGTTCCAGGTGGTGGAGGTGGATCACCACCGGGTGGTGGAGGCTGCGCAGCGCTCATCCAAGGCATCACAGGTGGAGGAGCTGGTGGGGGTGGCTGCGAGCTTGGTGGAGGAGGTATAAGTGGTGGCATGCCCATCGGCGGTGCGTTTGATGCTGGTCCCCAAGGTGGATGAATTGGTGGAGGTGGCCCCACAAGGTTTAATCCAGTTGGCGGCATTCCACTAGGAGGTCCTGGTGGTGGTGATTGAATGGCTTGCAGAGTTGTTGGTTTTTTATCAAAAATACTATAACCCCGATTAATATGAGCCTGCGCTAGAGGATCAGGCGTAGGCTTTTGTGCGGCTGATGGTGGCGGGCCTTCACCCAGCTCAGCCATCAAACTTAGATATTCTTCATCGATTTTCGCTTGTGAATTCTCTGTAGTGGCTTCAGCGTCTATAATACCAGCCCCAGGCCGTTTGCTGCGGCAATCTTTTGATATATGACCAGCTCCACCGCACGAAGTACATACAATGCTATTAGTAACATTTGGTTTGTCGGGACAAAGCCATGACTTATGTTCAGTTGAACCACAATTTGTGCAACGTGGGCAATCTGTTTCACGTAAAGTTCCATTCAGCTGTGCCAACTCTCGTAATTGCATGCGCCGCAAGTCATTGTGACCTTCAGGTACTTCAATACCTTGTCTTATGACGTCCTTAATTTTATCAACGGCCCTTTTGACTGCTTCCGGATTGGGAGCCGTAATGAAAGCATGCAGAGGTTCATCTTCTCCAGCTAACGGCTGGCCATCTTTACGACCCACCTTGCCCTCCTTGACAGAACCTTTACCTCTGATAATAATTTTAGCGCCAGTTTCTTTTTCCATGGATTTTAATGTATTGCCACGGGGGCCGATTAAAAGACCCACAAAATTAATATCAGGATGTTGTTCTTGAGGTATTAAAACTTTGTCAATAACTCGAGTTACTGGAGGCCTACGAGGAAACAACAAGCTCATCAAATGATTTACTATTATATATTTTTTTTAGTTACTTGTAATCAGCTGGCGGTTTGAAGTCAGGATTAACTGCCTGCATTTTCTGAATCAATTGGTGCCTCTGCTCCTCCAATTTCTTACGATATCGGAACTCACGTGTGTTCAACCTTTTGCCATCTGAACTATAAATTGGTTCCGGTGAGGGAGACCTAATAAAGAAAAGGAAAAGAAAATTTTAAATAATAAATCCTTAAAGCCCTATATTTCAACAGCTGTAATTAAAAAATTGCTTAAATTATAAAAAGAAACTCCTAATTTTTGTGTTCCTGCAAATTTAATTTAAATTAATTTATTTAATTGTTCAATTCATTAGTATTGGTTGCTGTTTTCAAAGTTGTGAAAGGGAAAAAAGAAAATTTTGATTAATATCATTAGTTTTAAATAGATGAAATTTTTTTTCAGTTCAATTTAACTGCTTTTAGACAGTGCGACTTGTTTTGACTTGACACGCTCCCCATTTGGTTATGAAATTTTTATTTATAATTTTTAAACTCTCCTTAGGGAAAAAAAAGAAAATTGTTTTAAATTAATAAATTTTCATATTTATCTATTTTAAATTTAACATGTACTTTGCTTACATGTGTATATTGTCTGTGGTTTGTGGTTTTACGGTTCACCTTTTCTGATCTTATCTTATTAGGTATTGTTTTTTGTGTTTTGTTTTACCTAGAGATCCAATAGGGAGGAAAATTATTTAATTAGTATTCGAAAATAAATCTATTTAGAATTTGTATCATTTTTATTTGTGCTACAACTTGGAAAAAAAATTATTTTTATTCGAATTACAGAGTAATCCATTGCTTTCTTCACATTCTTTTCTTAATTCACTACATACTTTTGAAAATTTTGTTTTCGTATTTTTTATGTTTCTATTCATGCCTTACTTAGAATTTCATATACTTTTGTGAAAGCATATCGTCACCTAAAGTCTAAAAGTCCATAGCTGTATCCAAAAATGCTAATTTTATCAACAGATGTCAAAAATTATTAAAAAAAATATTAGACTTAAAATGTATATCGTCCTATATCGCGAATAAAACTCTCTGATATAAAAATCCGTATATAAAACAACTGACTGACCTTTTGACGTACCTTTTCACAATGTCTGGTTAAAAGATAACAGAGACTTTAACGGCAAGTTTTGTATGAAGAACTTGCAGTTAAAGTTCACGTTAACTCTTAACCATACATTGTGAAAAGGGACGTGAAACGTACAAATGTATATATTATGTACGTACATATGTATATAATATGTATTTTAACTTTAAATATGTATAAGAAAATCCTTTTGCGCAGCGAATTTAATAAAAAATATATATGTACATATGCATTTGACTTCAGTTTAATGTAAACTGAAAATACATATGGAAATAAAATATTACTGCTGAAGTTCCTCAATTCTTAGAATGTTTTTTCATTCATTACAGTGAGATTATACGAGACATAAGTTTGGAAATTTTTGTGTTGGCAATTGTCAAAATTTGTTGCTAACACAAAATAGTGTGTAAACTAGAGATGTGCACGTGAGCTTTTTTTGACTCACGACACGCACGCTCACGCAGAAAAATATTTTCCTCACGCACTAATGATATTGAAAATTTTCACGATCACGCACGCTCACGAACAAAATATTCTTAATCACGTACGAGTTGTTTACAACTTATCACGATCACGCACACTCACGAAAAAGTATATAATCCAATTTGTATCTCTTTTTGGTTTGAAAGTAAAAAATAATTAATGTGATGATCGTAAAAGATAAGCAAGAATAGTTAAACATACGTAGGTAGAGTAATATAACTTCGTGCTAACCTAAATAGAAAAATGAAAATATGGAAAACAGGGGAAATAAATAGTGATACTTACATATGTATTTACCAAAGGTAAATCAGTAATTGTACACAACAATCATTTCTCACATTCCGTTTCATTAGAATTTACGTTAAATAGCTGATGTTAAACAATCTATATCCAAGTAGATAGACTAGGGTGCTGATGAAGTGCGTTGCTGCACAGAAAAATATCGGTATTTCCCCCAGCTTAAAAGTCTAATTTAATTTTTCTTTCCTTCTTTAGAAACTCACATTAATTAATAAAAATATTTCATTCAATAAAAGAATTGAAATTACTGAACTTAAGCCTGACTAAAAATTATTTTTGATTAATAATGAAGATACTTAAAAAACACATGCCTTTTTCAGGGAAATTTTAAAATTTGAATTTTTTTAGCCTTTTCCCGATTTCACAAATGGATATGTTAATAAAATTTTTTCCTATTTTTATTCAAAATTGTCAGAAATTTAATGCCGTCTTTTAACTTAAAATCCAACAATGAACTAAAAAGTAATAATCACAATACTAAAAAAGGTCAAGACAAAAAAAATTTCTTTGGCCAAAGTAAAATATTTTATGAGATACGGAAACACAACTTGGGAAATTATTTCTTAAGAATTACAAGTTCATGTCAAAATGCTTTATCCGGTAAAAATCGGATAATTTTTAAAAAAGTTACAAGCTTCAGAAGTTTTTTTGAGTACAAGGTAGTCAACTTTGGGCCACTATAACTCATGCCCAGCTCAAGTCAGAAGGCTGTCATGACAGTTTTATTGCCATTTACTATGTAAAAGTCCCCACTGTGCAATGTAAATTTTACATATACACGTGCATATACATATGTACATACATACATACATATGTATTGTAAAAAACTATATTTCAACCCAAAAAAGTATACAAATTGGAAAATACGAAAAAGTATATATCGTGAGTGTGCGTGATCGTGATAAGTTGTAAACAACTCGTGCGTGATTAGGAATATTTTATTCGTGAGCGTGCGTGATCGTGAAAATTTTCAATTTTCGTGCGTGAAAGTGCGTGAGTAAAATATTTTTCTGCGTGAGCATGCGTGTCGAGTCAAAAAACGCTCACGTGCACATCTCTAGTAAATATGTATATCGAGTTATTATTAAAGATTTTGTTTTAAATGTGTACATATACTTCGAATATACGATATTTCGATTTCGAAAATACGCATACCAAAACGTTCTTTTTGTATTTTATTTGAAACAAAACGTAAATTTATTGGTTTTGTTTTAACAAAACGTGCTATTTGCATATTAAAAGTCCATTAATTTCGTACATCGGTAACATTTTGTTGCGACTTATTGTGGTTATATATTCTGGGTTTATGCTATGAAATTATCGGGTGAAAAAAATAATCTTTGATTTTCCAACATTTGAAATAATCGAAAAGGCACGTTTGTTCAGCGACTCATGTGTATAAAAAATATCTAAAGAATTTCAGTTCAATTGGGGCCAAAAATCAAAATTTAGAAACTCGTTGGGTACGAAATTAAGTTTGTCATTTATCATTTCTGATACATATGTACGTAGCTTATTCAAATCTTGTTTTTTAAAGTTTGTACGAAGTTTATACCATATTTTTAAAGTGAAATTTGTTATTTAACCCTTTAAATATTTTAACAGTTAAAGATTTAAGGTTGAACCAGTCACTTTCAAAATCATACTTGTAATTAAGTTAATTTATAAAACACAAAAATATATATAGTTAACATATGAGCATGTGATGCCCGGTTCGTCAAGATCACACAAAAACCTGTTTCGTTTTCCTTGCCCCAGAGTTTGGCTCTCTGCTGGAACAGGACAATCTTCTTTTGTCCAAAAAAAAGAACAAAGCTTTATCGGCTTATAAGATTGATAAGAACAAACATTCTTGCTTAAATGTAGTTGAATTTTAATCATAGATGCAAACCTTTCTTCCGGATTTTGCGGTATACCCAATTCGCCTGTACGCAGCTTGCGGCTTATTTCCTCTATTTGTAGTTGAACTGGAATTAGAATGACAAATTAAGAAAAAAAAAAGAAAGAAAAAGAGGCGAGGGCAAAGCCTCGTTATTAGTTACATTGTAGTAGATTTATATACGTTTGTAAATTAATATAAAATTGCTTATAAAACATTTTAGGGGTAATGTTGATACATATGTACGTGATGTTAAATATTTTAGATGTAACAAACATACGGGCAACGACGTACATATTTTAGAGTACACGGAGAGTTCTTATAAAAGTGGAGAAAATAAATCATTAATATTATTTAACAAAATAAAATGGGTCATATTTACACACACTAAAATATGTAGTAAGTTTACACAATTTAAATTTGACTAAAACTGGAAAAACTAAAAAGAAGTTTTCATTAGTAAGTAGTTGGTTATAAATTGTTGCTGGATCATTGATGTTTTCCGTGTTCTTTTATCACGCTACTATTGATCCACGTAGAAAGCTGTTTCTTTCAACAATGTTCATTCGTTTGGTAAAAATGCCTTCAAAAAGAAAACGAAGATTATTTTATTAGTTTCATATAACTGTTTATAGACTACACATTTGTGTATTTTAGAACTCTTCAAAATCCTTTTAACATGGCTGATGACTGTGTCCAGAATTTAAACCGCGTTTTAACCCATCCTAATTTATGCTAAATTTAATTTTTTAAATGATGCACTTACTTTTTATACAACAAACCTTATCTGATACTAACTTTAAATACCATTATAAACTTGTAAATAATTTACCTAAATACGCTTCCTGTTGAGTAGGATCCAATGTAGACGGTAATATTGTTGGCATACCGGGTATAAAAGTTTTATCATTTTCAGTACCACCCCAACGCGACTTTCTGCGACGTCTACGTTCAGCAGCTTCTTCTTCTGTAAAGTTCAAAAAAATTAATTTTCATATACATAAATTATGTACATACACACAATATATAGTACACATAATTTTTTTAATGAGTCATGCAATTTTAACTTATTAACTTACGTGACATTTCTGATGGACCGTTTGACGTAGAATCATTGCTGTTGCTGCAATTAAACAGTGACGCAAAATGCTTGTTACTTGAAGTACTGCTCATAAGTTCTTGTATAGTTTGTGTCAAGTCGAATCGTGATTGCGGCGTTTCTTCTTTTATAGGGTCCAAATGTAAATCAGGGAACCTTTCACGTGACGCGCTGCGTCTGACACGATCCCGTTCACGAGTGCGAGATCGATCTCGGCTGGAGCGCCTTCTGGGACGGTCGCGGCTGCGGCTACGAGAACGATCTCGCTCACGATCACGATAATCCCTTCGACGATCACGATCCCTATCACGACTGCGCGAGCGTCGCCGACTGCCACGTCTTGAATCGTAGTCGTCATATGTTCGAGAACGACTTCGGCGAGAACGTGAATCACGTTCCCGTTCTCTATCCCGCCGTCGGCGATCACGATCAACATCGCGGTCTTTACTACTTCGATCAGTACGGTCACGACTAGTTCTATCTGAGATATCACGATTTTCACGTTTACGATCACGGTCCCTATCTCTGTCACGATTTCTATCACGTTCACGTTCCCTCTCTTTATCTTTATCGTGATCTCTACCTCTGGAACGGTCCCTAGAGAAAAAAAGTCTATTGATATACTGTCCAATATATGCATAAGTATTTTACCTTTTCTTTTTGCTTTTGTCTCTATCATCACGATCCTTGTCACTACGATCTCTATCTCTACCATAATCTTTAGATTTCGAAGGTGAGCGATCATTTTTTGAAGACTTTGACTTTTTTATATCAGACTTGTCATGATAATTGCCGTCTTCATATATGGTAGATGGTGCACCCATATTTGCCCCATTGTCGTAAGAGTCGGGAGGCAAATTATCGCCAATTCCCATTGAAGATATTTCCATAATACCTCTTAAGAAATACACTTGACACTTTACTTTTATATATATGTATGTCGTTTAATATCTTATCCTTTTGTATTTTTAACAAAAATCAATTTTTCTTATGAAATTCACACGTCTAGAAATTTGCAGCAGCTGAAAAATTTTCATGCAGGAAAAATGGCGACGTTTGACTTTTACGTAATGATGCCATATGTTTAATTCCAACAAACGCTTGACAATGCTGCCAGGTCATTTTCATAAGCCATAGCACCTAGACGAGAAAATATTTATAGAGGATTACAATAGTTTGATCGTCGGTTGGTTAATTTTTAAGGGAAATTTGTGGTGCAATAGAATTTTTTAATGCATAATTGAAAAATTAGATTTCATAATGTGGATACTAATGCAATTTCATAGCATAACAAAAATTGCAAGTCTGGACAGGGATGTATGAAACAAAAATGTTTTTTTAGAAAATCTATGAAGAATGTTAGTACACTAGTTTTATAAAAATACACGATAGAATTTAATAGTAAAAGTAATACATACATATGTTTTTTAATCAAACTTAAAGTTGATGAACTTTTTACATCCAACGCATATCCCATTCATAACAACAATATTGTTCAAAACTTGTTCAAGTAGGTTAAATCACTGTTTATATTTAAGTATATATAAAAGGTGAAAATATCAGTTTTATTCATATAAGATGCCTTTTAGAGGAAAAATATCGGAAGAAATAACAGGCAGTTTGAATATATACTTCTAAACTGTACATATACTTCAAAACAGGGGTCGAACCCTCACATCCGTGAACGTACAACTCGTCACGTAAAAACACCATTTTCGGATTATGACATACATGAAAGTATTAAAATTCCATTCAGATTATACGATTGACGTTTCAGTTAATTTGTTTTCGTACGATTGCCGATACGATCACGTATGTGACGATTTGAACCCAGTTCTTACAGTTTTTGTATTTTGCTTTAATTTACGTTCTTTGAGTAATATACATCGTAACAATTGCGAATAACAGTATTAATAGCCGTATTCATAAAAATTTTAAACAGCATTTCAAATGTTGTTTAAGCACGTTTTTTAAACCTTGTGTACGTTGGAAATGTACCACATATCCCAAAAATGGTCGATTGCCGTAAAACAACTTTTTAAATGTTCAAGAATTGTGGAAATGACGCAAAATAGTAGCTCTATATCTCTTGATATATTCAAAATGATTCAAAATATCGGAAAAATGATAACGAATTTGGAAGGAGGACACATTATTCATATATAATCAATCAATAATAACAATTTTTTAAATGTAAAAATACTATTATTCGACCTTTTATTATTTATTAAAGCTTAAATAAACTATAAATAAATTTTTTAAATGTTCAATCCACCAAACCACTGACGTGATGTTGATTGAGCACGTCTGTATGGATTTTAATTCTTTTTAGTAATACGTTTCACGTGCACCTGTTTTTGAGAAAAATACCTCAAGTAGATTAGCTGTCAAAATTTATGTTTGTAGCTTTATTTTGTATAGAAAAAGTTATGTATTTTTAAAATTGTATTTAACAGGGCACATTCACCAGGTAGTAGCGGAAACGCAGCTGAGCTATTTTTTTTAATTATAGTTCATTCAAAGCTTCAAAAATTTTTTACGAATGAGAAATTAAAAAAAAAAATTAAAAATTTTCAATGTGAAAAATATTTTATTAAAAAAATTCTTTTGAAACAAATTTAAAAATATGAAAAAAACTATTAAAAATTGTGAAAAGTGCCTAAACGTTGCGAATTTTGTTAGTGGTAGCTGCCGTGAAGAAATTTTTTTAAATTTATGTGAATGATTTTCATTATTATTGTTTTACAACAAATTCTATTTTGGATCAACTAAAAGCCATGTTGTTTTTTTCGTTGTTTTATTTTTTCATTGTTCTTGTAATCCTGATATTACCTGGAAATAAATGTGCCTTAGTTGGTATTTAATTTGATTGAATTCTAAATAGAAAATATAAAAATAAATGATTGAATCACTGTACTTGCCAGCACAATTATGCCCATGTAAATCAGCGCATTCAGTTTATGAAGTGTGTGGCCAAGAATCAATTCAATTGAAAGACTCAATTCACAATTGAATTGAAACGTGTATGGGGTGCTTAAGTAAAAAGCAAATGCTTTTTTTATTCACTTTACCCAATGTATAAAATTGTTCGTGCGAATCCGCATTGCTGGCTGTAAACTTCGAAAAAAAAGCCGCAATATGATGATAACAGATGGCACTTATAGAAAATATTAAATTCTTTAATCATTTGCACAAACCATAATAGTAGTGTTTATACATTTCTTATATGGAGTTGGATGCAAATCTAATTGGACGCAATAAGGTTTGTTGCCTTGATAATAAAACAAAATGATTTCGAAAATTCGTTTGCCCAAAACACAAACAAATAATAATTAAAAAATCTAAACTAAATCCAAATAAAAAAATATTAAAAATAAGAGAAACCTAAAGATGATTTTAAAATACCTGTCGAATGATACTCATTTTGATATATGTAGTTCGCCGACTTTTTATTGTTTTCGTGTTTACAAAATTGCGTCTGTTGGCCGCCATATTGAGTTTAAACTACTGTCATATTTTTAGTGACATTCTCAGAATTAAGACAAATCGATTGATTTAAGAATTATCAAAATCGATCCACTCATTCGGTATATGTAGTGCCGCAAAGAAACACATATATGTACATACATATATAGGCTGATATACACAAGAACTTTCTCACATAACAATATCGATAAGCTGTTTCCTACTGTTGCAGTTACATTCCATTATGCCCAATATATTTATTTATTTATTTTATTTATTCATTTATTTATTTATCTGCAATACAAAGAAGCCTTTAAGGCCAATAGCGTATTGCTTACATACTTCATAATAATTTTAAATTATAACAAAGAAGTCACTTAAAATTAAATATAACAAGAAAGAGTGCTATATTTGGCTGTGACGAATCTTATATACCCTTTACCAAAGCGCGTTTATGTAGTATAGAGATACATACTCAAGCACATTCTTACTTTTATGTACAAAGAAAAAAATAATTTTTTTCAAACCCTAGAATCATAATTTTAGATTTTTCTGATTACTTATACCAATCTAGTAGTTCTTAAAAAAATATAGAAAGTGTGTTAAGTGAAAAAAGGAAACTAAAAAAAAAATGTTTTAATTAGTTACTTTAATGTCTAGAAAAAAAAATCAGTTTCCAGCTCTGGAGCTGTGGCTTTTATTTTTTTAATTTTCTATACCAAACTTGTCTTTCCAAAACGTAAAATATATATAATTTATAAAGGAAAAGATAAAAATTAATTAGACTTAGTTACTTTTATATATCAAAAAAGTGTAAGTGTCCCAACCCTGAACTCATCTTTTTTGATTTTTCTGATTTCTTACACCAATCTCTTTCTTTTAAGAATTTAAGAAATGTTTAATTTATAGAAAAAAAGGAAAAATTTGTTTTAGTAACTTACTTTTGTAGAAAAAGTTAAAGTTTTCCAACCCTGGAATCGTCTTTTTAATTTTTTAAATTGTTTTTTTTTTTATTTGAAATACAAATTTTATTCGTTATCAAGCATAAAATAATTTTATTTAATAAAAATAGATAAAAATTAGTTTTCGGTAGTTAATTTTTTATATCACAAAGAATCCTCCTTTTTGGTTTTTTTTTATTTCTTACACCATCTTTTTTTTTAAGAATATAAGATATGTTTAATTTATAGTAAAAAAGAAAAAAATTGTTTTAGTAAGTTACTTTTGTATAAAAAATAAGATTTTCCAACCCTGGAAACGTCGTTTTAATTTTTTAATTTTTTTTATTTTGAAATACTGAAGTATAAAATAAGTTTATTTTATAAAAAAAATTAGTTTTCGATAGCTAATTTTTTATATCACAAAAAGTGTGGATTTTCCAGCCCTGAAATCAAACTTTTTAATTTTTCTGATTTCTTATACTAATCTTTTTCTTTTAAGAATATAAGATATCTTTAATTTATAGAGAAAAAGGATAATTTTGCTTTAGTAAGTTACTTTTGTATAAAAAAAGTTAAAGTTTTCCAACCCTGGAAACATCTTTTTAACTCTAGAAGGTTAATCTTTAATTTGAAATACCAATTTTATTCGTACTAAAGTATAAAATAAGTTCATTTAATAAAAAAAATAAAAATTAATTTTCGGTAGTTAATTTTTTATATCACAAAAAGTTTCAGTTTCCCAACCCTGGAATCATCCTTTTTGATTTTTCTGATTTCTAACATCAATTTCTTTCTTTTAAAAACATTAGATATGTTTAATTCATAGAAAAAAAAGGAAAAATTTGTTTTAGTAAGTTACTTTTGGATAAGAAAAAAAGATGCGCATAGGATCCAGCTAAACCCTTCAATAATCAATTTCAATGTATTTTTAATTTAAAAAAAATATTTTACTTAATAAGTAAAATATTAATTTGGGATTATTAGTGCGTTTAAAAAATTTTAAACTTAAATTTTAACAATTCCCATAAAAAATCACTAATTATTAAATTGACTGCACCAGGTCAAAAAATACTTGTGTGGCAACACTCTATTCTTAAATAGCTGTTGTTGTTATTTACATTTATTTTCTCTTTACATACTTTTACACAAGGCGAATTCACATAAGGTGATCTTAATTCGCCAGCTGACATAAATTTCCTGCTGTCAAATGAACCAAAACGTTAAGAAATATTTTGACAGCAGGAAATTTTACACTAACAAATATACAAGGCGAATACGCAGAGTTGCAAATCAAGACCACCTTATATCAATTCGCCTTGCTTTTACAACTACAATTTGAAGCTGAAAAAAAGTCAGCCAATGTAGTAATGGTAAAGAAAATAAAAAACATGTTGATTATTGAGTTCTTGTTTCAACTTTGTTATTTGTTTTAAGCTTCTCATTTGTTTGAATGAAAGTTTATAACATAATAACTCTAGTTGTTCTAAGAAATTTTGGGTAAAGATTCCCTGATGATCTGCATTAGCAACATTGAAATGCGCATAGGATCCAGCTAAACCCCTCAATAATCAATTTCAATGTATTTTTAATTAAAAAAAAAATATTTTACTTAATAAGTAAAATATGAATTTGGGATTATTAGTGCGTTTAAAAAATTTTAAACTTAAAAAAAGTTAAAGTTTTCCAACCCTGGAAACATCTTATTAATTTTTTGAAGTTTAATTTTTTATTTGAAATACCAATTTTATTCGTGGTGAAGTATAAAATAAGTTTATTTAATAAAAATAATTAAACAATTAGTTTACGGTAGTTAATTGTATATATCACAAAAATCGTAGGTTTTCCAACCCTGGAATCATCCTTTTTGTTTTTCTGATTTCTTACATCAATCTCCTTCTTTTAAGAATATTCCATATGTTTAGTTTATAGAAAAAAGGAAAAATTTGTTTTAGTAAGTTACTTTTGCATAAAAAAAAGTTAAAGTTTTCCAACCCTGGAAACGTCTTTTTAAATTTTTTAATTTTTTTTTATTTGAAATACCAATTTTATTCTTGGTGAAGTATAAAATAAGTTTATTTAATAAAAATAATTAAAAAATTAGTTTACGGTAGTTAATTGTATATATCACAAAAATCGTAGGTTTTCCAACCCTGGAATCATCCTTTTTGTCTCTCTGATTATTTACATCAATCTCTTCCTCTTAAGAACATTAGATATGTTTAAGTTATAGAAAAAAGGAAAAATTTGTTTTAGTAAGTTACTTTTGTAAAAGAAAAAAAGTTAAAGTTTTCCAAGCCTGGAAACATCTTATTAATTTTTTGAAGTTTAATTTTTTATTTGAAATACCAATTTTATTCATGGTGAAGTATAAAATAAGTTTATTTAATAAAAATAATTAAAAAATTAGTTTACGGTAGTTAATTGTATATATCACAAAAATCGTAGGTTTTCCAACCCTGGAATCATCCTTTTTGTTTTTCAGATTTCTTACATCAATCTCCTTCTTTTAAGAGCATTACATATGTTTAGTTTATAGAAAAAAAGGAAAAATTTGTTTTAGTAAGTTACTTTTGCATAACAAAAAAAGTTAAGGTTTTCCAACTCTGGAAACGTATTTTTAATTTTTTTAATTTTTTTTTAATTTTTTTTCAGTTAGAAATACCAATTTTATTCATACTGAAGTATAAAATAAGTTTATTTAATAAAAAATTATTAAAAACTAGTTTTCGGTAGTTATTTTGTATGGCAAAATGAAGTTTAAGGCTCCCAGCTCTGAAACCGTCTGCTCGATTTTGCTGATTTTCAATACCAATCTTATTTCGACAATTTCTGATCCACCAGTCCAAGAACGAAGTCTCTAGCTTTTCTGGGAGCTTCGAAAACCGATTTCACGTACAGACAGACGGACATCGCTTATTCGTATTCCCTATACATAAGGATCCAGAATATATATACTTTATAGCTCGCTTATTAATATTCTAGAAATTACAAACGGAATGACAAACCTATATATACCCTTTTACCATTTTTTGGTAAAGGGTATAAAAAGCGTTACTGAGTAATAAACATATACATATATACATATGTATTTAAAGTGAAAAGTTTTATTTTTGTTATTTTTTGCATTAAATTAAATTGAATAAAATTATACACAAACTGAATGCGGATGAAGGTAGGAATATTTGGTTTGGTGTGAGTCCGCAGCGAAAAAACAAAATGTTTTATGACTATATAACTATATACTATTAGTATTAATTAGATATGAGGAGAGTTTTTTCTTGAATACATTACAAGAAAACATGAAAGAACGTAGCGCAATAGGCAAGTAGTTCCACAATCTGGCAATTCTTATAAGAAAAGATTTTTGATACATAGAACAGGTTATAAGAATCACAACGATCTGAGGATTTCTATCAGACCTAGAAAACTGAAATTTAGATCTCAAGTAATTAGGTATGCCAGTAACAATCATCTTGTAAAAGAAAATTAAAATACGAATATTGAAATACTGTGGTATAGAACAACCCCAAGAGCATACCAGAAGTACTGTACCCTTCCCTATATGCATATTATGCATCACTAACTAAATTATGTGTTGCAATATAATCAAGAATTTGCATTTTAAGAATATGTTCCACAACCTTAGAGATGGATGGTAAAATACTAATTGGCCTGTAACTAGAATCTGAGTCCTTTTTTGGTATTGGTACAATACGAGCTACTTTCCATGCTTCAGGATAAGTAGAAGTCGTAATTATTGTATTACAAAAAGGTAAAAGTGTCTCAGAAACGTATGGAAAAGCAAGTTTTACAAATTTTATGGGAAATCCATCAGTTCCAATAGAGTTGGATCTTACTCTCAAAAAAGCCTCTAGCAACTCATTTGCATATATAGTTCTAAACGAAAATCCTTCAAGTGAACCGTTGAATTGCTCAAAATCAAAAGCACTAGAAGTAATATTTAAATCATTGAAGACAAAAGATTGATTAAGATTATTTACATCAACATTGGATGTTCGAGCTTCAACACATCCAATATAGCTATTCTTACGAAGTAATCCCCAAATTTTCCGACTTCCGGCACCATCAAACAATCCTATATAATACTGCCTCCTAAATTTTCGAATCAGAGACTTGACTTTATTTCTAAGTTTGCAATATATATTCCTTGTTATAAGCGTTATTATATAACAGTTTCTATATCAATAAAATTGTATTCGTTTAAATTTGAATTTTGTCAAGTTTAATAGGCAGATTTGGTAAAAAAAAACGTTTCAAATTTGTATGAAAAATCTTAATCTGTGTGAAATGTAACGAAAATTCGTTTCAACAAATTTACAAATGAATTTACAAAATCTATCCTTAAAAATATTAATAAATATGCAAAAAAGAAAAACACATTTACAGCTTGCCTTTTACTTGTTTATTAAGTTTTTTTATGTATGTATGTATGTACATATCGCTCCTTTATTGCAATAGATGCATAACATAAAAAACAAGTTTAAAAAAATAAGTTTTAAGTTTTCAATTTGCATACAACTCAATGAAGATATAAAAATATTTTCTTTCCTGCGTGTACAAGTTTTTTAATTAAATTTTTACACAAAATCATATATGATATAACTATTTTTTCTACATTATCAACTTCAAAAACTCAAGTTTTGAGATGTGTATGTATGTACATATATGTTGCAATAAAGAAGCGATATTAGATATTTTTTTATAAAACTAACAAACTAGTAGTGGTTTTTTAAGCACACCCTTTAAATGGAACGTTATTAGGAACCATAACGTGTACAGTCCCTGGAATTATTCTTGCTTGCAATGTATCGCATCCAATCCGTTCACCATCTACTGTTAATATACCGCTGCTGTCGTGTGGTTCTAATCGAAAAGCAACAACTCTTTCTACTCTAATATAATCCGTATTATTTTTTGGTAAATGCGAACCGGTACTCATGTTAATGAGAAAACTAAATAATTGCGACCGACTTATACCTCCACGTATCATAACTAGATAAATTATTCCATCATTTAGTTTCGAGTGTGGTGAAAAGTAACAATCACTTCCTAAATGTGTTTGATATACAGCATGAATCATGACAAATTCTCCATCTTCGACAAACCATGTATTAGGAAGGGGGTCTTGGAGCGAAGGAAATGTATTTTTATCGAATTGACCAATCCGTGAACCATTGTATTCTTCAAGACTTTCGGAGCCAATTGTGCTCGCTTCAAAGCAGTCACTATTATCTGCAATACTGTGATAAATACTTTCAGCGACAGAATAGTAAGTACTAACTCTTGAACCAGATGAAAGCAAACTATCACAGCGGGAACGAGGCTGATTGGCAATAGTTTCCAAAGATATCACATCTTCGAATTCTAAGTTGCAGAGACTTGAAACTGCGTGCTTATTTGATTCACACGATGGCGGAAAGGCGTTGTAACTCATACTATGGATCAAATTAGTTTTATTTGTGGATTCTGAAGTATTTTGTTGATTGGAATTATTTGCTGGTAAATATGATATTCTACCACGATATGTACGTAAATTTATTAAACGATGAAGTGTCCAAATCGTAAATCTTTGGTATCCTAGAGATCGTAAACGTTCGCTTTCAATATCAATGTCAGAAATTAAACCCCATCCAACTGATAAAAAAGAATAAATTACCTAAGAAAATAAATTTATTAAAATGTTTGAATCGATTGAAAAAAGTTCATACTTTATCTTGTTGTTCTATTTCTACTATATCCATTAGCGCCGATTGTCCACCAACGAGTGACAACGCTGCCCCTAAAATTGGACTCGGTTCGTATGGTTCTCTAAAATATATAATAAATAGCGTCACAATTATTACATCAGAATATTTAATACTTACTGGAAATAATGAGCAATAGAACGGGCTAAGCCATTACCCGATCCGCAAGGAACGATGCCAAGCGTGACATTGTTTATAGCAATTTCCCAATCTTTGCGTTTCAGTAAACCATTTAGTATTTCGTGAAATAAACCGTCACCTCCAATAGCAACAACTCCACTCCAATTGGACAAGCCTTTTTGACGCAAAAAGTTAAATGCATAATTGGAATGTTTAGTAATATGAAGATCGTACGCAACTTCTGCCTCATTAAGGATTGTTACAACATGTTGATTGAATAATTCACGAGCTTTCCCAGAACCTGACTTTGGATTCAAGAGGATAAGAAGACGTTTCGCCTCGAATGGCTTCTTTTCCTTCCCATAAGGTGAGATACATTGAATATTACAAAATAGCAAATGATTATGCCTATGGGATTTTAGAGCAATGTACCACTTTTTAGCTTCCCGCATATTATCATCATGATTATCATATGAACGGAAACGTAATGTAATAACTGTACGCTCGCGGCGCGAAGTTTTCCTGAGATTCTTTTTAAGAACGTATGCAAAGACATACAAATATGCATCTTCAATTTCTTCAACTCGATTCTTTGAAGTGATTTTCGGTGTACACGCTCCACATGTACCAACAGCTCCGAACCTTGCTGATTTTTGAACCCAAACACAACGTCCTCCAATAATGTCGCAAATGTCTATCAGATGATCCTTATGTCCTGCGGGTGTATCACGTTTCAATAACAATCCGCCGGAGTTGAGGCTAACATGAACTACATTTCCTTTTTTACTGTTTGAATAAAATGTGTCTCTTAGTTCTTTAGAAAAGGAATTTGTATCACCTAATTTATCAGAATCCTTTTCGCTCTTATTTGAAAGTTGTTGCATTTTACTTGTATCCTTTTAATTTTATCTTTCATTTCTATTTCACTTTGTAATATCTATTTATAAGATCCATGCAATTGCTGTGATTTAATTAGCTGCTAGAGGAAAGTTTGTTGTCAAATTTTGTTTACATTTTGTTTTATACACCCAGCATACACATGGGTTTGATATGCAGCACCAGAAGTGCATGTATGGACGTGCATATTATTAATTTATTTTATTTAGAGTGGGTTTATTAGAAACCTCACAATAATAAATAAAAAACAATCATTTGTAGTTAAAGGATTGATACTTGGGTGACAGCATGACTAGGAAAAGTTCAGTAATTAAATGGTACATATTGATCCCACAATTCCAAGGCACATTGATATGCCATGCACAATTCCAAGACAAATAAGCTCATATTGTAGTAAGGCATCACTGTAATGTAATAACGCCTTTATAATGGAACACTGTACATCAGCTGGTCTAATTTTTATTAACACGTGCAGCTTCATTCAATTGTTCTTGTTTTTGTAAATAATGCAATATTTTGTAACAAAAAACAATAATTATATTCATAGAATAATTAGTAAGAGTTTTTAAAGTATCTATAGAATGGTGAAAAAAAGCAAAAAATCTGCTGCTGATGCAGTTTATGCCCAAAAGGCACTTAAAAAGGAAAATCCATTTGCTTCCGCCAAACCAGCCACTTCAAAACGTTTGAATCCCTTTGAAGTTCACATGAACAAGGAAAAATTTCAAATCTTAGGAAGAACATGTAAACACGACAAAGGTTTACCTGGAGTTTCTAGGGCAAAAGCTGTCAAAAGACGCAAAGAAACATTAGGACAAGAATATATGGAAAGCCATAAAACTAATAAATTTAAAGATCGTCGTATAGGAAAACATTTGAATGCAGATCAAATCGATGAAGAAGTAATGAGTGCTCGATTCTTGGCCGACAAAATGGAGCGAATGAAGCAATTCAGAGAATCTCGCTTTAATCTAAACGATGACGAAATACTGACACATCGCGGTCAAACGTTGGAAGAAATAGAGCAATTTCGTGATGAACGATCTGATGATGAAGGAGAAAATGACGATAGGCTTGATGGTATTATTAAATGATCTTTGGGGGAGTTAAATAAAGTTAAATGTTCTATTTTCAGCTGAATTTACGGAAGCTGCACATTTTGGTGGGGATACAACTGCCGTCAAAGACCGTAAAAGTGCTATTGATGAAATGATTGTTGAACAAAAACGTCGTAAAATAGAAATTGCACGAGAGAAAGATGAGTTGTTTGATATGACAGAAAAATTAGATTCAAATTACAAGGATTTAATGAGCTTGGTGGGCAAAATGACTAAAACTGAAAAGAAATCCAAAGATGCACCTGACGACTTTGATCGATTAGCTAAAGAGCTAATATTTGAACCTAGAGGCATAGTAACTGATAAGTTGTTATCAGAAGAAGATATCGCTAAAAAGGAAAAAGAGCGCTTAGAAAAAATGGAAAACGAACGCTTAAGGCGTATGAGAGCTGATGGCGAAGAAGATGAGGAAAGTCAGAAACCGAAGCATAGATCTGCGGACGATTTGGACGACGGCTACTTTGCTAATGGTGATTGTGAGGAAGAGATCACTTTAGCATATACTATGGAAGGTTTGTGAATTTTTATAAATTAATATGGTTATATTTTTGCAGAACTAATATTTTTTCAATATAGCATTTTTCCATGTTCTTAGTGTAGCACGATGAAATTGTAACTACCTATTTAATTGGTTTGCCCAAATTTTTTAAGTTGTTGGCTGATATGCAAAAAATAAAAATGACTAGTTCACAATAAATATTTTACTCGAATTCGTTTCGAAGTACTCGATACTTTAAAAATATAGATACATTAATCGATTCCAAACGTTTCAAACTAAAAAAATCTATCGCTGTATGTATAATTCTATCAAAATTTTGCAGTTCTCCGAGAAACAAAATCTTTTCTGTGAATGAAAAAGCAACATTCTCCTAAACTTATGTTGCTTTGGACTCAAACTTCGACGTGGGTTTAAAGAAAGAAAATGTTTAAAGACTTTAAATCAAATGCACTGTGTGGCATACTCATACAGCGTACATCCATTAAAACCAGGCTACCCAGAGAAACGCCAGAGTGCCGAACATCAATCGGCTTTTTATACAAATGAATACACACGCTTATACATTTCTCTCGGTTTTCTCTCTGTGGGCAGCTCTGCATTAAAATAGAGCTGGCCACCGAGAGAAATGTATTCGCGGTTTTACTTTGGTTTTCGAAAATCGGGGAGAAATCCGTAAATTTTTATTAACTTTTGTTTATGGTCATCAACATCTTAACGTATCTTTTAAGCTAGCGATATTAACCTCTTTCTTTTAATATCTTTTTCCCCCGTCTCTCTCTCCTAACAAACTAATCAGCTTAGCAATAAGACTTGCATAGTGTAAATTGGGACTTACGTTTTGACATCAGCTAAATTAAGAGCATCATTTTGTTAACGAATCTTCTATGAAAAAAATATATTACAAAAACAAAACAAATTTCCGATGGATGCATTGGTATAAACTAGCAAAAGTTAAAAAAAACGTTTATAATTTTTTCCAATGTTTCGTCGACTGTTTGTATGCTTTTTCAGTTAGTCCCCAGTCAGCATTTTATGAAATTAATGATCATATTCGAGTCTTTTTCGTCTCCTCCGCACGATTAAAATAAGCATTTATGCGCTCGTTTTCGAGTCGAAAATTACTGTTCATTCGGAAGAAAATGGTACCCTAGCCGCGAGTATTCTAAAAGAGTCTTTTATGACTCGCATTTCTGATCAATTTCGATTCACTTTCGATACAGTTTGTGAGTATTTACATTCAGTTTTTTTTTTTTTGTTTTAAATTTTTATATTTTCTTGATTTTACTACACGAGCTTGCTGTTTGTTTTTGTTTTTAAAACAAATCACTTTCTAAGTTTTTCTGGGATTCATTTTCGAATCATATTTTAAGCGCAGAACTGATTAATCAGTTTTTGATCATTTAAGGCAGTCGAAAGAGACTCAGTTTGGTGAAACAATCTTCCAACATGCTGACTAGGTCCTTCTCCAAATATTTTAATTGATATTTATGTGCATTAGAATTATTTTTTGTGTAAATATGAAATCCTCACAAAAACATAAATGTGAAAAAACGCCCAGTTCCTATCAAAAATTTCGGCCATTAAAAGTAGTGAGATATAAATTTTGACCAAGTTCTTCTTTGGTACAATACCTAACACAGAAATATGTTATGTATTATATAAATTTGTAATCTTAAGGGTGTCATACATTTTCTAGATAATCTGCTAACTTGACAACATTTTTACCGATATAAAGAAATGAACAAATAAAAATTTTTCTCTCCTTTTTTAGGAAGGTAAAAATATTGCCAAGTTAGCAGATTATCTAGAAACTATATCACACCCTTACGATTACAAATTTATATAATACATAACATATTTCTGTGTTAGGTATTGTACCAAAGAAGAACTTAGTCAAAATTTATATCTCACTACTTTTAATGGCCGAAATTTTTGATAGGAACTTGGCCTTTTTTCACATTTATATTTTTGTGAGGATCTGACTACTTTTTGAAAAATTTTCTATGATAACACTTTTTAAACTTAAAATTTCTAGTGTGTTTTATTTTTATTCGTGATCACCCCGCCTGTTGAAAATGACAGAGTTACATAAAATAATGGGTTAGAGCGTGATGGGTGTTGGATTGTAGACCTTAAAAATGAACTATTGTGTCATTACAACGGGTCGCTAGTGTGTACGCAGTTTGGTAAGAGTCGTCTGGAAAGAAACATGTAAAATACAGCGTAAATTTTAGTGGGCCTGCCCCGCCTATTTTCTCCATTTATTTATATATTATAGTCTGCTTAGGCGGAGTACATAAATCCAAAGGATATGCCCAATGTGCATGCAAAGTTTCAATATGGTAGGTGGTGCTTTAATTTTTGGATTTTCGGATTGAGTAAATCAATTAGGACTATTAGTCTACAAAATGTCAGCTCTCTACAGTATAATATTACGGAAAATTTTTATGGGCTTTATATCTGCTAGTACTTATAATTCATGCAAAGTTTAGTATTAAAAAGTTAATGAGAAATATATGAGTAATAAATTAAAAACTGCTAAACCGAAGTACATGAAAGAAAAAGCTCCGATATATGGGTAAAGTCACGTCTACTTTTCAAAATAGGAAATTTTTATTTTGGAGAAGTTCAATGTGTATGAAAAGTTTTAATACAATTTATCTTAATTTTGAATTTGAAGTGCTTGTTTCCGCCCCCTGATAGCAACTTCTGGTTTTTTAATTTTTCTTAGTGATCTCTGATCTAGATTTATTTGTGTATCAAATTTAATTTCGCTATTGCGAATTGGAGTAGTAACGTCGTGGCCCCGCATACCGGATAAAACTTCTTACTTGTACATAAAATTTCAGCTCTCTAGCGCGAATTATACTTTTATATTTTATCAGCATTACCTCTCCCACTATTTCTAACTCAAAATTTTGTTGTGAACAGCGTTTATAATTGATTCTTTTAAAATATGCTGACTGAAGTAGATTAAACACAAGGCTAACATTTTAAAAGGAGTGATCACACCCACTTTTTAAGGTGATAGTTTAAAGTCTTGTATGTGTGCAATTCGTATGCAAGGTTTCACTAAATTACCTTGAGTTAAAAGCTGTATATTAAGTTTTTAGTTCCATACAATATTGTCGTGGCCCCGCCTATTCTGGTAATTTTTTTGACATTTCAGATTTTTCTAGTTGTTTTCTAACCTAGACCTACTTGTTTATCAAATTTCAGCTCATACGCGCAACTTTTAATTTTTATGGGCGTAACCCCGCCCACTTTTCCAAACTTAAGATTTTTTCGGCCAGTGCTTATTATTCGTGTCAAGTTTCGTTGCAAACTTATAATAATACTCACATAAATAGTATATCTAAATATGCTGAGCCGCAGTACACGAAAATAAGGTTTAAATTATATGGGCGTATCAAGGCCCACTTTTTCATTAAAAAACTTATAGCCTTGCATTATCGCAGTATATACGCCAAAGCGCCTTATATTAGCTTTTTTAATTCTCAACGTTATGGGCGTAGCCCCGCCCTTCTGGCCAAAATTTCCGGGTTTTCACATTTTTTTATTTTAGTACTAACTTAGACCTAGTTCTGTATCGAATTGCAGCTCTTAGCACACATTTTAGTTTTTATGGGCGTGGCCCCGACCCCCCCCCCCCCCGCCTAAAATGTCTAAAATGGCTTAAGTTAAAAGCTGTTTATTAACAGCCTTATTTCTAAAACTTTTTAAGGCTTTATAAATGGATTTTGAGACAAATTTTAATAAGGATTTTTTCTTAAAAAGCTTTAATAAGTTTTATAAATAAGGCTGTAAGTTTTCAGGTTCAAACAATAGTAGCGTGGCCCCGCCCATTCTGGTAAAAATGTTTGGTTTTTCAGATTTTTCTAGTTGGTTTCTCACGTAGACCTACTTGTTTTTTTTTTTTTTTAATGCATGTTTTTTTATTTGTTGTATCTTCAAATATGAACTAACAATAAGTATTCAAATCTTAAATCTATAAAAAAAATTATTAGGCCCGACCAATGTCGGACATAAGCTTAGTGATAGTTATTAATAATACATAAGTAGTGATAAGCAACAAAAAGAAAAAGGTGTTTTCAAGCAGCTTCATCATCTAGAGTGTTGAATATTAGAGCCCGTGTATCTCTCTTTTTTAAGCGGATGTGCCCAGTAAAGTTCAAAATATTACGAGCAAGCGGATTAGGATGTGACTCGAGTTTTGTTAGATATTTGCATGCGTATTTTACAATTTCTTCAGTCACTAGTGGCATATTCAAATCGCGATGTATATTTGAATTTTTGATGTACCATGGAGCCGATGTTATCATGCGTAAAATTTTATTTTGCCCTCGTTGAATTTTCTCTACATTTGAAGCTGAAGCAGTGCCCCATAGTTGAATTCCGCAACACCATATTGGCTTTAAAAGCGACTTGTATATTAAAAGTTTGCAGTCTAGACTAAGTGTTGAATTTCTACCAATCAGCCAATGTACCTGAGTTAATTTAAGTTTCATTTGAGTTAACTTAGAGTCAATGTGGTGTTTCCATGTAAGTCGTCGATCAAGGTGTATACCAAGATATTTCACATGTGAATGTTCCTCAACATTCACATGTGAAATATCTTGGCATACACCTTGATCGACGACTTACATGGAAACAACACATTGACTCTAAGTTAACTCAAATGAAACTTAAATTAACTCAGGTACATTGGCTGATTGGTAGAAATTCAACACTTAGCCTAGACTGCAAACTTTTAATATACAAGTCGCTTTTAAAGCCAATATGGTGTTACGGAATTCAACTATGGGGCACTGCTTCAGCTTCAAATGTAGAGAAAATTCAACGAAGGCAAAATAAAATTTTACGCATGATAACATCGGCTCCATGGTACATCAAAAATTCAAATATACATCGCGATTTGAATATGCCACTAGTGACTGAAGAAATTGCAAAATACGCAGGCAAATACCTAACAAAACTCGAGTCACATCCTAATCCGCTTGCTCGTAATATTTTGAACTTTACTGGACACATCCGCTTAAAAAAGAGAGATACACGGGCTCTAATATTCAACACTCTAGATGATGAAGCTGCTTGAAAACACCTTTTTCTTTTTGTTGCTTATCACTACTTATGTATTATTAATAACTATCACTAAGCTTATGTCCGACATTGGTCGGGCCTAATAATTTTTTTTTTATAGATTTAAGATTTGAATACTTATTGTTAGTTCATATTTGAAGATACAATAAATAATAAACATGCATTAAAAAAAAAAAAAAAAACATGTGAATGTTGAGGAACAACTTGATTGTTAATCCGAATGGGGGAGCAAGTATCTCTTCTTAGGGTGAACGTTATATGGACACACTTTTGTTCATTGACTTTAATTCTCCATAAGTTTAACCAAAGCTCCATCTGGCTAATGTGTTCCTGGAGTTTGCGGGATGCCTCATCAGGGTTTTCGTGCATACTAAGGCAGGCTGTATCGTCGGCAAATGTGGAAGTATGGATACTACTGCTCACAGGCATATCACAAGTGTAAATCAAATATAAAACTGGTCCCAGTATGCTCCCCTGTGGCACACCGGATGAAATAGTTTCAGGCCTACTCGTAAAATCTCCTTCCACAACAGTGAACTTACGGGAAATAATGTAACTTTCCAAAATATTTAAAATGTTTATTGGTAAGTAAGTCTTCAATTTTAAAATTAGGCCTTCATGCCACACTTTATCAAATGCCTGGGAAACGTCAATAAAGAGCGCAGAACAATACTTTTTTTCCTCAAAAGTTCTTCTTATAAATTGAACCAGTCTGTGAGTTTGTTCAATGGTGCTATGCTGATTTCTAAAACCAAATTGATGGTCTGGTATGCACCCACTACTAATTAGAATTGGGGACAATTTTGTTTTGAGCAGTTTTTCGAAAAGCTTTGACATAGTTGATAGTAGACTTATTGGCCTATATGACTCAGCCTTGGTTAGATCTTTGCCCGGCTTTGGAGTCATTTTAACCTTGGCAAGCTTCCAGCTGTGTGGATAATACTCCAGTCGTAAAATGGCATTAAATATGAATAATAGGATTCTGATTGCAATACGAGGCAAGTTCATAAGCATCTGGTTACTAATTCCATCAATACCCGGAGCTTTCTTCGGGTTGAGTTCGGCAATTAATTTTTGTAAATCACGCGTCTTAAACTTTATGTGTTGAGGGGGTAGAGCGACTACATTCGGCAAATCAGCAACACCAGTACATATGTTTGGCGTAAAAACGGATTTTAAGTGCTCAGCAAATATTTTACCTTTTTCAGTATCGCTTCTTGCCCAACTTCCGGTAGATGTGCGTAGAGGTGGCTTATACTCAATGGGTGTTTTAAGCTTTCTAGCAGCGCGCCACAAAGAGTAATTAGACGCTGGTGTGACATCAAGACCTTCCAGATAATTTTTAAGAGATGCAGTTTTTTCAGACGCAAGCAACTCTTGGAGTCGTTTAGTGCACTCTTTAAATCTGATTTTATTTTGTGGTGATCTGTGCTGTTGCCGTTCCCTTCTAGCTCTTCTTTTTTTCACGTACGAGACGTTCAATGTCTGTAGAATAAATTTTATTAAACCCAGTCTGCGGATGGGAGATAATGGCATGTTCAGCAGCCTGTTTAATATTCTCGCTGAGATTGGCAATGTTAGATTCAATATCATCGGATGCGTAAGGTTTTCCGTACAATGACTACTGAGATATTTTTTGAACCCCAGCCAATTAACACGATTGATCATCTTCACATATGGGTCAGGTAAGTTACTTCTTAAGGGACTATAAATTGTAATGATCGTCGGAGAGTGATCGGACGAAAGATCAAGAGAAGCTTGAACTTGAATTAAATCCCTAGAGATATTATTTATGACGCCAAAATCTATAACATCCGGAATTTTTTGTATGTCAGTAGGCCAATAAGTGGGCTCCCCACTCGAAATGACATCCAAGCCCATTTTTGAAATAGTGTTGAACAATGCTCGACCTCTGGGGGTAATAAGACGCGAACCCCAGAACGTATGCTTAGCATTATAGTCGCCAGCTGCTACAAAACAAGGTCCAAGAGATTTGTAGAAATCCTCATATTGATTCTCAGTGATTGAAAATCTGGGAGGGGAGTAAATTGATGATATAACAAAATTTGTACAAAAACTTTCAATGCCAATATTTGTTGCTTGTAGGTGTTCTTCACAAATGTTATCAAGAACATAGTGCTTGAGTCTTGACTTTATTATAATTGCTGATCCACCGCAAGCCCTGCCTCTAGGGTCCTTTGTATCATATATAGTGTAGCCATAAATTTTAAAAAGACTTCTCGAAGTCAAATGAGTCTCAGATACTAACATTACATCAATATTTTTTTCCGTGAGGAAGTGCTCAAGTTCATTTTTATGTTGGCGAATGCCGTTTGCGTTCCAGAAACATATTGTTAACGTGTTCATGGCTTATTAATTAATGCTTGAAGCAGAGTATTCTGCATTCGCAGCATTTCTTGCATCATGCTAGTCATATTTGTTGTAAAATTGTTTATAGTTTGCACCAGATTTTCAATAGTAGCTTCAAGGCGATTAAAATTAAAGCTTGCGTCAGTATTTTTTGAATTATTTGGCGGGGAAACATTTTGTGTGGGAATTGAATTTGTCTTAGCAGCATCTGCATACGATACACGGGAAGTAACTGGTTGGCTCATTTGCGCAAAAGTGACAGAGTAAGCGTTTGCTGATTGAGCTGGAGCTAATTTAGGCTTTTGCACCATAGTCTTCTTTACGAAAGAGTACACAGGACAACCTCTGTAGTTAGCGGTGTGATTACCTCCACAATTACTGCATTTTTTATCACTTTGATCTTTTGGCTTATTGCAACTAGCAGTGCCGTGTAATTCGCCGCACACAACACAAACAGAGGGTAAATTGCAGTATGTTTTTGTATGGCCATATTCTTGGCAATTATGGCACTGTACAGGACCTGAACGCTTATGTGGCTCTTCAACTGTGATTTTTCGGTACAAGAGGTATTTCAAATTATAAATTGGATGCGTCTCATTTTTTTTTCAATTTTATATCATTAGGCTCAAGTTCAACACGAAATAGGGGTTGGGGAATCTTCTCTCTGTTTATTATATTGGACACATTTTTTACCTTAAACCCCTGGAGGACGAGTGCATCTTTTATTTCTTCGGGAACAACATAAGAATCTATGCCCTTCAATACGATCTGCATGCCTTTAGCGCTCTTAAGCTGGTATGTGTAGAAGCTTGTTTTATTTTTTTCAAATTCAGCAACCATTTTACGGAAATCTTTTTCGTCATAAATTTGGATTTTAGTTTCATCTATGTTTCCACGTTTTATTGGAACAATGTGAAATTTATTCTCACCAATGACCGAAATTAATTTTTTAATAAGGGCATTTGAATTTTTTTGTCTCAAATAGATTGGTGGCGGCTTGGATATTTTATTCGAGGATACCTTGGGTTTGTCGTTGTCATCTTGCAAAATTTCGAAGCGGTTTTGGCGATTAGTTGAGGCTGCGCTGTTATCCCTAGACATTTTTGGAGCAGATGAAATTTTTTAAGAATTCGGGCTTCGCCCACGCTTTACCACGGTTATATATCTGTCCATTCCGACTTGTACCTTGAGTTTCGAGCCGCTCTTATCTGTAGTGACCTAGTTGTGTATCAAATTTCAGCTCCTTAGCGCAACTTTAAATTTTCAATATTTATGGGCGTAACCATGCCCACTTTTCCAAACTTAAGTTTTTTTCGGACAGTGTTTATTATTTGTGTCAAGTTTCGTTGCAAATGGATAATAATACATACAGAAGAAGTATGAAGTTGAAATTGTATGGGCGTGTCATCGCCCACTTTTTTAATGAACAATTTTTAGGCTTGCCCTATTGAAGTATGTATGCTGAATTTCAATAAAATAGCTTCCATTAAGCGGCTTTGATTTGCCTTTTTAATTCTAGCCTTTATGGACGTAGCCAAAATTTTCGGGTTTTAAATTTTTTTTTAGTTTATTGTCCACCTAGACCTAGCTCTGTAGCAAATTTCAGCTCACTAGCACACATTGTAATTTTTATGGACGTAGCCCCGCCCCCTTGGTTAAAATTGTCGGGTTTTCAGATTTTTTTAGTTCATTGCTCACCAAGATCTACTTGTGTACTCAATTTCAGATCTCTAGCTATAGCGGAAGTGCTTCATAATATTGATGAGTGAGTCAGTGAGTCAGTGAGTATGTCTTAAAATATGCACTTTTTGCACCTCCATATCTCCGGAACCTTTCATTGTAAAACTTTGCATATAAGGTGGCATGAATTTATTCTAATTATGGTTTAAATTTCATAATTTTACGGTCGCGGGGAACAAAGTTATGAGGGGGGTAAAAACAGCTCGAATGGCTTCCTGTAAATATACACACTGCGTGCATTGGCCAGAACTTGGCCTGGCGCACTGCTGTGCGCCTAGATATACAATGTATGTATAAAAATGATTGCTTACTAATATTCAAGCACCCAGAAAAAAACATGAAAAATATGGGGTTGAATCATAGTTTCAAGTCATGAGGAACTGGTTCCATTTAGGGAAAACATGCCTGATATTTACTTTAACATGCCATTAGATATCATGAGTTTGTGCAGGAATTTAAACAAATTGATCTTCATTCAAATGAATGACTACAACGAATGCATATTCTCTGATACGAAGAAATTTTTTCACATGTAAAAAATAAATATTTTTACAGTCGGTGATGAAGAAAAGTTCTTGGGTGTTGATTTTCATCACTATTCGAATTTAGGAGAGCGTTAAATATGAATTCCCTTCATGTAATGATTAAGACGATGTGAAAAAGACAAGCTCTTTGAACTACTTCAGTTTTTTTTTTTGCTGAGTTCGTTAACATTATTGATTTTATGATACGAGCGAGTACTACAATAAAAAGGAATCAAAGCTAATTTGAGTTATTTGAAAATATTTTAAAGGTACATTGGGTGGCCAGCAAGGTGATACTACGGAAAATGTAATTGCGGAAGATGAAAATATTGTTGAAGAAGAGAAAGCTAGTGATGACGATGAAGAAGATGATGGTGCTGAAAGTGCTGATGAAGAATCCTTGAGCGGTGATGAAGAAGAAGGAGATGACTTCAGTGATTTAAAAGTAACGGACTCGGAAGAGGAAAATGATCAGTTTGCACCAAATGATGATAAAAAGAGTAAACATAAAAATAAAAGTGGGCAAAATGGAACAGATGTGAGAGCGACTGTGGAAAGAACTGATCTTCCATTTACAATCGATTTGCCTAAAACGTATGAAGAGTTTTCAAAATTGTTAAATGAATACAAAATTCAAGATCAATCGATTATAGTAGAACGGCTTATTAAATGTAATCATCCAAAACTAGAAGCTGTTAATCGTGAAAAAATTGTAAAACTGTTTGCTTTTTTGCTACAAGTTTTGAATGAAAGATTTTCGGATGCCAGCCAGGAGGATATAAGAGCACATTTCCAATTTCTATCAGCAATGATGCCACACCTTTATGATTTAATGCACTTGAATCCTGAGAAGATGTCGAATGCCTTATTAAATGTGATTAAGGAGAAATATGCTGAATTTAAAAAGAATCCCAAACAATTTCCTTCCCTGGAAGTTTTAATTTATTTAAAACTAGTGTCAAATTTGTGTTCCACTTCGGACTTCAGACATCCCATCGTCACGCCGAGCTATATATTTATACAACACATTTTATCAAAATCGCGAGTGCGTAGTCGTCAAGATGTAGCTATGGGTCTATTTTTAGTTACTTTAAGCTTGGAATATGGTCAAATTTCCAAAAGATTTTTGCCTGCTGCTTTTAATTATCTATTGGGTATTGTATACCTTAGTATACCAAAACGACCAGTAGAGGTCATTAAAATTGTTCCTCCTTTTCAAAGTCAAGGTGTATTAAGCAAACTTCTGGCCATACCAGAAGATTCGAATGACTATAGAGATATTAAAGAAGAACCTTTAAAAGCTGAAGATTTAGTAACACAGACATTTTCCAACGATTTCAAAGTGAGATCATTGAACCAGTGTTTGAAATTACTTCAAGATGCCGTTGAATTGGTTAACGAGAATATAGGATGCAACTTTTTGGCTGCGCCAGTATTAAAAATGATGGAAAAATTACCGCTAACCGCTTATCCATCATACGTCGAAATTAATTATGAAAAAGCAAAATCAGCTTTAGAAACGCTGGCCAAAAAACCTCTCAACAAATTGGTACCACCCGAAAAGAAACCGAAAGCCTTGCGTCTCCTCGAACCTCGTTTTGAAACAGTGTACGATGATAAACGACGTCCTAAATTGTCGGCAGAAAAAGAAGAAAAGGTCAAACTTATGGCCAAAATTAAACGAGAAACAAAAGGTGCAATACGAGAAATACGTCGTGACACAGAATTCATACAAAAAATGCGCTTATCTCAGCAGTTACAAAGGTATGTCTATTTTTACACATTAATGATTTCATTAAATTAAAACAAAACCCTTCCTTCCTTCCTTCCCTCTACAGTGACAGAGAACGTCGTGAAAAAGTTAAACGTATTTATGCTGAAGCCTCTTTACAGCAAGGCGAACTTAATGCCCTGGATAGAGCAAAGAAAAAGAAGAAATTTTAAATTGCCGTTTATTAATATCATGTGTAAACTACATATGTGCAGAATTCTTAGTAGAAATAAAACGTTTTACTTTTTTTACTTTCAAGTTTTTATTTTTTCTATGTCTCCTTTGATATTTCACGACATCTCAGTGTGGCTGCTTCTACGGCACCAGCTACTGCTCCCCTAAAGTTAGCTTCTTCTAAGTGCTTTAAGCCAGCTGCAGTTGATCCGGATGGACTTGTTACGTTGTCTTTTAAAACGCCGGGATGTTCTTTTGTATCTTTCACTAAAAGGCCAGAACCCATAACAGTTTGAGACGCTAAACGGTATGCCATATCCCGCGGGATCCCCATGCGAACAGCACCGTCAGCTAAGGCTTCTATCATAACAAAAACATATGCCGGTCCACTGCCACTTAGAGCAGTTATTGGATCTAATAAATATTCGTCAACTTCCTCACACGTTCCAATAGCTTCTAAAAGTTTCTGGGTATTTTTTGCATCTTCATCGGTGGCTTTAGAGCCACGAACAAATACTGAGCATCCCGATTGTACCAGAGCTGGTGTATTTGGCATCACCCTAATAACGCGCGAACTAGATGAAAGATTCTGAAAATATACATGTGGATATATGTAAGTACGTACATAAGTATAGTGTAAGACTGAATCCATTTAACTACATGTTTAAGTTTTACTAAAATTAAATAAATAAATATTTAAGTAGAAGAAGTAACGATGCTTTTAGCTTCAGCTGCATATCGAGAACCTTTATTCAATATATCGTCATCTTAAATGCAAACGGACGTAACTACACAAAAATTCTAAATCGAGTTTTTGATTGATTATGGTTCATTTTATCAAACTATGTACATGTTCACGCAAATATTTAGAACTCTGCGATGAAAACTGACGACTTAATTAAAGAAAGAAAAACGAACGTAATTACGAATGAATATATTTTATATTGCAAGGAACGTAACTAACATAAAAGATTAAATATACATAAAAAGGAAATAAGTGGTGAACACATATCGCACCTTATCAACAAGAGGGTATTAACTCAAAATTTTTGAAATTTCAGTTTTTGAAAGAAATCAACTAACAACATCAATAGCTATGTACTGTAAAAATTTCAACGCATTCCGATTGCTCTTTCATCTCGAAAACCACATTTGAGACCATTTTTGTGATACCTTTATGTCACCAAAAAGGTGTGACTACCTTTATGTCACCAAAAAGGTATTATTTTGAGTTAATGCAAAAGTGAACACAGAAATGTATCATATATTTTCATAAAAAATGTATTATTTTGATTTGAGCCTTTATTCACGTTAAAAATAATCCAATTTTTTTTATTTAAATTTTGTTGTATTTTGAGTTGATACTGTTTTGTTGATAAAATTTGTTTTATTTTCTGCCAGTTCATAGAAGCCATGTGAAAATTCTCGTCTGCCTATTTATATTGAAAACAAAAACAAAGCACTCAACATTTGTTTTTGCTTTCATTATAAATAGGCAGCCGAGAATTTTTACATCTATTATATAAACTGGCAGTTTATGATTTTGGGTCTTATGCAAAAAAACTTAATAAAGCTTTGTCAAGCAATGTTAAGTAAAGTTGTATTCTAAAAAAATTATTGTATAAAAATTCTAAAGTAGGCACCCACGTTTGTTAAGACTACTTTAGGTTGATATTTCCAAAATGTGTATTTTGTACCTCAAATATTTTTACTAATATAGCACATACTGATTCATGTTACATCTGAAATTGAAGCTAGAAGTGGCTACTCTTATCTTAAATTTATTATTTCTGTCATGCAATGGGAAACATCGCCAAATTATCCAACTGATTCGAAATACATAGCAAAATCCATAAAAAAATATTAAAATAAATACAATTATACAAAAATGTTTTAGTGATGTATATACAATCAAAACTAACCGAAAAAAGCTGGATATTCAAATACTCGTTTCATTCGAATAAAACAAACTGATAATTTTCCACATTTATTTACTTTTACTTCATGGTTGTGTTTATCTGTTTTCCTACTATGAAGAAGCTCATATTTTTTAAATTAGGTTGCTTTACTTCAAGATAATAAAAATTTATTTAATAAAATAAAAAAATATTTGAATACCCGAATGAAATTGTATTCAATTTTGTACATCAAAAGCTGTGAAGTGGTTGTTTGTTGAACACGGTGGTGTTACCAGTATTTATTATTAAATCACAAAATATTTAAAGTTGTCTTTTGCATATGATTTTTTAACAAAGCTATGTTAGCCTTAAAGTGCTTATCAACTACTATGAACTTTAAAGCTAAAGTAAAATATTTTTTTGCATAAGGGGGAAAGAGTTTTCAAAAGTAACTGTCCAGAAAAACAAATTCAAATGCATCAACCATTGGAAAAATCTTAAGTAAGTTTTTAATTCATAATTTCTTTATGCTTTTCTGCTATAACCAATAAATAAACATTTCATAAACTTATTATTACGTTAGTTTATCCTCTATTTATTTGAAAATGCTGCACTTGCCGGAGAATAAGAAAAAAGATCTTAAGGAAAAAAAAAATACAAAGGAAAATCAACAGAACACAACACGTTGGTCTAAGTTTTAACATAGTAAAAACTAATTTTATTGCAAAATGTACAAATCGAAAAGTATTCGACTCAGCCGGTTTTTAAATTGTAAAAAACCCGAACTATTCGACATTCGAAAAATCAACATTTTGAAAAAACCGACAACCGTATTGTGAAAAAACCGGGTTCTAAAACCGGTTAAGGTTTCCAACCCTGGAAACGTCGTTTTAATTTTTTTAATTTTTTTTATTTGAAATACCAAATTCATTCTTACTGAAGTATAAAATAAGTTTATTTTATAAAAAAAATAAAAATTAGTTTTCGGTAGCTAATTTTTTATATCACAAAAAGTGTGGGTTTTCCAACCCTGAAATCAATTTTTGATTTTTCTGATTTCTTATACTAATCTCTTTCTTTTAAGAATATAAGATATCCTCACCAAAATATAAATGTGAAAAACGGCTAAGTTCCTATCCAAAATTTCGGCCATTAAAAGTTGTGAGATATAAATTTTGACCAAGTTCTTCTTTGACACAATATCTAACACAGTAATATATTATGTATGATATAAATTTGTAATCGTAAGGCTGTCATGTAATTTCTAGATAATCTGCCAACTTGACAACATTTTTATCAATATAAAGAAATGAACATTTATACATTATTCTCTCCTTTTTTAGAAAAGTATAAATATTGCCAATTTAGCAGATTATCTAGAAATTACGATTACAAATTTATATCATACATAATATATTTCTGTGTTACGTATGGTGGCAAAGAAGAACTTGGTCAAAATTTATGTCTCACAACTTTTAATGACCGAAATTTTGGATAGGAACTTGGCCGTTTTTCACATTTATGTTTTTGTGAGGATCAGATTACTTTTTGAAAAGATTTCTATAATAACACTTTTTAAACTTAAAATTTCTAGTGTATTTTATTTCTATTAATGATCACTGTGCCACTTGAAAATGACATAGTTGCATAAAATAATGGGTTAGAGCGTGATAGGTGTTGGGTTGTACACCTTAAAAATGCACTATTGTGTCATTAAAACGGGTCGCAAGTGTATACGCAATTTGGTAAGAGTCGTCTTTAAAGAAACATGTAAATTACGGTGTAAATTTTAGTGGGCGTGACCCCGCCTATTTTCTCAATATATTTACATATTAAAGTCTGCTTAGCCGAAGTACATAAATCAATAGGATATGCCCAATGTGCATGCAAAGCTTCAATAGGGTAGCTGGGGTTTAATTTTTGGATTTTCCGATTGAGTACATCAATTACTATTTGTGTACAAAATGTCAGCTCTCTATAGTATAATATTATGTAAAATATTTATGGGCCTGGTCCCGCTGACTTTTATATCTGCTAGTGCTTATGGTTCATGCAAAGTTTGGTATTAAAAAGTTTAGAAATATATGAGTAATAAATTAAAAACTGCTAAACCGAAGTACATGAAAGAAAAAGCTAAGATTTATGGGTGAAGTCACGGCTTATTTTCAAAATAGGAAATTTTTATTTTGGATAAGTGCAATGTGTATGAAAAGTTTTAATAAAATTTATCTTAATTTTGAATTTGAAGTGCTTGTTTCCACCCCCTGATAGCAACTTCTGGTTTTTCAGATTTTTCTTAGTGATCTCTGATCTAGATTTATTTGTGTATAAAATTTAAGCTCGCTAGTGCGAATTGGAGTTTTAACGTCGTGGCCACACATACCGGGTAAAACTTTTTGGTTTTAAGATTTTCCCATTGGCTTACGCAGCTACACTTACTTGTGTATAAAATTTCAGCTCTCTAGCGCGAATTATATCTTTAAATTTTATCAGCATTACCTCTCCCACTATTCCTAAATCAAAATTTTGTTGTGAGCAGCGCTTATAATTCATGCTAATTTTCTTCTAAAATATGCTAGACCGAGGTAGATTAAACACAAGGCTAACATTTTATGGGAGTGATCACTCCCAATTTTCAAGGTGATAGTTTAAAGTATTGTGCACGTGCTGCGCGTATGCAAGATTTCACTAAATTGGCTTGAATTAAAAGCTGTATATTAAGTTTTTAGTTCAAAATAATATTAGCGTGGCCCCGCACATTTTGGTACATTTTTTTGGGTTTTCAGATTTTTCTAGTTGGTTTCTCACTTAGACCTACTTGTATATCAAATTTTAGCTCCTTAGCGCAACTGTTAATTTTTAATTATTATGGGCGTAACCCCGCCCACTTTTCCAGAGTCAAATTTTTGTTGGGCCAGTGCTAATTATTCGTATCTAGTTTCGTTACAAATGGATAATAATAGCTAGATAATATGCTGAACCGCGGGGCATTAAAATGAGGTTTAAATTGTATAGGCGTGTCAACGCCCACTTTTTTAATGAAACATTTTATAGGCTTGCCCCATCCAACATGTATGCCAAATTTCCAAAAAGAAAGCTTCCATTAAGCGCCTTTATGGGCGTAGCCCCGCCCTCCTGGCTAAAATTTCCGGATTTTTTTATTTTATTTCTCACCTAGAGCTAGCTCTGTTTTGAATTTCAGCTCAATAGCATAAATTTTAATTTTATGGGCGTAGCCCCGACCACCTAGCCAAAATTTTCGGATTTTCAGATTTTTCTGGTTCGTTGCTCACCTAGATCTTCTCGTGTACCAAATTTTAGCTCTCTAGCGATAGCGGAAGTGCTTCATCAATTTGATGAGTGTGTCAGTGGTCAGTGAGTATGTCTTAAAATATGCACTTTTTGCACCTCCATATCTCCGGAACCTTTCATTGTAAAACTTTCAAACTTTGCATATGAGGTTACATTCTAATTATGATTTAAATTTCATAATTTTACGGTTGCGGGGAACAAAGTTATGAGGGGGATAAAAACAGCTCGAATGGCTTCCTGTAAATATACACACTGCGTGCATTGGCCTGAACTTGGCCTGGCGCACGGCAGGCCTAGATTTGAAAAAGTATGCATACTACCCATCTAGCATTTGGAAGATAGTTTTCTGAAAAATCGCCTTGCTGAGTCTTTTTAGATCACTATTCGTGATCAAAAACTGATTAATCACTTACACGATCAAAAAAGGACTCGATAAAGATTCGCGGTAATGGGTAAAAATAGTTCGATTTAAAATACAATAAAAAATTGTATAGCAATCGCAAATTAATCATCCAGACATGTAAAATGTGAATATTATTTCCGTTTGTTATTATCATATTTCGCTTGCTGAAAAATGCTTAATCAAAAACAAATCTTGCAGGTGTTTTAAAAGTGATTATAATTATGTATTTTATGATCATATTTTACGGAGATAGATGATTAAACACTAGTTGATATGTTATTTTTAAGTATAACGGGGCGATCTTTACGTATAATGTCAAAAACTTAATTTGTTTCATTTATAAAAGTTAAATCGAATATGAAATTAAATGATGAAACAGAATAAGTGTGCAGCTTCAGGAAAAATCGATTTCAAATTAACATAGCCCATAATAAAATCAACGGCAGTAACTTCAACTGCTCTCTGATTTATGTTGTATTTTCTTTCTGCTTATTTTTCTTTATAAAATGTATGAAATTTATTGAAAGTGTGGTAGCATAAGAAAAAACGCTGTCAAAGTAAAATAGATTCTGTCTCTGGACTGCTTTCTGTAACTTCCCTTTGGTGTCAATTTGTATGAAAAATGTGTTTGTGACGTAATTCTGTTTGACCATTAAACGTAAGACTCAGAAAGCTGACTAAAAAATTATCGTAGAAAAGTCAAATACGATTAGAAATGCGACTGATAAATTACTCAAATAACAGCCATAAATGACTATAAAAAACTCATAAACTGACTGATAAATTTCTCAAATATGACTCGTAAGCGATTAGAAACATGGCTGAAAGACAATACAAAAAAGAGTAAAAAATGAAGCGAAATAAGATTAATAAATGATCAGAAAACGATTCGAAAAAGACCTTAAATACTACTAGAAAAGGGGTCGAAAACGACTCTAAACTAATATAGAAAAAGACTCATAAATAATTTATCAAGAAGAGTCGCGGGTAGTCACGTTTTTCTACCGACAAAAGTATAATTTATGATCAGAAAATGAGCGCATATTCTAGCTTTTTAATCGCGCAGAGGAGTCAAAAAAGACTCGAATTTGATTGAAATTTTCAAAAATTGCTGGCTGGGTACCCAGTCAGCATATGGAAGATTGTTTCATCAAACTGAGTCTCTTTCGACTGCCTTAAATGATCAAAAACTTATTAATCAGTTCTGCGCTTAAAATATGATTCGAAAATGAATCCCAGAAACACTTAAAAAGTGATTTGTTTAAAAAACAAAAACAAACAGCAAGCTCGTGCAATAAAATCAAGAAAATATAAAAATATAAAAATTTAAAACAAAAAAAAAAACTGAATGTAAATACTCACAAACTGTCTCGAAAGTGAATCGAAATTGATCAAAAATACGAGTCATAAAAGACTCTTTTAGAAGACTCGCGGCTAGGGTACCATTTTCTCCCGAATGAACAGTCATTTTCGACTCGAAAACGAGCGCATAAATGCTTATTTTAATCGTGCGGAGGAGTCGAAAAAGACTCGAATATGATCATTAATTTCATAAAATGCTGACTGGGTATATATGTATATATTTATTTATATATACATAATTACATACATATATGTATGTATATATACATATGTACCCTCTAGTCAGCCTAGAGCCATATGTCTGTATGTCAATAATCTTTCTCCAGCGACAATTGCACTAGTTAAAATGTCGACAACTTTCCTTTTATGTGCGAGTAAAGATACGTTAGAGACAACAGATCTAGTGTATTTCTGGTGATATTTTCAATGAACGCGTCAATAGATTGTTTTTCTTTTTATTATGCTGTGCATAAATAATTTATCAAGAAGAGTCGCGGGTAGTCACGTTTTTCTACCGACAAAAGTATAATTTATGATCAGAAAATGAGCGCATATTCTAGCTTTTTAATCGCGCAGAGGAGTCAAAAAAGACTCGAATTTGATTGAAAATTTCAAAAATTGCTGGCTGGGTACCCAGTCAGCATATGGAAGATTGTTTCATCAAACTAAGTCTCTTTCGACTGCCTTAAATGATCAAAAACTTATTAATCAGTTCTGCGCTTAAAATATGATTCGAAAATGAATCCCAGAAACACTTAGAAAGTGATTTGTTTAAAAAACAAAAACAAACAGCAAGCTCGTGCAATAAAATCAAGAAAATATAAAAATATAAAAATTTAAAAAAAAAAAAAAAAAAAAAAACTGAATGTAAATACTCACAAACTGTCTCGAAAGTGAATCGAAATTGATCAAAAATGCGAGTCATAAAAGACTCTTTTAGAAGACTCGCGGCTAGGGTACCATTTTCTCCCGAATGAACAGTCATTTTCGACTCGAAAACGAACGCATAAATACTTATTTTAATTGTGCGGAGGAGTCGAAAAAGACTCGAATATGATCATTAATTTCATAAAATGCTGACTGGGTATATATGTATATATTTATTTATATATACATAATTACATACATATATGTATGTATATATACATATGTACCCTCTAGTCAGCCGAGAGCCATATGTCTGTATGTCAATAATCTTTCTCCAGCGACAATTGCACTAGTTAAAATGTCGACAACTTTCCTTTTATGTGCGAGTAAAGATACGTTAGAGACAACAGATCTAGTGTATTTCTGGTGATATTTTCAATGAACGCGTCAATAGATTGTTTTTCTTTTTATTATGCTGTGCAATAATATTAAAACAATATATGTAGACGAGGGTTACATGTACTAGTGAATCTTTGGTTCAAATATCTCCATGTGGTCGTAAAAAACTGCCTTCTCAATAATGGTAAAGTATACTGGTAGATTTTCAAAGACAACCGTATGCTATATGTCAATAGGCGATTACATTAGCTGGGGTGCACCTAGCCAGTAGCACTATTGACAATGTCACTAGAAAATCACTGTAGTTAATTTTACTATTGAGGACGAGCGAGGAAATATCGATATTGTAGACTAGAGCCCCTAAAATTTACTAGTGAATCTTTGGTGTCAATGTCTCCATGTTGACCCAAAAGAACTACTTAGTCAGTAGTGATACAGTCTAGTGGTGGATTTTCTATGACAAGCTAATGTTAAATGTCAATAGATGATTACTGGTCAGTAGTACTACTGACAATGTCACTAGTAAATCAGTACAATTTCACTATTGGCACTTTCTGCAGAGTATGTATATATATATATATATTTGCTTTCGTAATCTTTAAAAAACTTTCGATAAATAAACGCACTTCATAAATATAAATGATAAGTAAGAAATCAATTAAAGATATAGACCAAAAAAGAGAAAAAATACGTAGAAATATAAACAGTAACGTAATAAAATTACCTGCTCCAATGTTTTAATAGTTACACCCATAGCTACTGATATAAAAAGCTTTTCATCACTTTTCGATTTGATTTCGTTCAAAACATGTGGAACAACTTGTGGTTTCACCGAAATGAAAATTATATTTGAGTTTTCAAGGACCGGAGCATTTTTTGTCAATGTCTCAACACCAAGTTTCTATTAATAATTCACATAATCTCGATTAATTACATATTTACATAATTTTTAAGTAATTAAATGAATAAAATCATGAATTTTTGCACCTTGAATGATTGAAGTGATATAGAGTCTGAGGGATGTACACTAGCTATAATTGATTCTGCTTTTGTTAAACCTTATTGTAATAGAACGAAATTATTTTAATATTAATTGAATCAACAAATGTATGTAGATATTTTAGAGAGTCTAAATACCAGCCGATATAAATCCCTTAGCCATCGCTTGGGCTATTCTACCGCCACCTAAAAAACCAATTCTTCCAATTTTGCTCATAATGAAAATTTTGTTAAAATGCTTTTATTAAAAATATTTTGAAAACACGTCTTCAGTTGTGAAAATTCGAATAAAAACTGATTTCTTTAGACTTTGCCTAGGGTTTTGTCGCTCGCTCTTACAAAAGAAAAGAAAAACAGACGTTCTCAGATAAGCCGCAGGTCTTTACTTTTTTTTACATTTTTGTACAAATATTTACGTACATGGTGTTTCAATACGTAAAAAGTAGAGCATTTATATATGTATTCCTGGGTTGGAGTATCAAGAAACTAAGATTTTGTTATTTTTTGTTATCAGTTATAAATACATATGTATGTACATATATATGTATGTTCATATCGGCCCCTTATTGTAACATAGACATATCTCAAAAAATGCGTTTTAAAAATCATATTTCAACTTGCGTAAGAGTTTCATATAAAAGTCTTGTACACCTACATAACTACATACATACTCGTACCTATTGTGAAAAGAAAATATTTTTATCGAGCTTGTTCTGAAATTTACATGATTTCAAAAACAAACTATTACAGCTGATTTGTTAGGGGCTGTCCATATATTACCTAACGCTCTAGGGGGGGGGGGGAGGGGGGGGGGTTCGAGTTTTGTTCCGATTTGTCATGGTGGGGGGGGGGGAGGGTGTCTTTGAAAATGTTACGTAACAGAAAAAATTACTAATTTTTACAAAAATACGTATGTTTTTGTCATTTATTTATTTAATTGATCATATGTACGTGTTGCCTGCATATATTATCTATGAGTATGTATACTACATACATCTGCCGAATGTCAACTTTTGATATTCGCGAATTTGAATTCGAATATTTAAAACGTACCTTAAAGCTTATGAAAACTATCCAAAAACTTAATAGTTGTTAAATAACATTTGAAAATTATACAAAGTTTTTATAATAAATTAAATAAATTGTAGTCAAACTGAATTGAACTGGTTCTGAATTCCTCATCTTTCTTTATCCATTTACATTCTTAAATATTCTTAATATATGTACATATGTACATAAAAACTTCTTTTTATATTAAACTGCAACATATATTAACATTAAATCCACCAAATACGTAGAAGGAAATGGTATTTGCAGAAGTTTAGGAAAAGGTTTCTTGCAATTCTCATGGACAAAAAAGCGTCCTTTCAAAAAATATATTCTTCCATGTACATATGTACATAACAATATCAAATTATTTAGTTTAAACATTTTTGTTGGTCAACTTGGGCTACAATGTTTAAGTTTTGAGAGATGTGTTAATGGAAACTTGCATACATAGACGTATTTTCATAAGGATATTATTTAAATTTTTTATGCAACAGAACTTAAAAAATATGAAAACAACAGTGAAATGCGTCGAGGAACTAGATTGTGTGTCCCTATAATTTTAAGGTATATTTTTTTAATGGGCAAATATCTATTGAAAATGTAATGTTGTAGAATGTAATTCACCATGGCAACCTTTATTGATCCTAGATATAATTTTTTTGTGTTTATGTTTTATGACCAATTTCGTTTGTTTATGTGTTTTATTGTGTTTTACATTGGATATTTATGGTCAGATTTCTTGATTTTTAGGATGCAAATAAAACCAATTTATTTCATCTTTTTTCTCAACGTTTCGTCAGCTTTTTTCCGACGTCTTCAGGAGAATTTTTATTTTTAAATTGATCTTCAGTTACATTGTTAAATAAATTATAAAAACTGGACAGCACGAACAATTAATTGTATAATTTGAATAATAATAATAGATAATGCAAAATATCACAGGCAAACTTAAAACTAATATCACAGAACTTCACTTGTCAGGTTATTGCAATTTAAGTTTGCCTGTGATATTTTGCATTATTTATTATTATTCAAATTATACAATTAATTGTTCGTGCTGTCCAGTTTTTATAATTTATTTAATAATGTAACTGAATATCAATTTAAAAATAAAAATTCTCCTGAAGACGTCGGAAAAAAGCTGACGAAACGTTGAGAAAAAAGATGAAATAAATTGGTTTTATTTGCATCCTAAAAATCAAAAAATCTGATCATAAATAGCCAATGTAAGACACAATAAAAAATATAATTCTTTGTTTCACGCACATTTTAGATTGATTTAAAGATGGTCAAACGGAGTCATCTTTAAGCTCTCTGAAATACCCGCAAGGCTAATGCCAATTCTCGTCTTGATGTTTGAAATACTGCTCAGTCATCAATATGAAAAACTATAGTAGATTATTTGGCAAAAAACGCATAGCAAAAAAAAAAAATAATAATAATAAAACATGAATTTTTTTTAATTATTACAAACTAATATTTGTGTGCCATTCATTTAAATTTCGTTTTGGATTTATGAATTTCTTTATACATACATATATTCTTTTAAACGAATACGAATATCTAGAAACGGCCGAATGTTTTGGAATTCCAATACACATCATTAATACATACAGACATACAGTTTAGGAATAAGCATAGAATAATAAGAGGACACTTGGGAAGAAATTTAAAAAATAGTTTCGCCAATATATGGAGTACGTTCATATGCAAGCTTATTTAATTTTTGTCTACGCACTGCGCTAGTCTAACAAATGAATTTAAAACAATGAATTAAATTTAATTTTTTTCAATAAAAACTTTTAACTATTTAATTTATTTTTTATCTCATTGTTACGTTATTCCTGGGGGGGAGGGGGTTCACACTTTTGTTACGATCTGTTACTAATGGGGAGGGGGGGTCAAAAAACGGGGAAAACAGCGTTACGTAATATATGGACAGCCACTTAGTGGCCTTTTATTTAAGTCATTTATTCATTTATTTAAAAAGCACTGAAACCAGGAAAAAACGCATAATTTAAGTAAAAAAGCACCAAACTTAAATTTCTAGCAGACGAGTTTACAAATTTGAAGTTCAAATTTGTTGAAAAATAGCCGTGATAATATCCAACAAATTTACTTATCGCCAGAAAAATCGCCATTTCGCCAAACCAAATATTTGGACGCCAAACAAGTAATCAGATACTTTACAGTTTTACAACTCTGAGTAATCAAAATAATTTGCAAAACAAAAGGCTTAATAAAATAAATGACAAAATATGTGCTTATGTATATTAAAAGTTACTACCATACTTTATATATTAATTATATTTAATGACTTTCACAATTTTTATTCAACCTTTTTTAAACAATTTTACACTTTTCGTTTGCTTACTTTTCATTTGTTAACATTTTTTTTATCTTACTAAACTTTACTTCGAAAAAGTTCTGCAGCAAAAATTTTGCTCTCTCAATTCGTGTTATCATTTACTGTATTTTTTTTTTTTTTTTTGTAAACGAACGCAATTTAGTAAAATGCAGTAAGGTTCAGTAAAAATTTGTAAAAACGTTTGCGCACTCGAACATAAAATAACACTATTTTAAAGAGCAAAAAAAAAAAAAACTTGTATGCCAACTTTTCCTTCAGGAAGGAGTTATGAGAAAAGCAGCTTGACCAGATTTTAAAATAACATTAAGCTAAATCACGTTTTAAAAAAGCTAAAAAGTGTAATTAAAAAAAATATAATTCTATTTTAGTTCTTTGATCAGTTTGCAATAGTTTCTTATTGCTAAAATAACGTTAAATATACACATAGATTAATATATATTTTTCTATTATTAGAAATAAAAATATATGAATGTAGCATCCTAAATTATTTAATTACCTATTTTAAATATATTTTTAAAGTTAACGTATGCTTGAATTAAATTCTGTTATTATTTAACAACAACTCTGTACATATTTTTGAATTTAACGTTTATCTCAAGTACGACTCTGTACAATTATATACCCAGACTTGTGATCACTGCTTAACTTTTAAGAGCTTTGGACACGATCAAAGTGCTTGCTGTCCAGTTCGTGTATGTGTGCTTGTCGGCTTGATGCTACCATGTTTGATGGCCCACCAAGCATTCATTTTTATTTTGATTTTGTGCTGTTCGTTTGGTTGAAAAAAATTTATAAAAATGTCTAAATAAAGAAATTCAATAACAATAATGGCAGCTATGCTTACAAAAAAAGAACAAAGCAAAATAAGAAAGTTCTAACACTTCTTTTTTCTTCACCAGTCAAACTTACAGCGGTGGTCACGAATTTAAGACACGACATTTCACTTATATATATCGTTGATTTTTACATCTTATCGAAAAAATTTTAGATCCCTGATATTTTTTCTAAGATCCTAGTAATGTTATGAAAAAAAATTAACAACAGTTTGTTAGCTTTATTTCCCTGGGAAGTTTTATTTACATATAGTACAGATTAATACAAGTTTTAGTCTGGTCATGAATTTAAGACACAGGCAAAATAAAAGTTAATTCGCTAAAGTAAGGTTCAGCTTCATTAAAAAATCGTAGTATTTGGTGGGATACGCTTTATTTTGGATCACAGCAGCGTAGGATATACGCATGCATGCATTATGATACCATTCGCTGAGGACAGCATGCCTCTATCGTGGACATTTATGCATGATAATGACCCTAAGCACACTTCACGCCTTGTGAAGAGTTGCTTGCAGGAAAAGAATATCACTGTCCTAAAGTGGCCAGCTCAATCCGCTGACCTGAGTCCAATTGAGAACTTGTGGAATGATCTTGAGGAGCATGTACGAGCAGTAAAACCAAAAATTTGAGCGATTTATGGGAAGAAATCCAAAAAGCTTGGTATACCATTCCAATGGAACGCTGTATGGAATTAGTTGAAAGTTTACCCAGGATATACGCTGCTGTGATCCAAAATAAAGCATATCTCACCAAATACTACGATTTTTTAATGAAGCTGAACCTTACTTTAGTGAATTAGCTTTTATTTTGCCTATGTCTTAAATTCATGACCAGACTAAAACTTGTATTAATCTGTATAATATTCAAATAAAATTTCCTAGGGAAATAAAGCTAACAAACTATTGTTAATTTCTTTTATGACATTACTAGGATCTTAAAAAAAATAACTGGAATCTAAAATTTTTTCGATAAGATGTAAAAATTAACAGAAATATAAATATAAGTGAAATGTCGTGTCTTGAATTCGTGACCACCACTGTATGTTTTTTAATTCAGATATTTTGGGCAACCGTTTACAATGGAAATATAATTATAATGAAAATTTGTACGCGCTTGATGGGGTAACAATATACACGCATTAACAAGTGACAGCAAGCATGTCGAAAATCAAAATTTTTTGATTTTCCATCAAGCATAGTTGGTGTCACACATACTAACAAATGTTCACTCATACCATAACCAATCTCAGCAAGCATTTTGACCGTGTCTAAACCCCTTTATAAACCCAAGCACAAGCTAAGCCTGTTAATGTATACAATACGAATAGTTGTCAAACTTTGTTAACAAAAAATGTTAGTGTATGTGTGTGTATAAAATGATTACAGTGTTGCCAATGAAATTACAAATGGGTGTGCTTCCAATTACACATATTTAGTAAACTTTACCTAAGTATTAAATATGCCTTGCAATTACATGTTGAAGAACATTATACATTACATATCTTTTATGTAGGTTAAAATTAAAACAAAAATAAAAAAACAAGTAAGAGTGCTATATTCTGCTATGCCGAATCTTATATACCCTTTACCAAAGATACATACATAAGCACATTCATAAAGTATAAACAAAAAAAAAAAAAAAAAAAATATAGAAATATAGAAAGTGTGTTAAGTGAAAAAAAAGGAAATTAAAAAAATGTGTTATTTAGTTACTTTAATATCCAGAAAAAATTCAAAGTTTCCAAACTTTACATTACAAAACGTAAAATATATTCATACATATATTTATGATTTGAATAGGCTAAAGTTCGTATTGCTTTTTAAGCCAAATTACATGTGATAATTATTAATGAACAAATAACACCAAAGTTAGTTGTAAATATTCTGACTAACAACACATAGTTGAACGGAACAGCCAGCCGTTTTCGAAGGCCACTAAACCTTCATCATCAGCGTTCTTCTGTGTTTGTTAAAGAACAAACGATAATAGTAAGAGTGTTGTAAATTTAGAGATGGTAAGGTGAGCTTTCATTACAAAACATCTTTCAGCAAATTGAAATACGATGAATCAAAACAATTCACACATTCCATTTGCAAAAAAGTTTCGTATATAAAGCAGAAATCTACATCTACTGACACCACACACAGTGGACCAAACACAGAAGAACGCTGATGATGAAGGTTTAGTGGCCTTCGAAAACGGCTAGCTGTTTCGTTCAACTATGTGTTGACAAAATATTTACAACTAACTTTGGTGTTATTTGTTCATTAATAATTATCACATGTAATTTGGCTTAAAAAGCCATACGAACCTTAGTCTATTCAAATCATAAATATAGAAACAAATGAAGTTCGAAAAATAATAATTAAATTAAGTAAAATATATATATTTTACAAAGGAAAAGAAAAAAAAATAATTAGACTTAGTTACTTTTATACATCACAAAAAGTGTAAGTTTCCCAACCCTGGAATCATCCTTTTTGTTTTTTTGATTTCTTACACCAATCTCTTTCTTTTCAGATTATAAGATATGTTTAATTTGTAAAAAAGAAAAAAAGAGTTTTAGTAAATTACTATTGTACAGAAAAAAGTTAAAGTTTTCCAACCTTGGAAACGTGTTTTTAATTTGAAATACCAATTTTATTCGTGGTGAAGCATAAAATAAGTTTATTTAATAAAAATAAATAAAAAATTAGTTTACGGTAGTTAAATTTATATATCACAAAAATCGTAGGTTTTCCAACCCTGGCATCATCCTTTTTGTTTTTCTGATTTCTTACACCAATATATTTCTTTTAAGAACATTAGATTTGTTTAATTTATAAAAAAAGGAAAAATTTGTTTTAGTAAGTTACTTTTGTATAAGAAAAAAGATAAGGTTTTCCAACCCTGGAAACGTCTTTTTAAATTTTTTATTATTTTTTTAATTGCTTTTAGTTAGAAATACCAATTTTATTCGAACTGAAGTATAAAAAAAGTTTATTAAAAAAAACAAACAAAAAATATTTTTCGGTAGTTAATTTTTATATTACAAAAAGTGTAAGTTTCCCATCCCTGGAATCATCCTTTTTGTTTTTCTGATTTCTTACGTCAATCTTTTTTTAAGAACATAGGACATGTCAAATTTATAGAAAAAAAGAAAAATTTGTTTTAGTAAGTTACTTTTGTATAAGAAAAAAGTTTGAGTTTTCCAACCCTGGAAACGTCTTTTAAATTTTTTTTTAATTTAAAATACTAGTTTTATTCGTAGTGAAGCATAAAATAAGTTTATTTAATAAAAATAAATAAAAAATTAGTTTACGGTAGGTAGTTTTATATGTCACAAAAATTGTAGGTTTCCCAACCCTGGTATAATTCTTTTTGATTTTTGTGATTTCAACCAGTAATCTCTTTTTTTTTTGTTAAGAACATAGATATGTCTAATGTATAGAAAAAAAGCAAAAATTTGTTGTAATAAGTTACTTTTGTATAAGAAAAAAATTTAAAGTTTTCCAACCCTGGAAATGTCTTTTTAATTTTTTAATTATTTTTAAATTTCTGTTAGTTAGAAATACCAATTCTGTTCATACTGAAGTATAAAATAAGTTTATTTAATAAAAAATTAATAATAACTAGTTTTCGGTAGTTATTTTGTATGGCAAAATAAAGAGTTTAAGTTTTCCAGCTCTGAAACGGTCTGCTGGACTTAGCTGATTTTCAATACTAATCTTACTTGGACCATTTCTGATACACCAGTCCAAGAACGAAGTCCCTAGCTTTTCTGGGAGCTTCGGAAAACCGATTTCACGCGCAGACAGACGAACATCGCTTATTCGTCTTCCCTATGCATAAGGATGCAGAATATATATACTTTATGGTTAGCTTATTTATATTGTGGAAATTACAAACGGAACGGCAAACCTATATACCCTTTTACCATTTTTTGGTAAAGGGTATAACAAGTAAAAGTGTTATATTCAGCTGTGCCGAAACTTATATACCCTTTACCAAAGTTCTTTTATGTAGTATAGAGATACACATATAAGCACATACATAAAGTATAAACAAAGAGGAAAAAATAATTTGACCTAATTACTTTTATGTACAAAAAAAAATTAACTTTCAAACCCTAAAATCATAATTTTAGATATTTCTGATTCCTTATACTAATCTAGTAGTTCTTAAAAAAATATAGAAAGTGTGTTAAGTGAAAAAAGAAAAAAGAAAATTCAAAAAATGTTATATTATTTACTTAAATATCCAGAAAAAAAGTTCAAAGTTTCCAGTTCTGGAGCTGTGGTTTTTATTTTTATAATTTTCCACACAAAACTGTTCTTTCCAAAACGTAATATATATATATATATATATATATATATATATATATGTATATATATATATATATATATATATATATATATATATATATATATATATATATATATATATATATATATAATTTATAAAGGAAAAGATAAAAATTAATTAGACTTAGTTACTTTTATATATCACAAAAAGTTTAAGTTTTCCAACCCTGAAATCATCTTTTTTTTGATTTTTCTGATTTCCTACACCAATCTCGTTCTTTTAAGAATTTAAGATATGTTTAATTTATAAAAAAAGGAAAAATTTGTTTTAGTAAGTTACTTTTGTGCAAAAAAAAAGTTAAAGTTTTCCAACCCTGGAATCGTCTTTAATTTTTTTAATACTTGTTTTTTGAAATACCAATTTTATTCGTGCTCAAGCATAAAATAATAATAAAAAAATAAAAATTAGTTTTTGGTAGTTAATTTTTTATATCAGAAAGAGTGTAAGTTTCCCAACCCTGGAATCCACCTTTTTTAAGAATGTAAGATGTGTTTAGTTTATAGTAAAAAGTAAAAAATTTGTTTTAGTAAGCTACTTTTGTATAAAAAGTAAGGTTTTCCAACTCTGGAAACGTCGTTTTAATTTTTAATTTTTTCTTTAATTTGAAATAGCGAATATATCCATAATGAAGTATAAAATAATTTTATTATTAAAAAAATATAAAAATTAGTTTTCGGTAGCTAATTTTTTATATCACAAAAAGTGTGGGTTTTCCAACCCTGAAATCATACTTTTTGATTTTTCTTATTTCTTATACTAATCTCTTTCTTTTATGAATATAAGATATCTTTAATATATAGAGAAATAGGAAAAATTTGCTTTAGTAAGTTACTTTTGCATAAAAAAAGGTAAAGCTTTCCAACCCTGGAACCGTATTTTAAATTTTTTTAAATTGAAATAGCAATTTTATTTTTACTATAGCATAAAATTAGCTTATTTCTTAAAAAAAAATTAAAATGAGTTTTCGGTAGTTAATTTTTTATATCACAAAAAGAGTAAGTTTCCCAACTGTGGAATAATCCTTTTTCATTTCTCTGATTTCTTACACCAATCTCTTTATTTTAAGAATAAGATATGTTTAATTTATAGAAAAAAGGAAAAATTTGTTTTAGTAAGTTACTTTTGTATAAAAAAGTTAAAGTTTTCCAACCCTGGAAACATCTTTTTAATTTTTTGAATTAAAATTTTAAATACCAATTTTATTTGTACTGAAGCATAAAATAAGCTTATTTAATAAAAATAATAAAAATTAATATTCGGTAGTTAATTTTTTATATCACAAAAAGTTCGAGTTTCCCAACCCTAGAATCATCCTTTTTAATTTTTCTGATTTCTTACAAATATGTTTTCTTTAAGAATATAAGATATGTTTAATTTATAAAGGAAAGGAAAAATTTGTTTTAGTACGTTATTTTTCTATAAGAAAAAAAGTTAAAGTTTTCCAACCCTGGAAACGTCTTTTTAAATTTTTTTAATTTTTTTTAATTGAAATACTAATTTTATTCGTACTGAAGTATAAAATAAGTTTATTTAATAAAAAAATAATAATAACTATTTTTCGGTAGTTATTTTGTATGGCAAAATGAAGTTTAAGTTTCCCAGCTCTGAAACCGTCTGCTCGATTTTGCTGATTTTCAATACCAATCTTTTTTTTTCTGACACACCAGTCCAAGAACGAAGTCTCTAGCTTTTTGGTAGCTTCGGAAAACCGATTTCACGTACAGACAGACGGACAGACATACATCGCTTATTCGTCTTCCCTATGCATAAGGATCCAGAATATATATACTTTATGGCTCGCTTATTAATATTCTAGAAATTACAAACGGAATGACAAACCTAAAGTAAAGGTAAAGGGTATTAAAAAAACCCAAAGTAGAATTACACACAGATTATACATGAATGTAATTACATCGCCAACACATGAGAGTAATTGCACACTCTGTGTAATTACACACTTAAACAGTTTCATAAACAACTAAAGTGTCCAGGAGACGTACAAAAAAAGCCATCAATCGGTAAGAATGTGTTATTGTCGTTTAATTGATGATTTTTCGGAGACGTACATACAAATAAAATCGTCAATCAGCATTTTAATTTTGTGTTCGTTGTGTGCGATGGCATATACATATCGCTCATTTACTTCAATAGTGGCACAACTCAAAAAAACCAGTTTTGCAGAAAACGCGTTTTAAGTTTTCAAATTGCATACAACTCAATGGAGATTTAAAAAAAAATCTTCTTTCAGGAGGTGATGGTACAAGCTATTTATATGAAATTTTTACACAAGATAAAATACGAAATGCCGCATCTTTCTGCATTATTAACTCAAAAAACTCATTTTTTGAGTTATGCCACTATTGAAGTAAATGAGCGATATGTCTTCATCGGATGATGATTTCTTGTTATTACCGGCATTAAAACTTTATGAAATCTTTGTATAAAAAAGCACATTAAACAAATATACAGAGCTAAATAATAATTTTTCTATCTTCCACTCTAATTTTTCATCTATTATTATTATTATTGTTTATAATAATAATAATTCTAGTTCTTCAAACCATTCTAAAAAAACCAACATATTTTTCTTAAAAAAATTTCGAAACAAACAAACGATTTTTTTTACTCGTATGTATATGCTTTTTAGTTAAAAATTTGTTTTAAACACAAAATTCACATACATAAATACATATGTATTTGGGGTTTTAAAAACTATTTTTAAGTAATTTTTTTATTCACACTACCCATTAAGATAAGAAAAATTAGAGAATATTGTTACGTTTTTCTCTCTATAAAAACGCTTTTCCGTAAATCCGAAGATTTGCAAATGAATACAAGAGCCGAGTGTAGTAATTAGGGTTAAGAATGATACAAGTTTTATTTACAAATACACTTATACTAAATTACTCAAGAGCTTAAATACACTAATACAACTTAAACTAATAAATTACACACAGATATCAGATATTCAAAACTGGTTACCACTACGCCCATGATACAATTATAACAGGTACATGCACAAGCCCAGCCTGTTAATGTATACAATGCAAATAGTTGTCAAACTTTGTTTACAAGCTGCGAAAATGTTAGTGTATGTGTGTGAATAAAATGATTACAGTGTTGCCAATGAATTTACACATCGCTGTGTCTCCAATTATATATCGAAGAAAATTACACTACACATCTTTTGTGTAGGTTAAAATTAAAATAAAAATAAATAAAAATAGAACCCAAAGTAGAATTACACACAGATTATACAAGAATTTAATTACATGGCCTACACATGTGAGTAGAAATTACACACTGTCTAACTGCACAAAGATTGGCAACACTGAATAACTATAATCATTCATGAATGCCGCGTCTGCAATTGTACTTTAGTTAACCTGTAATTGTTATTTTTAAAAACAAAAGGCATCTGTTTCTGACAAGTATTCGTTTGTTTATACCAACAAAATGAATGTGTTTTTTGGTGTTGTAATTTTGTTGTAGTCGTGCATGTACCATGACTACGCCTTCCTCGCTGTAGTTTACACACGTCTCTTAGCTGGCTGCGCAACAGCGTTGTCAACTCGGCGTTTTTCGTGCTTTTTGAAATTTTCGACGCGAAAAATTTTGAAGTTAGTGCTCGGTGCTTTTTTAAAAAAATTTTTGGTGCTTTTTATTTCTTGGCGGTGGCACTAAACCCAAAATTCAAAAAGAATTTTCCTATATATATATATATATATATATATATATATATATATATATATATATATATATTATTTTTTTTTTGAAAAAGTCTAACATTAAAAAAAAACAAGCACTGAAGTTAAATGGAACATTTCAAAATATTCTAATAAGATTGTACGAAACTTGATTGATGAAATACGTTCATATAAAAAACGCATTATAATTTAAACGAAAAGGTCGAACAATTATTTATATATATACATATACGTTTATTTTATTCTCAAACTTTCACATTTTAAGCATAAATAATGGAAACAGTGTTTTGCCACACGACAAAGAAGACATAATACAAGTATAGTCTAATAGCGAAATATTTTCTACTATATACTGTAAATAGAGAATAATTCACTTAATGCAATGGAGAAACTTTGAGTTCGCTATCGAGTTTTAGGCAGACATAAACTGTTATAACGATTCATTTGATATAAACTCGTTTGGGGCATTATCGAAATTGCATTCCCATCAAGCTTCAATGTTTAAACGCAGAAGTTGATCACGTTTTTACCTTTATTACTTTATTTAAAGTCTCAAAACATAAAAAATTGTCTTTACATTTGGCTTTCTATAAAAGCGGTCTGAAACGAGAAAGTTGTGTTGCTAATAGAGCTGCCGTTTTAGGTTACATATTTATAACCTACTTCGTTCCTTTTTTCTAAAATAATAGTATATATTTATAATTTAAGTTTATATAACTTGGTTAACTTGCAAATTACTTTTTTTTAATTTTGTAACTTTGTTATTATATTGCGTTTCCTGTGAAATAATGTTTCCACAGCATTCTTTAATAAAAATCAAATTTTGAAAGTCTTGACTTTAAAAAAATTAACTACTACTCCCATCGATATCAAAATCTAATCAGCAAGTCAAAAAGACTTGCCAGTTGCTGCTAATTTGACTAATTTCAGGTGATTTGTTTCTTCGTTGACGAAAAAAATTGAATTTTTTATAATAACTTAAAAATGTTTCGCCAAATACAAAAAAAAAAAAATTAATTTAGTGCTCTTTTACTTAAATTACGCGTTTTTTCTGGTTTCAGTGCTTTTTGAAATTTAAAAGTTGACAACGCTGCTGCGCAAGTATTCACGTGACACCTCTCTGTCTGCTGCCGTCACTTACGAGCAGGGTGACCGATGACATTTTTCAAAAAGTGGCACCAAATAGGGGATTTATCAAAAAAAAGGGGCAAAATTAAAAAAATACGAGAAAACTGCACTAAACTTTTTATTTTTCATGTATTTTCATATAACTCACCCTAAATAAAGCGGGTCAAAAAGTGGCAAGGCAGTAGAAAAAGGGGAAAAGCAGTCGAAAAAGTGGCAAATTGCCACTTTAGTCGGTCAAACGGTCACGCTGCTTACGAGACTCTCTGCCGTCACTCACAGTTGATACACCAATACCTCTTTGTCTGCTGCTTGTCACACTCGGCACTCACTCTGCCGACACTCAGAGTTGATACACCAATAAAGACTCACTGGCTTTACTTACACCCTTATACACGTCTATTCGCTGCGCTGTTCCCTTTACTCCAGTCGACACGATAGACTCCACAATAATCTCAATTCCACGATAGACTATTATTAATTCACAACTTAATTATCAACTGACTTGTTTACTTGCAAATGACTGACTTGTTCGCGACTGACTTGTTCGTAACTGACTCACAACTGCAACTAACTAACTCATTGGCTGCGTCACCGCTTTTTATACTCCACACAAATACCACCAGAAGTTTCAAGCAATGTCTAGACGATCATTACCATCTTATATGCTGCCTAATTAAGTTCATGTGGTAACTATGTACATACATCTGTATATGCGTACGTGTGTACATCATTAACTAAGCAACACACGGTGGATGTTTATCTTTTACTTTTTCATTTGAATTAGCATGTATGTATGTTTGTAAATATGTGAATCTTCTTAATAAGCAGACGCTTTTTGTTGTTGTTGCTTTTGCTTGTTTACGTGTTACGCAGGCTTATTTAGTTGTTTGCTACTATTCTAGATTATTCGTTACATTGACCCTGTAGGAATATTTTCGCGTAACACTTACATTAACGCTGTTGGAATATTTTTGTGTAATGCTGCTTAATCTTGTCGACGGCCATTTTCGTAACAATATAATATTAATAATAATCATAAAACTGTTTGTAGTCTTTTGATTGTTTGGTTTTTTTAAAAGATCAATGGTACATTTTCATAAAGTGCAAATTAATTTTTTTCATCCGCGCACTTCTCCATGTCGTCACAGAACAAATAACACAAATCAAATTACATTTTTTTCGTCAATCAGATTTGGAGACGTACAAATAATCAGCCGTCAAATAAAAATATCAAAATTTTTTGATTCTCATCAATCAGTGCCGACAACGTGTACGTGTAGCCGAAAAGAAAAGACTGCATGCACATTGATTTTTTTTTTGGTTTTTTTGTACGTCTCCTGGGCACTTAATAGACAACGTCATTGATTCCAACATTATTGCAAAATAGATTTTGTTTTGTATGGGAAATCTAGTAAAAAGCAGCAAGATTTAGCTATAAATCTCGTAAGACCTATTACAATCTTCGAAATAAGATTGTTTCATGAATAATTTTTTTTTTAAATTTAATTATTTATTAATTTTTATATTAAAGAAAAATTTTTTGTTTTATTTTTCCCAAAATAAGCTTAAACAGTTTTCAAAACTGTAAGGACATTTATACTAATATACGAAAGTTCTTTTTTTAAGTCAATTACTACAAGTTAATTCATGCCGCTTAATGCACGTTCAACCCAACGAGAAGATATGGGTATCATGCATAAAAACGAGTAAAAGCGCTGAGTTGAGTCAGGTGAGCAATTGCTCGTAAGTTGAGCTCGATCAAACAGCAACAGCTTTTGCTCAATTTCGTATGCATAAAAATGAGTTCAAACCAATTGCAATTACTTGAGCAAAGGGAGATCAAACGTCTAATGGTTATTGAAGTGCAAACATGTCGTAAAGTGAAGTAGAATCAAATAATAATAATAATAATAATACAATACAAACTTACGACATTTCTAAATTTTTAGTAGAAAAAATAAAATAAATATTTACTAGAAAAAAGTCAATTAACAAGCATTTACTTACGGCCTGTCCCACGATATCACCAGAAATCGTTCGATCGACAACTTGTATTGCAAAAAACAATAACATTAGAAAATTTTTCAATATAAGTATTCGATCAAACGATTTTTGGTGACATCGTGGAACAGGCCGTAAAAATAATAAAAAACAAATAATAGAAACATGTGTAACAGAAATTAAGCAATCTTATTTTAGATTTTGCTATATGTAGTTTATTTTTGAAGGTTAACATAAGTCAACAGCAGTTTTGAGTCGTTATGAAACTGATGAGACAAGGGAGTTGAATTTTCAATGTCTGCACAGGCTTGTTTTGTTAAAGCAAAACAAGGTTGGTGATTCCTTCAAAAATGGAGATTTTGCAAGAAAAACTTGTGGAAAGAAACTTGCGTCATTTGAGCATCTTTTATTTCATTTCGGGAATTTTATCCACTCGCTTGTTTTGGCAGATATATATATTTTGGAACTTCTGCAATAGTTCACGACACAGTGGATTAATGGACTCCAATATCTGTGGCTATAAAGTTTTGGAATCCAGGATCTGCACAAAATCTTAAATACAGTCGAATTTTATCAATGTTGCTGAGGGCACCACCACGTGTTTCTTCTGACTCCTCAAAAAAGTAATTAGCCAACCAGCAGATGCTATTATCATCAAACCTATGTATTTATTATTTTATTATTAATTATATAAAAAAAAATTTATAATTAAGAATACAAACCTGTATAATTTTTTATCCTCACTTGTTAAATTTTTTTACGCTGTTGATAACATTTTGGATTTCTTTGTGGCACAAAATTTTCAGCCATGATTCCTTTTTAGTGTACGCGAGTCAACTATAAGGCAGGCTCAACAAAATTTGAGCAAGAGCTCACACAAGAAAACAAAAGCTTGTTTTTATGCATATGAAAATGAGGACAAGCTCATCTAACTTAGTTAAAACTGAGCAACACGAGATCAAACGTGAGCAGTGAGTAAAGGCTCAGTTAGCCGACTGTAATGTAATGTAACTGTAAGGTAGAAAACAGCTGATTGATATTTTTATATGAATAGTAGGTTACGTTACATTACATCTCTATAACCATTTTCATTACTTCTCACATAACAAAATCGATCAGCTGTTTCTTACTGTTGCAGTTACATTACATTACAGTCGGCTAACTGAGCCTTAAAAGCAAATGCATCAAATTTTATTATGCATACGACAAGCACCTTTTACTCAAACAATCGAGTCCGAGCTCAAGCTCACGTTTTATGCATGAGACCCAATATGTGTGTTTTTACTTTTGCAGTAATTACTGCGAATATTTTAAAATTTACTCTAAAAAAACTGTTGTCAAAAAAAGTACGCGAACGGAAAAATAGTAAAAATTAGTGCCCAAGGCCCTCTGTAACGGACATTTTTTGTTTGAAGTAAACAAACTGCAAAATTTCTGTCTGTCTATTAATTTCCAATATGTAAAAGCTGACTCCAACTTCACACAGTGTTGAAAAATATATAAACTTTTGACTATTCAACTCTTTTAATTATTGGTACTCGGTACAATATTTGTATAACAAGAACAATCTAAGGCCGGGTTTCCATCTGTGTGTCATGTGCAACACAAGCGTAAAAAAGCGTAACCACTTATTACTAATGAAAAACAATTTGATTCAGACACGTATTTATTAAGTCAAACAGTTTCATACATAACTAATAGACAATTTTATAGAATCTAACATAATTGGAAAATGTTTAAATCAATAAATACATATATGTCTGAATCAAACAGTTTTTCATTAGTAATTAGTTGGTTACGCTTTTTTGGGCAAATGACACACAAGAAATGCCAGATGTAAACTCAGCCTAAGAATACATTTTTTTAAAATTTATTTCATGGAATATTTGTAATTAATTTCTTTTTGATATCCTTATTTTGTTTTTGGTTAAATTAATAAAAATTACAAGACTATTTGTTATTGTTACTGATTACCTTAAAAGCAAGTGCAATACTAACAGCATGTTTATATAACCCAATATACGTGTATAAAATCTGACGTTTATCAAGTTTGCGATTACATAACGTGAATGTCATTTTATTTTTGTAAAAAACGTAACAAGTGACAGTTTGTTTGGGCTTGTATAGCGCGTTATCTGCTTTCAAAGCAAAAGAAAAGTGCACGAACGCAAAATTACATTCGTCGGTGGAAAAAATTGTAAATTTTATAAAAAATAAATTAAATGAAGTTGATAATTCCGCAATGAAGTGAGTGTTGCTACAATTTTTTGTTTATTTATTTATTTTTATTATTGTAAGTGGGAATTACAGCACAAAGTTGACAACAGCCGTGCAGTTCGTGCACTTGGTAAGCTGTATGGAAGAATTCCCGCATTTGGCTAGTGGAAGCCCTCAATTTGGTAGCAGCAAAGCTGCTATGGAGCAATTGTGGGACACGATGGAACTGAATGGAAAAAGGTATAGCATATAACTGTTGGGGAACAATTTTCAAATTATTTGATTGTTTTGGGAATTGTCGCCAGACTATCCCTGTTTAAAATGTATTTTGGAATAATGTTAATAACACTTCCTGCAGGTTTGGGCAGACCTTAATGGCCTATTTCTCACCTGCGAAAGAAAACGTTCGACTTACAATTTACATTGAAAACAAAAACAAATTTTCGTATTTTATTGTTGACCTTAAATTTTTGGAATGCCAATAGCAAACAGAAATCCACAATCAGAGGCAATGTGCAAAAAAGAATTCAGCGTTTATAAATTTAAAATCGGTAGATGTTTAACTTAAAAATATGTTGATAAGAGCTTGCGGATACGAAAAACCGGATTTTTACCCGTAACTCAAGATATTTGGGCTGTTTGGAAAACTTCAAATACAGATTGTGTTATACTCGAAATTACCTACCAGAAAAATAATAACGTCCCAGGTTTTTTTGTCACACTGTGTTATCAGCCTGGCGGAAAAGCCCACCTGATACTGAATTCGCATTGCTAATGTATATTGTTGTGAACATTGAAATTGGTGAGGAGAATACTTCAAAATTCATCGTTGCGGAACCCTGACGGTGTTATACTTTGCTAGTGTAGTAACGCCTTAGTAATGCAGTTATCGCATACATATCGATATTTAATAACTCGTCGATGACAAAAGACATTCATGATATCTCTAAAACATTGTAAAGAAAATGCAAAAGTTTTTATGACAAATGAAATTTTGTGAAAAAATAATCAAACGAAACATTATTAAGCAAACATAAAATTTAAAAAACTGCAAAAACGATAGGAAGAGAATGAAATACATAACTTGTGGATAATTAATTAAATTAAACAAAACATAATTCTGCTACGTAAGTGCATACATGTATGTATTTTCCTTCGACAATATAATCTTTAATTGTTGGATTTATTACGCGTAAGCCAAAATACGATAAGTTAATTATTAGTTGAAAGGAAAATTAAAAGAAAATTGTTTGGAATTTTAATGAAACGTCGCAAATCGCAGTTGCTTGGACAATTTGAAAAGGTGCACTTTATTAGTCTCTGCTACAAGAAAATTTAAGTGTTTTGGGGGGAAGAGTCACTCACTGCCTTTGTAAGTATTATTATTTGTTTATAGTTAAGATGACAAGAAAGCAAAAAAACAACAACAAAGAAATCCGAAGACTGAAGGTCGGGGATAAATCAAATAGTAAAATTTATAAATTTTAAAACTTTCTTTGCCCTGAATAAACAAAATTGCTTAGCTGTCTCATGACAGCTTTCTGCTGCGCTTGATTTGTATGTAAATGTAAAACATAATCCAAAAATTTTATTTGCGATGACCTATCTTTTTCCATTAGAAATAACACGTGTACTTTTTGCTGTTGTTTTCTATAAGGTAAAGACACACTGGACAATAATATAATATAAACCTACGTATACACGGTAAACATCACAAATAAAGAATTTTCATATTTCAATCGACTTTGCCTTGCGTCAACTTTGTTTTGTCAACACAAAACTTTTATATCTGTATAAAAAACATATTTCAATATTTTCAGCATTAATATCGCACCAACATATCCATGTATAACTATTACAATTTAAGTTATTAAAAATATTTTAATCTGGTGTGACCATACCTTTGCTTTCAATCTCATTTTATGTCGTATCAAAGGAAAACATTTTCTAACATGTATATATATATGTTTGTATGTACTGTGAATATCTTTTTCAGCTCTTAAGTTTGTTAATTTACTATTATTTTCCAAAGGCATGGAAGTTAAGAAAATGCCCAATTCCTCAGCGGGACGCAAGCAGCCCACAGCTGTGTCACGCATGAAGCAGGATTATATGCGTTTAAAACGCGACCCTTTGCCTTATATCACCGCAGAGCCCTTACCCAATAATATTTTAGAGTGGCATTATGTTGTTAAAGGACCTGAAGATTCTCCTTATTATGGTGGATACTATCATGGTACGTTGTTGTTTCCCAGAGAATTTCCATTTAAGCCACCATCGATATACATGCTGACGCCGAATGGACGTTTTAAAACAAATACCCGTCTGTGTTTAAGCATATCAGGTAAGAAATAAGAAATATATATGTATGTACTTGTGTATAAAATGTTGTTGCATTTTGTCCTTTTTAATCGATACAAATTGAAGGCAGTTAAAAGTATAGTTGGGGTAGTAATATACAAAACTAAACAAATAATTTGATTGATAAGTAGGGTATAATAAGCCTTATAATCGACCATGTCTCTGTAATTCCGTTCGGAAACGGAATTAAATCCACTCCATTTTTGTAGAAGATGGTGTTTAAAAAAGAAAACTAAAATACGGAAATTTATTAGGTGTGTGTAGACTGTTGGCGGCGCGGTATGCTGGGGTATGCTCCGGCTATAGCTTGACAATTTTAAGGTGGATTGAACTTTGTGACATTGCCGAATATTTTAAGTATTTCGACTATGAATAAGACATTTTTTCTTAAATTAAAGATAAAATCTATTAAAAACAAGTAAGAGTGCTATATTCGGCTGTGCCGAATCTTATATACCCTTTACCAAAGTGCGATTATGTAGTATACAGATATGTACATAAGCACATACATAAGGTATAAACACAAAGAAAAAAAAAACAATTTGACCTAACTTTTATGTAAAAAAAAATTAATTTTCAAACCCTAGAATCATCATATTAGATTTTTCTGATTCCTTATATCAATATAGTAGTTCTTAAAAAATATAAAAAGTGCGTTAAGTGAAAAAAGAAAAAGGAAATTCAAAAAATATGTTTTATTTAGTTACTTTAATATCCAGAAAAAAAGTTTAAAGTTTCCAGCTCTAAAGCTGTGGTTTTTATTTTTATAATTTTCTATACCAAACTTCTCTTTCCAAAACGTAAAATATATATAATTTATAAAGGAATAGATAAAAATTAATTAGACGTAGTTACTTTTATTATCACAAAAAGTGTGGGTTTTCCAACCCTGAAATAATACTTTTTGATTTTTCTGATTTCTTATACTAATCTCTTTCTTTTAAGAATATAAGATATCTTTAATTTATAGAGAAAAAGGAAACATTTGCTTTAGTAAGTTACTTTTGTATAAAAAAAAGGTAAAGTTTTCCAACCCTGGAAACGTGTTTTAAACTTTTTAAAATTGAAATACCAATTTTATTTGTACTATAGTATAAAATAAGTTTATTTATTAAAAAAAAATTAAAATTAGTTTTCGGTAGTTAATTTTTTATATCACAAATAGAGTAAGTTTCCCAACCCTGGAATCCTCCTTTTTGATTTTTCTGATTTCTTATAGTACGTTTCCATATACGTGATTTAGTTCAAAACATTTGATTTGCCCAAATTAAGTAATTTGCCAAGTGATTTGCCATACATTTTTCATATGAGCAAATTATCTCAAATGGCTTAATTTGCTACAAATTAAGTCGAATTTGTCAATGCAACACTGCGCTGCTGCTATTATTACAAATGAAACTCTGGGTCATCCATTATTTATGACTTACAAATCCGAAAAAGTGACATTTAAGTATGAATTAAAATGGCAGACTCTATTTGCTTATAAAAAGGAAAAAGTAATTTAAATAAAGAAAGTTATTGTCAATGTTGTTTTCCATTCTTATGTACATGTTTTATTTATTTTGCTGTTCCAAATTATTATTAAACAAATTTGTGTGCTTCTTTTAGGTTATAAAAATAAATAAACAATTCAAACGTCAAATTTATTTCGAAAATTCGAACATAGAAACACTTACAACACATAATGGAAACACTTCGACATGATTTTCTCAAATCAACTTAATTTGCTCATAATGAACTATTACGCTAATCTCTTTCTTTTAAGAATATAAGATATCTTTAATTTATAGAGAAAAAAGAAAAATTTGCTTTAGTAAGTTATTTTGTATAAAAAAAGTTAGTTTTCCAACCCTGGAAACATCTTTTTAATATTTTGAAGTTTAATTTTTAATTTGAAATACCAATTTTATTCGTACTGAAGTATAAAATAAGTTTATTTAATAAAAAAAATAAAAATTAATTTTCGGTAGTTAATGTTTTATATCACAAAAAGTTTCAGTTTTCCAACCCTGGAATCATCCTTTTTGATTTTTCTGATTTCTTACATCAATCTCTTTCTTTTAAGAACATTAGATTTGTTTAATTTATAAAAAAAGGAAAAATTTGTTTTAGTAAGTTACTTTTGTATAAGAAAAAAAGTTAAGGTTTTCCAACCCTGGAAACGTCTTTTTAATTTTTTTATTATTTTTTTAATTATTTTTACTTAGAAATACCAATTTTATTCATACTGAAGTATAAAATAAGTTTATTTAATAAAAAATTATTAAAAACTAGTTTTCGGTAGTTATTTTGTGTGACAAAATGAAGTTTAAGCTTCCCAGCTCTGAAACCGTCCCGTCGATTTTGCTGATTTTCAATAACAATCTTATTTCGACAATTTCTGACACACCAGTTCAAGAACGAAGTCTCTAGCTTATCTAGGAGCTTCGGATGGACAGACGGACAGACGGACATCGCTTATTCGTCTTCCCTATGCATAAGGATCCAGAATATATATACTTTATGGCTCGCTTATTAATATTCTGGAAATTACAAACGGAATGATAAAGCTATCAGGGCTATCATGAATAAAATTCCGCGTTAGAATTTTTTGTTTTCCCTATTACTATTAATTGGAATTGTTCCCCGGGAAAAATTTCACGCGGAATATTATTCATGATATCCCTGTATATATACCCTTTTACCATTTTTTGGTAAAGGGTATAAAAAGTTGAAGTTTTCCAACCCTGGAAACGTCTTTTTAAATTTTTTAATTTTTTTTTATTTGAAATACCAATTTTATTCGTGGTGAAGTATAAAATAAGTTTATTTAATAAAAATAAATAAAAAATTAGTTTACGGTAGTTAATTTTATATAGGGTGTTTTTTTTAGGGGTATAGAGCTTTGAATTGAAATAAAACACAAGAAAATCGTTTTAATGTCCATCAATTTGGCTTTATTGGAAGGATAATTTTATGCCATTAATGCTTAAATATGATTTTGGGTATGTGGCCGCCGCGGCTGGCTCGAATAAAGCCAATTCTACAGGTCCAATTTTCAACCACTTTTTCGAGCATATGGGGCCGTATGTTGGCAATAACGCCACGAATGTTGGCTTCCAAGTCCCCTAACGTTTCTGGTTTGTTGGCGTAGACGAGCGACTTCACATATCCCCAAAGAAAATAATCCAATGGTGTCAAATCACACGATCTTGGTGGCCAATTGACAGGTCCATTCCGCGAAATTATGCGCTCATCGAATGTTTCCTTCAATAAATCGATTGTGACGTGCGCTGTGTGGCATGTAGCGCCGTCTTGTTGGAACCACAACACATCCACATTCATGCCATCCAATTCGGGAACAAAATAGTCGGTTAGTCGGCTCCAATTGCTGTGCACGGTGGCGAATCGATTCATTCGGGTCCTCTTCAACACTTTGTTCTACAGCGGCAATTGTTTCTTCGGTGCGCACTGTTCGACGTCTCTGCGGATGCGTATTATCACATAGAGTAAACGTAGTGCGAAAACGATCCATGGTTAACCGAATTAATTGCTCTGATGGACGATTATGTCGACCATAAAATGGACGGAGCTTGCGGTAAACTTCGCGAACTGAACCATTATTTTCGAAATAAATTTGCACGATTTGCAAGCGTTGTTCTTTTGTCAACTTGTTCATGATAAAATGGCAAACCAAACTAAATATTAATCACTTGACAGCTGACAAAATGGCCGCCAGTTAAAAAAGTGATGCCAACTTAAAGTTCTATACCCCAATAAAAAACACCCTATATATCACAAAAATCGTAGGTTTTCCAACCCTGGAATCATCCTTTTTGTTTTTTCTGATTTCTCACATCAATTTCTTTCTTTTAAGAACATTAGGTATGTTTAACTTATAGAAAAAAAGGAAAAATTTGTTTTAGTATGTTACTTTTGTATAAGAAAAAAAAGTTAAAGTTTTCCAACCCTGGAAACATCTTATTAATTATTTGAAGTTTAATTTTTTATTTCAAATACCAATTTTATTCGTGGTGAAGTATAAAATAAGTTTATTTATTTAAAAAAAATTAAAATTAGACGCGATGTGCGTCTGTCCGTCTGTCTGTACGTGAAATCGGTTTTCCGAAGCTCCCAGAAAAGCTAGAGACTTCGTTCTTGGACTGGTGGGTCAGAAATTGTTGAAATAAGATTGGTATTGAAAATCAGCAAAATCGAGCACACGGTTTCAGAGCTGGGAGACTTAAACTTCATTTTGCCATACAAAATAACAACCGAAAACTAGTTTTTAATAATTTTTTATTAAAGAAACTTATTTTATACTTCAGTATGAATAAAATTAGTATTTCTAGCTAAAAAAATAAAAAAAAATTAAAAACACGTTTCCAGGGTTGGAAAACCGAAATTTTTTTTGTTATGCAAAAGTAACTTACTAAAACAAATTTTTCCTTTTTTTCTATAAACTAAACTAAATGCTCTTAAAAGAAGGAGATTGATGTAAGAAATCCGAAAAACAAAAAAGATAATTCCAGGGTTGGAAAACCTACGATTTTTGTGATATATACAATTAACTACCGTAAACTAATTTTTTAATTATTTTTATTAAATAAACTTATTTTATACTTCACCATGAATAAAATTGGTATTTCAAATAAAAAATTAAACTTCAAAAAATTAATCAGACGTTTCCAGGGTTGGAAAACTTTAACTTTTTTTCTTATACAAAAGTAACTTTAAAGTAAAGAAATTTTTCCTTTTCTTTATAAATTAAACATATCTTATATTCTTAAAAGAAATAGATTGGTGTAAGAAATCAGAAAAATTAAAAAGGATGATTCCAGGGTTGGGAAACTTACTCTTTTTGTGATATAAAAAATTAACTACCGAAAACTAATTTTAATTTTTTTTAAATAAATAAAATTATTTTATACTTCAGTACGAATGAATTTGGTATTTCAAAATTAAAAAAAATTAAAACGACGTTTCCAGGGTTGGAAACCTTATTTTTTATACAAAAGTAACTTACTAAAACAAATTTTTTCTTATTTACTATAAATTAAACATATCTTATATTCTTAAAAAAAAGATGGTGTAAGAAATCATAAAATATCAAAAAGGAGGATTCCAGGGTTGGGAAACTTACACTCTTTGCGATACAAAAAATTAACTACCGAAAACTAATTTTTTTCTATTTTTATTAAATAAACTTATTTTATGCTTGATATCGAATAAAATTGGTATTTCAAATAAAAAAACAATTAAAAAAATTAAAAAGACGATTCCAGGGTTAGAAAACTTTAATTCTTTTTGTACAAAAGTAAGTAACTAAAACAAATTTTTCCTTTTTTTTATAAATTAAACATTTCTTAATCTTAAAAAAAGAGATTGGTGTAAGAAATCAGAAAATCAAAAAGGATGAGTTAACGGTTGGGACACTTACACTTTTTTGATATATAAAAGTAACTAAGTCTAATTAATTTTTATCTTTTCCTTTATAAATTATATATATTTTACGTTTTGGAAAGAAAAGTTTGGTATAGAAAATTATAAAAATAAAAACCACAGCTCCAGAGCTGGAAACTATGATTCTTTTCTGGACATTAAAGTAACTATATAAAACATTTTTTTTGAATTTCTTTTTTTTCACTTAACACACTTTCTATATTTTTTTAAGAACTACTAGATTGGTATAAGTAATCAGAAAAATCTAAAATTATGATTCTAGGGTTTGAAAATTATTATTATTTTCTTTGTACATAAAAGTAAGTATGTGCTTGAGTATGTATCTCTATACTACATAAACGCACTTTGGTAAAGGGTATATAAGATTCGGCTCAGCCGAATATAGCACTCTTACTTGTTAATATTCTAGAAATTACAAACGGAATGACAAACCTATATATACCCTTTTACCATTTTTTTGGTAAAGGGTATAAAAAATAAAAAAAAAGATGTCGTATACATTGGAATAATCATTCCAATGTCTAGCGTTTCTTCAGCCAATTCTTCCAAATTCTAAAGACAATACTTTGACAGTTAGGTTAATAGGCTGCTAAAGTAGTATGTATGTATATCGCTCATTTACTTCAATAGCGGCATAACTCAAAAAATGAGTTTTTTGAGTTAATAATGCAGAAAGATGCAACATTTTGTATTTTATCTTGTGTAAAAATTTCATATAAATAGCGTGTACCATCACCTCCTGAGAGAAGAATTTTTTTTCATTTCTCCATTGAGTTGTATGCAAATTAAGAACTTAAAACGCGTTTTCCGCAAAATTGTTTTTTTTTTAGTTGTGCCACTATTGAAGTAAATGAGCGATATGTATGTATAGAAAGCGTTTAGCCCACTTCAATAAAAAAGCTGATGTTGATTTTGTGAGCGGTTTGATGAAAGTAGTTGATGATTTAATTATTTATTTGAATCCATTGATTTTAGCTTACCGTATTTAGATGATTTGAAGCAAATTTTGTTAGTTAGCCGATCGTGTGTGTTTTGTTAACGTTGGACATACTGCCTTCGAGTTGTGAAAAAAAAGAAAAAAAATAAGTAGAAAAAGTACCACATCTACTGAATCAAACCACTTAAAATTTAGGTAAAAATACCAATAAATTTTACACATTGACGTGTCATTGGAAGGAAGTGGTTTGCTTTTGCAATAAACACCTGAAATTTTGATGTAAACATAATTCACTTCACAAAAGTAGTTAAAGAAGTGCTTTTTATTCAGTGAGTAAAATCATTTGTATATACATAGTTTGAAAAGAAAAGATGGTTATTTCGTTTCATTGTTATTTTTAAGAATAAAATTTTTTTGATTTGAAAAGCCTTAAATGCAATAAAAAACACTTGTATTTGGCTTGAGTCAAAAAGTAATGATTTTGTTGAAAACAAAGTAGTGATTTAAAATTCCATTTGTTATGTGGTTAAAAATAACTTTGACATCTAAACATATGCATTAGATACTTTAGAAGTAATTTAAAAGTGGTTCGTAAGAAATTATTCCTTTTAGTTTTTTTGGGTACACATATATGTATGTATATATACCTCGTGAAAATATTAAGTAGGCTCATAAAAAAAATTGTGTCGTGGTGGAAGTTTTTTAATATTTTTTCCGGAGATTATTTACCTAATACCTATCCAAATTGCTTATTAATTTCTTAAGGTTAAAACCATCGTGGGTTGTGTAATTAAAGTACGAATCTTCTTTGTTTTCGATGCTCATTTCCACGATAAATACATTTCATTAATAAATAGGAAGTACTTAAATAAGGGGTTTCACATAATGATATAAATAAGTACTTATTTTATTCATTACGGGACAATAATTATTTGTACATAAAATAATTACCACTCATTACTTGATTTATCATTACACCGCAAATTATTTAAACAATAAATATGTATGTGTGTTACTCTTTTATATTTAGATTTCCATCCAGATACGTGGAATCCTACATGGTGCGTTGGTACAATTCTTACCGGGTTATTGAGTTTTATGGTTTGTTAAACACTATTCCATTAGAAGAATATTTATATCTAATCTAATTGTATAATTTTAGCTGGAAAGCACTGCTACTTTAGGTTCCATCGAAACTACAAATTACGAAAAACAACAACTCGCCAAAAAATCGCTTGCATTTAATTTGAAAAATCCTCATTTTGTTGAACTATTTCCCGAGATTTGCGAAGAGATAAATAAAAGACTTCATACAGAAAAAGAACAAAAGCTGAAAGCATTGAATGCATCGGCTAATGCTACAATTGCAAACGGTACAAATGGTCTAAAAGCCACAGCGAATGGTGTTGCCGGAGTTGACGGCATAAGAGGGCGTATAGCTGCAAATGGTACAATAGCAAATATTAACGAAGCGAATGGTGATGTTGTTGCAGATCCGAATTCAGCAAAAAGTTTATCAAACTCTTACTTGAATTGGCAATCAAATATAATAATTATAATATGTTTCGCTATATTTGTGTTAGTAGTTAACTATGTTTTTAAAAATATCAATCAAGAATAGAAGCTCCTGGAAAAATATTGATATACAAAATTTATCAATAATATTACTCCAGAGTGCTTTGTTTTTGCGAAACAACAGCGTGTTATTTTTTTCAATTCTACTCTTGTTTCTTTTTTTTTAATTTTAATATTTAACTTACATTTATGGTTTGTGCCCTCCTGCTTTTATTTATTTTTTGTTGAATTACATATTTTTTATATTAAGGGTTTTCATGAGAACTCTTAAAATTCCCATTTGTGCAATTGGGCAAATTCGCGAGACTTGTTTCATGAAGCCCCTTTTCAACTTTTGCGCAAAGAAATGAATGAAATGTCAAAAAAAAAATTAATATAATAAAAATAAAAAATTAAATTTCAAGCAGTTATTAAATTAAATACATATTTATATATTTCTATAAAAATAAAAAGTGTGTGTGTATATCTAAAATGCCTCAAGGAAGCAAAAAAAAACCAAAAAGTTGTAGTTTAATAAATGCACAATTGCACAGCTTAAGTTTACGAGTGAAAATTGTTGGGCAAAGTAATCAGGTTTGTGTAAATAAATTTCCATACAATTTTTGACATTTTATTTACGAGAGTGTAAAAATGCACAATTGCACAGTTTGCGAGACTTTTGAACATTCTCATGAAAACCCTTATTATATATATTATTGATGTAGAGTTTCATCAGAGAAATATAGCTCACTAAATTAATTATAAATAAAAATCAAATAAATTACAAAATTTATCCCTGCTTATTCAACAAAATTCTTTTATAGGTACCATTAATTAAATAGAATTACATTAGAGTTACACACGTATATATACTGTAAAAAATAAATAATGGATCGTTTGGTTATAATAGACAAAGTATTTTTAAAATTTAAATAGAAAAGAACAAGTAAAAGTTATTGAAATACAACAACGCTTATTTGTGTAATATACATACATATTAATTAAATTTATATTCTGTACATGACCTTAAGTAATTATCGATTAATAAACAAAAAATAAATTAAATAAAGCGAAATTATTTCCCTTCATTTTGTACACAATTATAAATTATGTTTTCCAACATAGTGCTTATGCTTCTTTTTGAAATTTATGATTTGGTAGGTTAGTCTAGCAAAGCTGGTGTTGTAACACACCTCTACTCGGAGACCCAGTTGGGTTCGTTGTGATTCCTTCCTATTAGTACACGTTAATAATGATTTAACACCCATTGTACCCAGATAAAATCCCGATTATCTGCCATTAAGCCACGATGAAGACTCTGATGTCCTATAGCTTGACTTTGTAATTTCACTAATGCTCTCATGAAAACTTCCGCTCAGCCATCAATACCATGACGTCGTTGCAGCTTCGGGAAATGCAAACAATATTCTCAATGGTTTCCCAAATACTGGTCCTCGCTCTGACCGGAGAGTGACCAGTTAACGCCACATATCCCTCGAGAATCTACAAATCCTCCTTACTCACCCATGAATGCTTGGTCCTATTCACCACCTAATTACTGAATTCCCTGTAGTAGTGACCCATCGGTAATATAACCGATACCTCACGCATTCTTTTATCAGCTCATCGGCAATTTCATATCATTCAAAATTGCTGTTGGCAGGAATCCAACGTAGTCTGACACTATACATATTTATCCATAAGCAAAGTGAGGGCGCTCTTAAAGTCACTAACTAATTTCGATTTGACATTGTATCCATTCAAAGCTTTTAGAGCCGCTTGACTGTCTACGTAGAATGTTAAATCTTCGCTTTCAGCCACGTTTCTGGCCACCAGCTCCGTGGCCCTAAGGATCACTAAGATCTCAGCTAGGAGAACACTACATTCATTTGGTAGTTTGAAAGAACTACGAATGTACGTCCCCAAGATAAAGACACCAGCGCCTGTGCCTTCCCCATATAGTTTATGAGATTTGAGTCCCTATCCGGAATTACCAGTGAGGTTGTTCTACTGAAATCTATTTCAACGAACTGTTAGTTCGTGAACCCAGGGTTTGCGGAGATCCGCCCACTGAAACTCATCTCATTTAAGATTGGTGTGTGGTCTGTTAATACTGACCTCATCAAATCTGCTTCAACGAGTCTAAAGCTACGGTCACACTTGTCAAACATTTGCCCAAAAAAACGTAACCAACAAACACTAATGAAAAAAGTTGTGATCCAGACGCGTGTTTATCAAATTAAACAGTTTCAAACACAAAACTAATAGATAATGTCATAGAATCCAACACTATTGGCTACTCTTCAACTTGACAAACTTTTATCTGAATTGAAAGATTTTGCATTAGCATTTAGTGGTTACGCTTTTTTGGGCAAATGTTTGACAAGTGTGACCGTACCTTAAGGAGATTTCTTCCAAATTACTTCCAAAGTAGCCTGAGTTTTGCTTCTCTGGTCACCTTTGATGCCCAGTAATCTCCTATGACTGCTTCCTCAAAGCCTCCAACCATACCACAAAACTGTAGGAAATAACCGGTCTCACAACCGATGTGTAAATCCATGGATTGCAGACCCCATTCCTTTCAATGGAGTTTCTGCATGCAAAGTGGGCATTTGTTAATATTTTTAGCCTTTCTAGAAAAACACGCAAGGGTTTCCCACTGCTAGCCTCAATTCTACCCTTCCCATCCTATGCAGTTCAAAGTTATCTATTTTGGAAAAAGAAGACTATCCCAGTTTTTTTCTGAGTTGACCTCCAGTCCTTTGCCGCTAGGCCAGAAGTATAGATCTCCCAAGGGAAGAAACTTCCCGTTACCACTATAACTATCGTCTGCATTAGCAACTATCTTCCGGCCGATCCTGTCAAAACGCTTAAAAATTACATTCTTTACCAGCAGCCATAATAGAGGTGATAGAACTCCTCGCTATTGAGTACTTTTGGTCACTAATTTCTTCAGGTTTCTACTTCCTATAGTCGAGTTGATGATTCTGCTGCTAAGCATAAGAACTATCATCCACTCCAACAGAAAGTTACGAACACTGAGTGTCTCCAGCGAATCCTTAATAACCTCTACTAATGTCAATGTCTAAAAATGTAGCAGAGGTGTAATCCTTGTGCTGCAACACCAAACACGTCATGAAGAGCACTCTCAACTAGGGTTTGGGAAACGGGAATTCCCGGGCGGGAAATCCCGGGTAATGTCTGCCTGTTGTGATTTTCCCGGGAAAACGGGAAATTAAGAGTAGACGTTATTTCATATATATATAGACTGTTGTGACACACATATTAATAAAATGGCGTAAGTGGCTGTCAAATTTATTTTCATTCATATAAGAAATTTGTATTATAATCCTGTTTTACATTAATATCAACATTTTCATTGTTTATACATATATAAATTACACAACGATGGCTTAATATAAAAAAAGCCTAACTCGTATTTTCGATATTTTACAGGAGAAGCAAAAAACTGAAGAAAAAATAAAGCATTTGAATGCAGAAATAGTTTTTAAAGTTGCCATAAGTCCTTGATTTTGAACTGTAACGTACTAAGATCTTGAAGGAGGATGCAGTTATACGTTGTCGCCCAGAAAACATTAAAAACACGATTCCGAAAAAAATTGAGTTAGGCCCTTTTTATATTAAGCCATCGATAAGTTCCTTTGAATGAGTTTATGACCAAATTTGCACGATGCAATTGTTTAAGATCTCTTTCAAAAATGATACGTTTTTCAACGTCTGTTTAATCACTAATACCCTGTTTATCGATGTTGAAGGAAATTTTTCATTCCAAAAGTTTTATTTAACACGAAAACAAATTCTAAAATTTATTTTTTCTTTCAAATGTAACTGTGAGAAAGAAAGAATTCCTTCGACAACGATAAACAAGCAAAACGACCATACATTTTTTTCAATATAAAATAAAAATTTGAGCTGTTCCAATCTATACGGGACTTTCATAAAAATTCCATAAAATTGAATCAATACCATTTTTCCTAATTCGTCTACGAGAAAAATTAGTGCTCTATTCGAAAAGTACATGAAAGATGCATTTAGTAAAGCCACTTTCATATTTTAATACAATTATTAATACTTTTGTGAAAAATGAAACACTGTAATGCTGAATTGTTATTGTTTTTTGAAATTTTTGAAACTGAAATTATATCAGCGCGGCATTTAAGTCAAAAGTATTAATAGTTGTATTATAATCTGGAACAGCCTTAATGACTGTCGCTTAAGCACTGTAACATAAACAAGTAAGAGTGCTATATTCAGCTGTGCCGAATCTTATATACCCTTTACCAAAGTGCGTTTATGTAGTATACAGATACATACTCAAGCACATACTTACTTTTATGTACAAAGAAAATAATAATAATTTTCAAACCCTAGAATCATAATTTTAGATTTTTCTGATTACTTATACCAATCTAGTAGTTCTTAAAAAAATATAGAAAGTGTGTTAAGTGAAAAAAAAGGAAATTAAAAAAAAAATGTTTTAATTAGTTACTTTAATGTCTAGAAAAAAAATCATAGTTTCCAGCTCTGGAACTGTGGCTTTTATTTTTATAATTTTCTATACCAAACTTTTCTTTCCAAAACGTAAAATATATATAATTTATAAAGGAAAAGATAAAAATTAATTAGACTTAGTTACTTTTATATATCAAAAAAGTGTAAGTGTCCCAACCCTGAACTCATCTTTTTTGATTTTTCTGATTTCTTACACCAATCTCTTTCTTTTAAGAATTTAAGAAATGTTTAATTTATAGAAAAAAAGGAAAAATTTGTTTTAGTAACTTACTTTTGTAGAAAAAGTTAAAGTTTTCCAACCCTGGAATCGTCTTTTTAATTTTTTTAATTGTTTTTTTAATTTGAAATACCAATTTTATTCGCTATTAAGCATAAAATAATTTTATTTAATAAAAATAGATAAAAATTAGTTTTCGGTAGTTAATATTTTATATCACAAAAAGTTTCAGTTTCCCAACCCTGGAATCATCCTTTTTGATTGTTTTGATTTCTAACAACAATTTCTTTCTTTTAAAAACATTAGATATGTTTAATTCATAGCAAAAAAGGAAAAATGTGTTTTATTAAGTTACTTTTGGATAAGAAAAAAGTTAAAGTTTTCCAACCCTGGAAACATCTTATTAATTTTTTGAAGTTTAATTTTTTATTTGAAATACCAATTTTATTCGTGGTGAAGTATAAAATAAGTTTATTTAATAAAAATAATTAAAAAATTAGTTTACGGTAGTTAATTGTATATATCACAAAAATCGTAGGTTTTCCAACCCTGGAATCATCTTTTTTGTTTTTCTGATTATTTACATCAATCTCTTCCTTTTAAGAACATTAGATATGTTTAAGTTATAGAAAAAAGGAAAAATTTGTTTTAGTAAGTTACTTTTGTAAAAGAAAAAAAGTTAAAGATTTCCAACCCTGGAAACATCTTATTATTTTTTTTGAAGTTTAATTTTTTATTTGAAATACCAATTTTATTCATGGTGAAGTATAAAATAAGTTTATTTAATAAAAATAATTAAAAAATTAGTTTACGGTAGTTAATTGTATATATCACAAAAATCGTAGGTTTTCCAATCCTGGAATTATCTTTTTTGTTTTTCGGATTTCTTACATCAATCTCCTTCTTTTAAGAGCATTTAGTTTAGTTTATAGAAAAAAAGGAAAAATTTGTTTTAGTAAGTTACTTTTGCATAACAAAAAAAGTTAAGGTTTTCTAACCCTGGAAACGTATTTTTAATTTTTTTTAATTTTTTTTTAATTTTTTTTCAGTTAGAAATACCAATTTTATTCATACTGAAGATTAAAATAAGTTTATTTAATAAAAAATTATTAAAAACTAGTTTTCGGTAGTTATTTTGTATGGCAAAATGAAGTTTAAGTCTCCCAGCTCTGAAACCGTCTGCTCGATTTTGCTGATTTTCAACACCAATCTTATTTCGACAATTTATGATCCACCAGTCCAAGAGCGAAGTCTCTAGCTTTTCTGGGAGCTTCGGAAAACCGATTTCACGTACAGACAGACGGACAGACGGACATCGCTTATTCGTATTCCTTATACATAAGGATCCAGAATATATATACTTTATAGCTCGTTTATTAGTATTCTAGAGATTACAAACGGAATGACAAACCTATATATACCCTTTTACCATTTTTTGGTAAAGGGTATAAAAAGTGGAATTCTTTGTATAAGTATCAATGATTGCAATGATCAAATCGTTTCCCAAAGTAAATAATTGGATTTTAAACGAACTTTAAGTGATTTTTCGCCGAATTAGTGAACAAATTTTGGAAAGTGAAAATTTTAAGCTCATAGAAGCTGTTAAAACCTTGAGTTAAGAATAATTAAATTTATTATATTTCAACGCTATTGACACCCTCAAGGAAATATTTTAGGAGAAACAAAATGAAAAATTAATGGAGACTTCATGAGTGTGCCCGAATCTACTAACAAAATGTATATTTCAGAAAATCATTTTATTGCGAATTTTCATTGAAAAGTTTAATAAGTGTAACATTTTTCTCCAGAAAAGAAAATGCCATAAATTTTTGTTGTTTGTTTGTTTGTTGCGCTAAACAACGGAACCGATTTTGATGAAATTTAGAACATAGATAAATCCAAGTTTAGAAGGACACATATCGAGCCTTATTTTCGATTTTATCGCAAGCGACAAAAATGAAAGTTTTCAGGAGAAGTTTTTTTAAATATACAAATATGTTTTACATACGTACGAGAGAATTGTCGCCTACGATAAAATTATATCCTCACAAAAATATAAATGTGAAAAAAGGCCAAGTTCTATCAAAAATTTCGGCCATTAAAAGTAGTGAGATATAAATTTTGACCGAGTTCTTGAATGCCACAATTTCTCATTATCTAGAAATTATATGGCACCCTTTCGTTTACAAATTTATATAATTTATCGCATATTTCAGTGTGAGAAATTGTGGCGAACAAGAACTCGGTCAAAATTTATATCTCACTACTTTTAATGGCCGAAATTTTTGATAGGAACTTGGCCTTTTGTCATATTGATGTTTATGTGAGGATATGACTACTTTTTGAAAAATTTTCTATGATAGCACTTTTTAAACTTAAAACTTCTAGTGTGTTTTATTTCTATTCATGATCACTGTGCCAGTTAAAAATGGCATAGTTACATAAAATAATGGATTAGAGCGTGATGGGTTATTAAAGTAAAACGAATATTTCTGTTTGCTTTCTCGATCCAAACTGAAAGTTTTATTTTTATTCATTGACAATTTTTACATATTTTATAAAACAAACTTCATATTATTCCAACAGGTATAAATAAACTACAGTTGTATATAACAGTTCGGCCAACCTGATAAATTGATTGACCTCAATCAATATTTAAACAAAACATAAACAAATTAATAATATAATACAAATGAAATTATGAATTATATCTAAAAAAATAGTGGATTTTTAAATAGAAATAAATCAAGAATAGCAACTGTCTTGTGATATCCATTTCCTTAAATTGTTTGCTTCAATAATACCTTTATATGGTAACTGTGTCAATTGACAATTTTCAATATCCTCTACCACATATCTATCCCTATCCAATTTTCCACTAACCACATAAGGTCCACGATACTTTTCACAGAATTTTCCACTTTTGTCTGCATTATTCTGATTCTGTCTTATAACAACATAATCCCCAACTGAATATACCTTTGGAGGAACACAATGTTTCCTAAAGTAGTATTGAATATTCACCTGAGATTTTTCAATACCTTCTAAAGCCTTAACCCGTTGTTCGACCAAATTCCTTTCCGTCGATTCACCATTTTTTTCATCTAAATATTCACTAAGCTCATTGACTATAACTCCACGTTGATTTACTCCAAATAAAAGTTTACTAGGAGTTTCTTTCGTTGTACTGTGGATAGAGTTATTTATCGCAAATTCAACTGCTGTTAGTTTTGATGACCAGTCAGAATGTTTCAATGGCTCGCATAGTTTACTTATTATAGCTTTAATAATTCTATTCACGCGTTCCACTTGACCATTTGCCTGAGGCGACGAAACGGCAACTTTTATATGGTCAATATTATTATCCTTAACAAATTCTTTAAATTCATTTGAAGTAAAACATGAACCTCTATCAGATATAATACGTCTTGGTCTACTATAATAATTAAAATATTTAATCAGTGAGCAACATACTTCCTTCGTACTTGTAGACCTGACTGGATAGAGTCGAACAAACTTTGTAAATCCATCTGCAACAACCAATATGTGTTTCCATCTGGAAGACAATGATCGCAATGGTTCAAAATGGTCAATGTGGATGGTATCAAATGGAAAAGGACTTTTAGGAATATTGTACAAATTCTGTTTATGTAATCGCGTTGGTGCGGAATATAAAATGCACTTTAAACATATTTGATCATATTGGTTAATCTTGTTTTTAATTTTTGGAAACCAGTAATTATATTTTATCTGATCAAAACACTTGTTAACACCAAGATGGCCAATTCTTTCATGAACTAAACGCATTACACTTTCTTCCATTTCACGTGGTACGTACAAAAGTAAACGATTCGACTCCCCTTCGCGAAATACTAAACCATCTGATAACTCGAAATTATTATCATTTTTATTTTGCAGCCTTGAAGCTAATTTTTTTTATATTTTCATCACGATTCTGCAATATCTGAATTCGTGTATCTATTTCACTTGAATCAACTGAAGCTACTATTGGCTGAATACATCTTTATTACACCTACTCAGAGCATCTACATGACCCATTGATAGCCCACTGCGATGCTGTATTGAATAATAATAATTTTCCAGTTCTAATGCCCAACGAGCTATTCTTGGGTTAATCTGTTTCTTTCCTAGAGTCATAAAGAGTGAGTTACAATCCGTAACAATTTTAAAATGAATACCTTCCAAATAAACTCGAAAACGACGAAGGACATATATAATCGATAAAGTCTCGAGTTCAAAGCTCTGTGTTGGAAGTCGATTTCGAAAAAAAACGCAATGGGATGGAACTTTCCATCATCCTGACGTTGCAATAAAACTGAACCAAACCCATGTGCACTTGCATCACAGTGTAACTCCGTTTCATGTGATGGATTATAAATTGCCAAGATCGGAGGTTCCATAAGCCGCTGCCTCAGTTCATCAAAAGCTTTCATACAATCATTCGAAAAGTTAAATATCTTTCCTTGATTTTCTCTTAACAACTTTAATAGAGGCTTTGCAATTTTAGAAAACGATGGAACAAATCTCATAAAATACGAAAATAGCCCAATGCATGATTGTAACTCCTTTCGATTCTTAGGTACCGGAAATGATCTGATTGCAGATAAATGTCTATCAGTAGGACGTATTCCGTTACAATTAACCATATATCCTAAATAATCAATATGATTATAACAAAATTTGCATTTCTTTAACCTAAGCGCCAAACCCTTTTCATATGAACGACAAAGTACTTTTCTCAATGTTCTCAAATGAGAACTTAAGTCCTCCGATGCTATTAAAATATCATCTATATAAACTACAATTTCGCGAGAGTCAATTAAATCACGAAAAATGTTATAAACAAATCTCTGAAAATTCGCGGGTGCATTTTTTAACCCAAAAGGCATTCTCAGATATTCAAACTGCCCATACGGCTTAACAAACGATGTAAATGGTATTGATTTCTCTTCCATCTCAATATGATTAAATCCATCTTTGAGATCTAATAAACTAAAGTACTTCTTTTTTGTCATATATTCGATACAGTCAACAATTAGTGGTAAAGGAAAATTATCGCGAATGGTTTTCTTATTTAGACTACGATAGTCAACACACATTCTAGTTTCGCCAGATTTCTTTTTTACTAAGACAATAGCTGAGGCATATGGTGAGCTGCTAGGTTGAATTACCTTTCTAGCTAATAAGTCATTAATAATTTTTTGAACCTCAGATTTATCATGATATGACAAACGACGTAGAGAACAATAAACAGGAATGTCATCTGATAAATGTATCTTCATTCTATAATCAGATGGTGTTTTTATAAGTGTTTTGGAATAGATATAGGAACTTTTAATTAAATCTTTTGTATTTCATTAGTTTTTAAATTTGAATTTATATCCAAGAAATTTTGCTGCAAATCAACGTTATTTGTATATAAATTTGAATCGGCGAAGTTATTATCAAGACAGTCACTACTAACCCGAAATATTTCTTTATCTAAACCGAATGCACTTGATTTGTTTGAATTTATTTTACATAAATATAAACTAAATTTATTCATAAAAGATCTACCCAAAATAATTGAAGATGTTATATAATTGTCTGGAACTACTACTAGCTCCTCATATTTAACAATATCATGAAACTTAATCAAGCATGAAACTGTTCCATACATTTGTAGTTTAACATTCCCAATACCAACAAATTTTGTTACCTTCAACTTATTTGATATTTCGAGGCTTGAAGGCCTCGAAATCGATTGATAAAACTAATTGGGCTACCAGAATCAACGAGAGAATTGAAATTCAAATAATCTGTGCACTCGCCATTATCAAATAAACAAAAGGCCACACTCACCAACTGTGTTGGATTCACAATAATATTTCCAGCACTGTCTTCTGGCTCCATGACAACTGATGCAACAATACGAGTTTTTTTTTACGATTTGGACAATCTTTGTTATAATGACCCATCTGATGACATGTAAAACACGAACCGGGAGGTCGAAGAGGCTTAGGACAGGCACTTTGAAAGTGCCCAAATGCGAGCAATTGAAACATCTTGTATCTGGTTTTATTTTTGATTTTGTCTTCGTTACATCATCTTTGCGATTTCTCCGACGTTCATAACGGTCTAAATATTCTATTAATTTGGCAATTGATGATGCACCATATAATAATGATACATTTGTTGAATTATCTTTTAATCCATCTATGATAATATCAACTAACTCCTTTTCATCAACATTTGCTTGGGAGGCAATAGTTTGCATTGCAATCACGTAACTTACACATGATTCATTTGGCTTTATGGTCCGTAAACGTAATTTACGATATACTTCCTCACATGTTAGAGTTCTTCTAAAAGTTTTAATTAATAACTGCTTCGCTTCGTTATAATTAGTGAAGTCAAGATTTTGTGTAAGCTGTGGCGCGCTCCCAAATAAAAGCCGCTTCAAACCCAATAACAATTCTTGATTATTAAAACCAGCTATCCTTGCATAATCTTCATAAGCACTAATCCATTTTGTAACATCTTGATTATCATCACCACTAAATTTTTGAACTACTGCATCAAGTTCCTCATAGTTAATTCGACGACTGAATGAGGACTGTGATGAAATATCTCCTAGAGACTGTAGCTGAGTTTGTAAATTTCTTATTTCACAGCGCATTCTAAGAATTTTTAATTCTTTTTCTAATCGCTGCTCCTCATTTTGAATATATGCATCATTACCTATTTTTGAGGCAGCGGGATTAACATCGGGTACTATATCACTGGAAACTACAGGTATATTTCCAACATCAAACAAAAAATTGCAGGAATTATTTTCAGCAGGATTGTTAACATCAGCATCGGTTAGAGCATTATTGCTTTCAGGAGAAAACACATTAACAGCGGTTATATTTAAAGCATCTGGAGTTGGATCGGGAACATCATCATTATCTTCTAATAAAGGCAAATTGCATACAAATTTCTTAATTGCGATATAGTTGCCTGTTCAGGAAAAGATAATCCAGCAACAGTTAAGGCATCTATTATCTTTTGTCGGCTGGGTCCTAAGTCCATGTTTTTTTCTGCCCCACACCTGATTTATTAAAGTAAAACGAATATTTCTGTTTGCTTTCTCGATCCAAACTGAAAGTTTTATTTTTATTCATTGACAATTTTTACATATTTTATAAAACAAACTTAATATTATTCCAACAGGTATAAATAAACTACAGTTGTATATAACATGAGTGTTGGATTGTAGAACTTAAAACTGAACTATTGTGTCATCACAACAGGTCGCAAGTGTGTATGCAATTTGGTAAGAGTCGTCTGAAAAGAAACATATTGTTACGTTTTTCTCTCTATAAAAACGCTTTTCCGTAGATCCGAAGATTTGCAAATGAATACAAGAGAAGAGTGTAGTAATTAGGGTTAAGAATGATACAAGTTTTATTTACAAATACACTTAAACTAAATTACTCAAGAGCTTATATAAACTAATACAACTTAAACTACTGAATTACACACAAATATTCACAACTGGTTACCACTACGCCTTCCTCGTTGTAGTTTACGCACGTGTCTTAGCTGGCTGCGCAAGTATTCACCAGACACTTCTTTGTCTGCTGCTCGTCACTTACGAGACTCACTCTGCCGTCACTCACAGTTAATACACCAGTACCTCTTTGTCTGCTGCTTGCCACACACGGCACTCACTCGGCCGACACTCACAGTTGATACACTAATAAAGACTCACTGGCTTTACTTACACCCTTACACACGTCTATTCGCTGCGCTGTTCCCTTTACTCCAGTCGACACGATAGACTCCACAATAATCTCAATTCCACGACAGACTTTGCTCTCACTATAGACTGCCCTATAGTTTCTCCTTTACTCCAACTCACGCGTAAAGCACAGACTGCTATTAACTATCAACTCACCACTGTATCGGAGACTATTATTAATTCACAACTTAATTATCAACTGACTAACGAGGTCTTAACTTGACTACTTTCTGATTAGCACTGCAACTCGTTCACAACACAACAATAACTGACTCGCAACTAACTCGCAACTAACTAACTCATTGGATGCGTCACCTCTTTTTATATTTCACACAAATTCCACTAGAAGTTTCAAGCAATGTCTAGACGATCATTATCATCTTATATGCTGCCTAATTAAGTTCATGTGGTAGCACACATGTGTATATGCACACGTGTGTACATCATTAACTAAGCAATACACGGTGGTTGTTTATCTGTTGCTACTATTCTAGATTATTCGTTACATTGACCCTGTAGGAATATTTTCGCGTAACACTTACATTAACTCTGTTGGAATATTTTTGTGTAATGCTGCTTAACATTGTTGACGGCTATTTTCGTAACAATATAAAATACGGCGTAAATTTTAGTGGGCATGACCCCGTTTATTTTCTCAATATATTTTATTTATATTTTAAAGTCTGCTTAGCCGAAGTACATAAATCAAAAGGATATGCCCAATGTGCATGCAAAGTATCAAGAGGGTAGCTGGTGCTTTAATTTTTGGATTTTACAATTGAGTAAATCAATTAGGACTATTTGTCTACAAAATGTCAGCTCTCTATAGTATAATATTACGTAAAACTCTTATGGACCTGGCCCTGCCGACTTTTATATCTCTAGTGCTTATGGTTGATGTAAAGTTTCATAGGAAAAATAAGCTAATAACAAATACATAAGTAATAGACTAAAACTGCTAAGCCAAAGTACATGAAATAAAAAGTTAAGGTTTATGTGTACAGTCGTCACTGCCACTTTTTAAAACAGGAAATTTTCACTTTGGATAAGTGCAATAAGTATGAAAAGTTTAAATAAAACTGAAATTAATTTTGAATTTAAAATGTTTGTTCCCGCACCCTAATTGTAACTTCTGGTTTTTTAGGTTTTTCTTAGTGACCTCTGATCTGGATGAATTTGTTTATCAAATTTCAGCTCTCTAGTGCGAATCGGAGTTTTAACGACGTGGACCCGGATACCAGATAAAACTTCTTGGTTTTAAGATTTTCCCACTGGCTTACTCATCTACACTCACTTGTGTATACAATTTTAGCTCTCTATCGCGAATTATACCTTTTAATTTTATGAGCATTACCCCTCCCACTATTTTAAACTTATAATTCATACTAATTTTTTTTCTAAAATATGCTGGACCGAAGTAGATTAAACACAATGCTAACATTTTATGGGAGTAACCATGCCCCTTATTTAGGTGATAGTTTAATGTCCTATATACGTGCAACCTATATGCAAAGTTTCACTAAAATGGCTTAAGTTAAAAGCTGTATATTAACATCCTTATTTATATAACTTATTAAGGCTTTATAAATGGGGTTTAAGACAAATTTTCATAAACATTTTTTAAAAAAAAAAACTTTTTAAAGCCTTAATAAGTTTTATAAATAGACTGTTAGTTTTTAGTTTCAAATTTCAGCTCCTTAGCACAACTTTTAATTTTTAATTTTTATGGGCGTAATCCTGCCCGCTTTTCCAAACTCAAAATTTTTTTCGGCTAGTGCTTAGTATTCGTGTCAAGTTACGTTGCAAACGGATAATAATCCATACATAAATATTATATCTAAATATATGAATATGAGGTTTAAATGAGTTTTTTAATGAAAAATTTATAGCCTTGCATTATCGCAGTACATATGCCAAATTTCAATAAAATAGCTTCCATTAAGTGCCTAAGGTTTGCATTTTTAATTCTGACCTTTATGGGCGTAGCCCCGCCCACCTGGCTATAATATCCGGGTTTTAAGATTTTTTTAGTTGATTGTTCACCTAGACCTAGTTCTGTATCGAATTTCAGCTCACTAGAACAAGTTTTAATTTTTATGGGCGTAGCCCCGCCCCCTGGTTAAAATGTCCGCGTTTTCAGATTTTTATAGTTCATCGCTCACCTAGATCTACTTGTGTCCTAAATTTCAGATCTCTAGCTATAGCGGAAGTGCTTCATAATATTGATGAGTGAGTCAGTAGGTCAGTAAGTATGTCTTAAAATATGCACTTTTTGCACCTCCATATCTCCAGAACCTTTCATTATAAACCTTTAAAATTTCGCACATGAGGTAACATAAATTTATTCTAATTATGGTCTAAATTTTAAAATATTGTAAATATACACTTTGCGTGCATTGGCCGGAACTTGGCATTTTGATAATTCTTAACTATGGGTAGGCCCATAAAATTTTAATTTCAATCAAAGTAAGTACATATCGAGCATTATTTTTGATTTTATCGTAAGCGACATGTTATCGAAAACATACTTTTTTATTGAAATTAAAATTTTATGGGCCTACCCATAGTTAAGAATTATCAAAATGCCAAAATTGTTTATAACTTTTTGGATACGGGCTGTAAAATTTTATCGTAAGCGACAATTTACGTACAAAAACATGTTTGAAGGTAAATCAATAATTGTACACAACAATCATTTCTCACATTCCGTTTCATTAGAATTTACGTTAAATAGCTGATGGTAATAACAATCTCTACCCAAGTAGATAGACTAGGGTGCTGATGAAGTGCGTTGCTGCACAGAAAAATATCGGTATTTCCCCCAGCTTAAAAGTCTAATTTAATTTTTCTTCTCTTCCTTAGAAACTCACATTAATTAATAAAAAAAATATTTCATTCAATAAAAGAATTGAAATTACTGAACTTAAGCCTGACTAAAAATTATTTCTGATTAAAAATTCACTATAGTTCAATTAAAAATCAAAAAAAAATTTTTTGTCGCTTACGATAAAATCGAAAATAAGGCTCGATATGTAGATTATATGATTTTTAAGAACTAGGAGCAGGAAGGGAAGTAGGTGGAAATTTCAGCGTCTCCGAAACTATCTAACCGATTTTGATAAAACTCAAAAAACATAGATAGATCTGAGTCCAACAGAAGACCGAGGGAAGATAAAGGGAAATTTATCCCTCTTTGAAACTGTCTATCCGATGATGAACTTCAAAACATAGATAGATCTCAGTCTGAAATGATACAAACGCTATATATTTTATCTAAAATAATCCCATTAGGGTTTAAGGGGCAATTTCTAATTTTCAATTTATTTTTTTTAAGCTAATATTTTTGTGCAATTTTTTTGAGTAATAAAAATATTCGCATTCGTATTCGCCTAAATTTGCTCATCACATTTATATGAATGTAACTTTTTGCTTCGCTTAAATGTTCTTTGTTGTCATTGTTATTGCATGAGAATGAACTTTAAATGACATTTAGCTGTAACAACTTAAGTCATAAATAAATTTGTCTGAAAGGATTGTGGAGTTTCTCTATTTTTAGCAAAATAGTGGAAAGGAAAGAAGCAGAAGTCTTTTTAACGCCGTTTGTTAAATGGTATGACTATAAAACACAAAATATTTTTAAAGAATTTTCTTTTATGTTTTGTAAGGCAATAAATGAAGACAAATTTGTGAAAGTTTTTCTTCAAAAATTTTTTTTTGTTAAAAAAAAAAACAAAATTATTGCAGCACAAAATGCTGGTAATAAATTTTATTGAATTCGAGTTCATTAGAGAGTTTCTTGAACTTCGGTTTTGTTAAAACTTTGCATATGTATGTACACGGTCGTTATAATCTCAGTATTACACCATACTAAAAAATTTTATTCGGTAATATTGCTTAACGTCGTCAAAGATACTCTTTATGGCACAATTTTTTTCGTGTCGATTCCATTTGTGCCGAAGAAGTTGGGAATTACTTAATATGTATTTATGTATATCGATATCATAATTGATGAATGCTGAGTAGTGAGTCGGCTGAATTTTTAATTTTTTTATTTACTTCATAACCTTGCAATTTGAGATAGTAAATTTTTCATTTGTTGTTACTGTTAAAAAAATTTCTTCGCATTGATGGTACTCGTAACACAAATATACAAAAATATAATATAGATTGTGGATTGAAAATATCTTTCGAATAATGTATTATATTTTATACAAGGTATTCCAAATTGTACTAAAACATACTTTAATTACCAAAGAAATAATTAGTTTTATTTAATTAGTTTTATATACCACAAAAAGTTTAAGTTTTTCAGGTCTGGAGCAATGTTTTTTATTTTTCTTTATAAAACATAAAATATATTTAATTTGTAAGCAAAACTAAAAAATTATTTTGACCTAGTTATTTTAATATATCACAGAAAGTATAAGTTTCCCAAAACTAGAATCATAGTTCTATATTTATCTGATTTATTGGACCATGTGTATACACTAGAACCTTTTCTGACCCACTTCTCTTCTCTTTTATTCTCTCTTATGCTCAAGAAGTTTTTTATCTATATCTTAACCTTTATTCCCTATCCCCCTAGCTTCTACTAATCTAGGCGCACGGCAGTGCGCCAGGCCAAGTTCTGGCCAATGCACGCAGTGTGTATATTTACACGAAGCCATTCGAGCTGTTTTTACCCCCCTCATAACTTTGTTCCCCGCAATCGTAAAATTATGATATTTAAACCATAATTAGAATAAATAACCTCATATGCAAAGTTTGAAAGCTTTACAATGAAAGGCTCCGAAGATATAGAGGTGCAAAAAGTGCATATTTTAAGACATACTCACTGACCACTGACCACTGACCACTGACCACTGACATACTCATCAAATTGATGAAGCACTTCCGCTATAGCTAGAAAACTGAAATTTGGTACACGAGTAGATCTAGGTGAGCAATGAACCAGAAAAATCTGAAAACCCGAAAATTTTAACCAGGAGGGCGGGGCTACGCCCATAAAAATTAAAATTTGTGCTATTGAGCTGAAATTCCATACAGAGCTAGGTCAAGGTAAGAAATAAAATAAAAAAATCTGAAAACTCAGAAATTTTGGCCAGGTGGGCGGGGCTACGCCCATGAAAGTCAGAATTAAAAAAGCTATTTTAAGGCGCTTAATGGAAGCTATTTTATTGAAATTTGACACATATACTGCGCTAATGCAAGGCTATACATTTTTCATTAAAAAAGTGGGCGTTGACATGCCCATACAATTTAAACCTCATTTTAATGAACTGCGGCTCAGCATATTTAAATATACTATTTATCTAGGTATTATTATCCTTTTGTAACGAAACTAGACACGAATAATAAGCACTAACGCAAAAAAATTTTGACTTCGCAAAAGTGGGCGGGGCTACGCCCATAAAAATTAAAAGTTGCGCTAAGGAGCTGAAATTTGATATACAAGTAGGTCTAAGTGAGAAACCAACTAGAAAAAATCTAAAAACCCGAAAATTTTAGTCAGAGGGGCGGGGCTGCGCCCATAAAAATCAAAAATTGAAAGTTGCGGCGATGAGCTGAAATTTGATATCAACTAGAAAAATTTAAAAACATAGAAAAATTTTACCAGAATGGGCGGGGTCACGATAATATTATTTTGAACTAAAAACTTAATATACAGCTTTTAATTCAAGCCAATTTAGTCAAATCTTGCATACGCGTTGCACGTGCGCATGACTTTAAACTATTACCTTAAAAAGTGGGCGTGATCATTCACATAAAATGTTAGCCTTGTGTTTAATCTTTTTTGGTCTAGCATATTTTAGAAGAAAATTAGCATGAATTATAAGCGCTGCTCACAACAAAATTTTGAGTTAGAAATAGTGGGAGACGTAATGCTGATAAAATTTAAAGGTATAATTCGCGCTGGATAGCTGAAATTTTATACACAAATAAGTGTAGCTGCGTAAGCCAATTGGAAAATCTTAAAACCAAAAAGTTTTACCCGGTATACGGGGCCACGACGTTAAGACTAAAATTCGCACTAGCGAGCTTAAATTTTATACTTGAATAAATATAAATCAGAGATCACTAAGAAAAATCTGAAAAACCAGAAGTTGCTATCAAAATTAAGAGACATTTTATTAAAACTTTTCATACACATTGCACTTATCGAAAATAAAAGTTTCCCTTTCTGAAAAGTAGCCGTGACTTCACCCATAAGTCGTAGCTTTTTCTTTCATATACTTCGGTTTAGCAGTTTTTAATTTATTACTCATATATTTCTCATTAACTTTTTAATACCAAACTTTGCATGAACCATAAGCACAAGCAGATATAAAAGTCGGCGGGGCCAGACCCATAAATATTTTACGTAATATTATACTATAGAGAGCTGACATTTTGTACACAAATAGTAATTGATGTACTCAATCGGAAAATCCAAAAATTAAAGCACCAGGTACCCTATTGAAACTTTGCATGCACATTGGGAATATCCTTTTGATTTATCTACTTTGGCTAAGCAGACTTTAATATGTAAATATATTGAGAAAATAGACGGTGTCACGTCCACTAAAATTTACTCTGTATTTTGCATGTTTCTTTCCAGACGACTCTTACTAAATTGCGTACACACTAGGCTACCCGTTATAATGACACAATAATGAATTTTTAAGGTCTACAATCCAACACTCAATCACTCTCTAACCCATTATTTAATGCAACTATGCCATTTTCAATTGCACAGTGATCATTAATAGAAATAAGACATACTAGAAATTTTGAGTTTAAAAAGTGTTATTATGGAACATTTTTAAAAAAGTAGTCAGATCCTCACAAAAACATAAATGTGAAAAAAGGCCAAGTTCCTATCCAAAATTTCGGCCATTAAAAGTAGTGAGAAACAGAAATATGTTATGTATTATATAAATTTGTAATCGTAAGGTTGTCATATAATTTCTAGATAATCTGCTAACTTGGCAATATTTTTACTTTTCTAAAAAAGGAGAGAAAAATTTTTATTTGTTCATTTCTTTAAATCGGTAAAAATATTTTCAAGTTAGCAGATTATCTAGAAATTATATGACACCCTTACAATTACAAATTTATATAATACATAACATATTTCTGTGTTAGGTATTGTGGCAAATAAGAACTTGGGCAAAATTTATATCTCACTACCTTTAATGGGCGAAATTTTGGATAGGAACTTGGCCTTTTTTCACATATATGTTTCTGTGAGGATTTCAACTTTCAGATAGCACACTTACAGATAGTCACTTTGACTTGATCGAGAGGGATCTAAGCTATGTTTTAAGAAAATCGGTCCAGCCATTTAGAGGATACCACATCTTCTCTAGATGTATTCGGTGGTTTTTAAAATTTTTAATTTTCGTTATTTTAATACAAATCTTGTTCGTACTGAAACATAAAATAAGTTTATTTAAAAAAATTAGTTTTAGATAGTTACTTTCGTATGGCAAAATCAAGTTTAAGTTTCCCAGCTATGATACCGTTTGCTCGATATTGCTGATTTGCAATAGTTTCCTTCACAAGACATCTTATAAGAACTTTCAAGACATGAGGGACTTTTCAAATGCTTTACTACAGCAAAATCTTAACAACACTGTTTGCAAGAAATTTATTTGAGTATTGTAGGTATAAGAGTAAAGAAGAAAACACTTCGTGACGGAAGAATTTGTGATACTTGCTTCTTTCTACACATGAGCGCGTGTACAAACGTCATGCATGTATGTGTGTATGATCTTTTATTTTTCTGCGCACATGCAAACAGTGCCGCCAGAATGATGATTTTTTCATATTTTTGATGATTTTAGGATCAAAATATGATTTCAAGATTTTTTTTCTCGAATGATGATTTTTAATTTTGCAAATTATGATTTTTACTTTCAATACATATGTATGTATGTACAATTTTCTTTGTTGTTCTACAAAGTTTATCAATAGCTCTATACATATAAGAATATTAGCAATGTCGAATACTTTTTTGTTTGAATATCTTAGCTAATTTTTTATTTAATGAAATATTTATATTAGTTACTTTTATCATAAAATTTTTTTATTAGTACAATTTGAAGTTCCTCAATAAAGTTCTTTTTAATTTTTTTTTTTTTTTTTAAAATAAGACAGTAAATACTTTTTATAGATGAAGACAAAATAACCTTGCTGTATTTCGAATAGTTTTTATGTCCGCTGTAAATATGTCAATTGTTGTTACTTTTGATATTTGAAAAAAAAAATTGGACTTGTGATGATTTATTTCTTCAAAATATGATTTTATTTCTGACAAATGATGATTGGCAGTCCTGCATGCAAAGGCACACACATGCATTAACATCAGTTGTATGCGGTTAATCACATAATAGCTTACCATTTACATATTACACACACACTCAAACGTACGATATGAAAAATAACAAGCCTACACTAATCAACAGTACTTCCTTTGAGTATTTGTTACAAACAAGCTGTCTTGGCGACATCGCTTGTTAACACTGATATACACGTACACCAACACATCCATCGAGCTTCGCTTATAGTACGACAGCATTTATTATTGGTTTAGTATAATACATGCCACGTGAACACATGTAGAAATCATGACGTATTTACATTTAAAGACTGTTTACGCAGGTCTCTAATTTGCAATACTAATCTATTTTGGACCATTTCTGACACACCAGTCCAAGTCTGGTAGCTTCGACAAACCGATTTCACGTACATCGGATGGACAGACGATCGGACGGATAGACGGATATTGTTTATTCGTCTTCCTTATTCATAAGGACCCAGAATATACTCGTATATACTGTATGGTTCGCATATTAATATTGTGGAAATTACACACGGAATAACAAACCTACTATATATACCCTTTACCATTTCATTCATGAAGGGTATAAAAATATGTTCATTATTGAGTTTTTGTTTCAACTTTGATAATAGCTAACTTTCTCATTTGTTTAAATGGAAGTTACTTGTTCTAGGAAATTTTTGCGTAAAGGTTTCCTAATGATCTGCATTAGGAACAGTGAAATGGGCATAGGATCCAGCTAGCCCCTCAATAATCAACTAGATGTGTTTTTTATAAAAAACTTATTTTGCTGAAAAAGTCAAATACTAATTTGGGATTAACAAATATTAAAAATAAAATTTGTTGCTATTCTGCCAATTATTTGCAGATTAAAAATATCAATTTGAGGCAATGATAGTGTATTTCCTTCCGATTTTTTTTCTTGGAGGTTACCCAATGTGTCAATGAAACATTGGAGCCATGGTGTAATTATACAGGTGACTGCGTAAGGATTTGTTATTCAAAAATACGGCAACCATAGCTGTGTAAAGAACCGAAGAAAAGCACAAAAATAATTGTACTAAAACCAAAACAAAATCGAAGTTTTTGACATTCTTCAGCTACAAAGCACATAGAGCAAAAAAATTATCAGCTGAAGTAGCGCTGCCACCTAGTTAGATACACCTTGATTGGAGCGGAAAATAAAATAAATTTACTTAAATAGCTGTTTTGACTTTTTTTGTGAGAGTCAAAAGTCAAAATAGCTTTTTATGTAAACTAATTTTATTTTTCGTTCTACCACTTTGGTTGATTGCTCGATAATTAAATTTAGCATGGTGGTGTAACACGGTTCGATCACCAAAATATGAAAAACATAAATAATAATTAACAAAAAAGTTCTTAAATTTTTACATCCAAGCGTGACTTTTGCCCCACTGTATATATATGTAAATATGTATTATGAGTTCTTCGGTAATCCTAAACATGTGAGAGAAATATGCTATAAGTTTCTGTCATTCTTTCATTTGATATTAGCCATACTTAGAACATGAGTTCTTTCAAAAAATCAATTAAAACACAAAAAATGGAAGTTTGATTACAGATTAATAAAAATTTTGATTAGATTAACAAGGATTTTGAAAGATAAATTAAAATACAAGTGCTTAAACCACTTTTGCATTTCATGCATTATAGAAAATAGTTTTTGTTTTTCATACTTCGAGCTTGGGGCCATTATTATTCATAAGAGCTTACTTATACAAATCTGTATCTATTTGTATTTATATTCGACCTTACCCAGCAAAATGTAGCTCATTTCAAATTTGTGTAAAAAAAATTTTGAAGGTAAGTACAAAATTTAGTGATAGTAGTATTGCAAAAAAGTAGCTTAAAACTTTTTGACTGTTTTATAGTAGAATATAAAAATTTTAAATAAACAATTAAATGATAATGTTTATAAATCTATTTTTTGCTGGGATTTTATTTATATTCGCAGATTTCTATATAAATTGAGTAAAGTGAAAAGCAACACAACTTTTCAACTAAATGCAAAATTAATGTAAAAACTTTATCGTTGTTAGAGAGGATAAACGCATAAACTTTTAAGGAAGATGTTGATTTCCGGAAGCTTTGCTACACTTAAGCGTCTTGTTCTGCCATTGCCAACTATTTTATCTGCAACTTTTAACTCTTCAGTAGGATAAAACTGTAGATTGTTCAATATTTCAAAAAAAAACCGAGTTTTAAATATTTAGTATATTTTAGCGGTTCACAGTGGCGAATTAAGGAATAAAATAATATGACAATTAATCTGCATTTTCTAAACTAGTGATCTGATTACAAAATTTTGTTTGCAGAAAGAAAATGATAAATGCTTTCATGTATGGATTTTTTTTACCTGTTTGTGTTATGAAACATTTATAAGTTCTTCGTTCGATTTTAAAATTATTTGATATTAATCAGAAATAATTTTTAGTCAGGCTTAAGTTCAGTAATTTCAATTCTTTTATTGAATGAAATATTTTTTTTATTAATTAATGTGAGTGAGAAGAGAAGAAAAATTAAATTAGACTTTTAAGCTGGGGGAAATACCGATATTTTTCTGTGCAGCAACGCACTTCATCAACACCCTAGTCTATCTACTTGGGTAGAATTGTTATTAACATCATCTATTGAACGTAAATTCTAATGAAAAAAATATTTCATCCAATAAAAGAATTGAAATTACTGAACTTAAGCCTGACTAAAAATTATTTCTGATTAAAAATTTACTACAGTGCAATTAAAATCTAAAAATGTCTCATTATTTGATATTTTGAAAAACTTATACAAAGAAGAATTAAAGGAGGACTAGCTTATTACATTGCTTTATATATCTCAGAGTATAGTTAAATCGTTTACATACAATTCTACAACAATGTCGAAATAGGCGTTATAAAATAATTTTTAATTGCCGAGAAACAGGGAAAAAATTTTTCTGTCTTCAATTAGTGAATTTTAAAAAATCAAATAATATATTTACTGGAGTAAAACCTATCACAGAATTTGAAAAGTAAATACCGAAATTCGTAAAAACTTAATTAAATGAAAAACTCATTTTTGCTTTATTAAAATAATGTCTGTTTTATATATTTATCAAACCAAATTAAGGCAATAGGTCTGTTCATTTACTTTTCCAGCAGAAACTAGCAACAGAGAGTAAGGCAGAAATTTGAAAATTACTCTCCTAAATATGAAAAAGTAAATGAACGCTTTACTTGTAAGAACTTGCAAGAAAATTTTATTCATATAAGCACCATGGATGGAAATCATTTGTTTGTTGTTTTGTTTTTCTGGAAGAAATATCTTAGTATATATATAGATGGTAGTTTATATCAAAGTATACAATTGTAATTTTTCTGATGTATTTTGTTTGATAATATTTTAAGTTGGTATTTTTTTAGAAACTGACATTTAATATATAATTCTTTACATAGTTTCATATATTTTTACTATTAATTTTATTCATTTACAAATACAAAAATGCCGCTTTCCATCTCTGATCATATATGAGAAACAAACAAAATTATTTGCCATTAAAATTGAATTTATGTGACTTAATGAAAGAAAATCAATAAATTAAGAAAACATGCTTTCTTTTTACATACGTATACATGCTTTTTTTTAACAGAGAAATGCACAATTTTCAGTTTTCCTTTTTCAGATATTTTTTAAATAATTAATTTGACAAGAAAACACACAACAGGTGTTTGGACAATTCTCGCAAGTAAAAATTTTACTAGCAATAATTTGTAGGATTTTTTTGGTCTCACAATTTTTCTCCCTCTTTTAACGCTCTCTCCTTGCAAAGGAGAGTTGCTTGAATAAATGAACAAACCTAATAATAGAACTTGAAATCAGTTTTGAAAACATGTTTATTAAAAAAAATCTGTCATAATTTTTGCTGTGAACGGATGACAAAAATATGAAGAAAATTTGGTGGAAAAAAGAACTAAGAAAAATTTTACATAAAACGCTTGAAATTATATTATCTAAACTCTTGATCTGTACCTTATAGTTCAAAGGTTATAGCACATTCAGGCGTTAGCCGTAACGAAATTACGAACGAAATCAACACTTTTCATACAGTTACTAAACGACATTTGAATTAATTTTCCAAACATCTTATTCATTGCGGCAGACATTGAAGTACTTTTTTCAGTTGAATAAATTCTTTGTTACAAATTTTTCTTGCAAAAATCATCTTAAATATAATAATTTACAATATTCTTTTTATTTCATATTGAATTTAAAAATTTTTATTTCTATTATTCGTTATTTTTCATAGTTGCAAATGTTTTCATGTTTGCCAACAAGCAGGTTTAGTACAAAAACAACGTTGTATTTTGTAATTTCATGTTAATTTCGTCGTAAGTAAGTAAAATAACTTAATTTGGAAAATGTCAAAATATATGGGAAATTACTTGGGCCCACTCCTTACGAGCCTTGGCCTTAATCCAGCACTGCACTGTTGGCAAACATTTTGAGCAAAAAACCATAACAACTAAATTCTAATGACCAGGGAAACCGCATATATGCAATTTCATGTTTTTTCTTGTGTGACGTATTAATGCGGGGACAAGATATTTATCCATTTCAGAACTTTTTATGAATTTTGGCATCGATTTGTTAGTGCATATTTTCGCATATTTTACCCTTTAAGGCATGTTTTTGCATATATCAGTCATACACGCATATTTTTAGCATATTTTCTAATTTTTAGAACATAATTTACGCTTTTCGGGCATATTTGGACACTTTATATAATTTTTTTATTTTACACCCCAATCCGAAAAAATAAAATTATAATTTTTTTTGAAACTTATTAAAAAAATTTTCGAAATAAAATTTTAAGTTAAAAAAAACAAAACTAAGGTGCTATCTGGGTTAATATGGTTACAAATTAAGGGGTTGGTAAAATTTTTTTTATTTTTCGCCATCTAAATCTCCATGTTTTCCATATTTTCTTATACACCCAGTTTTACGGACGTTAGTTTCAATACAAATTCAGCTTTGCCATTTGTGACGGACTCTGCCCCGAGAAGAGGTTTAAGGAACATTGAAATAAACTTAGAAACAATTTTTATTTGAAATTCTAGGGCAATATTTAGTTATTTATTGCAATAAAAATTATAAATAAAAATCTTATCTTATTTATCCAAAATACAGTTCAAAAGCCTGAATTCTGATATCGTGATCTTTTGAAATTGAAATTAAATTGTTATGAGAGCATCCAATAAAAATTAATTTGTATTATTTGTTTTAGTCAAAATTTGTATGGAAATTTTGTTTTAACCCACACTTCAAATACAGTTATTCTTTGTTAATTTTGTTTCCTTTTTTTTTTGTCTTATTTTATATGCAAATGCTGTTGATTAATGAAAATATTCACATACTTTATTAAAAAAATTTTTTTTTACTAAGAAATTTTTTTTATTGAAAAAAAAAAGAAAAAAATTGTCCACGGCAAAATAATATTTATCGATAACGTAAATAAAATAAAGTATTATTTTTATTTTATCTTTAGCTTTCAAGAACAGCTGACTTTCTTTCATGGTTCTTGTAACGCATACAAAAGTAGAAAGTATGCCTAATTTTTGCTTTGAACGCGCCTACCCGTTCTGCGCTTTTTGCAATGTAACTTGTCACATACTATTACATTGATTCTACTTTTTTGACAGATGCATAGAAAGCGTAACGTACAAAAAGAGAGCTATGGACCTCTACCTTAACTCTTCCTCTCGCTTTTGCATGCATTATTTTGCAATCGTATGAATAACTGAGAAGATATGAAATTATTATAATGTTTTTGTATTGGACACCACTGTCTTCTTTCGGGAATGTAAGCATTTAAAGGTATTTCCCAGTGGAAAGCGCAATAATTAAAAAAGTGAAATATTTCTTAAAATCAGCTTAAAATAATTGAAATTTATTTGCTGGTAGTTTAGCATGTCTATATACGTATTTCATTGGCGCTTGAACCAAATCATCAGTAGACTTTAACCACAAATTTTAAACAGTCACAAACCTCTTACTTTATGCATAGACTTTCAAAAACTATATGATAATTCATAAAATAATAATACTTTTGAAAATCACAAAAGCAAAAAAATAAGCTTAGTAGGCTTTGAAACTGATACAAAACCCAGCAAATAATTTATATCCAGGTGAACTCATTTTATTTTTCTACATTAGAGCTGTGTCATTCATGAACGAACGAGTATAAATGAACGAATCAGTAAAATGAACGAAGTGAGCCGGTCACTTTACTGAGCTGATTTGGCTCAGCAATGCTGATAAAAAGTACAATTGAACGAAATGAACGAACGAGCGCACTTGGGTGTTTTTGTTTTGTTTTTTTTTTGCTTTTTCTTTATTCGTGCGAGATTTTTTGTCACATTCTGGTTTTCATTTGCCTGCTTTTAGTAGCAGTATGACCATTATGAAATTAATAAAATTGCCATTAATATTTCTTAAGTTTTTAGAACATATATATTAAGAGTTTTTTAAACAAATTTACCTTTGTAGATAATAATATTATAAACAGTCTATTTTGATTCTTTATATGTAGCTCTTTTGCCAATATGAATCTTTTGATTTCTTATTCCTTTAATATTTTAAACATTTTACTTGCTGATTTTTTTTTTGTTTCTTATATTTTCTATTGTTTGTTTTGCTTAGTTTGCTAAACAATTCATAACAAACTCACTGGACAAATGCCCTTTTTATTTGACGAATCAGATTTTGTTTGTTTGTTTTTATTTCGTTCTATTTCTTGAAAAGAGCGGATGAACGAAATGAACGAACTCGTTCTTTTTTAGAAAATAAACGAAAATGAGCGGTCACTTGAATGAACGATTTGGCACAGCTCTATTCTACTTCCTTATACAATTAGAAATCCATTGGATAACAATAAAAGTATTTACAAGGCTAAATGAAAAATAAAACATTAATTGAACTTTAAAGAAAATTTATTATTTGACATATTGTCAGAAGTGTACATAAAATAATTGAAATCTATTTGCTGGTAGTTTAGCATGCCTATATACGTATTTCATTTGGAGCAATAGGAAAAAAGAAAAAATAAGCTTAGTAGGCTTTGAAACTGATACAAAACCCAGCAAATAATTTATATCCAGGTGAACTCATTTTATTTTTCTACATCCTTATATATCACCTGGATATAAATTATTTGCTGGGTTTTGTATCAGTTTCAAAGCCTACTAAGCTTATTTCTTCTTTTGTGATTTTCAAAAGTATTAATATTTTATGAATTCTCATATAGTTTTTGAAAGTCTATGCATAAAGTACGAGGTTTGTGACTGTTTAAAATTTGTGGTTAAAGTCTACTGATGATTTGGTTCAAGCGCCAATGAAATACGTATATAGACATGCTAAACTACCAGCAAATAAATTTCAATTATTTTATGTACACTTCTGACAATATGTCAAATAATAAATTTTCTTTATCAGCTTAAAATAATATTCCCAAAACATTGAAACTGATAACAACAAATTTCTTGTTTAAACTTGCCGAGCTTAGAAAGAAATGATTGGTTCTTTTGATATACACATATAAATATTGCTAAATTCTCTCCTTCCTATTGCTCCAATAGAAAAAGTTTCCATTCTAAATAAACTCATAACAAAAACTTTAAATAATACCAACAAATTCAAAAATTAAAGTTAAAAAAGATTCGATTTCTAACAAAATTTTCTTATGCTGATAAGAAAACTGATTCGGCTGCCCTATTCCTGAGCTACTGTACTATATTGAATTACAAACATACTTTTATACTTTAGGGAGTTCATATTCAAGTATATTTCTGAAAGGATAACATCATTACCATTTGTTGAGTTCATTTTGGTTTATTTTTTATTCGATGTTTAAATTAAAGTTATGAATGTATTTAAATGGCAAATACATTTGTTTATGTTTATAAGATTAGTTTGGTTTTTGTTATAATTTCTTGTTGCTTGTTAATATTCTTCAACTAGTGATTTTTGTTTGCATATATTTATTTATTTTTTATTATTAAATGATTTTGTCAAGTTGTTTTTATTTGATGAATACAGTTGTGTCAACAGTAGAGCAAACTTTCGTCTGTAGAAATATCATCATTGAAATACTCTCCCTGTATTTAAGTAGATGTTAAACACAGGTTTTTGATTGGTCAGCGCTGAAACTCGAATCCTCGAGTTTTTCCCTTTGACATTATTTATTTTTTTTATATTTTCTATATTTTTTGTACACTTTTTTAATACTTTCTACAGCGTAATCTGTTAATAAAGCTGTAAAGCGCTTGTATTAGTCTAAAACAAGTAAGAGTGCCTATATTTGGCTGTGCCGAGTCTTGTATACCCTTCACCAACGTGCAAACAGAAAAATTTTAACCTAAGATCTACTAAAACAAGGTTAATCTAATATTTTTCGGCAATGATTTTGCTTCATATGTGTTTCATGTTAATTTAACATGATTTATGGTAATTGTCAAAGAAAATTTTTACTTTGGAAATAACTTTATTTCACGTTGAATTATCATTTAGGTACTGCTAAAATCAAAATAAAGAATCATTTTGAATCAAAGTTATTTCAAGTTAGATCATCATGAATTTAATTTAATGTAGTAATTGTATTTAATTCATTATTTAACTTACGTGTGGTTGACATAGACATAAGAAAAATTTTTATATATAAATTAAATTGGCTTCCTCGGTCGAGATTTGAACTCGGAACTCATCGGAACAATACAAAAACAACCTACACAACTGAGCACAAAAGTGTATTGCAGTTATGAAGAAAGATAATAAACACCAACACACTCAAACAAAATATTATTTCTTGTAAAATTAATGTGATTTTAATGAGTTTGAATCAACCTTTTGGCATGGTGATTTTACATTGGTATTTTTTTCGGTGTGTGCGTATGTGGAATCTAATCGCAATTTATTCTCCCACATCTAAAGCGACTTGAATCCGCATATGTATATACACATAAGTTAAATATATTGCAGGCTTTTACTATATCGATACCAACATTGAAAAATGAATTAAATAAGTATCCACAATGATACTAAGACACATTTTTCTTTTACAACAATTAACATTTTATGCTAAATAATCTTAGTACTATAGTTCAATACCAGCTAAGCTTACTTATTTTATATTTGCTGGTATTTAATAAGACTTAATATTACAATACTGTCTAGTGTTTCAATTCAAACATCCTATCGCATGTTCACTCGCAATGGTGTATAAACTATTTATTACTAAAGAATTTTTGGTGTTTGTTCAGCAGAAGAAAACAGGTTCTGGAAAAGGAACTGACTGAAATGAGTATTCTTTAGCGATATATGTATTTCATGTTATCTCCATTTAATAAAAGTTTATAAGAACTGTCAACGTATGACCAACGAATTGAAAAATAATTATGCTGAGAGCATAATAAGCAATATATCACAAAGCTTCGTAAGACTAATTAGCGCCCATTATTAAATAAGATTTACATATCAAAGTTTAATAAATATAAAAAAACTATTGAGTAAAGATCTTCCTAAAATATTTTTATTTAGTTACTTAAGAAAAAAAATTAAATTTTCCAGCCCTGGAACCATATGTTTGATTTTTAATACATCTTTACTTTTTTCTAAAATATAAAATATGTTTAATTAACAAACAAAAAACAATTAGAAAACAAGAAAAAAAAATTTTCTTGCTAAGTTAATTTTATGTAACAAAAAATTTTAATTTTTCAGCTCTGGAGCTGTGTGTTTAATTTGTCTAATTTTCTATACCAAAAAATTCCTCTCTAAAGCATAAAATATATTTAAGTTAAAAGAAAACAAAAACGAATTAGACCTAGGTACTTCTAAATACCACAAAAAGGGCAAATTTCCCAACCCTGGAATTATTATTTCAGATTTTTCTGATTTCTTATACGTATAAAAAATATTTATTTTATATCTCAAAAATTGGCTTGTTTTTATGGTTAAGCAATTGTCTATATGCATATCGTTCGCGCTTGTGGAACTCGTCAGTAGACTTTAACCCAAATAAAGACATTATGTCAAATAAATATACTTCAATATTTCATGTATTTATTTTATAGAGAAAAAAAAACATTTATTTAAGTTGGTCAGTTTTATATACCAAAATAAAGTTAAAATGTTCCAACCCTGGAATCATCTCTTTGATTTTTTTGATTTTTAATAATAGTTTAATTTTTACCGAAATGTAAAATAGGTTTATTTAAAAAAAAGAAGAGAAGTGTTTTGGGGCACCCGGTTAAAGCTATGTTGGCTAGTTATAAAAAAAAATTCATGTATGAAATAACAATGATGATGTCAAATTCGCCGCAAATATTTCAAAACATTTCCATTTATTTCATATTATTTTCTTTCTTAGCGGCGTACAATTAAATTAATGTATTGTTTGTGGCCGGTGGCGGGTGTTAGCCGGCTTACAGCCTATCGACTGTCATCTCTCGTTTATGCTCATATGCAAAAATAATAAAAAAAATGGGCAATCGTTCTCATTATTTTTATTTTGTTTTTGTTTCACTCACTTCAAAGAAATAAACAAAAAAAAAAAAATATTTGTTTCGTTAATTTTCGTACTCTGCTTTTAAGTATATTTTTATTTTTGTTACGAAAATCACGTCCTAACTCCTGTACTGCGCAATAAATAGCAAAGCTATAAAAACAAAAGTAGTTTTAGATAGCGATAAAATATTAGTTGCATCAACTATATTTCGACTCACGCTATAAATTTTCTATGACTTCAAAAAAACAATCGATGTTCATTAGCGTAAGGGCTAAATTGTAATAATAATATGATTATGATAATTCTTAAATTGATTACATCAACCGATTGAATGCTTTTGTCATGACTGAATAACGCATATGATGAACACAATTAAAAATTTATCTAAATTATTATCTAAATTTATTTAAGAAAATTGCTATTAATTGTTCGTTGCAATTGAATGATGATTAAATGTACTGAACGGTTTGATAACCGCCCCATTAAATGATTTATAACCAAAACTCTGTGATGTTGTAGCAACGTTGTGCAATTAAAATTCGCATAGAACTGAAGTCAATCATCAACAATTGTTAAATATAAACATTTTATTTTGCAACAATTTGCTGCTGCTCTGCTTTCTGTGCGCGCAACTGTAGTTTGTAATATTTTTCCAACTTGTTCACTCACTTCCATAAGATTGGTGTGCCTTCTCTATAGACAATTTTAAAAGTTAAGAAAAAGAAGGCATAACGGAAAACTTAATTGGAAAGTTTCTTGTTCATTTCCGTTATTGTGTTACAAAAAAAAAAAACACAATTTCTATTTGCAATAACAACAAAAACAAAAAATACAACTGTGCGAGGCATTGAGGAAGTGAATGTTCTTCTGCTTAATATCCACCATTATGAGTACAAAACGTAATAGTATAAATAATTTATTTCTTAAAGTTGTGGATCATATTATTATGTTGTTAAATTGATGTTTTCATATTTTCTTTATGTCATCAATAATTTCCTTTGAAATCTCTGTCTATTGTCATACAAAAGCAATAAATATTTTTGAAATGAATGTAATTTATTGTGGTTTTCCATTGAAGCAGTATATGAGACTTATGTATATTCTTATTTTGTATTTCAAATTCTATTCTATCAGCGCCGACAGTTTATATGGCCAATATATCACAAAGCAAAACAAGACTTTCACTTCATTTCCCCTTTTCTAATATTACCTGGCATCAACAAATCCCTAAATGACAGCTTAATGCAATAGATTCATAGACATTAGCGACTACAGCACACGTATAATGTGGTTGAAAGGAAATTGTTAATAAAACCATTTTTTTTGTTAGAGGAAATTTATGCAGTAAGGCTACGAAGTATGAGTTATATAACGTTGATTAGAACTAAGTATACGTTTGGTGTGCCAAGGACTGTGGTTTTCATTAGAGATGCGCGATATCTCCATACTTGTTACTTAATCACAGTAATTGACAAATAACTACACACTACTATGACTGAATTTATCAGGTAACAGCTACTCAAAATGTAGTTCCTGCTTGTAGTCAAAATTATTCTATGTGAGCGCACTGCACTGCTCCAAATTCCGGCCTATGCACGCAGTTTGTATATTTACATGAATCCATTCAACCTGTTTTTACCCCCCTCATAACTTTGTTTCCTTTAATTGCAAAGTGATGAAACTTAAAATATACAGAGATCTTAGCAAGGTTATCTCATATGCAAAGTTTGCAAGTTTTGCTATGAAAGCTTCCTAAGATAAGGAGATGCAAAAAGGGCATATTCTAAGACATACTCACTGACTCACTCACTTCTGACTCACGGACTCACTCACTTCTGACTCACTGACACTCTCATCAAATTGATGAAATACTTCTACTATATTTAGCAGCTGAAATTTGATGTGAGCAATAGACACTGGCTACGGAAAAATCATCAGTTTAAAAAAGTGGGCGGAATAGCGCCCATAAACACTAAAAATTAAAATTTACGCTAAAGCGCTAAAATTTAACTCATAAGTAGGCGTATGTGAAAAAATCAACTAAAAAAATCTGAAAACCCAATTTTTTTAACTCAAGCAATTTTATTGAAACCTTGCATACACGTTGCACTTATGCAATGCTTTAAGCTTTCGCCTTAAAAAGTGGGCGTGATTACGCCCATAAGACTTTTTCCTTGTATTTCATCTACTTTGGCTTAGCAGATATAACTTAATTATTTACGTATTTCGTATCAGCCGTTTCCTACGAAAACTTATATGAATGATAAGCGCTGCCAACAACAAAATCTTGAGTTTAAAAAGTGCGCGGCAAGCTGGAATTTGATAAACAAGTAAGTCAGTGAGAAACTGGAAAAATCTGAAAACCTTCTACCTCCTATTCACTTTTTGGGTTGAAAATCATGTATTTTTCCCTTTTTCGTTAAAAGTAAGAAAATGCGAAAAATTCTAAACTCTACTGAAAATGCTACAAAATATTACAATGGCGATGTTACTTAAACGACATTCATACTAAATTATATTGCCCGTACAGCCAAACAGAATTATACTAATATATTTTTTAAGGAAATTTTATTTTAAAGTAAAAGGTTTTGGGAAGAAGATAATACAGAATAAGGACAGAATAGAAATGGCAACATTAAGTGGCAAGCGGACAGATTCAACGCAAATGTAAAGGGTGTTTTTTATTGAGGTATAGAACTTTAAGTTGGCATCACTTTTTTAACTGGCGGCCATTTTGTCAGCTGTCAAGTGATTAATATTTAGTTTGGTTTGCCATTTCATCATGAACAGGTTGACAAAAGAACAACGCTTGCAAATCGTGCAAATTTATTTCGAAAATAATGGTTCAGTTCGCGAAGTTTACCGCAAGCTCCGTCCATTTTATGGTCGACATAATCGTCCATCAGAGTAATTAATTCGGTTAACCATGGATCGTTTTCGCACTACGTTTACTCTATGTGATAATACGCATCCGCAGAGACGTCGAACAGTGCGCACCGAAGAAACAATTGCCGCTGTAGAGCAAAGTGTTGAAGAGGACCCGAATGAATCGATTCGCCACCGTGCACAGCAATTGGAGCCGACTAACCGACTATTTTATTCCCGAATTGGATGGCATGAATGTGGATGAGTTGTGGTTCCAACAAGACGGCGCTACATGCCACACAGCGCACGTCACAATCGATTTATTGAAGGAAACATTCGATGAGCGCATAATTTCGCGGAATGGACCTGTCAATTGGCCACCAAGATCGTGTGATTTGACACCATTGGATTATTTTCTTTGGGGATATGTGAAGTCGCTCGTCTATGCCAACAAACCAGAAACGTTAGGGGACTTGGAAGCCAACATTCGTGGCGTTATTGCCAACATACGGCCCCATATGCTCGAAAAAGTGGTTGAAAATTGGACCTGTAGAATTGGCTTTATTCGAGCCAGCCGCGGCGGCCACATGCCCGAAATCATATTTAAACATTAATGGCATAAAATTATTCTTCCAATAAAGCTAAATTGATGGACATTAAAACGATTTTCTTGTGTCTTATTTCAATTCAAAGTTCTATACCTTTTAAAAAAACACCCTATACAATAGCATCAAGTCTGAAGCAAAAAATTCATAAATACATACACACATACGTACACAGAAAAAATTATTCCCAAAAAATTTTCAAACAAACGTGTGTTTTGATATAAAATTTACAGCCTGTTTGTAGAACACGACTCGTCAATAAAAAGCACTAAAATGTTAGCATTATTTATTTTTTGGGGTTTTAGAACACGAGTGTTGACGATTTTTGTTAAAAAACGTAACTGATGTCAGTTTACTTGGGTTTGTACAAAGCGATTTGACTCACAATAAACGTCAAGGAGAACGATTAAAAAATTCTAGTCGTTGCAAACAAAAATATAAACAAAACTCTGAAAAAAATTAAAAAAATAATAAAAATAATTAAAAAACATAAAAAATGGAACTTCCAACAAGGAAAAGGTAAGAACGCTTTCATATTAAGATTATTCTTCTTTTTATTACTTAAATTTTTAGCAAATGATGATAAAAGGATCGTCCAATGTCGCTTTGGCTGGCACCAAGTATCAATTTACGCTAAAACATATCATTACGCTTAAAGTAGAATAGAAGTCAATCCTGTACGTTTCATTGCCTTCTTTTATTTCCGGATCAAAATAATGCCAAATTCGAAATTGATTTAGAACCGAGAGGAGTAAGTACATAGAATATATTCAAACGTACATACATATGTGTATGTCCGGAGATAATATATGTATACTAAACCTCTAACAATTTCTTTCAGATTATCAATAAATGTAAACAATACAAAGGCGCATATGTACGGCATAAAAGTAGGAATTACAATCACCCTTATTCCAGTTGATGACTCGACGTCACTTTAAGACAAGACAAACAAATTGGGGCTAGTTAGCTCACTCTAGAGAACAATTTTGTGCTACTGACAATCTATTTATATTCCCTAAGGTCCAAAAAATACCATAAGTCTGCCAACAGGAGTCAGTTGTTTTCGACAACAATTTTTTTAGTATTGTGTTAAAGTGACCTCGATGTCGACTACAGGAATAAGGCTCAATAGCTAAAGCCGAAGCGTTTTCATGGTTAAAATTGGACTTTCCACGAGAAAAATTGCCACCACCAGTAAAATCTGAACAACAGGCTGTCACTTGAAAAACCATATCCCTAAACGAGTCCGATGATGATGGCTTCAACTTAGATGATATAGAAACAGTTAACAATGGTGTACAGCTATCCGAATTAGCCTCATTTGAAAATGATCTGAGTTAAAATGTTCATATTTAATTCAATTTATTAAATTAATTTTTGCACAAGAATAAAATAGACGACAATTTCGTTAAGACCTAAAATAAAATAATTATTATTTACATTTAATTATCATTTTCAGGACCAAACTTCGTCATCCACATCGTCTTCATCCAAATCGAGCCCACCAATTCCTTGAAATTCCTTTCAATGCTGACACCAGCTTCCAGCAAGTATTTATTATCGCAAATTAACAATTCGCGACCAATAAGTTTTACGAATCTGACGCTTTTCTCGTTTAGCGGCTATGTCCAATTCAATTCTTCAAATTCCAATTTCCATTTCATAAACTTTTGGACAGTGAACCGTGTGCCCTCAAATTTCTTACGTTCTGCTTATTCGGCTTCCAAAAGTTTGCGTTCTGATTCGTATTCTTAAGCTTTCTTAAAGTCATCCCATCTTTCGTTTAACCACTCGGCCCGTGCTTACTAAGCTGGATATTACTTCCATCCCAATGAATTCCTTAATGGATTTTTGTATACATATGTTCTAACAACATCTTTTCATAGTTGTCCTCAAAGTTGACCGGATCTTTGACCTCAACTAAAAGAGCTTCGTCAGGATAAGTCGGGATATACGTCACCAAATGGCATGCCAAGCCTCTGTTAGACTTATTTTTATCGTATTCTTCTGGTGCTATGTGTATTTTGAATTTGTGTAATGGTTCGGATTCCAAAACTGTAAACACGTACATACATATGTATTTATATAGATCATATTACGAGTACATATGTGTGTACAATTTACATACATACATTTATGCATGCATATTATTAAAAAATATTAAACAACTTTAGATTACTTACCTTTATCCAAATACTTTTATACACAAAATTAAAAAAATTTTATACACAATTGTTTATATTATTTATGTGCATGTCAGTTGTGTTTCAAGAACATGGTTGCCGTTTTTTTTAGCTGTAAACACAATTTTGTGTGAAAAAATATAAACTAAAACTATTTTTGAACATGTTGGCAACAGTACGATTTAGTACATATTTGACGTATGGGCGAATTAACGTAAGCTTCACGACAAAGTCGAGTCGCGTTATACAAACGCTTTTCATTACGTAGTCGTCCATGAACTGGCTCGTCGTGAATCGCCTTAGTCGCGTTCTACAAACAGGCTGTAAGTCTTATAAACCGCAACACATCATTATATTTTTTACATATTTTTGTTCCTAATAATATTTATTTAAAGTTAATTAAAACTTTTAGGAGGAATATAACATTATGTGTAATAAAAGAACACAAAAATACTCAGACGGCAGAATATTTGAAAACAAAACCGAAAAGTCTGCTCATTGAAATTGGTGTCAGTTGTTTTTTGCCTATAAATTTTAATACACAATTGGAAAGAAAATTTGAAGTCAAAGTTGCATCAAATTCTAAAACTGTGAATTTTTTAGTGAAAAAATGTGAATGTGTTGAAATTTGAAAGGCAAAACTTGATCGTGTAACCCTCAAGTAAAGTAAAATTTGTAACAAAATTTTTTAGATTTATTTTTTTTTTGTATTTAAATTTGTTATTTTTCAGTTAAATTTACTTTTATATAATGAAAAAAAAATTGTCAAATTGTACAAATTATTTTATAAATATAAAAAACATTTTATTTAGTAAATAAAAAAAAATACATATTTAATTTTTCTTTTTTGCTTTTTAAATACTTTTATTGTTGTCCAATGTGGCAGCTAATGGTAAAAATGTGGTGGAAAATAAAATAGATGCACAGCTGAATAAAGGTGCTTGTTTTGTAAAGATTTTTGTTTGCGGTTTTTAAACTTATTATCAAGGACAGGGGTTTCATGCAAATGCATGTTTTTTTCCTTAAGCCTCATAGTGGCAAGAACGAAATATCTTTACGAAAGATTGAATTTGCGTGAAAATGCCATCGATTTGTTAGTGCATATTTTTGCATATTTTATTGAAAATGCATATTTTTGCATAATATACATATTTTTGTCTCATATTTTGGTATAATTTCATAGTTCTTGTGTCATATTTGCTCAAAAGTTAAAATTTCAAAAAAAAAAAAAAATATTGACAATTTATTAATGCAAAACAATTGGCAAATTCATTCGCTTGCATTGTTTTAGAATTGTAGAAGGAATGCACAACCACACACGCATACCAAGTAAAATAAACATTGTCATTTTGATGATTTCAAGAAGATATCGTTTGCTATTAAAGCCGAAATTAGTTAAACAATTCTGCGGAAACTTGATATTGCTTTTAAAAATTACAGATTTAAAAAAATCTAATAGCTAGAATTCAATCCATTGTAATGGTTGAGTTAACTAAATATGTAACATTATATAAAAAATTATTTAAATTTGAGCCTTTCTTCAATGCACAAAAGCTTTCTTTCTTTCTAAAAAAAATTTATAGAACTTAACATTCAAAAGTATAAAAAAATACAATTTTTAAAAATTCGTGTTTGGGGCTAATAATGCAGAAATAATCGTTATATCATTTACAACATGGTGTACAAACTTAATATAAAAGGCATGTACACGCACCTCTTGAGAAAATAAAATATTTTTGTGTCTTTAATTAGTTGTATGTGAATTTAAAACTTTTCTTTTGAACAAAAATTTTTTAAAATATGTGCATATTTTATTGTTTTTAGTGCATATTTTGTGTTTTTAATGTCATATTTTAAGCGCCTAAAAGACCTTTTTTAAGTGCATGAAGTCCTTGTCCCTGCTTATTATGTTTGTATATTGTGATTCTCAATGTATTATTAAGAGTCTTACTATAAACATAAGGAGTTTGTTAGCTAAATTCAAAAATTTTTTGGGTTGAAGTCTACTGACGAGTTCCAAAAGCGGGAACAAAATGCTTAATCATAAAAACAAGCAAATTTTTGAAAGTAAAAAAAAAATAGTTGAACCTTTTTTTTGATTCAGTTATTTTTTTTTTCTGAAATACTTTAAGTAATTTTTGCAAACTTTTTTTGCAGTGTCAAATTTAACTTTTACTAATTTTTTTTAGAAAAATAGGTAAGAATTGTTATTGATACAGTTAATTTATTTTCTGATAATACGAAAAATTTTTGTGAATGTGCTTGTAAATTATAAAAAAAAAAAAAATTGCTGAATAATACAAAAAAATCTGCAAAAATGTTTTTCTGCAAATATTTTGAGTTTCAGTTAACTTTTTTCTCTAATGCCATAATAAGTTAAGTAAAAATAAAATTTTTTTCCAGTTAAATTTTTACAAAATTGTTATCAGAATCTACAAATTTCTTTATAGGTCCGCATTCATAGAAAATATTTACTGGTTCAAGGAATTTGGTTACTGAAAACGAAATTTAGTTTTTTCTGTGTACCATTCAGAATAATGTTTGCAAGAAGCCTTAAAAGAAATAAACGAATTGTAGAAAAAAGCAAGCTACCAACTGCCACAAATGTTTTTATGCATTACATAAATTGGATAGTGTGCACTTTCAAGCTGTATTAGTTGCGCTATTGTTTTTTTATATTTTTTGCTATCCTTTGTTCTTTACGATACTTTTAGTGGATAATAATTTGTTAAAGTTGTTGTGACAGCTAGAGGTTAATAATATTTGGTTGACTTAATCTCTGTTAACGTCGGTTGGCTTTCGCTGCCATTTAAAGTTTTTAGAGTCTGTTTATTGCTCGAACATTTATTACGCCAAGTAAGTGAATATGAAATATAAAATTAATAAAATGAATATCGAGGGATTTAAATTTTAATAGTTTTGAAAGAATTGATGTGTTAAAATTTAATAATTATTTAAGTCTGTAATGCGTTGACCTTAATAATTTTCGTTCTTTGTGGTTAAGCATATCTACATGCAGAAGACTTTAACCAACATGAGTTTTTTTTGTTTTGATTTTTTTAGAAATGTAAAGACATTCTAAGCCAAAAAACTATTTTTTTAATTAATACACTAATAGAGTTCACACTGGTTTTGTATTTTCATTTAATTTTGTTTTTTGTACTTTGTGTGGGAGAAATAAATATACAAAAAACAATTTCACAACTACTAATGCAGAATCCAATAAGTAAATATAATTAATGTGATGACCAAAACGAAAACAAAAACTTGTTATACATACTCGTACATAAGTGCTAACGTAGAGTGATACAACTACACGCATACCTGAACACACAGATGAAAATGCTGAACATACAAAAGAAGAGAGAAGCAGAATTGATTAGTTATGCTTTAAAATGTATGTGCCGATGGCAAATCAATAATTAATTAGTTAACAATGATTCCAGGAATGTCAATGGATTCCTTAAATGCATTTTTAAAATCGTATCTACCAAATTCATCTTGCTCTAATTTATAATATAATTCTAATATATGCCAATAGTGGCATGAATGCCCAGTAGGAAAAAAATGTTTTACTTAATGATGCTAAGCTTCTAAAACAGATTAAATTGAAAAATAACTGCAAGTGGAAGTAAAGGTTACATTTTTCTGAATACTGACCATAAACAACCAGCTAGCACTAAGAAATGTCTTGATAGTAAGACATTTCATCTCAGCAAATCGCTGATATATTTTATTATTTTTGATATTATTTCAAAAATATTTCATTTTTACTGATGATAAGTATAAAAACACATTTTCGTTTCCATATGTATTGTTTTAACTAATAAGGGCGATTTTTTGGGTTCGAAATTAAGATTAGTTTATTTCTCTAATTAGCTAATCCGCAAATTAGCTTAATCTCAAATTAATTTAGTTTGATATTTTTTAGTGGTAGTTTGAACTTCTTATTATGTGTAGTATTACCATACTGAGGAACAAAATAGTGGCAACATTTTCTGTGTAAAAGTCATACATGTTATCAACACACTTTGATTTTTTGTGGGAAGAAGAAGAAACTGTCATGTTTTATTATTTACAAGTAAAATATTGCGCGTGTTAATGGAAATAGATAAATAATATAAAATATATATATTGATTTATGTGTTTTTAAATTTTTTTATCATATAATTTTTACAAAAAGTTATATGTTTCACAAGTGTATGTTTTCAATATTAATGCATGATTAAACCACCACGGTTGGCCGCTTAAACTAGCAAGTAAAACTATATAATCGACTACCCAAAAATCACAAATAAAGATTAAGGTTAATTTAATCTGTAATCTGGAACTCAAAAAGTCGCCCTAAGAAAAATAGTCTCAATTATGTTCGTATTGTCAAATTTATTTATCATTTAAGCACAAATTTACAGCCTTTAATTAACTAATGAAGGTGGTTTAACCAACGAAATTGATAAGAAAAATCTTTAGTTAAACCACGGTCGTTAGTTAACTATAGACTGTGAATTTGGAACTTACTCTTTCGAAAATGAGTACGTATGAGTAATATTGAAAAAGAAAAATATATTAATCATACGTACTTACATACTTATACATATTCAAAATAGTAAATGGTAAATAAATTTGACAATACGAACATAATTGAAGCATTTTTCCTTCTTATTTAAAACAATACATACGGTGTTATTTCTATATGCATTTCGTTCCCGCTTGTAGAACTCATCAGTATATTTCACCCAAAAAAATTTTTGTTAGATAAATTCAAAAAATTTTTGGATTGAAGTGTACTGACCAGTTCCATAAGTGGGGACAAATACATATAGATAATGCTTAACCACAAAGATAAATAAATTTTGGTACTGAAAATTTTAAAAATTTGTCATTGATGTATTGCCTTTTATGTTGTAACTGTTAGAAATTCAAAAGCACTTGGGGCAATTTTTCACTTGGTTTTTTAGTTTTAATTATGTTTAAGTTCCATTTAAATACCAAATTGTGTTTTTGAGTGCATAATTAAATATGCAGTCAAAAATGTCAAACCTTGTGTATTTAAATTCTATTTAAGTTTTGCGAGCATAACATATGTTTCTGTGCTTGTGTGTGTTTATTTAAACTGTACATGAACATCATGTGATTGTATTAAAAAAAAAGAATTTCGTTTAATTTTCATAAATAAATGTATAACATATGCTACACATAGTTTGATCTCATGGAATAATTAAATAAAAAATGCATTCTGATGATCTTTTGGTTTCATAAATTGCATAAAATCGTTTTAAAATATAATTTAAATTTAAATCAAAACTGACAAAATACGTACCTAAATGTTAGACTAAGAACTAGCGGTTAGTAATAAGTAAAAATCTTACAGAAACAAAAAGGATGATTACAGGGTTGGAAAACCTACAATTTTTGTGATATATAATTTACTAAAACAAATTTAAATTTTTTTCTAAAAATTGAGCATATCTTATATTCTTAAAAGAAAGAGATTGGCGAAAGAAATCAGAAAAATCAAAGAGGATGATTCCAGGGTTGGGAAACTTACACTTTTTGTGATATAAGCAATTAACTAATTTTTATTATTTTTATTAAATAAACTTATTTTATACTTCATTACGAATAAAATTAGTATTTCAAATTAAAAAAGTTTAAAAAAATTAAAAAGACATTTCCAGGGTTGGAAAACTTTAACTTTTTTATACAAAACTAACATACTATCTCAAATTTTTCCTTTTTCTCTATAAATTAAACATATCTTATATTCTTAAAAGAAATATTGGTGTAAGAAATCAGAAAAAGAAAAAAAAGGATGATTCCAGGGTTGGGAAACTTACACTTTTTGTAATATACAATTGAACCTCGATTATCCGGGTCTCTATCAACCGGTTACATCTATTTACCGGCATGCTATCACTTTGATTCTTGACCTCCATTATCCGTGATTTTACCTATATTATCCGTGCTTTTAGTTTTTATACCTCTATTATTCGTGAAAAATGATATTTCATGTTTTAATACAAACTAAAATGCCATGTTTTATTTATAATAATATGAACTATCTTGTATTTTTATTTAACCTCTATTAACCGTGTTTTTCGATTATCCGTGCTAGGCCCGGTCCCGTGCGCCCCGGATAATCGAGGTTCAACTGTATAAAAGTAACTAAGTCTAATTATTTTTTTTTCTTTTTCTTTATAAATTATATATATTTTACGATTTGCAGAGAAAATCTTGGAGGAATATATATTGCGTCATCGAAATTATTTCTTAAGTGTGGTCAGGCTTGTGTGTGTTGTTTGGCCTTCGATAGTTTTTCGTCTCGCTCGCACTGGTTGACTGATGTGCTACGGATAACCGTATAATATTCCGGTTTTTTGTGGAATTTCTTTAACAACCACGTTGCTACTTCCTATGTGAAGGCATATGTCGTGTATAGTCAGTCACAAAAACTTTTTAAAATACTGTTAACAAAATCTTGGGCAAATGGTCTAGTTACCCCGCCCATATTTGTGCAACAATACTTTGGAAATTTATTTTGCAAAGTATTTATGAAATAAATAAATAAATAATAAAAATCACAGACAGCTCCAGAGCTGGAAACTTTTTTCTGGATATTAAAGTAAATAAATTAAATTTTGTAATTAAATCGAAAATTACTAAATTCAGAAACAATGCATGGAATTAAGTATTGTCTACATTAGACAAATCCTCTTCTACTTTTTGGAATTTAACTAAAATTTTAAGGAAGAGATCCAAAAATATCCCATTACTAAAGCATAATAATTCACGATTTTCTTCGACTGAAGCAAAATCTGAATTATTGGCCAGTACTTTTTTGGAGAATCATTTATATTCAACTAGTATAAGTGATACTGAAACCGAAAATTTGGTTACGAATAGAATTAATGAATTCAATTCTAACTTTGTATCCACAGAAAATTGTATTGTTACATATAAAAAAATTTCCGATACATTAAAGGTTTTGAAAAATAAGAAGTAACCCGGTGCTGATGGCATCAATAACACAATTCTTAAAGCTCTACCAAGAAAAGGTATAAAGTTTTTGACACATTTTATAAACAGCTGCCTTAAATTAAGTTATTTCCCAGATGAATTCAAAGAAGCAAAGGTTATTGCAATCAAAAAACCTAACAAGCCTGCTGATTCCCCATCCTCTTATCGTCCAATCAGCTTATTATCTTCTATAAGTAAAATTTTAGAAAGAGTCATAAAAGATATAATTATTAACTTCTTAGACTGTAGAGATATTTTACCTCCCCAACAATTTGGGTTTCGTAAAGCACATAATACTTTATAATACGCATAAGGAACATCGTTAAGTTTAACTTTAACCAACAAAATTCGACTAGTATGATATTGTTGGATATAAAGGCTGCATTCGACAACGTATGGCACGATGGCTTGATATTTAAATTAATACAGTTTAATTTCCCACCAAATATTATAAAAATAATCCAAAGTTATTTATCTTCAAGGTCATTTAGAGTGTTCATAGGCTACAAATGTTCAAACGTTTTTCAAAAAAATGCAGGATGTCCTCAGGGGTCCTGTTTATCTCCAATTTTATATAATATATACACAGCTGATATACCTACTGTAAACCACTGTGTTATATCCATGTTTGCAGACGACATCGCAGTCTTATGCTCAGGTATTTACTCTTCAGAAATATAAACAAACCTGCAATCGGCCATTGTAATATTCTTTAAATATTTTACAAAATGGAAAATAGCAATAAATTATAACAAAAGTCAAGCAATTTATTTTACCAGAAAAATGAAATCGTGTTTTATTCCCCAAAATGTTATACGCTTAAACAATACCGAAATCGATTGGGAAAACAACGTAAAGTATCTAGGTGTAATTCTAGACCCAAAATTAACTTATAGAGATCACGTATCATATATCGTTAATAAATGTAACATACTTATTAGAACTCTTTACCCTTTAATAAATAGAAACTCATCATTAAGTATTGACAATAAAATGTTAATTTTCAAACTTATATTTCTGGCAATTATATGCTATGCAGCCCCAGTTTGGGCGAAAAGTGCTAAATGCCACATAAAAAGACTACAAATCCTTCAAAATAAACTCCTAAAGTTAATCCATAATCTTCCCACACATTATTCTACAGCAATACTATACCAAATTGCAAACGTCGATTTGGTCGCTGTTAAAGGCCATGATACACTATCATGCAAAATCGTGCGATCTACGAAAAAGTACAACGCTGGTATGATGGAGTTTATGAAAATTTTCAAAAGACAATAACAATTCATCACACCAGGGTTGTATATTTTCGTAGATCGCACGAATTTATATGATAGTGTATCACGGCCTTAAGATATACAAATTATATGAAAATTTCATTACATAGCGTCTACAACTGCGATTAACTCTGACATAATATTTGAGAGAACGTCGGCAGAATAACAAAAATAAAATGCCGATATTTCTCTTCATCTCATACAACAGGAACACGTAATTTCAGTTTTCTTATAACATTTCATTTAATGCAAATTCTCATCGAGTTAACATGTTTTATTTTTGTATAATTAGTTATTTTATTTTCGCATTTTCACACAAAATTTAATTTATGAATCAATTAAGCACATTTAAAAATATAAAATCCCAGAAATGTTGTCCAAATCATTGTTTTTCATTTACTTTAATAAACACTCAAACATGCATACTAATTTACTTTCAAATACGTGTGTTTTTTGACACTTCATCTCATAGGATTGTTGTTATAGGATTTCTTATAACAACGCTTTCTTAGCCCCCGCTTTAGATTAGTCAGTTAAGTAATTTTAAGTTTTATCATAAAAAAGAAAAGTTTTCACAAGGTTTTTGAAAAGATTCACCTTAATTTAATTACTATATTAAAATTAAGGATAACATGAAACAAAATTGCATTATTAAGTAGAAAAAGGAAATATCCTTAAACTCTTTGTAAATGCATATATGTATACTATTGTAAATAAATTTTGTAAATATCATTAGACACAATAAACTGAATTGAATTAAATTGAATAAAGTAAATAAATAATACATTTTGGGCCTAATTTTGTAAAACGCAACGCCAAGCGTTGACAAAATTTAATTAATTTAATTTCCTTTTTATACCCTTTACCAAAAAATGGTAAAAGGGTATATATAGGTTTGTCATTCCGTTTGTAATTTCCAGAATATTAATAAGCGAGCCATAAAGTATATATATTCTGGATCCTTATGCATAGGGAAGACGAATAAGCGATGTCCGTCTGTCCGTCTGTCCGTCTGTTTGTAGGTGAAATCGGTTTTCCGAAGCTCCCAGAAAAGCTAGAGACTTAGTTCTTTGACTGGTGTGTCAGAAATAGTCCAAAAAAGGTCGGTAATGAAAATCAGCAAAATCAAGCAGACGGTTTCAGAGCTGGGAAACTTAAACTTCATTTTGCCATACAAAATAACTACCGAAAATTAGTTTTTAATAATTTTTTATTAAATAAACTTATTTTATACTTCAGTATGAATAAAAAAAATTAAAAAAATTAAAAAGACGTTTCCAGGGTTGGAAAACTTTAACTTTTTTTCTTATATAAAACAAATTTTTCCTTTTTTCTATAAATTAAACATATCTTATGAAATCAGAAAAACAAAAAAGATGATTCTAGGGTTGGAAAACCTAAAATTTTTATGTAGTTTAAAATTAACTACCGTAAATTAATTTTTTATTTATTTTTATTAAATAAACTTATTTTATACTTCACCATGAATAAAATTGGTATTTAAAATAAAAAAAAAATTTAAATATTTGAAAAGATGTTTCCAGGGTTGGAAAACTTTAACTTTTTTTTTTATACAAGAGTAACTTACTAAAAGAAATTTTTCCTTTTCTTTATAAATTAAACATATCTTATATTCTTAAAAGAAAAAGATTGGTGTAAGAAATAAGAAAAGTTAAAAAGGGTGATTCCAGGGTTGGGAAACTGAAACTTTTTGTGATATAAAAAATTAACTACGGAAAATTAATTTTTTTTTTTTATTAAATAAAATTATTTTATGATTGAGTACGAATAAAATAAGTATTTCAAATAAAAAAAAACAAATTAAAAATTAAAAACACTATTACAGGGTTGGAAAACTTTAATATTTTTGGACAAAAGCAACTTACTAAAACAAATTTTTCCCTTTCTTTATAAATTAAACATATCTTATATTCTTAAAAGAAAAATATTGGTGCCAGAAATCAGAAACATCAAAAAGGCTGATTTCAGGGTTGGAAAAGTTACACTTTTTGTGATATATAAAAGCAACTAAGTCTAAATATTTTTTATCTTTGCCTATATAAATTATATATATTTTACGTTTTGGAAATAAAAGTTTTTTGTAGAAAACTATAAAAATAAAAACCACAGCTCCAGAGCTGGAAACTTTGAACTTTTTTTCTGGATATTAAAGTAAATAAATAAAACATTTTTTTTTAATTTTCTTTTTTCACTTAACACACTTTCTATATTTTTTTTAAGAACTACTAGATTGGTATAAGGATTCAGAAAAATCTAAAATGATGATTTTAGGATTTGAAAATTATTATTTTTTTCTTTGTATATAAAAGTAACTATGTGCTTATGTATGTATCTCTATACTACATAAATTCACTTTGGTAAAGGGTATATAAGCTTCGGCACAGCCGAATATAGCACTCTTACTTGTTAATATCTAGGCTAGCCAAAATATATAAATTGTGTTTTTATAGAGTGACACAAGTTTAAATCCTAATAAAACAAGTTTTTAGATCTGTAATATCAATTGAAACGGGCTTTACTAGAAAGTAAATTTTATGAAATTAATGTTTAAATAAGATTTCTGCCAAATTTTCAAAAAAGTATGTATTAATGTTGTCACCAAATCTCTACATGATACTCTTACAGGTTTCTGAGACATAAATAAAACTTTTAAGCAAAGTAGAAAAAGTAGAAAATATTTTGTGTATTACAGAATATGTTTTTATTAATTTTTATTTGAAACAAATAAATGTTTGATAGAAACTTCGCATTTCGATGCTATTACTATCTCATAAAATGAATTTGAAATTTCATACTCGAATTTCAATAGCCAGTGAAGATTGTGATATTTATTAAGTTTTCTAAAATTTACTTCAATAAAATCTTTGTAAATATGTAAGCGACTTGTCAAATCGAAAAATATCTATGTATTTAGTTTTCATATACACACATGAGCTCGCATGATATTTAAGTTTCTTTGTGTGTATTTTTGTGGTAATTTATAGCAAACATCATGTCGTAAATTTTGTTTTGCAAAATTTTTTCCTTGGCATACACACAACCACAGACACACATACACACACATGCACACACACACACACACACACACACACACGCACACATACACACACACACACACACACACGCGCCCAGCGACTCATTCACAGACACCTAACTCATGTCCTTCCCACAGAACATTTTATGCCAAATTCGTCTTGAAACTCTGCAAAAGATGCCGAATTCTTGTCCAAAACCGGTTAAAAAACATACCGAACATTTTTCAGCGGTTGGCAAAAGTCTGACCTCCGTATTTGAGTAAATTCGTAAGACTTTCACGATATACCTGCAAAAATTATGTACAAATTCTCAATCAGTTTCCTGGGTTAATTTTGATTGGTTAGTTGTTTTTCTGGATTCACTGACACTTTTTACGAATCGTTTTATTGAAATGCCTGAAATAACAACAAACTTTTTTAATGCCGTATGAAATTAAAAAAATTTATTAAATTTTTTTTTAAAATATTGACTTTTCCAATGTCTTAATTGCCCTGGAGACAATCAAATAAACTCAATAATAATATATTTGTATACGTGCAGTTGTGCACACGTATACTTTTTTTTGGCAGTTGATGAAAATAAAAAAAATTAAGTTTTTATTTAACGGCTGGTTTATTTGATCGTCTCCAACTTTGATTGAAAAAAAACCTGAATTTCCTTGTAGTTCTTGTTAATAATGGAGAAATGCATGTTCAAATAAAAGTTTATATTGCTAAGATACGAGCGCTGCGAAGTCAATAATTTCCAAAAAGTACATTTTTCTAAAAACTACCTTTTTCGATACTTTCAAAAAAGTATCTCATATAGAAAATAATTTTTCCAAATAGTTTTTTAGAAGAACTTTTGTTAAATAAATTCTTTTCCTAAAAATATTTTAAAAATGGTTTTTAAACCACTTTTTAAGTATATAACTTATCTTAAATTCTTACATTGAAAGAGTACTCTCTGTATAAAATACCATTTTAGAAAGTTACATCCAGTGCTGCCAGAAAAATTTTGACTCTTGTCCCCAATTTAAAACTTCATGTCCCCAAAAATCTCAATTTCAACAGAAAAATCCTAACTTTTGTCCCCAAAAATATATCATTCATAAAAAACGATTATTAAGTCCTATGCGAAATAAGATTTTCACAAAGTTACAAGAAAAATTTTACTTTTTTCATTAAATTGCAAATTTTTAAAAAGTTGAAAGTTTTTCATATTTTCTGGTATTGACACATACATACATAGTTTTTTATGCGAAACACAATAACTAAGAGAATCGTGCGTACAACAATTGCACAATCAAAACTTTCAACAGTCATTTTTCTTTTTCAAAAGAAAAAAAATGTTAATTGCCAAAGAGTTTGTTCTGCATATGTGAGCACGGTTTTGCTTATGTACATATCGTTAACTTAATACGAAAAGGCCCTAACTCATGTTTTTCATAGTTTACAGGAGGACGAAAAACTAAATAAAAAAAGATGCAATATTGATACAAAATTTTTTAAACGCAATTTTTATTAAAAACACTTCACATAAGCACATAATATTGCGTTTAAAAAAATTTTGTATCAATATTGCATTTTTTAATTTAGTTTTTTCCTCCTCCTGTAAACTATGAAAAACATGAGTTAGGGCCTTTTCGTATTAAGTTAACGATATATATGTTCGCGGTATTACCATGATGGTAATATCATCTTCATTATAGAGTATGATTACCACACTACTCCACGAGATTTTTAAAAACTGAAATGTTACCAGTACTAATATATTATGTCACGATTATTTTCCTGACACATGCAAATTGTTAGAGCTCAAAATGAAAAGTTCCCAAATCCCTCCCCACGAAATTCTGTCCCCAAATTAGAGGCGAAATCCCCATTCTGGGGACAAATCCCCTAATCTGGTGGCACTGGTTACATCTCTCAAAAAGTACCTTATACAAAAGTTTCTATATCCCAACAATACATTTTCAAGCAACTTATTTCTTTCGCTTTATTTCTTGTAAGCGAAAAGCAAAAATACTAAAATTTCCATTCGACAATGTATCACATTACTTTGAATTACTTTTGGGAGCTGTAGACTATTTTGTTAAATACATGATAAAAATTCTAAAAAAAGTTATATGCCATTCAAAGAAAATGAACAGAAAGTGAGAGAGAGAGAGGGAAACAAAATATTGTACCTACAAATTTTTGTGTTCTGCTGGAATTTAAGACAACATGTTTGATTGTTTTCGACGGTTTCACAGTTTTAATGACACAAGACATGCTGCTAAAAAATGTTCACTGGGTACTAGAGTTGAGCGATATTTAGAAACCTGTTACTTTTTCACAGCGATTGAAAAATTACAAATCACAACTGTGGCTGAATTTATCAAGTAACAGGTTTTGGAAATATAGTTCTTTCATACAAACTGTGATTGTTCTTGCATGCTTACTTTACAGTAAATAAAGCTACCACATTAATTTTCTTATACCTTCAGCTTTTGTCAAGAAAAAATCATCTTTTCTGGTAACTATGTAGAACTCACATTTTTATATTTGCAATTTTATTGTCTCTCTGCCTCTTATATTTTTTTTATTTATTCTCAATATTTGAACGGGGTTGATTGCCCTGCAGATAATATTGGACTACGTGGTCCAATCTCGGTGAAACAGACTAGTTACATCATGGTCCCATGCAATGCAGTCATGGATCATGTCGTTTTCACATAAGCATTCAGTGCTGCACTATAAGTGTTCGTGTTTAAACGATTATGATCGTTGTTCTTAGGCAGTTACAAATTGTATGCGAGTAGTCTATAACTATTTCATACGGAGTAGTTTTAGGGTTGGTCCGATGTTAAGTAAAATTGGACCATGTGGTCCAATCCTAGGACATCGCAATGCTAAATCGACCACCTTTTTTCATATATTTGGAGTACTCCTACTCCTCTTTGGATTAGTCTTTACATGCATGTATGGACTAGTCGCATTATCTGCAGGGTGCTAATTGCTTGTTCTTGCCGCTCTTCTTATTAGTATTTATCAAAACACCAATATTAATAAATACTTTTAAAGCAGAAGAGCTGAAATGTGTTAAACCGTGATCACAGTCACTGTTTAATGTCACTGCTGATCTTCTTATTAGATTTTCTCAAAATAATGAACTGCTACAAACAAAATACTGCTAAACTGTGATCACAGTCACAGTTTAAAAGAACAGCGATTTAGAAATCACGTTCACAAGGAGCAACATTATTAAAAAATCACGCTATCGCTCATCACTACTGGGTACAAACATAGTTGATGTTAGAGTGGTTTGTACAAGTGTATATACCGTCCAGTCAGTAAAAAGGAAATTACAAATCGTTTTTGCAGTTACTTTTCCTCCATTTATTTATATGTCTCTTGGTAATATTAATGATTTAAATACTTGTATAATCACATACATGAAAAATATTTATTTGTAATCTTACATTTGGCTTTGTCGACATGCAGATATATGTATACGAGAAAAAAAAGTTAAACGATATATAACCTTTATATAATATTAAAACAAAAAATCAGTAAAGTGAGACTTTAATTCGCGTACGAAGTGTTCCGTACGGACACTAGATATGTTATACCCGTGCTATGCGAACTTTTTAGCCTAAATAATATATAGTTTTGGAATTTTTCGCTTTTGGAATTTTTTCGGTTTTGAGTGTTTTTTAATATGGAGTTCTTTTAGTTTTGGCGTTTTTGGTGTTTTTTTCGGTTTTCGCGATTTTTTTAGTCTTGGCGTTTTTCTCTCGTTTTGGTGATTTTTTCGGCTGTTGGGTTTTTTTCATTTCGGTGATTTTTTTTTATTTTGATGTTTTTTTTTGATTATGGCGATTTTTGCGGTTTTTGGCGAATTATTTTAGTTTTAGAATTTTTTTTTAATTTGGCGCTTTATTTCGTTTTGGCTTTTTTTTGGCTTTTGTTGATTTTTTTCGGTTTGACGATTTCTTTATTTTGGGATTTTCAAGTTTTAGCGTTTTTGAAAATTTCAAGAGTTTGCCTCTTACGGTTTCCAAGATACAGCAAGTTATCAAAATTAAATAGTTAAAATACCATTAACTGATAGAACACCCTTTGAGTTTTAATTTTAGTGTTAATTGTTTTAGTCAGTAAAAAAAATACACTAACTTTGCAAATTCCAAGTGTCTATATATAATTGTATGTGTATTACATTGAATTTTAAAATTTTTCGTTGCTCGTTTTGGAACACCCTTTAATTTTTAACTCTCATGTACTGGTTGTTGTAGCTATCAAAGTTCAACATATTCTGTCAAAATTTCTTACGGTTCTCGAGAAAACACCCTGTGACGGACAGACAGACAGCGTAGCGAAAACAATAGGGTTCCTCTTCACCTTTGGTGTACGGAACACTAAAACGACGTTTAAAAATTGTTAAAGGTTGGCTCCAAATTAAGAACGAATCGTAAACAATATTTTGTTAAATTTCCGTATCAAATCAAAAAAACCGTACAAAAATACTATAAGTTACTAAATCAAGAACGATCTGTTATCAAATGATAAAGTGTGTTTAAAAATTAAGGGCCGATGTTGATTTTGAATAAAACACAAATTATTTAGAAAATTATTCTCAATTCTTTTTATTATGATAATATGATATAGTTCAAAAATATTGGCCAAATGGCCGCCGCGAACAAGGCGGCACACCTCCATCCAATGGTTCAAATTTTCTATGACGCTGAGGCATAATTAAGGTTCTATGCCGTTAATGTGCCGAATTATCTAATCTTTTAGCTCTTGAATTGTTCTTTCAAATAACCCCAAAAAAAGAAGTCCAACGGTGTCAAATCACATGATCTTGGCGGCCAATTGACATCGCCACCACGTCAGATAACACTGCCATTGAATTTGTCACGCAAAAGAGCCATTGTTTCGTTAGCTGTGTGGCAAGTGGCACCATTCTGTTGAAAGCACATATCGTCCACATCCATATATTTCGATTCCGGCCATAAAAAGTTAGTTATCATCTCACGATAGCGAGCAACATTCACAGTAACTGCCTGACCGGCCCGATTATGCCACCAGGCCATAAACTACACCAAACAGTCACTCTTTGTGGGTGCATTTGTTTTTCGACAATCACTCTTGGATTATCACTCGCCCAAATGCCGCAATTCTGCTTATAGACGAATCCACTGAGGTGAAAATGTGCCTAATCATCAAATCACGAAGTGAACGATATGCATTTTGATTTGAACGCCCATTTTCATAATAAGCCTGAAAAACTATAACACGTTACTCGATTGTGCATCTTTCCATGGTTCAAACTGAGTTAGTCAATTTTGAAACCAAATGGTATTGATTTCGGTATTTTTTTAACACTTTTTTCCTTTATGTGTTAAGCCGGGGTCACACGATTGGCACAAATGCACCAATTTTCGTCGGCTCACTGCGATAGTCATAAGTAATAAGCCAAAATGACATTATTACTTAATTAATTCTTGAATAAGTCTATATGGCTTTATCACTAATGCAGTGTGGTGCAGTTGTGTAGTTATATTTTAATTAGTTGAGAAATAAGACAAATTTACTTTGTTACTTATAAATTTATTTCAGTGAGCCGATGAAAATTGGTACATTGTGGCAATCGTGTGATCCCAGCTTAAGTAAATAAAGAATTGTATATTTACGGCTCCGAATTACATAGTACAAAGATATGTATAATGTACATATCGATGGTCACAGGTTGAGAGGCTCTAAATTGTATTTTTCTTTTAAAATTGAGTTTTTCACTGATTCTGATACATTTCACACAAATACATACATCTCATCACAAAAATTTATTGCAATAGTGTAAAAAATAACGATTTTAAAAGCAATTATACAAAGTAGTTTGTACCAGCAGTTGTACTGTTTTTACTTTGACCAACGATATGTATGTATGTATGAATACATATATGTATATATGAATGCATTTATATATGTATGTGTGTATGTATATTTAAATTTTTTTATTTTTATGCACTTGTATGTATTCTTTATCTTCATTTCATGTAAAAGATTTATTATTTTAATCTTTAAGTTTTATTAAATTATTGGGTTCCACTTACCTAAGAATTAAAGTAGTCTTAACGACAATGTCAGTACGGGTCAACCTGTACTTAGTTTAGTTTTCATATGCATGCACATGCATGAATGTGCGATTGTGTTAGAGCGACTGAGTGGGAGACTTACACATGTTTGTGTGTATACATTGTTTACAATAATGGATATTTAAAGTTTTCAATTACACAATAGATGCTTCTCACTTTAAGCAAAAGCCATTTATTCATCCATAATACTCACTTATACAAATATGTGTGTACTGCCATATATACATACATACATACAGACACACATAATTACATGTTTGTATATATACAAGGTGGCGCAAAAATAACCTTCCGATGTTATTTGGCTGTAATTAAAAAAAAAAATGAAAAACTTTGATTCTTCTTGTGGATTATTTTTATTTGGTCTTTTAATTTTTTTACATCAAGTCGAGAATATGATGTCATGTAAATGGCCGCCGCCACAGTTGATTGTCATTTGAGCCCTTTTTATGGCATTTTCCATCACTTTGGCCAAAACTTCCGGCGATAGGTCCTCACATTCTTGACGGATATTGTCTTTAAAAGCTGCAAGAGTCTGAGGCTTTTTGACATAAACCCGCGACTTCAAAAAGCCCCACAAAAAGAAGTGTGCAGCGGTCAAATCACTGATTTGATACCCATTTGCGTGGCGCGTCGTCTGGTCGATGTCGACGGCGCTTCCATGACATCCCTGGGTACAGCAGCAATATTCTCTGCAGAACGGCTACTCCGGGGTCTGCCACGCCTGGCAGCATCTCGTGTTGTGCCAGTCTCTTCGAGGCGAGCGGCTAAACGTCGCAGTGTTTCACCAGTAGGCGTTGGACGGCCAGGAAATCTGCAACGAAATTCACGTTGTGTAAAAGTCACCGACCGATTATTGGTCAAATAAATAGTCACCAATATTCCGCGTTCTGGAGCAGTGTAGCGTAACATTGTTTATTAACGTGTATTTCGCATGTGTTTACTACATAAATGTCAAAACAGAACTGACATTAGGCGCCAATCGCAAGATTTATAGCATTTTCTGATAGGAGGATTACTTTTGCGCCACCATGTATTTTGAGTGTTTTATGACCATTGTATGCATACATTTGTATGTATCTATGTATATATTACTACTAACATCAAAGTAAACATTATAAATTTGAGAAGATAGTAAATAAACTTGAATACTACTACGTTCGTATGCGATTCAATGGACATGTGTGTATTTGTATGTGTAATATGCCCAGCAAACAGCTGTATATCCGAAACTTTAAATACGTGAAGCGAAAAGTGTGATTTCTGTAATTATGGAACTCTTCAGGTTACATCCGTTCAGAGACTTTAACTGAAAAATGAAAGGTGGACGGACCATCATGCAATAGTTTGTTTGACCTTGTGTTGGTTGGGTATATGAATTCATATGAGTACATACGCTTTGGGTAAACACAATTGTACTCAAACATACTTGGGAGCAAAACGTCAGAGCAATACGCTTGTTTTCTTATTAAAAGCACGTTTACTGGGATCGTATGTGTAATTTCAATTGTAATCTTCAGTATTCATAAGTAATTTCATGTCATAGCCCATTCAGGCTGACACGAAATTAAGTAATTTCAAACTCAAATTACGAACGAAATGAAGTGTTTATACAGGTATTGAATGACATTTGAATTGATTTCGAAAACATTTTATTCACCGCGGTAGACATTGAAGTACTTTTTTCAGTTGAATAAATTCTTTGTTAAACTTATACAAATTTTTTGTTCAAAAATTGTCATAAATATATTAATTTTCAATCTTCTTTTGATTTTTTATTTCTTTTAATTGTTGTTCCTCATAGTTGTAAATTTACTCATGTTTGGAAAAAAGTAGTTTTAGTACAAAAACAGAGCTGTATATTGCAATTTCTTGTTAATTTCATCGAAATTTAGTAAAATAACTTAATTTGGAAAATGTTAAAATGTATGGGAAATGACTTAATTTGAACTTGATTTCGACCGAAATCACAAAATCACTTAATTTGGCGTCACCCTGAATTTTAATTTCTAAAAATTTAATGAGTTTACAGCTGCTTTTAGGTAAATATGCTTGTGTTTAAATTGTATTGCACTTGGTGGAAACGCACCTTAACTATCCAATTGGAATCTGTGATTAAATATTCCTTAAGGCTGTGATACACTATCATACACAGTCGTTCGATCTGTCAAAAAAGTCGTGTATGCTTAAAAAGTATGATAGTGTGGATTAAAATTTGACATGTGTGACAGATTTTTTGATAAGTCTGTCCGATTTCAAAAAGTTTATGAAAATTTTCATAAAATGATAATTTCTATTAGATCAGAGATGCATTTTGTAAGGCAGTTGATAAGAAAACGGCAAATTTTGCTTCATTTATTTAAAGATAGAGAGATACATTTTGAAAATTTCATTTTGCGTTATTATTGCTTTATAAATGCAAAATAATTAAACACAAAAATTATTTTAAATGTCTTTGCATCTTTTTTGTGGAATAGTTTGGCACCTATAAAATATTTAGTTAGCGATTTTTTTGCAGTGTGACAGAATTCAATCCGATTTTCCAGTGAATGAATCGTACGACTGTGTATGATAGTGTATCACGGCCTTTAAACATATACATTGTTGACATCTATGGAAATACTTATTTATGTATATTTTCCAACTTATCGAGGTCTATATGTATTTTAATGTTTAAATTGTAAAACAAATTTATTTAAAAATTAAACTTTTGAATTTTTGGAATATTTTCACTATATCAGAGATGATATAATAGTAATCTCCAACAATTAGTTAAAGCTAGTACACACTATCGTACATAGCCAAACGACTTTTGAGAAAATGCAACCCTTATCTAATAAAAACTTCCAGAAAGAAATAACAACTCATTAGATCAGCGTTGCATTTTCTCCAAAGTCGGACGATTATGTTGCATGGAGAGTAGCAGTCTTTAGTGTATATTTTCAGGTTCACAAGAATGTTCAATTAAAAGGCGACTAAAAAGATATATTGCTTCTGCAAATAATTTTTGCAATTTTTTTTCTTAAATATTTAATAAACATACATATATATATGTATACATACATATATACATACATATGTTTATTTAAATTTTCCTATTGAAAATCTAATAGACTTTGTTGTATTCATTTTATTGTCTTTTGCAAAATATTTAACTCCTCTTATAACTTCAGTTCGAAAATTTACGCTTTATAACAAAAAAATAGTTGCATCTTAACACAAAGTTGCTTATTTTTTTAACATGCTTCAAAAAAAATTACGTGTCTTATTAGTATTATCAGCCAAACTCCAATAAGTATATGTCTTTTAAACTAACACTTTTATTTTGCACATTAAATGAAAGAAATTTCACAAACAATTTTTATATTGTATGCCAGACTTTGTGATGCCCTTTCTTCAGATTTTATCTTATATTTTTTTCTTTATACCTTGTTCTCTGATAAAATTCTTCATATTATATTGAAAGTCATCTATATGGCTACAGTTAAGTAGCTTATCGTCTATCATAATTTCCGAGAAATTTTTGTGCCACAGCTACGTAAGGCCGGGTTTCCATCTGTGTGAGATGTGCCACACAAGCGTAAAACAGCGTAACCTCTAATTACTAATAAAAAACAGTTTGATTCAGACACGTATTTATTAAGTTAAATAGTTTCATACATAACTTATAGACAATTTTATAGAATCCAACATGATTAGAAACTGTTTAAATCAATAAATCAATAGTAATTAGTTGGTTACGTTTTTTTTTTGGGCAAATGACACACAAAAAATGCCAGATGTAAACTCAGCCTAAGTCGTTCAACGTAATATTCAATAGATTTTATAAAAGAACACCAAGATACAAAGACTGTGTAAAAAGGTACCAACTAGGGTTGCCAGGCAGGCTGCATTTGGCTGGATTATCTAGCTTTTTTGATGTTTGTTCAGTTTCAAGCTAAAACTACATTTGTCAAACTATATAGCAGTTTTTGAAAAACATCAATATTATTTATTACTTGAAGTTTATTATAAGGTTTGTTATTAAGTTATGTTAAAAGTGTCATCTGTTAGTGGCAAAATATTATAACACATGAATAGCTGATGTCAAAATAAATATTGAAAATGACTGTTGTACAGTTTTAAAAATGTTTGTATAGCCTGCAATGTTGTTAAAATGAATTATAAATTTTTGGCAGCAACGTTTTTTTTTACAATTTTCGCCTAACAAACAAATAATTTTTAATTGAAGCAGAATACTTTTTAAAAATAGTTTTCAGTTGCTTAGAAAATCGTTACTAGTTTTGAAATAACCCCTTTTTTTAAGAATTGCATCTTAATATAAAAAATTTACAATTTTCACAAAATCTTCAAATATCTGCAGAAAAAGATAATGTTAAACTAATTATTATGGAATTAGGTTTAAAAATAAATACCGAAAGATTTGTCCTATTAGAAAATATGGACCTATCTCTTTTACGAAAAGTTGTATGTTGAGCATTTTCAATATAAGTAAGCAAAGATTTTTGTGAAAGATTTTTTAGTATTTTAAACGCTCTTTTTCACCAAAAAAGAATGAAATATTAATACGAACAAGCTTAGAGTAATCGTCAAGTCTGAACTAGCTGCTGGCTAAAGACAAATGACACCATTTTTTGAGAGATCACTGATTTTCGAAATCATTGGCGTTCCATAAAAAAGATTGGTCATCAAAATAGTTAAACTGAATATAGCGGTTTACTAACTTTTGATAGTACTGTTCACTCCCTACAAGAATAGTATCAGTCAATTAACAGGTCATTTGATGGGTAGTCATGAGGGATATATACATTAATGCGTAAAACAAAGTTTTTATCTCATTACTAAGGATAAAATCAACCAAATGTAATGGAAACTTTTGTGTACGTGTGATTTTGCATCTCTCCCTCTCTCTCACTAATGAATTTCGTCTAATAAATAACAAATATTCTAACTACTAACTTTACTGCTTTTTACAAATCAATTATAGCATAAATATTAGTGAAGTTTGACTGATATAATTGACTAATATATCTCCCACAATTGAGCAATCATACATGATTGAGATACTAACAATAAATATACTTTTTTATTGTATTAATTGGTTTTCGTTTTAATATAAGAAACAACTTAAAATCCACAAGTAAATAAAATATTTAAAACGAAAAATATAAATGAGCAAAAAAAAAAAACAAAATAACCCAAAATTCTAAAATTCTGAAAATAAATATATATGTGACCCGGTCTATGAAAAGGTGGCTTATGACTCAAAAAATTACTTTTCACTTTTTTTTTTGGTTCGGATAGTTTTTGAGACGCTCTTTAACATGGTGAAAAGCAGAAAGTCTTAACTTGCTTAGAAGCGTACTAAAAATGTAGAGAAAGAAGAGCACAAATGAAAGAAAAACAGAATTTTATTGAAAATCTAGAATGACTGCATCACTTTTTTAACTGGCGGCCATTTTGTCAGCTGTCAAGTGATTAATATTTAGTTTGGTTGACAAAAGAACAACGCTTGCAAATCGTGCAAATTTATTTCGAAAATAATGGTTCAGTTCGCGAAGTTTACCGCAAGCTCCGTCCATTTTATGGTCGACATAATCGTCCATCAGAGCAATTAATTCGGTTAACCATGGATCGTTTTCGCACTACGTTTACTCTATGTGATAATACGCATCCGCAGAGACGTCGAACAGTGCGCACCGAAGAAACAATTGCCGCTGTAGAGCAAAGTGTTGAAGAGGACCCGAATGAATCGATTCGCCACCGTGCACAGCAATTGGAGCCGACTAACCGACTATTTTGTTCCCGAATTGGATGGCATGAATGTGGATGAGTTGTGGTTCCAACAAGACGGCGCTACATGCCACACAGCGCACGTCACAATCGATTTATTGAAGGAAACATTCGATGAGCGCATAATTTCGCGGAATGGACCTGTAAATTGGCCACCAGGATCGTGTCATTTGACACCATTGGATTATTTTCTTTGGGGATATGTGAAGTCGTCTACGCCAACAAACCAGAAACGTTAGGGGACTTGGAAGCCAACATTCGTGGCGTTATTGCCAACATACGGCCCCATATGCTCGAAAAAGTGGTTGAAAATTGGACCTGCAGAATTAGCTTTATTCGAGCCAGCCGCGGCGGCCACATGCCCGAAATCATATTTAAACATTAATGGCATAAAATTATCCTTCCAATAAAGCCAAATTGATGGACATTAAAACGATTTTCTTGTGTTTTATTTCAATTTGAAGTTCTATACCTCTAAAAAAACACCCATTACATGTTTTTGAGTCATACGCCAACTTTTCATGGACCGGGTCACATATATTAAACTAAACTTTTTAATTTATGTTTTTTTTTGTAATATTTTTTTTAACAAAAATAAGTAACACTCAGGCAATTAATGCGTACTACTATTACTAAGTGTTACCTTCTTTAGGAAAGGGATAGTAAAATAGAAGACAGTTGGTGAAGGAAGATATAGATGAAAGCTTCATTCTTTTACAACTCTGCTTTTTGCACGTTTTTAATAATGCAGTGTTGCAGCGCCTCTGGTGTTTAAATGAGGCCTATTACATCTTTCTGAAGCTGTGTTTAGTAGACATTTTATTAGTTATTCTACTTCCCCGATGATTCTGCTACGCAACGAAGGAGGGCGCTCTTATGTAACATTAGGATTAGTATCTACTGAAGTCGGTATAGTTCAGTAACCAGTGACTGTGCCTTCATCACTTGAACTTTCCTATAGCAACTGTTGCAAAGGGACAATAATGCATATCAGAAAAATGCGTGGTGTTGTTATTTAATGACTGTTGGATACTGGGCTCGAACCCAGGACCTTGTGTTTTGTAGTCAACGTACTAACCACTTCAATCAACGCCACTATTTGACTTACCTTTTTTAAGACTTTTATAAATTTGAATTTTCATAGACCGAATGAATTATATATTTTTAAAGTAAAACTCGATGTTTTAAAAGTTTTGGAATATGTATGTTAAATATTCCACCCTAACATAAAAGTATGCTAGAGTGGAGCAACTATAATTAATAAATAAATCAATCATCAGTACCGATTAAATGACTAGTCAATTGATTGAATTCAATGTAAAATTGTTGCAAATGTGATAGTGAAAAAATTTGTTTGTATTTAATCAGTCAGAAACAAAAATACAGGGATACTCGGGATATTTATTCGTCATACGCCACCGTATACAATCATTTGTGTACATAAAATTCAATATACAATTTGTGGGTATGTGTGTTGGTGTTTAAAAAGATACTTTATGTGTGTGTGTGTGTAAATAATCTGAAACACCTGTTTTTTGCCAATAATTTTCCTCCAGAATAAGACAAACCATTTTTCATTAACACAAGTATAATATAAAACACCTTTATAAAGCCTTAATAGTTTTTATTTATTTATTTATTTTATTATTTGAAAGTATTTAAATCTACTTACACAGAATATCCTTTCCTGCAATTAACACTTTGAATTGAAAAAAAAAATGCAAATAATCAACTAAAATTTTAATTGGGACAGTGATAATTGTATTCAAAAATTTATCAAAAGTTTAATTTAAAATTTAAATGAGTCAATTAAACTTTTGTTTACAAACTTAGTCAATCAATAATTTTAAATGACACAATTAAGTGTTGAATTGATTTTTAATTTTATTTTTACAATTAAGAGTATATGACTGTACGGAAAATTATTATTATATTGCCGTTGTTTGCCCTATAACTTAAAATCTAGACAATTCAAAGTCAATCAAATGTACGGATTCGCAAGCGATTTTTGTAATGCGTACAAACGGAATGACAAACCTTTACATACCCTCGCCAACTATAATTTCGAATTTGAAAAAGAAAATACAAAGTAATATACAAAGTACAATGGCAAAATGTGAGAAATACAATGAAAAAAAATGCTGTGAATGAATGAATAAATGCATCACGTTAGATATTTCCAGACAGCTTCTATTTTTTCTTTATAATTTTTTTTTCGTAAACCTGAATACATTTTCAGGTGACTAAACATTGTATTGTATATTATTAAATGGAAAAAAAATTGGAAAAAACGTATGAAAAAATAAATTGAGCAGAAATACTAGTGTATAATTTACAAAAAAAGTATATGTACACGATTAAACTACGATATGTGTTGCACATATTTGTATGTACATTTGTATTTATGTATGCATGTTGAATTAAAGAAATATTAAAAGAATTTTCAAATCCACACGTAGTTGCAGAGTTATATAGATATTTTGGAAAATGTGGCACATTTATTGCTTAAGATAATTAATTATCAATTATCTCCAGTGAAACCAGAAATATGCTCTAAAAAAAGTGTTTTATGCGCATTAAATATGCTCTTAAAAATAAAATAAGTTGGTTTATTTTTAAATTAAAATATATTTTTAATTCAAAAATTCAACAACATTTGCATACAAAACAAGACAAAAATAAAATAAACAAAGAATAACTGCAGTATTAAAAACAATAATTTGGGTTTGAAGTGCATGTTAAAATAAAATTACGATACAAATTTCGACTAAAGCAAATAACACAAATTATTTCTTTTGATACTCTCGTAAAAAGCACTATATCAGAATTGAAACTTTGGAGGTATATTTTGGATAAATAGGACAAGATTTCTATTCATAATTTCTATTGCAATAAGCAACAAAGTATTGGCCTAAATTTTAAAATAAAAATTGTTGCAGTCACGTCTAAATAACCTTTTCTACATTAACAATGTTGCTTCAACGTCTTCTTGGGACAAAGTCCTTCTCAAATAGCAAAACCGAATTCTTATTAAAACTAACGTCCATAATAACTGCTTAATACATTAGAAAAATCTATATTTAAACTGGATCATTGGAATTAAGATTTAGATGGCGAAAAATATAAGTAAAATTTTTGACCAACACATTAAAATAAAAAAGATTCTACAAAGTATCAAAATATGCCCTTAAAGCATAAATGATGCTTTACAAATTGGAAAATATGCCAAAATATGCTTGTAAGATTATCATATGCAAAAACATGCTTTAAAGTGTAAAATATGCAAAAATATGCACTAAAAATCGATGCCAAAGTTCATAAAAAGTTCTGAAATGGATAAATATCGTGTTCCCGCATTAATACCTCACACAAGAAAAAACATGCAATTGCATATTTGAGGTTTCCCTGATTATCACACATAAAATCACTTTTCGATAAGCTCATTTCTGAGTAATATTAAGCACCTAAACGAACAGAATAAATGAAAAATAATGTTGTGTGGGTTATTAGTTGTTTTAATGGTCACCCTATAGTCCTTGGTTATATTTATGCAGCTGCCAAGAAGGACAGCTTAACTCTAGGCGTTCAAAGGAACTGCCGAAATGTTGAGATTATTAAATTCAAAACAAGGCTGTTAGAGCCCATATATGTTTCTACTTCTTAAGAATCTGTTTTATTAAAATTTGTTCTAGTTTATATACTACTTATGAAAATAATTTTTATCCTTTCTAACTTACTCTAGCTTATTACAATTATCTTTCATTTTATTTGCCATTATGGAGGATCATATTGCACACTTTCACTTGACCAATCATGTAGTCGTTTCTAAAATAAAAACTCAATGGTAATTGAAAGTGAAAGTGTGTCACTCAAATATCTGCTACGCTGCACATGTGTTATTGATTCTTAATTGTTTTGTTTTATTTATTCTTTCTGTTCATGGTGTATGCATTGCAGACGTGTGTGACACACTACAGTTGTTTAGCACTAAGCAAAATTTAGGTATGAGGCTGTCTAAAAGGAAATGATATAAATAAAAAACCGAAAAAACTCCAAACGACGAAAAGAAAAATTACTCTTAACACTTTATATTATAGGAAAACATGGCAGTCCTTAGTCATCATAATTAAAGGGTTATGCGAAGTTGATATATCGTCCCTACCACGTCAAACTATCCCTCAATTATGAATTTAAACTCATCGTATTCCTAAAAGTTCCAGGCTAAAAATATTTCTTATTAAGTTATCTATCGTCCGTGAGAATTTCAGCATTTTAAAACGAGGCATATCCTTAAAATTAGGATACCAAGATAAAAAATCTAAAAAACCAATTTTGCATATTGGATAGTTTGACGTGGTAGGGACGATATATGAAAAAGTTATTTATTTAAGCTTATATTAGAATCTCACGTTATGTTAACAAAAGCAATAACGTTCACATGAAATATTCATGAAATAATGTTGCAAAAGTTGTACTCTGTTCAACTCGTGCAAAATTTATGAAATGTGTCTAGCAACATTTTCGTGCCATCTGTGAAATAATGTGACTGACATTTATTTTGTGCAAAATATTGACAGCTGATGCTTTTGTTTACAAAAGTCGATTAATGTTGCATCCCTACAAGAAATGAATGACTGAAACTAACACAAACGTAGTTTTTTCACTAACATATATAAAACAATTTTATATTGAAATCAACAGTGACAGTCAATTGCTCTAACATGTATGTAATACCCTTTTCACACTCACTAACATCTTTGAGGAATATGTGGAATATTTTGAAAATTGAAAAAAACTGTTCACATTACAACATCTTTCATCTGTCATGTATTATAATACTATTTTTACGAGTGTGAGCAACTACAATATGCAGAATTAGTAGAAATTATGCCAGCGGACAATGATGATGAAGAAATATTACAAACTTTATCTAGGGCGGGTCGATTTGTATGGAGGCAAAAAAATGGCTCAAATTATAAGGAAAATTGTATTCTAGGGATCAAAATAAGAAACTGCCGAAGGAACCATACCTCTAAAATGTATTTTGATGTCCCGACTTTTGATCCGAAGGGTAACATTTTCTTGAAGGGTAAAATTTTGAAAAATCTCACTTTGACCCACTTAGAGTTCCCCAATCGAGTCAAAATGTATGAACGACCCCCACTAATTTTGGAGGGCCGACCCACCTATCCCAGTGGCACACTCCCTGGAACCACCCCTGAGGGGTTCCCCATACAAACATTTGTGATTTTTTGAAATATATATTACATATTACATATATATTACATATTACAAATATGTATATTATACATCCATATGTATTTAATAAAGTATTAGAGTAATTTCGGATCTTTTTTCGGAAGGATATTCCAAAATTTAGCTTTGAATGTATGCACATTAGGGCGTTTCACAAAAAAACGTTGCAACTCTTGAAGCGGAATATTAAAGCTTGTGATCTAAAATAATTTCGAAAATTTTTTGGGATTTTTTGAAGATAGATATAGGGTCGCTGAAATAGATTTTATCAAACAAATGAGGTTATGGAGAAAAAAATTTTATATTATTTTTTTCGGGTGCTTTTTGTTCATACAACTAAACAATTCTCTTTTTAATGATCTGATCCCACGACAAAAAAATTATTGGTGTGAAAAATTATTATATTAAGGACCACTTTGATAGTCTTAAAAGTGAAAAATTATTTTTCCTAGATTTCAAACCTCGATAAATTGAAAAGTTTTCAACATTTTTTATAGAGTTAAAATGCGTTAGAAAGATAATTTAGATACCTTTATTTTGGTATGTATAAGTTTATATCTTATTTGTGAAAAAATGTTGAAAAAAATAAAAAATAGACAAAAAAAAAACAATTTTTTTCTATATTTATGATTTGAATAGGCTAAAGTTCGTATCGCTTTTTAAGCCAAATTACATGTGATAATTATAAATGAAGAAATAACACCTAAGTTAGTTGTAAATATTCTGGCAACACATAGTTGAACGGAACAGCTAGCCGTTTTCGAAGGCCACTAAACCTTCATCATCAGCGTTCTTCTGTGTTTGGTCCACTGTGTGTGGTGTCAGTTGATGTAGATTTCTGCTTTATATACGAAACTTTTTTGCAAATGGAATATGTGAATTGTTTTCATTCATCGTATTTCAATTTGCTGAAAGATGTTTTTGTAATGAAAGCTCACCTTACCATCTCTAAATTTACAACAGTCTTGCCATTGTCGTTTGTTCTTTACTAATTATACACATGTTAGTTAATTTGCTTATTTTTGTTCTACTTAAGACAAACTTTTTTGGTTTGTTACTGTTAAGCATATTTATTTAATTTTTGTAAGCATGGGTAAGTAAAATATATATAAAACTATTATCTAAGTTTAAGCAACAATTTTCCTGTACAAATGTCTACAGATGTTAAAAAAAACAGTTCCGCAAACAGTAAAAGGGTTTTTGATGAATTAAAATTGCCCACTTTCTTTTTTTTCGAAAGATACACATTTATGGGAAAATGATGATGATTTTGTTTCTGCAAAGAAAAAACTAGAAAAACTATGTGTTGTGAATGATTTATCAGAAAGAGGCGTGGCGTCAGCTAATATATAATATAATAATAATAATAATAATATATAATAATATATAATATAATAATATAATATAATATAATAATATAAAATATATATAATAATATATAATATAATATATATAATAAAAAATTACAAAGAATGAGGATGATTTTCAAAACTTATTGATTAGCGTTGATAACAATCGAAAAATTATACGTAATTTTAACAAAAATGTCATTGAAAAAGCTCTTAAGAAGCCAATTTGAAAATATTTCGACAGTTGTTCCACATTTAATGTTTAATGTATTGTAATTTTAGATACAAATTTACTTTTAATTTTAATATGTTCATTAATTATGTTGATTTAGTTTATTTAATATCTTTTGATTTTGTATGGGGATACAAATATATTGATGAATTGAATTTTTGATATTTTTATTAAAGCAATGTATTTTAGATGTTTTTTTTACTTAACCAAGAACGAAACATAATGAAATTCTTTTAATTTTCATAAAATTTGATAAATAAAAAAACTTTTCTCAAACTTTAATTTTTTTCTTATATTTTTCCAACAAGTAAAAATAAATCTATGTACGAAATGAAAAGCAATTTAAAGACCTTTCTAACGCACTTTACATCTTGAAAAAAATGTTGAAAACTTTTCAAGTTATCGAGCTTTGAAATCTATGAAAAATAGTTTTTCACTTTTAACACTATCAAAGTGGTCCTTAATATAATAATTAACAAAGCACTTGAAAAAAATAATATAAATTTTTTTCTCCATAACCTCATTTTTTTTTGATAAAATCTATTTCAGCGACCCCATACCTATCTTCAAAAAATCCCAAAAAATGTTCGAAATTCTTTTAGATCACAAGCTTTAATATTCCGCTTCAAGAGTTGCAAAAATCACTAAAAACGCCTTTGGTGAAACGCCCTAATGCACATATGTACATGCATATGTAGATATACATACTAGTGTCCTGAACAAGACTATTTATAAGACCTTTCAAGACATGAGAGATTTTTTCAAATGCTTTACTACAGCGAAATATTCTAAAAGAATCGCTAAGCAACACTGTTGGCAAAAAATTTTTTTCGGTGGTTTGTCTTGCCAACAGTGTTGTTTAGCGATTCTTTTAGAATATTTTGCTGTAGTAAAGCATTGGAAAAAATCTCTCATGTCTTGAAAAGTCTTATAAATACCCAGTTGTCCAAATCGTCCTGGACGACATTGTCTTCGACGATTCATATACGACATGTCGTCTGTAGATTAAGTTTTCTAATCGACAATTTAAAAGAAATCGGCGTTCATGACTATCTGAACGACAATGTCACACGTTTTCTCTTCAATAAAACTTTGTTGGGGACCATCTGAGCGACAGTGTCATACGTTTTGTCTTCAATAAAGCCTTGTCGAGGACAATCTGAGCGACAATGTCCCTCGTTGTGTCTTCAATAAAGCATTGTTGACGACAATATGAGCGACAATGTCCCTTGTTATGTCTTCAATAAAGCCTTGCTGATGACAATCTGAGCGACAGTGTCACACGTTTTGTCTTCAATCAAGCCTTTTTGAGGACAATCTGAGCGACAATGTCGCTAATCTGGTCTTGTGTGACCTCGCCGCCATTTGTATGAAAATTTCGTCAACGATTTGTATGGAGTTGTCTTTAATATGTCTTCTACGACTTACCATTGTCTTGTACCCGTCGTCAAAGATGTCTTCAAGACGTGGCCAACTGGGTACTCTTGTGCAGGACACTAATACATACATACAAACATATGTATACATTTTTATAGTATGTATGCATGTATGTATGTATATAGTTGTATACATATTTTCTAGTGATGGCACTAAAATAATCGAAAGATGTTGAATGGAACAAAGTGAGATAGGAACATCTTTTGAAGATGTTGAAAGATGTTGAACATTCAGCCCTGTATAATTCTTATGGGAAGATATTATCATCATGCCAAATTGCTGTGAGTAAGTGTTAAAAGGCTATAAATCGCATTTTGTTGTAAAATATACAATTCGTTCCGTCTGTGAAATTAAAATTTATAGATGTGTTAAAAAAAATTAAGTAAAAACAATAAATAGTGAATAAAAGAAATTTCACAAGTTTAATTAAATATAAATATATATTTCTTTTCCACAGTTTAGATATTTATAAAAATTAAGGCGTGTTGGAGATTGACAAAAGCGTGAAGATGGCAACTACGTTATTTTATGTTTTTGCTTGTTTTTTATGCTTTTGAATATTGAGCTTATGTATATCATTATTTTTTTGTAATAAAAACAATTAAAACGATATAAAAATTGTGTTTAGTAATATAATTATGTAGGTCTGACTAGTTTGCTATGACAGATATATACATACATCAAGTGTAATCAGTCAGACGTGACTACCACATGCATCATCAATGAAAATTAAAAATACGACAGAGTAAGCAGGTCAGCTATGTATGTTCCATAGTAGACATTTTTAATTGGTTAGACAAAGATGCAAAATCACACGTACACAAAAGTTTACATCACTTTTCCCACATAGCACTTAACAAACTGATAGAAACTTAGATAAATAAGCCCACCACCACTGTCGGTCAAACGACCGATAATTTGGCTTGGAGTGTTCTTGCAGGGATACTTCTAAACAATAAAAATAAAAATATTTTTCCAAACAAGTAACATGGGCATCATTTGTTACCTGTCAAGTTTTTAATGCGAAATAATCAATGTTGCTGAAGTAAAATTCTCAAAAAAATATATGTGGAAGTGGTCTATAAAGCCGAGATACCACTATTGGCGTAATGTTTGGACTTTCGTTGGCTCACTGCAAAAAAGTGATAAGTAAGAATCTCACAACTCAATTCATTATGGAATAAGTTTATATAACTTTATTACTTATGCATTATAGAGCAATTATGTACTTATTTTTCTAGTAATTAAGAAATCTTGCTTTATTTTACTAAAAAGAATTAATGAAATCGTGTTCTATACAATTAAATAGTTCCATTTGACTATGTAAGCTTTTTATAGTTTATTTCACTAAAATCATTACGAAAAAAAAAATAAAATGAAATGTTGAAACACTTACAGTTCAATTTCTTTTTCTAACGCTCATCTTAAATGTTTGTTTGCTTGAAATACTTTCGCAAATTACAAAAAATCAAAAAAAAAAAAAATGGATCACATTTTTCTAAATTGTTTGCTCCCTTAAGATTTCAATTGTAACAGCCACGTCTAAAAGTCTATCTTGGTTTTTGCAAAAGGATACTTTTTGTTACAATTTTATAGATTTGCTCTTTGGTTCATTTGTATTATGGTTCTTTCTTGGTTTCTTCCTTTGTTAATTTTTTATTTGCTGATTAAAGTTGCTGTTTTTTACTTCATTTATTTCAACTGACTATTTATTTTGTTTTTTTCTTTTTATTATTATTATTATTTCTGTGGGTATAAGAGGAATAAAATCAGTAAGGACTGATTGAGTTGACCGGAACCGGAAATTTTTGTTTTGTCAGTTCATTGCTTTCTTTCAATTTTACGTATTCTTTGATTGAATTCTTATTTATTTTTACTTTTGCTCTATATTATTATAAGCTCTAATACATACATATTATATATTATATTTTTCTCTTAAGGGAAAATAATTTTCTTTTAGTATTTTATGTGCGGAGATAAAAATTTATTCTTTCTCAAGTGTTTTAGATTGACAAAAATAAAGCAAAAAAATTTTATAAATTATAATAAAGTTAAGCTAAACTTCTTTTTCTTGAGGTTTTAAGGAAAAGCAAACAATTGCCAATAGCCATCAGTGGATGCGCTGGCCGTCGTTCAACTTCACTTGGTGTTAGGACCACCGTGAGACTAGATTTTTTAGAAAATCGCCTAAATTTTCAAAATGAAAAATCACAAAAAAATGAAAAATGCAAAAAAAAACCAAATATCGAGCAAATTAATAAAAAAAGATTAAAAATTATAGTAATTCAATTTTTGTATTAAAAAAAAAGAAAAGTTACAGAAAAGCATAAATAGTATTCGTTTCTTACTGAATTGCAATAAAAGTATGAAAAAAGGCAATATTCTCCATCGTCTAAGAATTCTACTAACTCAGATAATTATCATAGATACAACAAAAAATTTATAAACATATAATACAGGATGTACGAACTATCGCCCAAGTTCAAATGGCCCGAAACAGCTTAATTAAGGAACGCTCAACATTTTTGAGTGATTAGTCATTGTGAAGAACCACAAAAAAAACAATGCCCGATCACCCCAAAAAAGAGTGAACAATAATCTAAAAGTGTTAAATGAATAATAGCCCGAAGTTTCTGGGTGTTTGATCATTACGTACAATCATAAGAATAATCGCCCGTTTGCAAACTTACCTTAATTGGTTTTCATGAGGAACCAGGAATATTACCAATGTTGGTAAAATTTTGAAGGTTTTGAAAACATCTAACATAATACGGTAAAATGCAGGCTGGTCGGCCATGCAGGAAAATTTTATTGCGTAAGAAAACTTTTTGGAGCAGAAAACTTTTACTAGGCTGCACCGTGTCGGGAAACACCGAATAATTTTGGTTCGAATGAAAACACTACTATCTTCACATGAGAGAAAGTCATGATGAATTTATTTTTATATAAAACGAACAAAACTTAGTAAGCAATTTCGGCATTGAATAAAACCCGAAAATCCCAGGATTAAAAAATTTGAATCCTGAAAATCCCGGGATTTCGGGATTGGCATTGCTAGTTGGTATACTTTTCTTAATTTGTTTGAATGTTTGCATGTAAATATGAAATTTTATGAAATTTTTGTTAAATTTACATAAAAAAGAGTTAGTGGCATCAGAGTAACATTGTGTGTAATTTTTTAATTCATGGAAATATAATAAAAAACGGACACCACTCACTACGTGTTAAAACACAAAAAAAAAAGACCCGCGTCTCCCAGCTTTTCCCCAAATCAGGTACTTGTTTTTTATGGGCCCCCAAAGATTTGGGGCCTCGGTGTCATTTTTTCTAAATAACGTTTGTTCTGCGAAAAGTAGAACTACAGCTGTGCTGACAGTTTTAAAATATTTAGTTTAACATTACCATATTGCTATATTGAAAATGACATGATTTTTATTCTTTTAAATTTGCTTAACACACAAACAAAAATAACTAACTTGTCAAACCATATTAAACGTTGCTATTGTGAGCTCCGTAAGTCCCAAATCACACTGTGCAAGTCTTATTGCTAAGCTGATTAGTTTGAGGGAGAGTGCGACGAGGGGAACAGCAACGTTTCTTTTCCCCCCGTCTCTCTCTCCTAATAAACTAATCAGCTTAGCAATAAGACTTGCATAGTGTAAATAGGGACTAAGGGTGCAAACAGAGTGAGCGCTGATGCCGAGCCGAGCCGAGCCGAGCTTATTGACGCTTATTTTCATGCGAGAAAAAAATTTGTATATAACACAGTGAATGCGAGAATCAGCGCTGAAATTCTATTTATTCCATGTGTTTTGCTTTTATTTTATTTAGTCTTGTTGTTCATTTGTGTTTATAAAATTGCTGTACACGGTAATGGATTCATGTGATGAAGAGTATTTTGCTTCTCCTAGTATGATTAATGCAATTATTAACACAAAAGAAATTGGAAAACATCCAATTACACTAAAAAGGAATGAATTTGGTGAATTTCATAATTTCTCATCGATCTCTATTTTTTTATTATTTTTAAACCATTAAAAAACACGACTGCACGCTAAAAAGTAAACATAAACAATGTTTTCGGCGCTGAAAAAAGCTTTGAAACTGTTTTCTCGCACTCATCGGCCTTGCTCTCTGCTCTTGTCGGCGTTCACTGTGTTGTACACAAGCTTATTTGTATTGATTTGCATGTAATCAGTTTTATTGCACTGAAGAGCTTTATCGCACTGACAATCTCGGTTCGGCTTTCAGCGTTCACTCTGTTCGGCCCCTAAATATTGTTTTCTCAATCATTCCACAACCATATATTTTATCTGAGCTAAACAATTGTGAAACTGTTGGCCCCAACAGTTACGTCTTAGAAACGGCTTGATGGATAAAATTTAATTTTATATCTTTATTTCGTTCCTTCATCGCATTTGTAATATAAAATTTAACAAATATTTTCTCCTGCCACCTAACAAAGCATAGAAAAGGCATAACTCTATTCGATCAGCTGTTTAGACTGAGCAAAACATGCTGACTACAGGCAGCGAACAAATTTTGTGATGGAAAATTACTCAACTGTTGAGTGGAGCGGAACTAGTCAACTATGCGTTTCTAAGACAAACACTCAACGGTTGCGCAACAGCTACGTCTTATGAATGCACCCATTCTTAATTTGTAGTTATTTGATATTCTTTTCTTTTGAACTTTGCATTATTTTATATTATTTTATTTAGTTCTATTGATCTTCAAGTACCAATAGTATAAATGTATTACAGAGATTCCATTTCACGATTCTTTCAACCTCCAACGCACCTTGATTTTTATAAATACGTATCTAAAATTTGTAAAATAAATACATGTATATATTTAATTAAACTTTTGAAATTTCTTTTATACGCTATTAATTTTTACTTATCTTTTTTAACACTTATTTTATTTTATTTTATTTTATTTTATTTTAGTTTCACAGACCGCACGAATTATATATTTTACAATAAAAAACGATATTTTAAAATTGTTGGCATATGTACACTAGATGTTCCACTCTTACATATATGTTAGAGTAGAGCAACTAGAGCAATTACTGTCACTTTGGATTTAAAATAAAATTGTTGTAAATGTGTTAGTGAAAAAATTACGTTTGTGTTAGTTTCAGTCATTCATTTCTTGTAGAGTGCTTACAAAAACTTTGAATTAAATAATAAATGTTGTTATTTTTATAGCTATGCTATATATTGCGCGATACAGGAGTAAAAAAATCGACTTAATTGCAGTTTTAAATTTATTTTGGTTTTGATTTCTTTGTCCTTAAAAGCAGAATTCCAAAATAAAAGAAAGAAATTATTTGATTTATTATTTTTTTTTTATTATTTTTTTTATTATTTATTATTATTTTAATTATTTGGTTTCGTTCTTTGAAGTAAGCGAAACAAAACAAAAATACAAAACCAATGAGAACGATTGCTCAATTTGTTTTTATTTTCTTTTTACACATTAGCACAAACCAGAGGTCATAGCCGATCAGCTGTAAGCCGGCGACAAAAAATTAATTAATTTAATCGTACGCCGCTAGAAAAGAAATTAATGGGAAATAAATGAAAATGTTTTGAAATATTTGCAGATAATTTGACATCATCATATAATATAATTTTGTTGGATTGTTACAAGTATTTGACATATGAAATTTGTTTTATATAACTAAGCAACATAGGTATAACCGGATATCCTAAGACACCTCTCTTCTTTTCTTACGTTTTTAATTATTATTTTCTTAATACAAAAAAAATATGGCCAAAAATGTATATACTTCAAATGAATTTCAAAATTCGTACTGCATTTTTTGATGTGTAAACATCTATACGCTAGGGGGTAAAAATCTTTTGACTTTGATTTCTTTGCTGAGATTTCTTTTCTTTCACAGCATTGTCAAATCGGTGTGAGCTATGTATGAGTGTATTAGTGTTTGAAAGAAGCAATACCAAGCAGAGAAACAAGTCGACCAGCTAAAAGCCAACGGCGCGCCGCCGTCGGTTATTTTTCTGTGTATTTCCGTACACCAAAGGTGAAAATGAACCGTAAGAGCTACGGACTTGAAATTTGGACACAATGTGTAGACATTTGGCCACGACAACAACAAATACATAAGAGTTAAAAACCAAAGGGCGTTCCAAAACGAGCAACGAAAAATGTTAAACTCCCATGTAATATACATACAATTGTATGTATATATATATACACTTGGAATTTTTAAAGTTAGTGTATTTTTATACAGACTACAACAATTAACACTAAATTTAAAAAAAATTAAATCAATGGGTGTTCCATCAGTTAATGCAATTTTGACTTTGTAATTTTGACAACTTGCTGTATCTTGGAAACCGTAAGAGCAAAACTCTTGAAATTTTCAAAAACGGTAAAACTAAGAAATCAAAAAATATAAAATCGCCAAATATAAAAAATCGCCAAAAACAAAAAATAAATCGCCAAATCGAAAAAAGCACCAAATTAAAAAAAATCTCTAGGACTAAAATAAATCGGGAAAACCGGAAAAATCGCCAAAATGAAAAAAATCCTTCAACAAAAAAAGCGCCAATATGAAAAAATCGCCAAAATAAAAAAACCGCATAAATAAAAAAACCCAAAAAACAGGAAAAAATGCTAAAATGAAAAAACCCCAAAAAACAGAAAAAAATCGAAAAAATGAAAAAATCGCCAAAATGAAAAAAATTGCGAAAATTAAAAAAACCCAAAAAGAGAAAAAAACGCCAAAGCGAGAAAAAAGCGATAAAACTGAAAAAAATTGTTTAAACTGAAAAAAAATTTTAAACTGAAAAAACTTAAAAAAGGAAGAAAGCTAAATCAAAAAAAAAAAAAAGATCAAAACCGAATGTGCGCAAGTCAAAGTCGCACTTCACTGAATTTATTTTAATTGCAATGCGTACACAACAACAAGAACAGCAACAACTAAACCATGAACAACAGGAATTAAAAATTAAAAAGTAAAAGTAAAGGCATTTACCATAGATGAGCACTGCAGTACCAACCAGTAAAGTTTCAGTAAAAACAATAAAATATGTTTAACAAGTAAATTTTTACTGATTACTAAAATTTTTTTCTATAATTTTTATAAATTGCCTAAATGATTTGCTATATTATGAGGTGCATTGAATTTTCAGTAATCAGTAATGCCCGTATTCATAATGAAATTCTACCAACTGGCTAAATGTATTTCATACAAAAGTTTCAAAATTTTAATGAAAAAAATTTGCCACTTGCTACAATTTTATTATGATTACGGCCGTACGATTTTACTGGTAATGCAAATTAAATCTCATTAGCAGTAAAAATTTACTGAATTTTTTTAGTAATCAGTAAATTTACTGCTTACTGCAATTTTGAATGCAGTACATATACAAATACTGCAGTGTGCCCATTTACTAACCAAATAAGTTTAATAAAACAAATAAAAACCAACAAATTCATATGTATTTACAACATTGAAGGTTTTCATACTTTTAATTAATTAATTTAAAAAAAGATACTAAAAGCATAAGTACTTCCAACTTAAAAAAACAATTTTCATTACTAAATGTTTACACATCTCCTCTGTGATCGGACTCACATTGCTTTTTTTTTCTAAGTAGTAAATATCCATATACAGGGTGGGCCAAAAGAAACCAAGAGGTGTAAAAGTTTAATAACTTTTTTGTTTATTAATTTTTTTTTATTTTTTCTTTCAGATTATATAGACAACACTTGGAGAATTTATAATGGAGAGGTTCACAACTGAACAGAGAACCAGAACAATAGAATTTTATTATTTAAACCAGAGATCAATTATTTTAACGCAAAGAGCATATCGTCGACATTTTAACGTCAGAGTTTCGCCCTCTGAAGCGATGATTCGTTGCTTAGTTAATCGTCATCACCAACATGGCATCGTAAGAGATTTGCCTCGAACCGGTAGACCACGTTTAAGTCGCACTGCGGAAAATATTGAACGAGTACAGCCAGAAACATCTGGCAGAAGGCGTTCTGCTTAGCTAGACATGTCTCGTACGTCACTACGGCGCATTTTAAAAAAAGATTTACAGTTATACCTATATAAGGTGCAATTGGTCCGAGAATTAAAACCCGCAGATCATCGGCAACGTCTAAATTTTGCAGTTAAATTTCAAGAGTTGGCCAGAAATGAAATCAACTTTATTGAAAATTTGATTATGAGTGATGAAGCACATTTTCATTTGAATGGCTTTGTTAATAAGCAGAACTGTAGGTATTGGGGTTCTCAAAATCCAAGAGCCATTCATCAACGCCAATTGCACCCCATCAGGTGTACAGTATGGTGTGGGATCACATCTGAAAATGTCATTGGGCCCTACTTCTTCGAGAATGAAGATGGAAGTGCTGTAACCGTAAATGGAGAGCGGTATCGGTTTATGATAGAAAATTTTTTACGTCCTGCTCTTGAAAACAGACCTGGTATGTGGTTTCAGCAGGACAGAGCCACTGCCCATACTGCCCGAGACACAATGGCACTTTTAAGTCAAATTTTTGGAGAGCGAATAATTTCTCGAAATTCGGAAATTATTTGGCCAGCGCGATCGCCAGATTTGACAGCACCCGACTATTTTCTTTGGGGTTTTTTGAAGTAGCGAGTGTATGTGAACAGGCCAGAGACAATCCTTGAAATCAAGGCAAACCTTGTTGCAGAAATTCGAACGCTACAGCCACAAGTCTTGAAAGATGTTATGGAAAATGCTCTAAAAAGAGCCCATCAGTGCGAAGCTGAAAACGGTGGTCATTTAAGAGACATCATTTTTCATACTTAGTGTTAAAAAATTTCCATTTTGTATATTATATAATCTGAAAGAAAAAATAAAAAAAAGTTAATAAACAAAAAAGTTATTAAACTTTTACACCCCTTGGTTTCTTTTGGCAATGCTTGATATCCTTTGGTCTCTTTTTCCAATCTATGATCAAGTAAATAATATCTTTCTTCTTTCTAAGTAGTATATACACGTATAGTAAAATTATATTTGCAAAGAAAATTGAAGATGCTATTTTGTCTACATTTTCCATTTTATGGAATTAAAAAAAATCATACCTACTTGGCCTTAACAAAAGTAACAATTGATATACTTCAGAGTTACTTTCAATTACGGCACATCTTTGTTTCAATGCGTATTAAAGTGGCACTTTTTTTTAAAGTCATAGAAGGTTGTCTTTTGCCCAAGAGTAGAAACGACAAAAGCAAAAAAAAAAAAAAAAAAAAAAAAATAGAAATAATACATGAAAGGCTAGAACTTTTCTGCACTGCTACCACTACTCATTTGATTTGCTTTCTTCTTTTCAATTTTCCAAAAGGGACAAAAAGTTTCTTTCTAAATCTGCTGAATGGTAGTGTACAAAGACAATTGTAACAAGTTAAGAACATCTAGAAATACATTTATGTGTGTCGCTAGATACTCGTATTGTAGAGTTTGTATGCGTTTGGAATTTATTTAATTGAGTTTGTACGTAAAAATTTATGTATACACTTAGAGATATATATGTATGTACCATATAACTTTATATTTCATATAAAAAAGAGTTGTAAGTTTGTTTGTTAGTTTGCATCGGCATCACGCCTAAACGGCTGACTGATTTTAATGAAATTTATTTAACATATAGATGTTAAGGCCACAATTATTATAAGCTGCCTTATTATCCAAAATTTTGCACTGCCAATGATATAAATCTTAGAAGTCTGAAATAAAAATTACATCTATAAAGTATGATATGACAGCCATCACATTCTAATACGTTTGTTGAGTTAGCCAAACTCTCTCTCTTTCAATCATTGGCAAATCAAAAATGTTTGGTTCATTGCTATTTTTTTTCTTTCAGCAAAACCACGATCCTTGCAGTCAGCGTTACCGTTGGTGCTACTAAAGTAGCAATTTGCCACTTTTTCGACTGTTTGGATAACACAGTGCAACACGAAAAAAACCATATAACGACACCACTACGTGATAAAAAACAAAATAAAAAGGCCCTTGTCTCCCAGTTTTGCCCCAAGTCATGCACTTTTTTATGGGCCCCAAATATTTGGAGACTCAGTGTCATTTTGCATATCTTGCAAACCGTTCAGAACTTTGATTTACTTTCTCAGGCAAAGTGGTATTTCTTGTCATAAAAAACAAAAATTGTGAACATATAAAATCCGAAAAATTTCATCTTCAAGATCAAAATCACAAAAAATTAAAAAATAAATCGATTTTTTTTTACATTTTTTCCCCTGTTCAGGTCCATAGGTAGCAAACTGTTCACAATTCAAAAAAGCAATTAAGTACAAGAATGTACCTAAGATCTCAATTAACAATTTTTTAAAATATATGAACTTCCTAGGAATGATTCTTAACAACGTTTAGGTAGCCGAAAAAGCGAAAAATTTCCAAACAAATGAAATTAAAAATTTTCCGGAAATTTTTCACTTTTGCGGCTACAAATGTGACAATTTTGGTAATTATTGCCACTTTTGTGACACTTTTTGCATAATAAAGAAATATTTTTTATACTTTCTGTTTTAATAATACTTCCAGCTATAATATAAGTTATACCCATTTAATATATCGACATCCTATATTCAAAATACGTCAACTCAAAAAAGCTCACTTTTCAGTAGAGCGAAAAAACTAGTTAATTCGCTCATTATTGTAGAAATAAATGATGTGCTTTCCATAATATGGTTTAAATATGCTTACTAATTTATAGGTCTGCAAAAAATATTTTGTTTTGCATTGGTTTGCGTATTTTTATGAGATAGCATATCCCAGCAAAAAATTAAAAAAAAAGTAATCGAGTGTGATATTAAGCATTTTTGGTGGAAGCTCTTCCCTACTGGATTACCAACTTAATGATTTTAACAAGGCGTAAGACTAAAATAATCGATTCTTGAGAAGTTCTTACTTTTTTTATTTGACAACTTGTTCACGTAATCGATTTAATCTAAAAAAATCATTATCTTCATTAAGCAACTTGGCAAGCTCCCAGCTGTGTGGATAATACTCCAGTCGTAAAATGGCATTAAAAATGAATAACAGGATTCTCACTGCAATACGAGGCAACTTCATCAGCATCTAGTTACTAATTCCATCAATACCCGGAGCTTTCTTCGGGTTGAGTTCGGCAATTCATTTTTGTAAATCACGCGTCTTAAACTTTATGTGTTGAGGGGGTAGAGCGACTACACTACTACACAGGGCCCTATTCCACAAAAAACTTATCAACTTTTCACTTTGCACTTATCAAATTGCATTTTTTCGCAAAGTGATAAGTGTTTCTGTTCCACAATATTCTTTTCAAATTTCACTTTGCACTAAACAAAGACTTTGCTCTCTTTGTAAATTCCTTGCACTCTTTGTAAATTCCTTGCACTCTTTGCAAAGTCTTTGCGTTCTCTTGCAAAGTGAGTGTGTAAAGTGTTCCTGAAAACTTTTAACCATCCTTGCATTTCTGTCTTTTTATAACTTTTCACTTTGCATTCCTAAATAGAATTTGTTAAAATTAGAGGCAAAATAAAAATGAAAAAAAAAATTGCAGTGCTTCATGTGATTAAAAAAAATATTTTATTTGATAGTTTTCAAAACAATAAAGTACTTATTTTTTATAAAATTATTGTAAATGTATGCATCCATCTTCATAGAAAGTAAGATGTATTTGAAATCTATTTTAAGAAAACTTTGTATGAAAAACTTAAAATATATAAAATACATTTCAAACTTATTTTAAATTTTTTGAATATGGAAAATAGAACACATTAAAGTTTTTATTTCATTTTAAATATTAATAAAATAGATAAAAAGGCTGCTTGTGAAATAGTTTTGTAAAATCCCAATCCCAATTTTGAACGTAACGTTTTCAATGTGTTATTCTAAAATTATTTTGCTATCTTTAATAGACTATAAAAGAACCCTAAAACAAGTTTATACAATTATAATTTAACATAATAATATAATTTAAAGCTCAAATATTTTTCCTTTTTTGCATATCTATGTACATACGTACACAATGTAAACTTGTTATGATTATTATGTTTGAAAATAATCGAAGATTTATTCACAAATTTAATTTCGTTAAGAGATCGTTTACCTTGCAAATTTTTGACAAACTTATCAAAATCTGCTTTGCAAAATTAGAATTTACAGTTATTGTGGAAAGAAAAAGCATAATTTCTTGCAAAGTCTTTGCAAATTACTCTTTTCAATATTACTTTGCACTTTGCAAGAGAGAACGTACGTGGGACAGGAATCGCAAAGAGAGCATAAAAATTGGAAGGGCTTTGCAATTTACACTTATCAATTTCAACTTATCACTTCTCAAATTTTACAGTTCTGAGGAACGAAAAGTTTTGCAAATTGTCGAAAAATTTGATAAGTGCAAAGTGAAAAGTTGATAAGTAGTTTTGTGGAATAGGGCCCAGTACATATGTATGTTTGGCGTAAAAACGGATTTTAAGTGCTCAGCAAATATGTTACCTTTTTCAGTATCGCTTCTTGCCCAACCTCCGGTAGATGTGCGTAGAGGTCGCTTATACTCAACGGGTGTTTTAAGCTTTCTAGCAGCGCGCCACAAGGAGTAATTAGATGCTGGTGTGACATCAAGACCTTCAAGATAATTTTTAAGAGATGCAGTTTTTTCAGATGCAAGCAACTCTTGGAGTCGTTTAGTGCACTCTTTAAATCTGATTTTATTTTGGGGTGATATGTGCTGTTGCCATTCCCTTCTAGTTTTAGCTATAAAATGAGAAAAAATAATTTTTTTAATCGAAATTTATACTACATTTTGACGAAATTTGAGTTGACGTATTTTGAATATATGTAGGCTCTCGATATATGAAATCTTTTTTTTTTGTCATGCGTGGTGACCAGTGATGCCAGGATTCCTTCACCAAAAATGGCTAAATGTAGACAAAAAATGGCTAAAAACTAGCTAAAAAATGGCTAAGCGCCACCAAATGCTAAAATTATGAACTTTAGCAAAAACAAGAAGGTATGTCATAGATTATTTGTTATAACAATAAAAGTAAATAAAAACAATAAGTTTAAGTAAAAACTAGAATTATTTTTCTTCAGGAAGCCAAGAAAATGCGTATAAAGGCAAATTTGCAATAGTTGCAGTACGCATTGTATTGACTTGTACATTCTGCTATTCAGTCTTTAAATTTTTGGGTTACTAATAAATCAAAAATGAACCTTGTTTGATTGACATCAAAACCACCAATTAGACCCGACAACTTTAACAACATTGCAACGATTATAAAAACGGAGTAGCAAATCTTATTGCTAACAATTTAACCATCTCTTTCATACAACAGCTTTTAGACTGCTGCAACAAAAACAAGTGTTGCTTTCACGCGAGTTTGAATTTTTTATAAAAAATCACAAATAAGTTTCATGTTTGGACATGGACATGTAGCTAAAAAATATCTAAATTAGAATAAAAATGGCTGGAAAAATAGCTAATAGCTAAATTCATTTTTCTTCTGGCTAAATGGTATGAAAAATGGCTAAATTTAGCCAGAAAATGGCTGAATTGGCATCACTGGTGGTGACACTCATTTGCTTATATGCCTATACCTATACTTATGGCTGTGCGACTATTTAAATATAAATAAAATATAAATACATATAAACTTTATCTATTAGAATCAGCAGCCAGTCAAACTAAAAACTGTTGAACATGTCGACTGCTAAAGTGCTTCATTGTGTATAACCTTTCGTTTACTTGTACTATGACTTCTACTATTTGTATTTCAAGAAGCAGAAGCATAAGCAACAGTTTGTGTTTGGCCAATCAAAAATGAATAAGGCGAAGCAATAGCACAATCTTACGACTTTTGCTATTTTGGAATTATATCGTCCGTGCATAGATGCTGTTGGGTATAGGACCCACTTATCATAAATAAAGGAAAACATTAAAAATCTTATATATTGAATATATATTCTTCAACTTCTAAAGACCTTTTTCATAGCTAATTTTTAGAAGTCTGCATTATTCTCTGATCCAACGTAATCAAAAGCCGTACAATACCGGGTACGAAATGCTAGTCTATGTATTTATGTATATCCGTAGGTAGACATGCAATAGACCCCTGCAAAATACCATTTAAAAGAACTTTCAAGACATGAGGGATTTTTCAAATGCTTTACCTTAGCAAAATATTCGAAAACAAACACTAAACAACACTGTCTGCAAGAAATTTGTTTCAGTTATTGCAGGTATAGGAGTAAAGGAAAAAATACTTCGCGACGGAAAAATTTGTGATGCTTGCTTCTTCATGCGTATGGGAGCGTATACAAACGTCATGCATGTACATACGCGCACTTGTTGTGTGTATGATATTTTATTTTTCTGCGCACATACAAACGAACACATGCATTGACATTAGTTGTTCTTAGTAGTATTTTCTAAAACTATGGAGAAATCACAAGGCTTTGTGTGACTAAAATAAACATCTACTTGGTTTTCTGCTAAATATCGCCAAATTTAAAATATCAATTGTTTAAGGCAATGAAAATGTACTTCCCTCAGAATGACTTCTATTTTTTTACTGGGTAGCTTACCTTCTACATACTACACACACACTCAAACGTAGAATATGAAAAATAACAAGCATACTCTCATCAAATACAAAGTTGAGGACACTACTTCATTAAATTGCTTGTACGCACTCATATACATGAACACCAATGCATCCATCGTGCTTCGCTTATTATACGTTAGCATTTATTATTGGTTTAGTATAATGCAAGCCTCGAGAATACATTAAAAAAACAAGACATATTTACATTTCAAGACTTTTTATGCAGGCCTCTAACGTGTAGGTATGTGCATAAATTTATTCCCATTTGACCTGAGATTCGATAAAAACAAATGTTCACTAAAGCCAAGAAATTTCGAAACAAAACTGTTCGATATTTCTTCGCAAATCTACAAAAAATTAGAAAGTTTGCTAAAGCTTCGAACTTCGAACTTCTTTCGATAGTTCTTCAAATATGTGACGGTAGCCGAGTAGCTAATACTAGCCTGTTAGTCTAGAGGTACCAAGTTCGAGCGATGGCAGCACTAAAAGTTAAAAAATAAAATAAGAACACTTCCATTTGTAAGTGCAATAATTGAACAGAAAAACATTTGCCAACATAGCCTAGTGTATGTGTGCTAGTTTGTTAGGATCAATGTACCATGTTCAAATCCTGTAGGTATTAAAAAAATAAACAAAATAAGTAGGTTAAAAAAAATTACTTTTTTAATTTTTCTGCTGCTTTTTTGCAATATCAAAATTAGTTCGATATTCTCTCACTTTTGATATTGCTAGCGAAATTTCGAGATCGAATGTTTTTTGGGACAAAGCTGAGAGACAGGTGAACTTTTCCATTAATTTTTGAGTGTTACTCTCGATAGTTTTACATGTTCGAGATACATATATTCGAAATCGATATGAGTAACGAAAGTCTTGGTCAACTGGGAAGAAGTTCTATGTTTCAGAGTTTTGTGTATCTCTTATTAGTTCTCCTTTTTTTTAGTATCTGTATTAAAAGTGCAAAATCCTGAATGAAGTCAATTGAAAATACAAATACTTTAACAAACCAGTAAGAGTGCTATATTTGGCTGTGCCGAATCTTAAATACCCTGCCTTGAAGTATGTATGGAGTATATATGTGCCCTTAATTATAAAAGTGGTCTAAGTCATGTGCATTTTAGCTTCGAAATATCAAATAAATCTTAAAAAAAACTTCCATAAATATTTAAGAAATATTAAATAAATTTATATAAATCGAGACTAGCACAACTCTAAATTAAAATGTTGCAAAATATAAAAATATTTTTTAAATTGTTCAAATTCAATCTACTAAGTATCTCGATCAAAGAAATATATGACTTTCACAATTAAGGGACCTATGTATATTTTTTGGCGGGTCGATTTAAAAATCGCACAAATTACAAGGAAAATAGTATTCTAGGGATCAAAATAAGAAACTTTGCCGAAAGAACCATACCTCTAAAATATATTTTGATGTCCCGAATTTTCATCCGAATGGTAAAATTTTGAAAAATCTCACTTTGACCCATTTAGAGTTCCTCAATCGAGTCAAAATGTATGACCGACCCCACTAATTTTGGAGGGCCGACCCACCTATGCCAGTGGCACACACCTGGAATCACCCCTTTGGGGTTCCCCATACAAACATTTGTGATTTTTTTAAATGTTTGTATGGGGAACTCCCTTCGGCAAAGTTTCTTATTTTGATCCCTAGAATACGATTTTCCCTGTAATTTGATCGATTTTTTTTTGCCTCCATATAAATCGACTCGCCCTAATGTACATATATATAAGTTAAAGATTTTCCCAGCCATTACCGTATTGATACTGACACCGAAAACTCAATTAAGTAAATAAAAAATATATTCTGTTTATATTTTCTGCTTCATAAAAAGCAAGGATGGAAAAGTTGATACAATCGTAGTTTTGTTTCTTGATGTTCGATAACGGCGCTACTATAGTATTGCACCTCCATACCAAATAAATTAACTTACTTCATATTTTTCGGTATTTAATAAAATTTAATATTACAAAACTGTTTAGTGTCTTAATTCAAACACCTTATTGTCAATGTTCACTTATTGCACCATATTACGGAAACTATTAAATTATACCCAAAGAATTTTTCGACTTTATTCACCCTAAAAGAAACAGTTTTAGAGAAATGAAATGAAAGATTTGCTTTGATTTATTTTATAGTTATTGCGATATATATCTGGAAACCCGTCAAGCTGTCAAACTGTGCTTGCATCATGATTAGCAACATGTCAAACTATCCAATATGAAAATTTGTACCTTTCAGAAGATCACGAACATCCGTTAATTGTGAATTTAAAGACAGCATATTGTTAAAAGAGCCAAGCTTAATATATGTCTTATTTTTTCAAACGAGGCATATCGTATAAATTGGGGCACTAAGATAACGATTGTGAAAAACGAATTTTGCATATTGGATAGTTTGCCGTGGTAGGGACGATATCACAACGATTCTTAAGACTAATGAGTGCTTAAGTTTAAGCTTAAATTAGATTTTTAAATCAAAATTTAACAAAATTTAAAAAAACTCTTGATCAAATATCTTCTTAAAATATTAAAAAACAATAATTTTTAATTTTGCTTTAAAAAAACAAGTGAGAGTGCTATATTCGGCTGTGCCGAATCTTATATACCCTTTACCAAAGTGCGTTTATGTAGTATAGAGATACATACATAAGCACATACATAAATTAATTTGACCTAGTTACTTTTATGTACAAAAAAATTAATTTTCAAACCCTAGAATCATCAAATTAGATTTTTCTCATTCCTTTTATCAATACAGTAGTTCTTAAAAAAATTTAGAAAGTGTGTTAAGTGATAAAAGAAAAAAGGGAATTCCAAAAATAAATGTTTTATTTAGTTACTTTAATATCTAGAAAAAAAGTTCAAAGTTTCCAGCTCTGGAGATGTAATTTTTATTTTTATAATTTTTCAAACCAAACTTTTCATTCCAAAACGTAAAATATGTGTAATTTATAAAGGAAAAGATAAAAATTAATTAGACTTAGTTACTTTAATATATCACAAAAAGTGTAAGTTTCCCAACCCTGAAATCATCCTTTTTGATTTTTCTGATTTCTTACCAATCTCTTTCTTTTAAAAACATAAGATATGTTTAATTTGTAAATAAAAGGAAAAATTTTTTCTAGTAAGTTACTTTTGTATAAGAAATAAACTTAAGGCTCTCCGACCCTGGAAAAGTCCTTTTAATTATTTTAAACTTTTTTTTTTATTTGAAATATTAATTTTATTCGTACTCAAGCATAAAATAAGTTAAAATAAACAAAAATTAATTTTCGGTAGTTAATTTTTTATATCACTAAAAGTATGGGTTTACCAACCCTGGAACTATCCTTTTTAATTTTTCTGATTTCTTACACCAATCTCTTTCCTTTAAGTATATAAGAAATTTCTAATTTATAGAGAAAAAGGAAAAATTTGCTTTATTAAGTTAGTTTTGTATAAAAAAAGTTAAAGTTTTCCAACCCTGGAAACATCTTTTTAATTTTTTGAAGCTTAAGTTTTAATTTGAAATACCAATTTTATTCGTACTGAAGTATAAAATAATCTTATTTAATAAAAAAAATTTAAATTAATTTTCGGTATTTAATTTTTATATCACAAAAAGTTCCAGTTTGCCAACCCTGGAATCGTCCTTTTTGATTTTTCTGATTTCTTACACCAATCTTTTTCTTTTAAGAATGTAAGATATGTTTAATTTATAAAGAAAAGAAAAAATTTGTTTTAATAAGTTACTTTTGTATAAAAAAAAAATAAAGTTTTCCAACCCTGGAAATGTCTTTTTAAATTTAAATTTTTTTTTTTATTTGAAGTACCAATTTTATTCGTGGTGAAGTATAAAATAAGTTTATTTAATAAAAATAAATAAAAAATTAGTTTACGGTAGTTAATTTAATATATCACAAAAATTTTAGGTTTTCCAACCCTGGAATCATCCTTTTTATTTTTCTGATTTCTTACATCAATCTCTGTACTTTAAGAACATAATATATGTTTAATTTGTAGAAAAAAGGAAAAATTTGTTTTAGTAAGTTACTTTTGTATAAGAAAAAAAAATTTAAGTTTTCCAAACCTGGAAACGTCTTTTTAATTTCTTTGATATTTTTTAATTTTTTTTTTTAAAGTGAAACACCAATTTTATTAATTTTGAAGTATAAAATAAGTTTATTTAATAAAAAAATAATAAAAACTACTTTTCAATAGTTATTTTGTATGGCAAAATGAAGTTTAAGTTTCCCAGCTCTGAAACCGTCTGCTTGAGTTTACTGATTTTCAATACCAATCTTATTTCGACCATTTCTGACTCACGAGTCCAAGAACGAAGTCTCTAGAAAACCGTTTTCACGTACAGATAGACGGACAGACGGACATCGCTTATTCGTCTTCCCTATGCATAAGGATCCAGAATATATATACTTATTGTCTCGCTTATTAATATTCTGGAAATTACAAACGGAATGACAAACCTATATATACCCTTTTATAATTTTTTGGTAAAGGGTATAAAAAGTTTAAATTTTCTAGCCCTGGAACCATATTTTTGATTTTTCTGATTTTAATACTAATTTCTTTCTTCCTAAAATATCGAATATGTTTAATTAAGAAAGAAAGAAAAATTAGTTTTATTTAGTTATTTTTATAAGTCAAAAACAAATGTCTAATTCCAGCTCTAGACATGAAATTTATATATTTTTAACCCCGGACTAAAAAAGGGGTGTTATAAGGTTGAAGTGTGTCTGTGTATCTGTGTGTCTATACAAGTCCACGTACAGACCAAACGACTGAACCGATTTGATATTGATTTGAAAGGTGACTTGATCGAAAGGTGATTTGATCGAGAAGGTTCTTAGCTATGTTTTAATAATATCGGTCCAGCCGCTTAGAAGATATCACATCTTTTCTAGAAATATCCTAGGGTTTTTAAAATTTTTAATTTTTGTTTCTCTTGAAATCTAAAAATATTTATTTTGTTTTCTATTATTTATATTTTTTTATTTCTTGTTCCAATATATCTCTTCTAAAAATAAAAAATATTTTTAAATTATATAAAAAAAATACCAAAAAAATTCAAACTTTCCGACCTTGGAGTCAAGTTTTTAATTTTTTTTTTGATTATGAATAATTAAATAAGTGAAATTAAGAAAAAATAAACAAAAACTAACTTTAGCAAATTTTTATATTACAAAAAAAAATTAAACTTTCCAGCTCTGACACTATATTTTCAATTTTGCTGATTTACAATATCAATCCATTTGCACACAAAAGTCCAGTACCAAAGTCTCTAGCTTTTTTGGGAGCTTCGGAAAAACGATTTCACATACTGACAGACGGATGTCGCTTATTTGTCTTCCATATTCACGAGGACCCCAAATATATATACTTTATATATTTTTGTAATTACACATACGGAATGACAAACATATGATGTATACTCTTTAACATTTTTGGTGAAGGGTATAAAAAAAGAAATGGGTTGCTGCTATAGCTGTTAGATTGAGCAATACCCTAACGTTATTTTCCGGATACTATTAAAGATTTGATTGAATTACCTTTACGATACCATCAGAAAAATTATAATTGCAATTTAATTTAATAAAATATTTCATAATTTCATATATTTCTTAGTTTTAACAAACATTTAAATTACAAAGTTATATTGTCAAAATTTATGGCGATAGTGAGTCCCAGTTCACACTACACAAGTCTTATTGCTAACTTATCACTTTTTTTCTTTGAACTTTCAACGGCGTTCACACAATGCAAGTCTTATTTTTGAACCCATATTTTATGCATGTGTGCTTTTTTTTTAACATAATAAATGAGAGAGCAAAACGTATTGACAGTACATGAAACTGAGTACTCGTTTCCTTTCCTCTCGTCTCTCTCTCTCCCCTACAAACTAATCAGCTAAGCAATAAGACTGGCATAGTCTGAACTGCATGACAGTTTAATTTAAGCATTAGCCTGTTCCGGATTTGATCAAAAGTCTACTTCCCTCATAAATAGAACACGCAAATGTTTGGTGTTTTGATCTTCAACACATAACATATTACAATAGGATATCAATTTTTAGGGTTCAATTCAACAAAGGTGAAAAGGAACCCTATTGTTTTCGCTACGCTGTCCGTCTGGCCGTCTGACCGTCTGTCTGTCACAGGCTATTTTCTCGAGAACTGTAAGAGCTATGGACCTAAACTTTGGACAGAGCATGTAGAACTTTGGCCGCTAAAATATCAAATATATGAGAGTTAAAAATTAAATGGTGTTCCAAAACGAGCAACGAAAAATGTTAGATTCACATGTAATATACATACAATTATGTATAGACACTTGAAATTTGCGAAGCTAGTATGTTTTTATACAGACTACAATAATTAGCACAAAAATATAAAAATTTAAATTACAGTGTGTTCTATCAGTTAATGTACTTTTGACTATGTAATTTTGACAACTTGCTGTATCTTGAAAACCGTAAAAGGCCAACTCTTGAAATTTTCAAAAACCTTAAAACTAAAAAAATCCCAAAATTATAAAATCGCCAAACTGAAAAAATCGTAAAAAATCGCTAAAACGAAAAAAATTGCCTTATTGAAAAAAATTCTGAAACTAAAATAGATCGCCAAAATCCGAAGAAATCGCCAAAATGAAAAAAAAATCCCCAAAATGAAAAAATGCCAAAATGAAATAAATCGCCAAAATGAAAAAAAAACGTCAAAAAAACGAAAAAATTTTCAAAACGAGAAAAAACCGCAAAAACTAAAAAAGCGCCAAAACTTAAAAAAAAAATCACAAAAACCGAAAAAAGCAAAAAGAACGCCATGTAGCATTACATATCTATTGTCCGTACGGAACCCTTCGTGCGCGAGGCAAACTCGCAATTTACTGCAATTATTTCATTTTGTTTATAACTCTAAATTTAAATAATGAACCATGATTTTGATGAAACTTTTATTTCATTATTATGTTTGGAACTTACCATTACGTACATTGAACCTGATCTTTTACGTAGAGTAGTCTGAATAAATGTAACATGAGCAGTCTTGATTTCTTTTGTAGTCAGTTAAAACCAGGTTTAAACTGATTTCTGACTCCGATAAACTAACAATACCGCAAAATCTATACTGTCTTGGCAAAAAAAATAAAAACAATGAAACAAAAAAAAATTAAAAGAAAAATAAAAGATTGTTGAAAAATTACAGACACTGAGTCAAAGAATTCTGAGTACTATAAAGTATATTTTTTTTGTCTATCCTTTTTGTTGCAAACTTTTTTCAGTGAGTTCACCAGGTGAAAAAAAAAATAAACACTATGACTGATGTTGGCGAACAGAATGATGAGAGACTGTAAATAAAGCCACTTTATAAAATAAAAATGAATTTAAGTGCTCTAAGATGATGAGTGGGTTTAAAATAGGAAGTTGAAAAGAAAAAAAAAGCAAAAATAGCAAGAATAAATATGACAAAAAATCAAAACTATGAAAAAAAGAATGTAATTTTTTTCTTCTTAAGTTTTCATTTTATTTGAATTTAAATTTAAATTCAGCCGATGTTGAAATTTTTATATTAATATATAGTATTTGTATATGTAAGAGCTTTCAGAAACAATTGGCACTAATAAAAACCCAAAAGTGATTTATAAGCTTAATAATATGACTTTATTGGATTACTTGCTGTTTTAATTTGTGTTTTTTACTATTCGGGTCTTTATTTCACATTCATTTTATTATACTTTGCACCATTCTTTGCCATTTTTTCTTTATCTATGTATGTGTGTATGTATGTATGTATGTATGCCTTGGGCTATAACCATTTAGCCTATTTGTTGCATTTGTTTTTTTGATAACGGCTGTGCAAGTTTAAGTGCTACAAAAATAAAATTAATGTTAATTTGCTTTTAACGCTGCTGGTGGTAAATGTGTTTTCTGTTCACTTATTGCTTCCGTTTCTCTGCTTTTTCTTTTGTCTGTTTTCAGTTATGGCAGAGACAATGATGACTACAAATTTCATTTAATAAAACCATTTCAAGATTTGTCTTTTTGTTAATAAGGGTTACCAAGCACAGTGATTTCTCGCAATACAAAATATCAGATACATACATTCGTTAGATTGGAAAATCCTTTAAATAATTATTTATAAAAAATTAAATAGGGAGGTCTATTGGCTAGTATTGTCGTATTGTCACAAATAATGAAAAATATTTAAACATAGTAATTTGCTAAATAAAATTGCGAAACGATCAGCTAGGATTCCATTCCAAACGGATCTTGAAGTTATGGAATACATGAAATAAAATGCCATGAAACCTTTCATTAGGCATTTTTATGAGACTTCTTGTTGATTGGGGGTAGATGTGTATGAAATATTTAAAGATGACTGAATAAGATTTTTTTTTTAAATTACAACACATCTCACTCTAAAAAAAGTGAATGATGGAATCAATTATAAAATATTAATTGAATATTATTTAAAAATCAATCAAAAAGTTTTTCGAAACAATAAATAAACACCCTGAAAATTTTGCGTGTCAGAAGACCAACAAATTTTTGAATTTAGCCAAATTTTCAAATTAAATAAAGGCTTTATTTTATGACAATTAAATAAACTTTGCTATTTCTTGTATGAAAATAAATATGACAGTGCAACAGTGGCCAAGTTCCGGCCAATGCACGCAGTGTGTCTATTTACAGGAAGCCATTCGAGCTGTTTTTACTCCTCTCATAACTTTTTTCCCCGCTACCGTAAAATTATGAAATTTAAATCATAACTAGAATAAATTCATATAACCTTATATGAAAGCTTTATAATGAAAGGTTCCGGAGATATGGAGGTGCAAAAAGTGCATATTTTAAGACATACTCACTGACTCACTGACTCACTGACTCACTGATCACTCATCAAATTGATGAAGCACTTCCGCTATAGCTAGAGAGCTAAGATTTGGTACACGAGTACATCTAGGTGAGCAATGAACCAGAAAAATCTGAAAACTTAAAAACTTTAAACAAGGGGGCGGGGCTACGCCCATAAAAATTAAAATCTGTGCTAGTGAGCTAAAATTTGCTACAAAGCTTGATCTAGGTAAGCAATAAACTAAAAAAGTTTTAAAACCCGAAAATTTTGGCCAGGAGGGCGGGGCTACGCCCATAAAGGTTAGAATTAAAAAAGCGAATCTAAGGCGCTTAATGGAAGCTATTTTATTGAAATTCGGCATACATGCTGCGATAAGACAAGCCTAAAAATTTTTCATTAAAAAAGTGGACGTTGACACGCCCATACAATTTCAACCTCATTTTCGTGTACTACGGCTCAGCATATTTAGATATAATATATCTGTATGTATTATTATCCGTGTGCAACGAAACTTGACAGGAATAATTAACAGTTACCAAAAAAAAATCTTATGTTTGGAAAATTGGGCGGGGTTACGCCCATTAAAATTATAAATGAAAAGTTGTGCTAAGGAGCTGAAATTTGATGAACGAATAGGTAAAGGTGAGAAAACAACAAGAAAAACCTGAAACCCAGAAATCTTACTCAGAGGGGTGGGGCTGCACCCATAAAAATTAAAAATTAAAAGTTGTGCTTATGAGCTGAAATTTGATACACAAGTAGGCCTAGGTGAGAAACGAAGTAAAAAAATCTGAAAAACCGAAAAATTTTACCAGAATGGGTGGGGCCACGCTACTATTGTTTGAACCTGAAAACTTACAGCCTTATTTATAAAACTTATTAAGACTTTTTAAGAAAAGTTTTTTATGAAAATTTGTCTGAAAATTTTGTTATGAAAATTTGTCTAAAAAACCCCTTTATAAAGCTTTAATAAGTTAAATGAATAAAGCTGTTAATATACAGCTTTTAACTTAAGCCATTTTAGTGAAACTTTCCATATACGTTACACGTATAGAATACTTTAAACTATAACCTAAAAAAGTGGTCGTGATCACTCCCATAAAATTTTAGCCTTGTGTTTAATCTACTTCGGTCTAGCATATTTTAGAAGAAAATTAGCATGAATTATAAGCGCGGCTCACAACAATATTGTGAGTTTAAAATAGTGGGAGGGGTAATGCTCATAAAATTATAAGGTAAAATTCACGGTAAAGAGCTGAAATTTTATACACAAGCAAGTGTAGATGAGTAAACCAATGGAAAAATCTTAAAACAAAGAAGTTTTATCCGCTAAAATGCCAATTCGCACTAGAGAGCTGAAATTGGGTACACAAATTAATCTAGATCAGAGATAACTAAGAAAAATCTAAGAAACCAGAAGTTTCAATCAGGATTTGGGAACAAGCATTGTAAACTCAAAATTAAGTTAAATTTTATTGAAATTTTTTGTACACATTGCACTTATCCAAAGTAAAAATTTCCTGTTTTGAAAAGTGGCCGTGACTTCACCCATAAATCTTAGCTTTTTCTATCATTTACTTCGGCTTAGCAGTTTTTAGTCTATTCCTTATGTATTTCTCAATAGCTTTTTCCTATAAAACTTTACACGAATCATAAGCACTAACAAATATATAAGTCGGTGGGGCCAGGCCCATAAAAATTTTACGTAATATTATATTAAAGAAAGCTGACATTTTGTAGACAAATAATCCTAATTGATTTACTCAATCGGGAAATCCAAAAATTAAAGCACCAGCTACCATATTGAAACTTTGCATGCACATTGGGCACATCCTTTTGATTTATTTACTTCGGCTAAGCAGACTTTAACGTGTAAATATTTTGAGAAAATAGCCGAGATCATTCCTACTAAATTTGACGCTGTATTTTACATGTTTCTTTCCAGACGACTCTTAACAATTTACGTACACACTGGCGACACATTGTAATTACACAATAATTCATTATTAAGGTGTAAAATCCAACACTCATCACGTTCTAACCCATTATTTTATGTAACTACGAAATTTTTAACTGGCACAGTGATCATGAATAGAAATAAAACACCAAAGAAATTTTAAGTTTAAAAAGTGTTATCATAGAAAATTTTTCAAAAAGTAGTCAGATGCTATAAATTATATACATTTGTAATCGTAAGGGTGTCATATAATTTTTAGATAATCTGCTAACTTGGCAATATTTTTAACTTTTTACAAAAGGAGAGAATAATGTATATTTGTTCATTTATTTATATCGGTAAAAACATTGTCAAGTTAGCAGATTAAAATCTAAAAATTATTTGACACCCTTACGATTACAAATGTATATAACGCATAGCATATGTCAGTGAAAGGTGTTGTACCAAACAAGAACTTGGTCAAAATTTATATCTCACTGCTTTTGATGGCCAACATTTTTGATAGGAACTTGGCCTTTTTTACATTGATGTTTTTGTGAGGATAAATATAAACGGACACCACTACCTGATAAAAGACCCAAGTCATGCACTTTTTTTTTATGGGCCCCCCAAGGATTTGGGGCCTCGGTGTCATTTTTGCATTTTCTCAGGCTCATTTATTGTAAACCGTTCTGAATTTTGATTTACTCTTTGAAGCAAATTTTTAGCTCTTATCATAAAGAACAAAAATTGCTAACAAATAAAAATCAAAAAAACTTAATTTTCAAGATCAAAATCGCAAAAATTAAAAAAAATTAATTTTTTTTTACTTTATTCCTTTTTCAGGTCCATAGGTTTCAAAATTCAAGGAAACAATCAACTACAAAAATATACCTTAAATTTTAATAAACAACTTTCTAGAATATATGAACTTTCTAGGAATGATTCTTAACACCGTTTAGGTTGCGCTCAGGTAGCCGCAAAAGTGAAAAATTCACAAAGAAACGAAATTAAAAAATTATCGGAAAATTTTAACTTTTGCGGCTACGTAAACGGTGTTAAGAATCATTCCATGGCAGGCACTTCTTTTTCAAGTTTTTTTTTTGCTTTTTATAATAGATATTTGCTAAAAAATAGATTTACTTCGAAATTTTAAAAAACTTACCTCCTTCACTAGCCATTTCCTTTTGCATTAACTGCAACAGTAGGATCGATATTGTTATGTAAAAAGTAGTGAAAATGGTTATAGAGAAGGAATGTAATGCAACCTACTTTTCATATAAAAATATCCATCAGCTGTTTCCTACGCTGCAGTTACATTACATAACAGTCGGCTAACTGAGCCTTTATTTATTTATTATTTGGCATTTGGTTCGCATTGTAGGAAATTGTTCTGCTCGCTGAACACAGTTGTCAATAAGCACACTTGTGACCAGTGTTGCTTTTCGAGGTGTTGTGTTTTTGCGATTTTTTTTAAATACATATTTTTAGTTTTAGCGATTTTCTTAGTTTTTACGCTTTCTCTCGTTTTGACGATTTTTAGATTTTTGGCGTTTTTTTTAGTTCTTTTGTAAGTTTTTTTTTAAATATTTTAGCGACTTGTTTTATTTTCGGCCATATTTTTCATATTTTTTTAGAGGTATAGAACTTCGAATTGAAATAAAACACAAGAAAATCGTTTTAATGTCCATCAATTTGGCTTTATTGGAAGGATAATTTTATGCCATTAATGTTTAAATATGATTTCGGGCATGTGGCCGCCGCGGCTGGCTCGAATAAAGCCAATTCTACAGGTCCAATTTTCAACCACTTTTTCGAGCATATGGGGCCGTATGTTGGCAATAACGCCACGAATGTTGGCTTCCAAGTCCCCTAACGTTTCTGGTTTGTTGGCGTTGACGAGCGACTTCACATATCCCCAAAGAAAATAATCCAATGGTGTCAAATCACACGATCTTGGTGGCCAATTGACAGGTCCATTCCGCGATATTATGCGCTCATCGAATGTTTCCTTCAATAAATCGATTGTGACGTGCGCTGTGTGGCATGTAGTGCCGTCTTGTTGGAACCACAACTCATCCACATTCACGCCATCCAATTCGGGAACAAAATAGTTGGTTATCATGGCTCTATACCGGTCTCCATTAACGGTAACTGACTCTCCAGCATTATTTCGGAAGAAGTATGGCCCAATGACTCCACCAGCCCATAGAGCACACCAAACAGTCAGTTTTTGTGGATGTAATGGCGTCTCAAGGGTCTCATGTGGATTCTCTTTACTCCAAATGCGGCAATTTTGCTTGTTGACGTAGCCATTCAACCAAAAATGAGCCTCATCCCTGAACAAAATTTTGCGATGAAAATCAGCATCGAGATCAATCTCATTTTCGGCCCATACACCATAATCACGACGCATTGCATGGTCTCGCGGCTTTAATTCTTGCACAAGCCAAGATCTTTGCGCAAAATCTTCCATAAAGTTGATGGACAAAGCTCCAATTGCTGTGCACGGTGGCGAATCGATTCATTCGGGTCCTCTTTAACACTTTGCTCTACAGCGGCAATTGTTTCTTCGGTGCGCACTGTTCGACGTCTCTGCGGATGCGTATTATCACATAGAGTAAACGTAGTGCGAAAACGATCCATGGTTAACCGAATTAATTGCTCTGATGGACGATTATGTCGACCATAAAATGGACGGAGCTTGCGGTAAACTTCGCGAACTGAACCATTATTTTCGAAATAAATTTGCACGATTTGCAAGCGTTGTTCTTTTGTCAACCTGTTTATGATGAAATGGCAAACCAAACTAAATATTAATCACTTGACAGCTGACAAAATGGCCGCCAGTTAAAAAAGTGATGCCAACTTAAAGTTCTGTACCTCAATAAAAAATACCCATTATAAGCTTTATTTAATTTCGGAATTTTCATTTCACCTTTAGTGTACAGAACAGAGAAACAAGCCGATCAGCTCATAGCCGGTTCAAGAGCCACCGCCAACTTTCACACACACAAAAAAGTAATATGAGTGATTTTGTAATATTAATTAAAATATATGTAATATCAATTAAAAAATTAATTAAATTTTCACCTATAAACAATTTGATAGTATCAATTAAGTTTTTCCACTCAAATTAATTAATACAATTAAAATTTTAATTAAATGAATTAAATTTTTAATTGAAAATATTAATTGGTGAATACGTTTTCTGTTCATGTAACTTCAAGCTACCACCGATGTTTGCAAATAGTATCGGCTCAAAATTGATTTATGAAGTTGCAAATTTGTACTACATCTTACAAATTATATGGCAGACATTAAGTGTTTGAAATTTTTGTTTGTAGATATGTGTTTAAAAAGCGGCTGTCAATGTTAGCCGGCTCAAGCCAACTTATCAGCCCTCGCCGAATATTTTTTTCTAAGCCGCTGCCGCCGACCTTTTAATACTACGCTCATACACGCACTATTTGCAAATAAAAATATTCGCAAACAAATTAACTTACTGTTTATACGGCATAGCAAAAATACACAAACTTGGTAGCACTTCTATAGAAAACTTACTTATGTTGACAAAAAAAAAAAAAAAAAAAAAAAAAAAAAAAAAAAATAGTGTAAATGTGAAAAATATGAAATAGTTATTTGTTTTAATTGTCATTATTTGCTTCTCCTAATGTTTTTTGTGCAATATTAATCCATTTATTGTTTTTATTATCAAGCATTTTATCTGTAAATAGTGCTTTAATCGTGAATAGTTTTCTGAATTAGTAAGTCGCAATAAAAACAATAACATGGCAACAATTTATAGTGTTATTTGCAAATAATCCCTTCGTATAAACGTAATATAAGACGGCTTTTTTGGTGCAGAGCCCTAATAAAAAAAATTCTTCAAAATCTAAAAACTTCATGTCTTTATTTGAAAACTTTCAAAAACTTCTTGAGAATTACTAAGTATAAATTTTTACATACAACAGAAAGCTACTAAATACGTACATACATATGTGCGTATGTGTGATTTCAATAGTTTTGGGATCATACAGGCAAATTCCGGTATATTGAACGATTTAATGTCAAGCCCATTCGTTATACCAAAAAATTCGTTGCATAAGTATTTTTTAAGTATTATTTTAATTATTATTATTGTATTGTATTATTTTCCACACGCAAAGTTTACTTTGCAAAGTCTTAAAATTCAGCTGTGTGAAAGACAGAGGTAGTAGTACAGACTCTTTCTGTCTTTCTCCCAGCTGAATGAAGACTCTGCAAAGTAAACTTTGCGCGTGCAAAAGGGGTGCTGTATAAGGTAGTACTAAATTTTTGAAATATGTTGCTAAGGAGGTTTTTTTATTTTTTTTTTATTTGCCAATCATTATATTCAGTATAAAATTAAGATATTTGCAATATAAGGTTGTTAATATAAAAAATTTGGACGTTCATTAAGTCGAATTTTTGTTAAAGCGACATTTGCTTGTACTTCCAATATTATAAAAACATTATCATCTTTATCCATTCATGACCTATGCTGTTTAAGTTGAAATTTATTTATTTAATTAATTAATTTATTAAATTAAACAAATTTATAAAGTCATTAAAGTTGTATTCAAATAATGGAACTTTTATGTTTATAGACTAGACTTAGGTCTGTTGTTCTTAGCAGACATGGCTTTCGACCGAAAAATGTAAAATAAAATATTAGAAAGAAGAAATAAAACTAAATTATTATTAAATGAATTAAATTAAATGCATATCCGGTAACTTTTGTGCGACGTTTTTCAAGTGCAATCAAAAATCCATTATTCATTATCATTATTTTATGGAAAAGTTAATCTTTTAATGCTTTTTATAGTAACTGTCTGTTGGTCTATGTCTGTCCATTATATATATATGTATGTATGTAGTTCATTTGCATTTGTCTGTGTAGTCGCGTATGTATCCTAAATGCATATCTGAATGCAGGATGTTACAGAGTAGTTTCAGCTTAGTTTCTCTTTTATTTACATAATGTGGTGAATAGAAATACCATTATATATAAAATTTTCAATACACAAACACAGACTTTGGCTGACTTTGAAACAATCAACAAATCTATTCGTAACACTAATAAAATGGATGAAAACTTTTCCTGTTGCACTATTTTCATTTTGAGTAAAAGGGAGGGAGTTTTTTGATGTTAGTAAAAGTAAAAACTACTGGCAAAGTTGCAAAAGTTTTACTTTGAATACTTTACTTTGATATTCAAAAGGAGAGTAAAGTTAGAGTACAGGGTGTTCCAATAAGATATTACATGAATAGCCCACCATTTGAACAGTTGTCATGGATGAAACTATAACTATTTGTCAAACGACAAGTATAAAATACGCCCTTAATTATAGTGGAACTTCAATAGCGCATAGAAATTATAAAAATTCACTACAGAAATGGTGAAAGTTTTGTACTCAAGCAATAGATAGATATCGCTCTTTTGCGTGAAAACTTTCCTGATAGCGTGATTTACAGAAAAAGTGATCACACAAGATCTTGTGACCTTTAGAACTTTATCTTGGGTGCTTCGTAAAATATAAAATCTGCGCCAATAGCTCACAATCGATTCAGGACCACAAAGATGGAATTCATGGAGTTATGAATAAAATATGATGGTATGATATATATTTTAAATTAAAAATATAATATAAATATATATGATATATATTTCTATTATTAATGCCATACAATCAAAACAACATTCTATGATTTCGATGATAATCTTTTTGAAAGATCCTATATAATCGAAAAAAGATGAGTGGTTGAAAATCAACATTCAAACGTTTAACATCATATAAAAGAAACGTTTAACATACAAAAAAAAAAAAAAAAAAAAACCTTATTTTTACATTGAAAGCTTTCAAAAACTTGCAAAGTAAAAAATCAGGTTCGAAGGAGGCACGTTTTCAAATAACTCTTGAAGTTAAGACATACAATGTATTCAGAATTTTATGTAATCCATTACAAGAAACAGTTTTATGGTAACTTTAAGCTCTGTAACTTTCCTTTATGTGGTTCTCTTTTTGTCTGTTTCTAAAAAGTCGTCAAAAAGTAACCTTAAATGGAGAAATAACGTGTTAAAATGTTCCATAAAAATATTTGCCATAATAAGTTACTGCAAGTCTTTCAATATAGAAAAGTTAAAAATTTAATTGAAATACCACAAGTAAGACAAAATTTTAAATGCTTTTATATATAGAATAAGATCAGCTGTTTTATGTCAAATCCTCTATGAACAACAAGACATTTAAATTTTTGTCTCGTTTGTAGAAATGTGTAAAATAAGTGTCATTAAAGTGGAATGTAACAGACAAAGGGCCAATCCTACGATGTCGACAAAGTTCAACTTGTCGTACACTTACATTGAAAACAAAAAAAATTTTAATATTTTGTTGTTGTTTCATATGTAAGTGTGCGACAAGTCGAACGCTGTCGACATTGTGGGATAGGCCCTTAGATGCTCTATATATACTTTTTTGTGAGTTTCTGAATTATCAAACTTAAATAAATTAACCCTAACACTTTTCAATATTTTGCAAGCATTGAAAATATCATTCTCTGAGAACAACTTTGGTAACACATCGTAATAGTTTTTTTTTACACCTCAAGTTAAGACCTTACTTTAACATTAAAACCACAAACCGCTGATTTTCCGTCCAAACTAAAAGTTTAATATATTAAGGTCTTAAAACAGATGTTGTCTGATAAATTTATTCAAAATAAAATATATATCCTATAGAAGTAAGTGTTTCTGTAATTTTTTGTTTAGTTTTAATAACATTTATTTGACAAACTGTGCAATAGCTGTTTTTGTTTATATGAAAAACTACGACATTTTACAATGCGCACTAAAATGGAAATTATTTTATATTTTGTAAAGGATTATTTTTAAACTCTCAACTTAAAATAGTGAATTTAAGTACAGAAACCTAAAAACTTAAAATTTTTTTAAATCTAAAAGGCTGTAACTCAGTGAATTTTTATTCGATCAACACACTATAAATATGGAGAGATAAAAGAAAAACATATCTTTGCAACAGCATTAAACTTTTGTAATTGTAAAAAACAATTCTCAATATTTTTGGAAATATCTTTGTAAGCTGCAAATACCATGTTTTTCACGTATATCTCGAAAACGCTTCTTAAGGAAAATAAATGAATACCATATTCGTGTTAAGTGATACTAAATTAGCTAAGAAAATATTTTATTTTTTAGGTTATGGCGAAAAGGCAAAAATTTGTTTCATAGTGTAATAAAGAATATATTTAATAATCAAATAAATAATTCGTTTTATTTAAATAGTTTCATATAACAGAATAGGTTTAAGTTTTCCAGGTCTGGAGCTATGTTTTTTATTTTTTTATTTTTTATTTTTGCTAAACTATTTCTTTCTAAAACATAAATAATTTATGTAATTTGTAAGGAAAAAGAAAAAATTATTTGAGCTAGTTATTTTCATATACAAAAAAAAAATAAATTTTCCTTTTAGATTTTTCTGATTCCTTATACCAATCTTGAAGTTTTTAAAAATATATAAAGTATGTTAAGTGAACAAAGAAAAAAGGAAATTAAAAAAAAAATGTTTTATTTAGTTATTTTCATAAGAAAAAGTTCAGAGTTTTCAGCTTCGGAGCTGTGGTTTTTTTTTCTAATTTTCTACACCAAAATTTTCTTTCCAAAATATAAGATACATATATATAATTTATAAAGAAAAAAAATATTTAGATTTATTTATTTTTTCCACAAAAAGTGTCAGTTTTCCAACTCTGGAGTCATCATTTAAAATTTTTATGATTTTCCACACCAATCTTTTTATTTTAAGAATGTAGGATATATTTAATTTACAGAGAAAAGGAAACATTACTTTTAGCAGGTTAAAGTTTTCCTACCCTGAAAACGTCTTTTGCATTTCTTTTATTTATTTTTTGATTTTTAGAACTAATTTTATTCGCACTGAAGTATAAAATAAGTTTATTTAATAAAAACAAATAATCGGTAGTTACTTTTATATGGCAAAATAAAGTTTAAGTTTTCCAGCTCTGAAACCGTCTGCTCAATTTTGCTTATTTTCTAAACCAATTTATTTTCATTTCTGACACACCAGTCCAAAACCGAAGTCTCTAGCTTCTCTGGTAGCATCGGAAAACCCATTTCACGTACAGACAGATGGACAGACGGACATGGCTTACTCGTCTTCCCTATGCATAAGGATCTAGAATATACATATATACTTTATGGGTAGCTTATTAATATTGTAGAAATTACATAATGACAAACCTATATATATATACCCTTTACCATTTTTGGTTCTTGGACTGGTGTGTCAGAAATGGTCTAAATAAGACTGGTATTGAAAATCAGCAAAATCGAGCAGACTGTTTCAGAGCTGGGAAGCTTAAACTTGATTTTGCCATACAAAATAACTACCGAAAACTAGTAATTTTTTTTTTTTATTAATTAAACTTATTTTATACTTCACCACGAATAAAATTGGGTTTTCAAATAAAAAAATTAAAAATTAAAAAAAGACGTTTCCAGGGTTGGAAAACTTTAACTTTGTTTCTTATACAAAAGTAACTTACTAAAGCAAAATTTTCCTCTGTTTCTATAAATTAAACATATCTTATATTCTTAAAAAAAGACGGTGTAAGAAATCAGAAAAATCAAAAAGAAGTATTCCAGGGTTGGGAAACTTACACGTTTTGTGATATAAAAAACTAACTACCGAAAACTAATATTTATTTATTTTTATTAAATAAAATTATTTTATGCTTGAGTACGAATAAAATTAGTATTTAAAATAAAAAAAAAACAATTAAAAAATTAGAAAAACTATTCCAGGGTTGGAAAACTTTAATTTTTTTTTTGGACCAAAGTAGCTTACTAAAACAAATTTTCCCCTTTCTTTATAAATTAAACATATCTTATATTCTTAAAAGAAAAATATTGGTGCAAGAAATCAGAAAAATCAAAAAGGATGATTTCAGGGTTGAAAAAGTTACACTTTTTGTGATATATAAAAGTAACTAAGTCTAATTAATTTTTATCTTTGCCTTTATAAGTTATATATATTTTACGTTTTGGAAATAAAAGTTTTTTGGAGAAAACTATAAAAATCAGCAAAATCGAGCGGACGGTTTCAGAGCTGGGAGACTTAAACTTCATTTTGCCATACAAAATAACTACCGAAAAGAAGTTATTATTATTTTTTATTAAACAAACTCATTTTAAACTTAAGTATGAATAAAATTACTATTTCTAATTGAAAAAAATTAGAAAAGATTAAAAAAATTAAAAAGACGTTTCCAGGGTTGGAAAACTTTAACTTTTTTTCTTATACAAAAGTAACTTACTAAAACAAATTTTTCCTTTTTTTCTATAAATTAAAGAAAGAGATTGATGTCAGAAATCAGAAAAACAAAAAGGATGATTCCAGGGTTGAAAACCTAAAATTTTTGTGAAGTTTAAAATTAACTGCCGTAAACTAATTTATTATTTATTTTTTATTAAATAAACTTATTTTACACTTCACCACGAATAAAATTGCGTTTTCAAATAAAAAAGAATTAAAAAATTTAAAAAGACTTTTCCAGGGTTGGAAAACTTCAACTTTTTTTCTTATACAAAATCAACTTACTAAAACAAAATTTTCCTATGTTTCTATAAATTAAACATATCTTATATTCTTAAAAGAAAAAGATTGGTGTAAGAAATCAGAAAACTTAAAAAGGATGATTCCACGGTTGGGAAACTGAAACTTTTTGTGATATAAAAAATTAGCTACCGAAAATTAATTTTTATTTTTTTTATAAAATAAACTTATTTTATACTTCAGTACGAATGAATTTGGTATTTCAAATTAAAACAAAAATTAAAACGACGTTTCCAGGGGTTGGAAAACCTAATGTTTTATACAAAAGTAACTTACTAAAAGAAATTTTTTCCTTTTTTACTATAAATTAAACACATCTTACATTCTTAAAAAAAGATTGGTATAAGAACTCAGAAAAATCAAAAAGGAGGATTACAGGGTTGGGAAACTTACACTCTTTGTGATGTAAAATATTAGCTACCGAAAGCTAATTTTAATTTTTTTTTATTAAATAAAATTATTTTATGATTGAGTACGAACAAAATTAGTATTTCAAATAAAAAAAAAACAATAAAAAAATTAAAAACACGATTCCAGGGTTGGAAAGCTTTAATTTTTTTGTACAAAAGTAACTTACTAAAACAAATTTTTCCCTTTCTTTATAAATCAAACCTATCTTATATTCTTAAAAGAAAAATATTGGTGCAAGAAATCAGAAAAAATCAAAAAGGATGATTTCAGGGTTGGAAAAGTTACACTTTTTGTGATATATAAAAGTAACTAAGTCTAATTAATTTTTATCTTTGCCTTTATAAATTATATATATTTTACGTTTTGGAAATAAAAGTATTTTGTAGAAAACTATAAAAATAAAAACCACAGCTCCAGATCTGGAAACTATGATTTTTTTCTGGACATTAAAGTAACTAAATCAAACATTTTTTTTGAATTTCCTTTTTTCCACTTAATACACATTCTATATTTTTTAAGAACTACTAGATTGGTATAATTAATCATAATTACACATAATTAATTAATAAAAATCTAAACGTATGATTTTAGGGTTTGAAAATTATTATTTTTTTCTTTTCACATAAAAGTAACTATGTGCTTATGTATGTATCTCTATACTACATAAACGCACTTTGGTAAAGGGTATATAAGATTCGGCACAGCCGAATATAGCACTCTTACTTGTTTTCAAACTAGATTTGCTTGATTTGCAAGCCGTGAATTTTAAATTCTCTATAAGGTAATAAAAAATCGCTAGACTAAAACTAACCATAATATTCAGAGCCGGAAAGAGTTTATATACTCGTAAAGGTGTCTTTACATGGTAATACAAAGTATTACGACTTTGTAGAATCAAAATATTATGAAATTCTCTCCATGTTTAAAAAAAGAGAACAAAAGTCTGTTTTAGGTATTTTTCATGTTTACACTGATACTATAAGTAAAATGCAAGCAAAGACACTAAACTTTTGATCTAAAAATAAAAATTGGATAATTGCAAAAAAAATGTGTACTAATATAACTAAATCTTGGAGAAAACATTTTATTATTGCAATGTAATTTTACTACAAAATATAATTTTTTTTATAAGTTTGTTTATTGTTTGTTTGGTTTTGTGGTACGGGTTAAGTAGCTGATGGTTGCAGTTTTACAATGATTACAAAAACAACATGAACATTTCCTGAGTTGATTTTGGTTGTTTTTGTAAAAGTGTTAAACCCTTCAATAAATACCATTAGTGCTGGCAACGTTTACTTTGAAATACACCTCTGATGTGATGAGAATTCATAAGTTTCTGAAATGGTTTAGAAAATGAACATTTACCGACCGCTTGTCAGATTTTCTATCCGTATTCTCTCCTACTCGATACATTTTGCTTTTACATAATAAGATTTTGTGTAACCTACAGCATTTTTTGACATGTCGTAATACTTTGTATTACCATGTAAAGACAGCTTAACATATCAGTCAATAACACTATTGTATTTTTCGATGTTACAAATTAATTTATATTCCACATAAATAAAACACTTTCAGCATAAACGTTTTTTTTTCATGTCTAATATTAATTAAAGATTTTTCCAATTCGTTGAGCAAGTTAGTGTATCATATTACCTCCTACACTTATTACGTTACTCTTTCTTATATGTATTCATTTTATAAAATTAATAGTTTAAATGCAGCAGAGCATAAACATCGTAAACAAACAATTAGCAAGAAATGTTGTTCATTTTGTTTTGCTAGCGTAAAATAATTAAACAAGTCTCAAATATACTGAGAATACACTGCTTAAATATATAAAATTAAATATAGTGTGTAAAGGCGCCAAACCAAGCCCACAACAATTAACACCAACTTAAAATTAGCTGAACAAGTATGAAGAAGTATTTTAATAAGTACATACATACTCGTAATATCTGCCTGTGAACGCTGCCACGTACTTGTGTGTACATTAGACGTATAACTTTTGCATATATTTTTAAAAATATTAGAAATTATTACAGTCCACTCTAAGTAATTATATGTAATACTCGTAAATTTTTGTGGTTGTTGAAAGGCATTATGCTTAAAATTGTTTTTAACTTCAATTTAAATATCCTGTTAAACATTTAATTTAAAAAATTTCAAACAAAAAGTCGTAGAAAGGAAATAATTTCTAAGATAAGCATCGCTAAATATAAATTATATGTATAAGAAATAAAAGTGCTGTGCCCAATTTTATATACTCTGCACCGATAAACATATACTCCATACATACATACATATATGTTTTGTGAAAAAATTGGATCACTTTTTTGTTGCTGTAGTGCAAGTTATAGTAAGTGACTCAAAAATTTTATTTTCTATATAACCAATAGTTAAATATTCTTAATAATTATTGCTTGAACTTCATTTGTTTCTATGTTTATGATTTGATTCGAAAACAGCTAGTTATTCCATTTTACTACGGTTTGTATGACAATCGAATTGAAACCTAATTATGCTGAGAGCATAATAAGCAATATATCACGAAACTTCGTATATTAGATTTTCATATCAAAGTTGAATAAATATGTATAAAAGAACTCTTTAGTAAAGATCTTCCTAAAATATCTTTATTATGTTACTTTTTTTTTTACAAAAAAAAAAGAAAACTTTCCAACCCTGTAACCATGTGTTTGATTTTTATGATTTTTAATACACCTTTATTTCTTTGTAAAATATTAAATATGTGAGGATGGCGTTAGCTGAATTAGTTAGAATGTTGACTAAAAAACTGACGGTGCTGGGTTGCTGAATCCCTGTATCCAACAGTCATTAAATAAAAACACCACACATTTTTCTGATGTGCATTAGCGTCCCTTTGTATCAGTTGTTGTAGGAAAGTTCAACTGATGAAGGCGCTGGTCACTGAACTACACCGGCTTCAGCGGTTACTAATTTTAATGTAATCGTGTATTGTGTAGGCGATGTAAAATAACCGATAAAATCGCTTCAAAGAAAAAAAAAATATAATACGTTTCATTTAACACCAGAGGCGCTGCAACACTGCATTATTAAAGAAACCTGCAATAAGCAGAGTTGTAAAAGAATGAAGCTTTTTTCTGTCTCTTTCTTCACTGCCTGTCTTTTCTATCACTATTCCTTTCCTAAAGAATGTAAGGCCTGAGTGTTACTTCTATTTATATAAAAATAAATTATTAATTAACAATAAAACAAAAAAAAAAATATTAAGAAAAAGATTTGTTTTATTAAGGTACTTTTATATGCAGCTCTAAGGCTGTGTTCGTAATTTTTATTAAATTTTATACCAAACTATTTCTTTCTAAAACATAAAATGTATTCAATTTATAAAGCAGAGGAACAAAATATATTAGACCTAGGTACTTCTAACGGGTGTTTTTTTAGAGGTATAGAACTTCGAATTGAAATAAAACACAAGAAAATCGTTTTAATGTCCATCAATTTGGCTTTATTGGAAGGATAATTTTATGCCATTAATGTTTAAATATGATTTCGGGCATGTGGCCGCCGCGGCTGGCTCGAATAAAGCCAATTCTACAGGTCCAATTTTCAACCACTTTTTCGAGCATATGGGGCCGTATGTTGGCAATAACGCCACGAATGTTGGCTTCCAAGTCCCCTAACGTTTCTGGTTTGTTGGCGTAGACGAGCGACTTCACATATCCCCAAAGAAAATAATCCAATGGTGTCAAATCACACGATCTTGGTGGCCAATTGACAGGTCCATTCCGCGATATTATGCGCTCATCGAATGTTTCCTTCAATAAATCGATTGTGACGTGCGCTGTGTGGCATGTAGTGCCGTCTTGTTGGAACCACAACTCATCCACATTCATGCCATCCAATTCGGGAACAAAATAGTCGGTTATCATGGCTCTATACCGGTCTCCATTAACGGTAACTGACTCTCCAGCATTATTTCGGAAGAAGTATGGCCCAATGACTCCACCAGCCCATAGAGCACACCAAACAGTCAGTTTTTGTGGATGTAATGGCGTCTCAAGGGTCTCATGTGGATTCTCTTTACTCCAAATGCGGCAATTTTGCTTGTTGACGTAGCCATTCAACCAAAAATGAGCCTCATCCCTGAACAAAATTTTGCGATGAAAATCAGCATCGAGATCAATCTCATTTTCGGCCCATACACCAAAATCACGACGCATTGCATGGTCTCGCGGCTTTAATTCTTGCACAAGCCAAGATCTTTGCGCAAAATCTTCCATAAAGTTGATGGACAAAGCTCCAATTGCTGTGCACGGTGGCGAATCGATTCATTCGGGTCCTCTTCAACACTTTAGTCTACAGCGGCAATTGTTTCTTCGGAGCGCACTGTTCGACGTCTCTGCGGATGCGTATTATCACATAGAGTAAACGTAGTGCGAAAACGATCCATGGTTAACCGAATTAATTGCTCTGATGGACGATTATGTCGACCATAAAATGGACGGAGCTTGCGGTAAACTTCGCGAACTGAACCATTATTTTCGAAATAAATTTGCACGATTTGCAAGCGTTGTTCTTTTGTCAACCTGTTTATGATGAAATGGCAAACCAAACTAAATATTAATCACTTGACAGCTGACAAAATGGCCGCCAGTTAAAAAAGTGATGCCAACTTAAAGTTCTATACCTCAATAAAAAACATCCTTTACATACCACAAAAAGTGCGAGATTTCCCAACCCTGAAATTATTTTTTCAGATTTTTCTGATTTCTTATATCAATTTGTTACTTTTAAAAATATAAAATATGATTGATTTTTAGAAAAAAAGAGAACATTAATTTCAGTTCGTTACTTTTGTATACCAAAAAAAGTTAAAATTTTCCAACCCTGTTATTATCCTTTCGCATTTTTTGGATTTTAAATACTAGTTTTGCTCTTAATGAAATTTATTTATTTATTTATTTATCTGTCCAATGTTCAGGAATAAATTCTAAGATTAGATTTAATTTGAGAGAACTAGCAACATTGGCTATCGGCTCTTAATGAAATATAAAATAGGTTTATTTAACAAAAAAATTAGTTTAAGCTAGTTACTGTTATATGGCACAAGAAAGGTTCATTTTTCCAGCTCTGGAACTGTCATTTAGATTTTGCTGATTTTCAATACCAATATATTTTTAACCATTTTTGACACTCCAATCAAAGACTGAAGTCGATACATATTCTGGGAATTCCGTAAAACCGATTTCACACACAGACAAACGGACGGACGGACAGACGGACATCGCTTATTCGTCTTCCCTATTCATAGGGATCCAGAATATATATACTTTATGGGTCGCATGCTAATACTGTGAAAATTTTACTCGAAATGACAAACCCTTTACCATTTTTGGTGAAGGGTATACAAATTATGTACATGCAACTGATTTGATAATGTAAATTCAGTTTTAAGTACATATATATTTTTTTTGTAAGTTGGAAAACCAATATGCCTTTATATTATCTTTATCACATTTTTATAGTACAGAATTATTATAATAAAAAATCAGTAGATTAAAATAAACACTAATTTTTGGATAGAGCCTTAGAAATGAAAGTAGAAGCTTGGCTGACGTTTGCCTTTTAAAATAAACGCAAAATTTAGTTATCACCCTAATGTATTCATATAAGTTTTTCCCTTATAACCAAGTATGAATACCATGAAAGAAAGAAAAGCATTCAATATACTAACCAGACATACAGCAACAAGTGGAAGTTTTTATTCATATTTCTAGACTCATACGCACACCCACACTCGCTCTTTTAAGGACTTGCACATTTTAAGTGTTAAGGCCTTACCAAACATGTTATGTGTTTAAAATAGTGGTATAATTATTAGGGAGGTCGATTAGTTTTTCTTAGATCGGTTGTCACAGTTTTGCTGGAGTCGGTTTTTTTTAAATGCCCGTTTTTTTCGTATATCAAGTAAACTTGTTGTTATTTTTCTTAAAATTATTGCTTCAAAAAACTTTATTCTTCCGTACACCGAAGGTGAAAATGAAACCTTTCATGAATGCTTTCACTACAATGTCCGTCTGTCTATCTGCCTATTTGTTACAGGCTGTTTTCTCGAGAACCGTAAGAGCTGAAATTTTTGCAGAATATGTAAAACTTTAGCCACTATAATACAAAATACATGACAATTAAAAACTAAAAGGCTGTTCCAAAGCGAGCAACGAAATATATTGAAATCTTAATGTACAGACACTTGAAATTTTTGAAGTTATACCCAATTTACATTAAGGGCCTAATTTTGTAAAACGGAAAGCTAAGCGTTGACAAATTTTATATGTATTTAGGGCCTTATTTTATAAAACGCAACGCTTAGCCTTGACAAATTTTTTATGTATTTTGTTCTTGTAATGTAAATTTTTTCCATATAAAATTTTTCAACGCTTGGTGTTGCGTTTTACAAAATTTGGCCCTTAGTTTTTGTACTTTAAATTTTTTCCAAATAAAATTTTTCAACGCTTTGCGTTGCGTTTTACAAAATTAGGTCCTAAGTATTTTTTTATGAAATGTCATGGGCCTGTGGCAAAAATTAAAAAATAAAAATATACTTAATGGAAACAAACCAAACAAATTTGTCTTAAATATAACACAAATAAGCTAATTAACTAACATGTGCATAATTAGTAAAACACAAACAACAACGACAAGACTGTTATAAATTAAGAGATGGTAAAATAGAGCTTTCGTTGCAAAAAAGCTTTCAGCAAATTGTAATACAATGAATCTAAACAATTCACATATTTCATTTGCGATAAAAGCTGACTGCTTTAGTAAAAATAATGTTGACTTACAAAAGGTTTACCAAACAAATTTCCATACGAAGTTGTTGTTTCGTTCTTCTACGTGTTTGTATATTTACAATTAACTTTGGTGTTATTTGTTCATTAATAACTACCACATCTAATTTGGCTTACAAAGCGATACAAACTTTAGCCCAATAAAATCATAAACATAAAAACAAATGCAGTTGCAAAAATAAGTCATGAATTTCGTTGCACGGAAATTTTTCTATAAAAGGGACTTTGATATAAAAAAGGACATAGAATGAATACCTGATGCATTTTTGCTAACTTTTTGATATAATTTGCTCCTCCAGACCTCCTATTGACAAATGAAATATGTTCATGCAACTAATTTCATGAATCATGAAAAAAGTTTTAATTAATGCCCTAATTCTGTTCGACGATTGTATCGTCTTGTCTATGGACAAAAAAAAAAAAAAAAAAGCAGAAGTTGTGATTGTTTAAAACAATTATTACTTATTGTCAATGCTAGAAGGTTCGTATATTTGCTTTATGATTTTGTTCCAAAAATTATATCCAACATATATTTTTTCAATATTTTTCAAACTATTGCATAATACTTTAATTTAAGTTTTATGTTTTAAAAACATGGCAATAATATTTTTATTATTCATTATCAAAGACCTAAACCCTTTTTTGAAGAAAATAATTGCAAGAACTCAAAAGTATTTTCAAACAAAAACGTCCTAAATCTTCTTAGGACCATTATATCAACTTACAAACAGTTAGTTTTAGGATGTTATCTGACAGGTAAATATATTTTGATTATTACAAGTAAAAATTAATGTAAAAGTGACTGATAAGCTAACAGCAGGTTTATCCTCATGGTAACTTTCAAAGTGAACTTTAAGCATTTTAACAGCAAAAGTAGCCTGTATCTACACCAATTTTGCTACAATACATCCCAGTAAAAAAAGACACTCCAAAGAAGTCATGAAAATATAGAGTTTGCCGTCTGGAAGTAGTTCAAATTTCGATCCGATCTAATAATTTTTACATAGGGTTGTCATTGCAAGAAGTTCTCTTTTTCGATGCCTAGTCACTGAATTAGAAGCGATTTTAAGAAAAATTTCATTTTTTGTGTTCTATGGTAATATTTTCATCTAGGAAAAACTTTAAAAAGTTACATATTTTAACATTTCGTTTCTTTTTATACGAATTTAAGCGCGAAACAGTGTTTTCATTTAAATTTAAGCAAAAAACTTTTAGGCCAAAATTAGTTCATAAATTTCTTTCAAAAAATCGATTTTTTGAACATTTTGGTGAGTATTTACTAAAACTATGGAAAAACTGCAAGCTCTTGTGTGATTAAAATAAACTTTTACTTAGTATTCTGCTAACTATCGGCAAATTAAAAATATCGATTTTTTGGAAGCAATGAAAATGTGGTTTCTTCAGAATGACTTCCATTTTTTTTTACTGGGATCGTATGTATTATTTAATATATCGGAAAGTTGTAATAATGAAAAAAATTAATGGTCACTTTATCGTTCACGTTAGCTAATGTTAAGGTTAACTATCAGGAACTTTATCTTTGGGTTGTAATAATGGCCCTTACTGAATTAGGACATAAGTATTAGTGCATTTTTATGTTGATTGTACCAACTAACACTGAAATTTAAAAATCAAAATTCAAAGGTATTCTATCAGTTTATGTAATTTTTATGTATCTTGGAAAACGTAAAATGCAAAAAGTTAAAAATCCCAAAATTAAAAAACTGCTAAAAGCTAAAAATATCACCAAAAATAAAATAGATCACTAAAATGCAGAAAACACCACAAGTAAAAAGTTCAGCAAAAAACAAAAAAATTGTCAAAAACCAAAAAATTCCGCCAAAACGAAAAATGAAAAAAGCATCAAAACTAAAAAACTGTTACAAAAATTAAAAAAAAAACACTAAAACAATTTTTTTTAAATGTTAACATCAGATATGACATTCGTTTGTATTAGAGATCTGTATAAACAGTCTTGAGATGTAAATACGTCTTGTTGTTTAAGTGTATTGTCGTAGCATGTATTATACTAAAACAATAAAAAATTATGTCGATTAATACCCGAAGCACGATGGATGTATTGCTGTACGTGTTTGTGAGTGTTTTCAAACGATGCCGCGAATACTTTTTGTTCGTAACAAACACTCCAGAGAAGTAGTGTTGATGCGTGTATGCTTATTATTATATTGTACGTTTGAGTGTGTGTATAATATGTAGATGGTAAGCAGCGTTGTCAATTTAGAAATTTCAAAACGCACCAAAATGGAGAAAAAATCGCGCCATTTACAAAAAAATGCACCAAGATTTCTTTAGTTTAAAATGTTTATTGAATTGATTTTGCATAAAAAGTATAATATTATATTTCTTGTATTAAAAATTTAACACTAAAACAGGTTCTTACAGTTCAAGGTTAAAAGGGTAAAACCTAAAAAAAAACTAAACAAATATGTTTGATAGTATATTTTTTAATTTCATAAATTCTGTACAAAAATTTTTAAAGATATCAACAATTAATAAATAGTAAGCATTCAAAACTAATAAGACTTCAGTATATATCATTTTATTTAAATATTTTTAAATTTTTTTTTATCAGAAGTTTAATGTATCCATATTAAAAATATCGCAATTAAAAGAAATAGCCTTTTACAATATATGTACTGAATGGATTCGTACATACATGGTATACATGTACCCGTAATTATGAAAGTGGTCTAAGTCATACGCATTTTTGATTCGATATAGTAAAATAAATTTATATTAATCGAGACTAGTATAACTCTAAATTAAACTATTGCATAAAATCCAAAAATATTTTTAGATTTGTTCAAATGTAATATACTAAATATCTCGACCAAAGAAATATATGACTTACACATAACTATGTTTACATTCACTTGTACAAGATGATACATTTTTGTACATTAATTTTATAAATTCTGTTTAAAACTTTTTAAAAAGAGATCAAAAATTAATTATTCCAAACACATAAAGCTAATATTTTCATCATTATTGTTATCATCGGGCCATACAACAGATTTTATTTCAAATTGTGATATTTTGTAAACATCATTAGTATTAATATGGTAATTAACATGATCAGCAAGTTGATAAGTTTCACAACAAGAATTTTCCAGTTTTAACCCATTGTTGTGTTAAATTTGCGTTGGTGCCACCAAAAATTAAAAAACGCACCGAAATTAAAAAAAAAACGCACCACGCACTAACTAAGGAATTTTTCGCACAAAAAATTTCAAAAAGCACCCAAAATGGTGCGAAACGCACCAAGTTGACAACGCTGATGGTAAGCAATTATGTGTTTAAGGGAGGTTTTTTTTTAAAGCAAGTGCACTCAACTAATGTCAATGCATGTATGCGTTTGTGTGTGCGCAGAAAAATCAAAGAGCATGCACACAACTTATGTGTATGTATGTACATGAATGACGTTTGTATATGTGCCCATGCGTATGAAAAAGCAAGCATCACAAATTCTAACGTCACGAAGTATTTTCTTCTTTACTCCTATACCTACAACACTGAAACAAATTTCTTGCAAACAGTGTTGTTTAGCATTTGTTTAGAAGATTTCGCGGAAAGTGATTATTTAAAAATTCTTATATTCGGTAGAACCGAAATACCGGTTTTTGAAAAAAGTCGAACAATTGATCTCCCTAATAAGTATATACAGGGAAGCACGCATGCATATACGTGTGAATGTAAGTATGTATGTAGATATATTGTTTATGTTGTTATATACGAGTACAAATAATAAAGAAATTATAAAGTTCATAGTCGTTTGAAACAATTTTTCAAGATATTTAAAACAATGCTATTTATATATATCGTGCCTTATTTTCGATTTTATCGTAAACGACAAAAATTAAATTGTTTAGGAGAAGAAATTGTTCTTAGAATAGCAATTGAAATATCTATTACCGTAGCGGGTAACTGGCACAAATTTTTTGTTGACCCAGTCTAAGGGTCAGCCTTCTTGCACTAGCATTAATTTATTTTTAGTGTTATTTACCGAGCCTTATTTTCGATTTAATCGTAAGCATCAAAAATTAAATTTTTCAGGATAACATTTTTTAATATATTCAAATATGTTTTTGTACATAAATTGTCGCTTACGATAAAACTTTACAGCCCGTATCTTAAAAGTTATCACTAATTATGGCATTTTGATAATTCTAAACTATGGGTAGGCCCATAAAATTTTAATTGCAATAAAAAAGTCTATTTTCGATAACATGTCACTTACGATAAAATTGAAAATAAGGCTCGATATACTTATAAGTATCAGAATTTTTTGTACTACTTCATTGAATTTTTCTGATATAGAGGATAAGCACGGCAGATATATTTTAGGCAAATACGGTCTTACGTTAGCAAAACGTTTCAAAAAGTATCTTATAAAAAATTATGTTATAAAAAAAATTTCCTATAAAGAAAATAACCTTTTAAGAAAATATCTCTTAAAATATTACTGGTATTTTTTAAATTAATACCTTTCAAAAGCAACTTTGAAGAGAGAACCTTTCACAAAATACCTTTCGAAAAGCGAATTTTTAAGAAAGGATCTTCTCAAATTCATAATACCTGTAATAAAATCCATTTAGAAATTACATCCATATAATTAATAGGCAAACATGTTTTTTGTTTTTTGAGGTGTTTTGCTGCTAAGAGAAATATATGGGAAAACATGAAACAAAACAATTTAAAAAACTAAGTATACATGAATACAGATTTATCTTGCTTTTCATATTTTCAGTTGCTTACAATAACTATTTTATAACACAGTGCAGCACGAAAAAATATAACGACATACTGACGTGATACATGATAAAATACCAAAAAAAGCAATGTGAGTCCGATCACAGGGGAGATGTGTAAACATCTAGTAATGAAAAATTTTTTTAAGTTGGAAGTACTTATGCTATTAGTATATATTTTCAAATTAATCAATTAGAAGTATCAAAACTTTCAATATTGCAAATACATAGGAATTTTCTGGTTTTTATTTGTTTTATTTAACTTATTTAGTTAGTAAATGGGCACACTGCAGTATATGCAGTATATGTACTGCTATAAAAATTGCAGTAAGCAGTACTGAAAAAATTCAGTAAATTTTTACTGATAATGAAATTTAATTTGCATTAACAGTAAAATCGATACGGCCCCATAATAAAATTTTAGCAAGTTGCCAAGTTTTTTAATTCAAATTTTGAAATTTTTGTATGAAAAAAATTTGGTAGAATTTCCTTATGAATACAAGCATTACTGATTACTGAAAATTCAATGCACCTCATCATATAATAAATCATTTAGGCACTTTTTAAAATTGCAGAAAAAGATTTTAATAATCAGTAAAAATTTACTGGCTAAAAAATTTTTTTTACTGAAATTTTAGTAGTACTGCAAAGTGCCCATCTATGGTAAATGCCTTAAGTACAAATAATTAATATTGGCTTATGATAACTAAAATAAGGTATATAAATTTTTGACTCTACTGTATTTAAAAATCTATGAAAAACTGCATCTATAGCAGTGGAATTATTAGTTGTGGGGGTTTGTGGAGAATTGGAAAACGTCAAATAAAAATTTTGATAAAGCTTGCGACTGTGGGTTTGCAAAATTTGTATTAAAATCTCCACCCATCATAATTGGCATGAGATGGAGATTGTTACCCAATTGTAGTGCACCAGCTTCAGTGTAAGGCAACAGTACGTAATGAAGATATGTTATAATATAATATTATAAATTCTTTGCATATCGTCTACAACGGCGATTAACTCTGACATAATATGTAAGAAAACGTCGGCATAATAACAAAAATAAAATGCCGATATTTCTCTTCATTTTATACAAGAGGACAACGTAATTTAACTTTTCTTATAGCATTTCATTTTATGCAAATTTTCATCGAGTTAACATGTTTTCTTTTTATATAATTAGTTATTTTATTTTAACCTTTTCACACCAACTTTAATTTATAAATCAATTAAACACATTTAAACATATGAAATCCCAGAATTTTTGTTCAAAGCATAGTTTTTCATTTATTTTAATAAACACTCACACATGCACACTAATTTATTTTCATGTACATCTGTTTTTTGACAGTTCATCGTATAAGATTGTTGTTATAGGATTTCTTACATCAACGCTCTCATGAAAAATCTTATGAGATTAAGATAACACTAATTTGAAGTCTACACGTAACATAATTCTCTCTGCGATTGAATTTGACGCTCTCATCTTACATATTATGTTAGGTGTAGAATCTATGTTAAAAAGACTGGTATATATCTTTTAAACAAATATTTGACATTTAAAACGTTCTTTTATTTAAAAGTTTATACATATTTTATTTATTTTATATTTTTAAACTTTTTAGCAAAATTATCTCCACTGGCAATACTATTACACTTCACAAGCAATTTCTATTAAAATTAACTCCTGAAGGTATGCTTTAAAACTCGGATGACTGTATTTCTATACAGCCGTTAAGTTTCTTTGTACTTCTTGTTCGTATGATTACACTAATACAGTAATACATACATAGCTAACACCGATTTCATAACGCGGTGTACATCTTACTCAAAATTTTTGATTGTATTGTGAAAAAGATTTTTACCCTCTAGCATATAGATGTTTACACATCAAAAAGGCCCGTGTCTCCCAAGTCATGCATTTTTTATGGGCCCCCAAAGATTTGGGGCCCGGTGTCATTTTTGCAGTTTCTCAGGCTCATATCTTGCAAATCGTTCGGAATTTCGATTTACACTTTGAGGCAAAGTTGTAGCTCTTTTCGTAAAGAGTAAAAATTGTGAACATATAAATTAAAAAAATTTAGATTTGTTTTTACTTCTCCCTCCTGGTTAGGTCCATAGCTAGCAAACTGTTCAAAATTCAAGGAAACATTCAACTACAAAAGTTTACCTAAGATTTCAGTAAACAACTCTCTAGAACATAAAAACTTCCTAACACTGTTTAGGTAGCAGCAAAAGGGAAACGTTTCCCGAAAATTGTTTAATATCATTTGTTTGGAATTTTTTTTTATCACTCACATGAAAATGATTCAATTTTGCAAAAATGTAAGCACTTTTGCATTTTTGAATAAGTTAAATCTTCCTTCTATCCAGCAAAAGTTTGTAAGGGCTAATAAATCAGTTAAAGTTTAAACGCTAGTTTAGTTGAACTAAACTTTAATTTATATGTGGTTTAAACTCAACAGGAGTAAATCAGTGAACCATACTTTATGTGTAGTTTCAAAAATTATATTGTGGCAGCACTAGAATAAATGCCAAAAAACTGCTGTTTTGCAGCAGGCTATCAGTTCTTTGCACGATCAAAAAGGCAAAAAATTTAATAAAATTTAATGAAAAGTACCCAAATTTTACTGAGAAAGAAATTATATATATTCCTGGCAGAGTAGAATAGCATAAAAGAATAATAGAGTGTAAGAAAACTAATCGAACAAGATCTCAAGAAAAAGTAGAAGCTTGGAAAAAAGTTGAGTGCTCTTTAAATCCAAAACATATGGTCTCTAAGTAATAAAATCATATGGCCTGTATTGGTAGTTTAAACGCCCAATTTTATGCGTTTACAGATGGTTTAAATACTGCATTGATTTATAGGTTTGCTGGTTTAAACACATTTTAAACCAAAAACAAAGATTAACTGGACTGATTTATTAGCCCTATGAGTGTTACAATTTCCAAGCAACATGATTTTAAATAATACAGCACATACCATCTGCATTACCAGCTATAACCCAAATAAGGCCATACTTATAATCTGATATATAAGAAATTGTTAGTAGGAAAGAAAACTGCAGGAAATACATTTTAAACAAAAGGACAAAGCGGTCTTTATCACTCACACATCATTCTAATTCGCTTAAGAGCAGGTGCTCCAAATAAATAGTTGGACTGCATTTTTTAAGTTCTATGGATATAAAAAGTTTTTTTCCAACAACGTACTGCTCATAGTAAGTCGAATATTAAAATAAAGTACCTACCCCAATGCCTACAATAATTATCTTTAAGCTCCACCCAGTTGTAGATTATTTCAATATACCAGTAAAAGCACATGTCGCGAGCTCCACTGTACTCGTACTCTCTTCAGTTGTGTGTGCTTGTCTCTACCTTTTAAAGTTTTATACTTATCGCATGCGGCTTGTTAAAATAATTGTTGCTGTGGTTAGTTTAATATTTCTAATTGTTTTATGTTTATACAGCTTGTTTTCTCCTTAATATTCTTGCTAATGGGTGTTTGTAGTTCATAAAGAGTGAGTATGATGGGTTTTTTATGAAAATTTGTTACCAAATTATTATGCTGTTCATATTCTGCTTTCATTTTTATTTTTTTACTTAATGGTTTAATATACAAAACAGATTTTAGTTTATGTGGTAATATAAAGTTTTTGAAAAATAATATCGTATATTTGGGTAATAGTATATTTAATGGTATTCTTAGTTAATTGCTAATTTGTATATTACTAATAGAAAACATTTATTTGCTTTAGCACTATGGATAAAATAAAAATACTGGAAATTATTAGTTATGAAATATTATAATAAAATTTTGTTATATATTTAAATGTTTTTAAATTAATAATTTAAAAATTTCTTTATAGTTTTAATTTTCATAATTTTGTATAAATTTCTTGCTGTTACACAGAGAAAATAGATTCGTTGAGACAAACGAATTTATTACCAATTGAATTTTGGCGGTTGCAGCAACTATCATAGAATTCTGGTATAACGACTGCAATTTTCTTGTAGTACAACTATATTTTCAATTATTACCACTAACCCAATAGTTGCAACAGCAGATAAAATTAGTTAACGGCACAGAATTTTAAATAGAAGTAATGCTTGCTACCAAAAATATGGTTGGCATGACGAAAATAAGATCATAATTGGTACCTGCAAAAGAAAAATTGGCTTATCTTACTGAAGGAAAAATAAACAATAAAAACATAAAATATTAACAGCCTTATTCAAAAAAATATTTTACTTGAGCTTTAAAGTTCATAGTAGCTACCAAGCAATTTAAGGCTAACATTGCTTTGTTAAGAAATTGTATTCAAAAGACAACTTTAATTGTTTTGTGATTTAATAATAAATACTGGTAACACCACCATGTTCAAAAACCATTTCACAGCTTATGATGTACAACATCGAATACAATTTCATTCGAGTATTCAACTAATTTTTTATTTTATTAAATACATTTTTATTATCTTGAAGTTAAGCAACCTAATTTATAAAATATAAGCTTCTGACATGGAAGCAAAATAGATAAATATTTTTATGAAGTAAAAGTAGAAAACATAGAAAAATTATCTCAATTTATTTTATTCGAACGAAATGAGTATTTGAATATCCAGCTTTTTTCGATTCGATTTGTTTGAATGTACATCACTAAAACATTTTTGTATAATTGTATTTATTTTAATATTTTTTTATGGATTTTGCTATGTACAGGGTGGGCCAAAAGAAACCAAGGGGTGTAAAAGTTTAATAACTTTTTTGTTTATTAACTTTTTTTTATTTTTTCTTTCAGATTATATAATATACAAAATGGAATTTTTTTACACTAAGTATGAAAAATGATGTCTCTTAAATGACCACCGTTTTCAGCTTCGCACTGATGGGCTCTTTTTAGAGCATTTTCCATAACATCTTTCAAAACTTGTGGCTGTAGCGTTCGAATTTCTACAACAATGTTTGCCTTGAGTTCAAGGATTGTCTCTGGCTTGTTCACATACACTCGCTCCTTCAAAAAACCCCAAAGAAAATAGTCGGGTGCTGTCAAAACTGGCGATCGCGCTGGCCAAATAATTTCCGAATTTCGAGAAATTATTCGCTCTCCAAAAATTTGACTTAAAAGTGCCATTGTGTCTCGGGCAGTATGGGCAGTGGCTCCGTCCTGCTGAAACCACATACCAGGTCTGTTTTCAAGAGCAGGACGTAAAAAATTTTCTATCATAAACCGATACCGCTCTCCATTTACGGTTACAGCACTTCCATCTTCATTCTCGAAGAAGTAGGGCCCAATGACATTTTCAGATGTGATCCCACACCATACTGTACACCTGATGGGGTGCAATTGGCGTTGATGAATGGCTCTTGGATTTTGAGAACCCCAGAACCTACAGTTTTGCTTATTAACAAAGCCATTCAAATAAAAATGAGCTTCATCACTCATAATCAAATTTTCAATAAAGTTGATTTCATAAAATTCTATTGTTCTGGTTCTCTGTTCAGTTGTGAACCTCTCCATTATAAATTCTCCAAGTGTTGTCTATATAATCTGAAAGAAAAAATAAAAAAAATTAATAAACAAAAAAGTTATTAAAGTTTTACACCCCTTGGTTTCTTTTGGCCCACCCTGTATTTCGAATCAGTTGGATAATTTGGTGATATTTTCCATCACATGACAGAAATAATAAATTTAAGATAAGAGCTAACACTTCTAGCTTAATTTGCAGATCTAACATGAATTAATATGTGCTATATTAACAAAGGTATTTGAGGTACAAAACACACGTTTTGGAAATATCAACTTAAAGTAGCTTTAGCAAACGTAGGTGCCTACTTTAGAATTTTGATATAATGATTTGTTTTTGAATACAAATTTACTTATTATTGCTTTTCAAAGCGTTGTTAAGTTTTTTTGAATACGACCCTAAATATGTATGTACACTCAAAATAAAATTCAATCCATCCGTACTTAAATCAATCCAGAGGGGTGTCATAAGTACATTAAGTACGGATTTACTTAAATCAAGTAAAGGCTTGATACAAGTACGAATAATTCAACTGCTAAATACATAATTTTAGCCATGCTCAATCCCGAATTCGTACTTGAAATAATCCCAAGACGAGATTGATTTAAGAAAACCTGTAACTAAATAAATTCTAATATGTTTTAATGAATAAAAATGTTTGATTAAACTTTAAATTAGCTTTTTATTTAAAATATTGAGAATAATTTGCTCAGCATAATAATTTATTATAAAGTACAAAAATACAATTTATGTTAATGTTACTAACAAAACATATATTAATCATGAATTAATTTGTAGTAATATATTAATTGGTAAATATTTTAATACATATATGTGTATGTAATTTTAAAATTGAAAAAGAATTTGTAAAAATTGTTACAAATTACAAATATAAACTCGATTTTCGTCTCTTCCTTTTTTTTGCTTTCCAATAATTCCGTGACTGCTTTAATATTCTGACCGAAAAGGGAATGAAAATTTATTAGAAACATTTTTTGGTTTTATTTACCTGGCTTAAAACTCGTTTTCCTTGAAAATCATCGTTTTCTGCTAACCAGTTGTCAGCTATTGACTCGTCGCTTCCAAAGTACATAAAGATAAAGAATCGAATATACATGTACACATGTATATGTATGTATTACATATTTATTACACTACACTCAAAAAAAAAGACATATACTATTATTAAGGAAAATTTTTTTCTAAATTAAAGTAAAAAAAATTTCTAAGTTTAAGTAGTTTTTTCTAAGTTTAAGTAAATTTTTACAAAAATCTAGTAAAAATTACTTAATATGAGTAAAAAATAAAAAGTTCATATTCTCAAAAGTAGTTCATAAAAATACACACAAAAATTCTCACATTCAAGGTCAAGTTTACTGGTTTAAAGGAAATATTTACCAAAAATTGGAAAATGGTTTAAAAGTTTAGGGAAATTGTATCCTAAAAACTAGTCAATCTCGTTATAAATCAAAAAATAAATTTTAGGACATGACTTACTCCTAATTAGTTCATCAAATTTGACTAACTTGAAAGATATAAAAAGTTATTCTAAATTTTAGAAATATATTTACCAGTTTTAAGTATTTTTCTTTAAATTATAGAATATATTTTTTATTTGCATTAAGCAAAAAATTCAAGTACATTTTTCATATATCCGACGAATATTTGAACTTGAAATAAATTTTTTTGAAAATAAAATAAAATTTTAAAACACAAAAATTTCAATGCTTATTCAGGCTGCCTGTTAGGCAATTGGTTAGAGTGCTTGCCTATCAGTCAGAAGGTTGTTGGTTCAATACTTGCCCCCTCTCAAGGAATTAATACGTATGTATGTATGAATTAATTAAGAATATAATATGAAGATATAATAAAAACATACCATGTGGTATAGAAATTATATAAAAACAAAAAAGTACCAAAATTAAAGACAAAAAAAAAAAACCTTGAAAAATTTACTAAATTTGAAATAAAAGATGAAAAACCTTTTTTGCAAATCTCCGAATTTTATGGAGAAATTTGACTTAATTTTAGAAAAATTTTATTTAAATATAAAAATATAATTACTATAAACTAGTTTAATTTAGTAAATATTTTACTGGTTTCGAGTAAAAAACAGCTTTGGCGCCATACGACAACTTTTTTTACTCAAATTTAGAAAATTTTCCAAAGTTTTAGTTAGTTTTTTTTTTTGAGTGTACCTGTATTTTTTTGAGCTTGAGAACCCTTTCGGGAAATTCCGCACGTGGCCAAGAGGGAGTGGGCCTACTTTATCCGTTCTGTTATATCTTACTTGAGCAGATGCATATGCATGTCCAAAAATATTCATAAAAATTTATATCGAAAAACAACATTTTTATGTACATATGTACATATGTACATATGTACATATGTATATAAAGAATTAAAAATTTTAACAACCCCCGAATACATCTAGACACAATGTGATATCTTCTAAACGCCTGGACCGATTTCCTTAAAACATAGCTTAGAACCCTCTCGATCAAGTCACTTTCCAAACAGAAAAATCTAAATGAAAATCGGTTCAGCCGTTTGGCCTGTACGTGGACACAGACAGACACACAGATACACAGACACACACTACAAACTTATAACACCCCTTTTTTTGGCCGGGGGTTAAAAATTAGGTCGAACCAATTTAAAATAGTTTCAAAACTAAAACAGTCTACTATTTATAAAAATGCAAAACTCAGTCTCTTTATCACAACTGAATAATTATCTGTTTTACTCTCAACTTAAACTCACGTTTCTAAGCTGATTACCAGCGTTGTCAACTTGGTGCGTTTTGCACCATTTTGGGTGCTTTTTTAAATTTTTTGAGCGAAAAATTCCTTAGTTGGTGCGTGGTGCGCCTTTTTTTTAAGTTTCGGTGCGTTCTTTAATTTTTGGTGGCACCAACACAAATTTAACACCGGAAAATTCTTGTTGTTAAACTTGCCAACTTCCTGATAGTGTTAATTACCATATTAACAGTAATGATGTTTATAAAACATCACAATTTGAAATGAAATCTGTCTAATGTTCCGATGATAACAATAATGATGAAAATATTAGCTTTATACATTTAGAATAATTAATTTTTGATCTCTCTTTAAAAAGTCTTAAACAGAATTTATAAAATTAATGTACAAAAATGTATCATCTTGCAAAATTATGTAATGTGCCCTTAATTATGAAAGTTGTATAAGTCATATATTTCTTTGGTCGAGATATTTAGTAGATTACATTTGAACAAATTCAAAATTATTTTTTATTATACCACAGTTTAATTTAGAGTTGTACTAGTCTCGATTAATATAAATGTACTTACATCGAAACAAAAATGCACATGTATACTATATATGAACAAATTTGTTTAGCTTTTTTTTTGTTAAGTTTTTTTTTTAATTATATTATATATGTATTGTAAAAGGCTGTTTGTTTTTATTTTTATTTTTAACCCCCAACTAAAAAAAGGGGTGTTATAAGTTTGTAGTGTGTGTCTGTGTGTCTGTGTATCTGTGTATCTGCCCTCTAGTCAACCTAGAACCATATGTCTCTATGTCAATACTCTTTCTCCAGCGACAATTGCACTAGTTAAAATGTCGACAACTTTCCTTTTATGCGCAAGTAGAGATACGTTAGAGACGACAGTTCTAGTGTATTTCTGGTGATATTGTCAATGAACGCGTCAATAGTTTGTTTTTCTTTTTTTATTATGTTGTGCAATAATATTAAATAAATATATGTAGACGAGGGTCACTAAAATCTACGAGTGAATCTTCGGTTCAAATATCTCCATATGGTCGTAAAAGAACTACCTTCTCAACAGTGCTAAAGTCTACTGATAGATTTTGAATGACAACCCTATGTTATTTGTCAATAGGCATTTGCATTGGCTGGGGTACACCTAGTCAGTAGCACTATTGACAATGTGACTAGAAAATTACTATAAGTTTACTATTGACAACGAGAGAGGATATATCGATATTGTAGACTAGAGCCCCTAAAATTTACTACTGAATCTTTGGAGCCAATGTCTCCATGTGGTCCTGAAAGAACTACTAAGTCAGTAGTGCTATAGTCTAGTGGTGGATTTTCAATGACAAGCTAATGTTAAATATCAATAGACGATTACATTGGCTGGGGTACACCTGGTCAGTAGTGCTACTGACAACGTCACTAGTAAATCACCACAATTTCACTATTCGCAGTTTCTGCAGGGTGTGCATCTGTGTATCTGTGTGTCTGTCTGTGTCCACGTACAGGCCAAACGGCTGCACCGATTTTCATTTAGTTTTCTTTGTTTGAAAGATGACTTGATCGAGAGGGTTCTTAGTTTTGTTTGAAAAAAATCGGTTCAGCCGTTTAGAAGATATAACATCTTTTCTGAAAAAAGTCGGGGGTTTTTAAAATTTTTAATTTTTGTTATTATATTTTTAATATGGGTAAATGTATTAACCCATAGAGCACAAAATATTGCTACAATTTTGCAGGAATATTGTTTCCTAACGTTGTAATGTCACAGACAATATTCCAGCAATATTGCTATGTCCGCTTTTTTGTCTTGCCAGCAAGATTGAGGAATAATGCACGCCAACATTGCAAAGATATTGCAAAAATTTCTATTGTGTCAGCCGGGAACCATAATTACGTATAATTTTTTTTTTTGGAATTAACAAACTTTCGCCTGAAAAATCCAGAATTGCAAAAAAAAAAGTTTCTCAAAATTAAATTTTTTTTAGAGAAAAAATTGAATCTATGGAAATTTTTGTTTTTCCTCAAACTTAAAGAAAAACAAAAAAATGTTTCCCCCATTATACGCCCTTAGGCCTCTTCATCGGTAATTTTGCCGGGTATATGGACTTACGGCATCTGTAACGCGATATATTAATTTAACAAAAATAGCTAATATTTTTTGGTAATATTATAATAATATTGGTACAGTGTTGCAAATGTAATATTGCCAAAAACTATTCCGGCAATATTTCTGCAATATTACAGATTACCTGCAACTTAATAACATTCCAGCAAAATTCCAGCAACATTTTGTGCTCTATGGGAAGCTTCTGATAATTTTTTTTTTTAATATTTTAATAAACTGATAAATGCTAATTTTTTATTAGTTTTGAATGCTTACTATTAATCGTTGATCTCTTTAAAAAGAATTTATGAAATTAACCCCAGACGCTCTTTCTTCGTCGAATCGACGAACATCGTTTACGATTTCTCATTTATTTTCTTTGTTACTCATTGCTTCACTTTTCTTATAGCTCTAGTCATTCCCAAGCTGCTGAAGTGTGCACATGTGCAATCTGTATGTTTTTTTTTAATTTGTGTTCGTCAAATCGACGATTGACCTCTGTGCCTCTTGCACTAAATGACTGAAAATTCCAACCAAACTAAGTTTATTTTTTAGTTTTAAGTGTCAGTTTTAAGATTTTAACAAATCCCTGAAATAATTTTTTATTTTAAATACCGCCTTTTGTGAATTTTTTTTACTATTTAAAAAAAAGTAAAAAAAAATTAAAGTAATTTTTTTTGTTTATTAGTTTTAAGTTGCATTGAAATAAGCAAACTTTATGCTTAATACGAATAAAAACTAAATTGTTTTTCCAATAAAACCAAAATTTTCTATATATTTTTTTAATTGGGAGCGTTTGGGGCCAGATAAAAAATGCACTTCATCGATTCGACGAAGAAAGTGCTTATATGTAGGTATAAAAATAAGAAAGAGCGTCTAGGATTAAAACGAATTATTATCTACATACAGCGGCTCAATGTTAATTGGGACAAGAAGTTTAATTTGTATATTTAAAGAATTTTATTAATACCATAGATTGGAAAATAAACCTTTTACTATAGTTTTACTAATAATGCAAATGTTTACAAAAATTATACAAATTTTTTTGTGTTATTCTTTTAAAAACAAACAAAACTGACAAAAAGGTCAAGCACATGTGAATTTCACGTCAAAGTAATAATGGGACATATGGCAACCTTCCTTTTCTTAGCAAATTATAACGGTGTTTTTTGCAAAATATATTTTAATTGGAAGTAGCTTGAGGTCACCCAAAAAGTTTTAAACAGATAAAAAATCATTTATTGAATATGGCTCCTCGCAGACATCTTCAGAAATTAGACAACTCATAATGGAACATTTCAAAACAGGAAAAACAATAAGAAGTATCGCAGAAATAGTAAATAAACAGAAATCTACTGTGTTTAATATTGTAAAGCGCTATGAAAATGCGGAAAATTATGAAAATCTTCCAAAACCAAGCAAACAAAAATTTTTTTCAGACACGGACGAGCGATGGCTAGTACGGCAAGTCAAAACAAATCCGAATTTAAGCGCTCCCATGGTACGGGGACCAGGTAATCTTCACATAATTGTAGGGATTATGGATCACATTGATGTATTAAAGTCCAATCTTTCTGTAACTGCAGAAAAACTAGGCCTTGGAAACGATTATTACTTCTACCAAGACAATGACCCCAAGCATAAAGCTTACAATGTTCGGAGCTGGCTGCTATACAATTGCCCACACGTGCTTGAAACGCCACCGCAGTCACCGGATCTTAAACCGATAGAGCACGTGTGGAATCATTTGGAGCAAAAATTGAAAAGTAGACAAAATATATCTGGTTGCGGATCTAAAGGAAGAATGGTCAAAGATATCAGTTGAATATTGTCAGGAACTTGTGGAATCAATGCCAAATAGATTAAGGGCAGTAATACAGCAAAATGGTCTGCCAACTAAATATTAAATATAATTTATAGCACTTAAGATTTTACTTTATCTTATGTTGTCCCATTATTAATTTGATGTGAAGTTTATATGTTTTTTAAGTTTTTTGCTTTCTATTTCTTAATATAACACGTATTGAATTTTTTGTTTCTGTTTTAAATAAACTATTAGAATATTAAATAAACTATAGTAAAACTTTTGTTTTAAGCCTTATAGATTTGTCGATATAATAGACAAACTGCTGACTATAGTAGGTGTCCCAATATGACTTTGAGTCACTGTATGTAATAAAAATGAATATAAACAAGTTTGTTAAATTTTTCTAGGTGCTAGAAAAATCATTTCATGATTTTGTTCAGTTACGAAATTTATTCTTCTTTTACAGGACGTTAAAGGGTGGTATTATCACTCAACTGTGTAATCGTTTTCGTTTTTCCCGCTCTACTAAGAGTAAGCAGATATTGGTACCCAGGATAAATTGCTGCTTTTTAGTTAGATCATATCTTGTTAGAATAGCTCGTTGGTGGAACTCCCTACCTGTTGAATTGAGGATTTGCTCTCATTGTAATAATGTTTTCCGCCTAAAACTTATTCGATAACTAAAGTTTAGTTTAGTAACTTAGTAAGACTTACTGTATAATTTTTATGTTTCTATATTTTTTGATCTCATTTTATGAGACAGGATGGGGAGCCAGAATGCTTAGAACATTTAACCTTTATGTCAACAGCAGAAATACTTTACGCACGTCCACAGCAGCATACCTGTGTATGTACATACGTTTTGTATGGGGAATGGTACGTCGTTAGCATAAGAATGCTAATTACGTATCTACCTGGTTTGTTGGAATTTCCGAATTATTTTTTTAGTTTGTTAGAAATGGACAAAAGGCTAAAAAATTTTATGATAACCAATTTCATCCTCACAGTCATTGTTTGTTGAAAAAAGTGGTTGTATAGGTAGACGACATACGTATATAATAAATATATAATATAGGCAGGTAGAAACATTTATTGTTGCGGAAATTTCATTCTTTGTAGTATCGTCAGAAAATTTAGTTTACATTTGTGATTCGAAGTGAAAAGACGTTTCTGTTTATTTTGTGGAAATAAAAAAATATTAAAAGTGAAATGGCTGATGGTGAATGGCTTACTCCGCGACAACTAAGCGCACTTTCGTACGAAGAACAACAAGCATATATTCGGCAAGCGCTTGAAGAGAGCCAAGAAGAAACAAGTGACCACGATTCAATAGTTGGTGACGAGGCTTTAGGTGATATTGGTGGAGATGACTCAGACATTGAAGAACCCATGTTACCAGAATATGACCCAGAGGGCGACAGTGATTCTGATGAAGATCTTGAAGATGCACCAATTGAAACTGGCGAAGTTTTTACTGCCAGAGATGGTAATGTTTGGTCCTCGATACAACCATAACCTGTAAGATTCCGTACGCACAACATTCTAAGAAGTGCAGAATCTGGACCAGTACGGGCAACGCAGGGTTTGACCGTTGCAGAAACGTTCCAATTGATAATGTCAAACGAAATATGCGACATAATTATTCGTGAATCAAATCAAAAGGCAAGGCAATTTTATGATATTGACAACGCAAAACATCCAACAAGAGAACCGAGATCATGGATTCCCATAACAAAAAGTGAATTTGATGCATATTTGGGCCTACTTTTGCTAAGTGGCGTTACACATTCTGGTTACGTGCATACGAAAGATTTGTGGAAAACTACTTCACATCCACTATATCGTGCCGCAATGAGTGTACGACGATTTTGGGAAATAAGCCGCTTCATACGTTTTGATAATGGAAACACACGCCAGCAACGAAAACAAACTGACAAAGCAGCAGCAATATCGGAGGTTTTTTTGATGCTTAGCAGCTGTCTTCGTAGATATTACGTGGCTGGAGTCAACGTCACCGTAGATGAACAATTGTATGCTAATCGTGGTGGAACTGGCTTCACGCAATACATACCATCAAAACCTGCCAAATATGGAATAAAAGTGTGGTGGGTGTGCGACTCCATTTCTTCCTATCCATTGCAGGTACAATGAATATTGTTGAAAATTGTTGAAAATCTAAATAACTAAATTGAATATAATTTTTCAATGCAGAGACAAATCTATACAGGAATGGCACCGTCTGGTGAACGTGAAAGAAATGTTGGCGAAAGAGTAGTAAAGGATTTATGTGTCAACCTTTTTGCTGGAAATGGAAGAAATATTGTATGTGACAACTTTTTCACTAGCTACAACTTGGCAAAACTTTGATGTTAGACAACAATTTATCTATATTGGGTACTTGCAACAAAAGGCGTACATTCGTGCCAGCAGCATTTGCCAACCCGAAACGACGTGAGGCTGAATCATCAATGTTTGGGTTCTGTAATCACGTTACGATGTGCGTTCCCAAGAAAAACAAGGCAGTTGTAATGTTGTCCACTACTCATTATACAACAGAAACGACCGGTCCTAAGAAGAAGCCATTGCTTACATTGGACTACAACAAAACCAAAGGTGGCGTTGATAACATGGACAAGTGCTTGTCCGAATTTAGTACGAAGCGGCGCACAAATAGATGGCCTCTGGCTTTCTTTTATAATATTGTGGACGTTGCTGCGTTTGCTGCATACGTAATATACATTGACAACAACACTCACCTGAAGACATCTACAAGCCGCCGTATGATGTTTCTCCATCAGCTTAGCGAGCAATTGTGCAAGCCAGAAATGGAAAGAAGGGCGAATAACAGCAGAATATCCAGAGTTTTTTCAACGCCCAACGCCATGGAAGCCATGAAAGGTGGGCCCATCGGAGTTGTGGATGCTGAGGCACATGCATCGGAGGAACGTGATAGTACGGGCCGGCTAAAAGTAAAGGGGAATTGCTATATCTGCTCGAAACGACGCCCTACTCGTAAAGCATGCACATTATGCAACAAACCAGTGTGCGCAGATCATTCCAAAGACTTACCTCAATGCGATAGATGTATTTGAATTTCAATAATTTTAAGCAAAAATAATTAAAACTGACATTATATAATAATAATAAAAAAATAATTGCAAAACTTAGCTCAAAATAAACTATACTTTTATATTATATTATCATATTTGCATGCGTTTTACTATACATACCCAGGTATGTATTCTGTTGACTTAAGGGTCAACTTTGTAAATGGGCTTTATCTTCCGAACGGATGATCTAATCCTAACCAAACTTAAAACTATTGCGTAAAACAGTTTTGACTAGGATATCAAGAAATTTCAAGTCGATCCGGTTATCCAGTTTAGAGCTACAGCGTTTTCAAAACTAAAAACATACCCAGGTATGTTGCCGTTGACATAAAGGTTAAATAATAACATAAATTTAAAATAAAAAAATATAAGATTTTATTGGAAATTCAATTTCTATTAATACATATTGTTGTTATAATTAATTATTGTTACAATTAATGTTAGTTCTTTAATTATAATTAATTAACTGGGTTTAGTTTACTCAGACATTACAATAATAATATTACTATGTAATACGCGTTTTTGGCCTTAAAGGCTTTTGTATTACATTAAGGATGAAATAAATAAATAAAATAAATTCAATTAACATTTTAAACTAAAAAAAAATTTTAAGCTTGGTGCGTTTTTTTTTGTAAATGGCGCGTTTTTCTCTCCATTTTAGTGCGTTTTGAAATTTCAAAATTGACAACGCTGCTGATTACATTTATAATCGCCATCGCTCCAAAAGTGCAAGAGAAACTATGGCATTAAGAAGCTAGGGGTTCTTGGTCACCCAGAGCGATAACATTTTTCTGAGTCCGGTCTTACAGCGAGTCGAGAAAAAGAAAATAATTATGCAATCAGAACTATTGAGGCATGTGTATGCAGAATACATATATACTATAAAACAATTACAGATTAACATTTAAATCCTTTACGGCCTTTTTCGCAATGTTCATACGAGTATTTTAATTGAAACCATTTAATACTGCATTTTAATATGTACTTACAAAACGCTTTACTTAAACAACGTGATGCGAATTATGAACAAAACAAGAAAAAAGATTCGCACTCTCGATAAAATGTACAGCACACATCTATAAAGGTTTTGCTTATAAGCCAATTCTTTTTACTTACTTGATAGGCTGCTTCGCAATCCATGTCCTTCAGAAGCTGGAGCAGTTGGTAGTTGTGAATTGGTTACACTGTCGAATTGCCTGACATCTCGGAAAATAAATTATTTTATTACGTTCACTTTTAGTTATATTAACACACTTTTTTTGCAAACTACGAAATGCTTAAATAATAATTTTCTTTATTGTAAACATTTTTTTTTCAATAAGATTTTAATTCCATAAGTTGCTATTATTTTTTATTTTAAATATTGATTTTTCACATACATATATTTTATATTTTTATTGAAATTCAAACATAAGCACACTAATAAACTTGAAATATTTTGTTAAAAGTTTTTATTTTTGTCTTTATATGTGTATATTTTCAATACATTCACACTTTTTTACTAATACATTCATACTTTTAGAATTTGATTCTACTTTGACTTAAAATTTTCTTTCCAATTGTGTGTTTAATTTATAGGCAAAAAACAACTGACAGCAATTTCAGTGAGCATACTTTTCGTTTATGCTGATGGTCTTTTGTTATTTACTTATTTAAAAAAAAAATATTTAACAATAATAGACAATTTTTAATACGAACCGATTAAACGGTTGGGAATATCAATCAAATTTTAATTTGCTGCTAAAAACTATGATGGTTACATTAACCTCTAGTTAGTTGCAACAACTGAAAGAAAGTCTTTATTTTGACGTAAATGTAGACGGACAATTTTTTTAGTTGCCAATACCGAAAATTGATACTAAAATCCAATTCCTAATATTTTATTCGGTTGTGCTAATCAATCAGTTAATAAGTCATGACAAAAGCATACGGTCGGTTGATGCAATCAATTTAAGTACTGTCACAATCATATTTTTGTTACAATTATGCCCTTATAGCAATGAACATGGATTGTTTTTTAGATTAACAGAAAATTGATAGCGTGAACTGAAATATACAGGGTGGGCCAAAAGAAACCAAGGGGTGTAAAAGTTTAATACCTTTTTTTTTATTAATTTTTTTTTATTTTTTCTTTCAGATTATATAGACAACACTTGGAGAATTTATAATGAATGAAAATAATAAATGAAAATAAGAAAATAAGAAATGAATAAATGAAATCAACTTTATTGAAAATTTGATTATGAGTGATGAAGCTCATTTTCATTTGAATGGCTTTGTTAATAAGCAGAACTGTAAGTATTGGGATTCTCAAAATCCAAGAGCCATTCATCAACGCCAATTGCACCCCATCAAGTATACAGTATGGTATGGGATCACATCTGAAAATGTCATTGGGCCCTACTTCTTCGAGAATGAAGATGGAAGTGATGTAACCGTAAATGGAGAGCGGTATCGGTTTATGATAGAAAATTTTTTACGTCCTGCTCTTGAAAACAGACCTGGTATGTGGTTTCAGCAGGACGGAGCCACTGCCCATACTGCCCGAGACACAATGGCACTTTTAAGTCAAATTTTTCGAGAGCGAATAATTTCTCGAAATTTGGAAATTATTTGGCCAGCGCGATCGCCAGATTTGACAGCACCCGACTATTTTCTTTGGGGTTTTTTGAAGGAGCGAGTGTATGTGAACAAGCCAGAGACAATCCTTGAACTCAAGGCAAACATTGTTGCAGAAATTCGAACGCTACAGCCACAAGTTTTGAAAAATGCTCTAAAAAGAGCCCATCAGTGCGAAGCTGAAAACGGTGTCATTTAAGAGACATCATTTTTCATACTTAGTGTAAAAAAATTTCCATTTTGTATATTATATAATCTGAAAGAAAAAATAAAAAAAGTTAATAAACAAAAAAGTTATTAAACTTTTACACCCCTTGGTTTCTTTTGGCCCACCCTGTAGTTAATGCAAATGATATTTTATTGGACTAACCGATTTCCAACCAATCTTTTTGCTGGGTGTATTATGATTATCTCTGCGTCCTTGTCACTATTGTCGTCAGTGATAAAGCAGTTTTAATTCCAACTTATTATACAAACCATAAAGTTAAACATAAAGTTAACAATATTTTTATAAGTACGCACAGTGGATTACATCTTTTAATTTATATACTGTGAAAGTTTGAAATTATATGTAAAGGAAACTCAAAAGTAAGTACAAATTTTATAATTTTTTTGTATTAAAATGTTTGTTTAATGAAATATATTTTTTATTAAAATATATATTTTGTATAAACATATATATTTGTATAACATATATATACAGTTAACAAAATGGGTCCTTGGAGGAAATATTACTTAAGAAAACTTTCAAGCTTAATCAACAGAAAGCTAAAAAAAAAATATTAAATTATGTTGGCCTATGCAGTTCATGCTGTTTTTACATGAGCACGGAAATGTTTATTGCGTAAAAATTATTAAAAATAATCTAATTTGAATACTGCTGGATCTCAAGTTCCGAATCTCATTGACTTCCTTAGAAGTTATCTTTTTACTGGGACTCTGCAGATAAGCAAGTAACAAATATGTATGTATCATGAAGTATTACAACTGGTAGAAGATCGATCCAAATATTTGGAGAAAATATGGCCAATTCAACTATTTTTTCACTGGATACCCAAAGTAAATAAATTCTGGTTTAGTTATAGTGATACGAGGGCAGTTTTATAATTATAGCCCTTTGTCTTTCCAACACTAGTGCTGTAACTGTTATCTTATCGCTGGACTATATTAAAATTTGCGTTTGGTTTAATTTTATTAAAAATGGAAAAAAGTGAATTATATATGTATTTTTATTACACATTATTTTTTAAATAAAAAAAAACTTTACCAAAGCCAAATCAAGACTTCACAAATATTACGGAAACTTTTTTTTTTTTTTTTTTTAATGCATGTATTTATTTATTGCATCTTCATATATCAACTAACAATAAGTATTCAAATCTTAAATCTATAAAAAAAATTATTAGGCCCGGCCAGTGTCGGACATAAACTTAGTGGTAGTTATAAATAATAATTACATTAGTAGTGATAATCAAAAAAAAAAAAAAAGGGAGGGGGAAGTATTTTCAAGTAGTCCCATCTGGAGTGTTAGCCCGTGTGTCCCTCTTTTTTAAGCGGACGTGTCCAGTAAAGTTCAAAATATTACGAGCAAGCGGATTAGGATGTGATTCGAGTTTTGTTAAATATTTGCCTGCGTATTTTTCAATTTCTTCATTCACTAGTGGCATATATAAATCACGATGTATAATAGAATTTTGGATGTACCATGGAGCCGATGTTATTAACCGTAAAATTTTGTTTTGCCTTCGTTGGATTCTCTCGACATTGGAAGCTGAAGCAGTGCCCCATAACTGAATTCCGTAGCGCCATATTGGCTTCAAAAGCGACTTGTATAATAAAAGTTTGCAGTCTAAGCTGAGTGTTGAGTTTCTGCCAATTAACCAATATATTTGAGTTAACTTAAGTTTCATCTGAGTTAACTTAGAGTCAATATGATATTTCCATGTAAGTCTTCGATCAAGGTGTATACCAAGGTATTTCACTTGGGAATGTTGAGGAATATTTTGATTGTTGATTCGAATGGGGGAGCAAGTATCTCTTCTTAGGGTGAACGTTATATGGACACACTTTTGTTCATTGACTTTAATTCTCCATAAATTCAGCCATATTTCCAGCTGGGTGATATATTCCTGGAGATTGCGGGATGCCTCATAAGGGTTTTCGTGCACACTCATACATGCTGTATCATCGGCAAAAGTAGAAAAATGGATATTATTGCTCACAGGCATATCTGGTGGGGCACACCAGAAGATATAGTTTCGGGCACACTCGGAAACTCTGCACCATAAATTTTAATAATTAAAAAGTGGCCGTTCCAGAACAATGACAAATGATGCTAAACGTTCAGGGCGCTAAAAATACTGGCGATTTCATAGTTTATAAAATCCAATAATAGCTAATAGTGTTTTCAAACTGACATGGTTTTAATAAAAGTTGGCTTTAACGTTAAAACCAACTGTTAAAACCATTTCAGAATTGATTTTATGAAATGCAACCTTGTTTTCGCTGTGCTAAATTCAGTGCTGCCAAGTTAAACTAAACGCAAGCAGCTGATAATGTTTATGCAAAAGAATAGTTGGTGAATAAGAATAGATGGTACTTGAAAGATTTTCAACTCAAAAATGGATGCAGCAGCAACAATAATAAAAAAATTATGGAAAAAAGAGTTTTTGAAAGGAAAACTACGAAAATATTTTCATTGACCTCTGGAAAGTGAAAATTTACTATATGGAAAAGGTTTATCTTATAATGCATTTGTGCATTTTTATATATAATAACTTTATTTTCAAGCACTTCATCACTTTGTACAAGAAGTTCCATAATTCTAAAGAAAATTATTTACAAAATATAAAATAATTTCCATTTTAGTGCGCCTTGTGATATATCTGAGTTTTATGTACTAACAAAAACAGTTTTTGTGCAGTTTGTCAAACAAGTGTTATAAAAAGTAGAAAAAATACAAAAACAAAAGCAAACATTTCTGCAGGAGATCTATTTTATTTTTGAGCAAAGTTATTAGACAGTATGTGAGTTAAAACCTGAATTTTACAAACTTGCAGTGTGAATGAAAAATCAGCTGTTTATGGTTTTAACATTAAAACCAGATTTAAACTTTCAGTGTGAAAACAGTATTAACTTTTTCTTTCATGTACTTCAGATTAACATTTTTTTTAGTCTATTACTCATGTATTTCTCAATAGCTATTTCCTACGAAACTTAACATAAACCATAAGCACAAACAGATATAAAAGTCGGCGAGTTAAAACCTGAATTTATCAAACTTGCGGTGTGAATGCAAAATCAGATGTTTATGGTTTTAACATTAAAACCAGGTTTTAACTTTCAGTGTGAAAAAACTATAATAAAACTGAATGAAAGTGGGCGAACAGAAAATGAAAATGCGTGAAGTGACTGAAACTGTATACATCTAAACCGTACGTTTTGTTAAAATATTTATATGTATATGAAAAGGTTAATCGAACGATGGGTGCCGTGATTGTTCAAGTTGTACCATAAGCACAATGTCAACTCTGCAATGTGCTATAATATCGAGTTTTTCTGGCATTGCATAACAGAGAATAAAATATGGATCCATCAAGATCACCCCAATCATTTTCAGCACGTTAATAAAATTATTGCATGTGGTCTCATTTACGTTGATTACTTTCAAAGGAATAAAACAATTGGCGCCAAGTTTCACTCAGAACTTTAGGAAATATTGAATTTTGATTTCAAGCACAAACGATCTCATCTACCGGAGAAAAAAGGGTTGTTCTAGCAGGACAATAGGTTCAAACCACTACAGTCACTATAGAAAAAATCTATGAACTGCTACTGAATTTAGTAGCCTTTTCTGACTACTTCTTACTTATAAATTTTAATAAAATGATAAGATGGTGAGCGATTTGACTTAAACGAGGAGGTCATAATTGAAACAAATGCCTATTTCAAGGCCTTTGAGAAACAAAACGCTTTTATGAAAAACAAAATCATCTTCTATAGACAGTCACTTAATTATTATAGCAATAAGTTTAAGAAATTAAATTCATATTCATATTTTGGAAACCATGTTCTAGAAAAGTTTTTAGATGATTTTTATTATATTCAATTTTTAAACTAAAGCTAAGGTCACACTTGTCAAACATTTGCCCAAAAGGCGTAACCGCTAAATGCTAATGAAAAATCTTTCAATTCATACAAAAGTTTGTCAAGTTATAGAGTAGCCAATATTGTTGGATTCTATGACATTGTCCATTAGTTGTGTTCGAAACAGTTTAATATGATAAACAAGTGTCTGGATCAAAATTTTTTCATTAATGTTTATTGGTTACGCTTTTTTGGGCAAATATTTGACAAGTGTGACCGTACCTTAAGACATCAAGAATATTCCCTGCTAATAATCACTATCAGTTCACGTGCAACAATTGCCTTGAAATACAGTAAAAAAGTTTGAAGAGAAGCGAATTCCTTTAAAATTTCGCCAAATTTATACAGACAATGAAAACTAAAGAGCAGATAATAAATTTTAACTGTTACATTTAGCAAAAGCAAGATGAGTTTATAATAACTAGAATTTATTGCAGAGATGAACTGAAAAAAAGAATACGTTAAGAAAATCTAAAATGAATCCAGAACCACAGGACTAACGACAGCATAAAATGAAGAAAAATAAAATGTTCAAACATTTACTGAAATTTTTATAAACTCCAAAATTTACCACCTAATTTTTGTACTTGTTGTTACAGACAAGAGGAGAAGATCAGCACCACATGACATGCTGTTGCATGAAAAGAAATTTAGTTTTTATTGAAATGAATATTTGTATTCGAGTTCACATTGGCAAGAAAAGTACATACATGTGTATGTACTATATACCCAGCGAACATTTTCTTTGCCAGAATTCTGTTAGCAACTTTGTATAATTTGTGGACTCGATTATCAATTGCACTGACAATTAAATAAGTGGTTGACAAGAAAGCTGATATCCTTGTCTGCGGAAATTCTTAAAATATTTACAATATGTCAAACAAATGTCACAAGTTATCTTCTGGAAATATACAGCTGTTGCGCTAAATATATAAGAATATATACTTTTGAAATAGTTCTCCTAAAAAGTTCCGATAAAATTAATGCTCTTTCCCTCGTATAGTTATCATTTTCGTCTGACAATATAATTAAGAAAACGTGGAGATATAAGTAACTATAATTTGAATATGTAGAGTAGCGTGACATTAATTGCTTAAAATTTCAGAAAAAGTATTGAATGTTCTAATTACTTAATATATGAAAGAATTTTACACAATTTAGTTGTTTGTCTGCTAAAGTTTAAAATTTTTTCTGACACACTCATGTCTGACAAAAATATGTTTATTGGGTTTAAGCAATCTGTACATGTCTGGATGGTAAAAAAAGAGATGCTGTGTAGTTTATATACTAAAATATGAAAAATATATTTTTGTGCTTAGTCAGTAGGATGCCAAGATACATTTACTAAATCTGTATGAAACTTTTGCAAGTATATAAACATACATACATAGCAAGGCAAGAACAAGCAGTTGCTAGTTATCCTTTCGTTATTTTTTTCTTTTGCCGTTACCGAAAAATATTTAGCTTTGGATTTAGTTACTTTTTTATGAAGTATCCTCACAAAAGAACTCCTCCAAAAATTTTCCCAGCAAAATTTTATAAAAAAATTATTGTTAGAACTTCAATTAAAATATCTTTTAATTATATTTTACTTTTATTACAAGATTTTTTTTTGAACATTTGTAAAAAATTTTCCGCATGGAAGTCAGATTTCTGTATTGAAATTTGGATTATAAATTTTCTATAAAGAATATTCGGTACTTGATACTTTCATATAAGAAGTTTTCGGACACAAAATTTGCTAATAAAAAATACGGCAAACAAGTTTTCTGTAAGGAAGACTTGATCATCAATTTTTCCATGAAAAAAGTTTATTAGTCAAGTTTTCTCTGAAGAAATTTTGTGCATCAAAGAAAATTTCTGTATATATATTTCTACAAAGAAAACTTTTTCATTAAATTTTCTGATCCATTTTTTGTGCAAAAAATTATTCATAAAGTTTTCTAGATAGAAAATTTATTCATCAGGATTTCCATGAAAAAAATTTTGCCAAAAAGCTTATATACACAACAATTTGGTTTCACAATATTCTAAAAAAATATTTCAGCACGGTTTTTGTACAGAAGAATACCCCAAGATTTACTTATTAAATATTTTCCCCCATATTCATAAAAAAATAAAACGAATTTGAAATTCATTTTTGGAAATTTTGTATGGAAAATTTTAAATAAAAAACATTTCAAATTCGTTTAAAATTGTATGAATATGGGGGCTTATATAGACAATTTGATAATCAAATTTGGTCAAGCTGTTTTCTGTAATATTCCAGCACTTTTAAATTGAAATGAAGAATTATGTTAAGTCATGGTTATTTAAGGTAGAAACAACGTGGACTTGGTGCTAAAATAATATGGATAACCATGTTTAATCCAAGCTTTTTCAAGCTGAAGTAACACGAATTATTTATTTTATTAAATATTTTATTTGCGTAATTGTGTGTATTGGCGCAGCCATCAGAAATATGTGTGTAAGTTGCTTGTAGTTGGCTTTCTACAGCTAAGACTTAAGCTTGAACTCATCGCATTGTAACCAATGCACTTACTTATCTTACATATCAATAGACACATACCAAATAAGTATAATCATAAATTAAATTTTAATTCAGCATGATTAATTGATAATTTGACATAAAATTTATTTAAAATTAAAATTATAGTTAAAAAAAGAACAATTAAAAAAATGCTAAGCTACTTTGACATGTCAGCAGAAATACCTTCACAGCCGTATTCATAAAAAAGTTGATTGAGGTTTAAAATTCATTTAAGTTAAAAAATGTTTTAAGGCTAAATAACGTTTTTTAAATATTGGTATTCATAATCAGTTTTTAACTAAAAATCAATTAACTTGATTTATTAAAAATATCGTGGCAACACTGTATTCTTTATTTGTCACTTGCATATTAGTTCTGCAAAACAACGATTGTTAACTCACAATGTACTCGTGTCTATATTTGTTTATTTGTCGCTTTTCAGAGAAATATTGTTTCTATAAAATAAAAGATGTGCTCCAACTTGTATTTAATAAAAAAAAGTTCACAACAAATCTTTGTTAAAACTGCTTTTTATATGATTTATTTTATTGCATATAAAGAAGCACTAGAATAACGAGCTTTATTTTTTGTTTTGAGTGTTTATACATCACTGTGTTAATTTTCTACAATTATATTATTTTTGTTAACACATAAAATGAGAAAACAATGACTGGTAATGGAAACTGGATCACTCCTTATTTTTTAGATATTCTTTTGGAGTATATTTAATATTTCGGCAATAGTTTCTATAAAAAAATTAAATGGTTTTCTTCTAAATAACACTGGCATATGCATACATACATAAGTACACACATACATACACACATATGTACATACAGGTAAAGTTCAAAATGTTAATAAAAACGAAGCAAAATTTCAACAACGTCATCTTAAAATTGGTTTAAACATGGCGGCAGTCAATTTTAAAATTTGCTGATTTACGCAAGGTTTAAAAACCGTTTTTTAAGCTAAAATTCTATTATGAATACAATTTTTGCGATTTTTGCTTAAACAACATTTGAAACGCTGTTTAAAACTTTTATGAATACGGCTGTGGGTCTCTCCGACTTCAAGACAATTTTACTGCCTTGTGGTCAATCGTAGAAAGGTTTCGCTGGCAATATGAACCTCGTCGCGTATTTAAACAATACAAACATCAAAACAAATAACAATAAACCAAGAACAAGTCGTTAAAGTACAGTTTACCAATGAACAAAGCAAATAGACACCATACAGACAACTTTCTAATCAATTGTAAAATATTTATAATCTTTTAAAATTGTTTTTAAACAGAGATCTCAAAAGAAAACTTATCTTAATTCTACAAAATCAAAGCACGATTCATATTGTTAAATATTTATTTCAGAAACTCTGTCGCAAATATTCAAACACATTTGGCCAATTCACAATGTGTTCTATTCTGTCATATTATCCCAATGTACTAATTTTTTTAACCCCCGACTAAAAAAAGGGGTGTTATAAGTTTGTAGTGTGTGTCTGTGTGTCTGTGTATCTGTGTATCTGTGTGTCTGTCCGTGTCCACGTGCAGGCCAAACGGCTGCACCGATTTTCATTTAGTTTTTTCTGTTTGAAAGATGACTTGATCGAGAGGGTTCTTAACCGTTTAGAAGATATAACATCTTTTCTGAAAAAAGTCGGGGGTTTTTAAACTTTTTAATTTTTGTTATTTTTCATACGCTTTGGTTTTTTGATTTAAAAATACAAAATAGGAAAAATAATGTTAAAGTAAGCATGAAAAAAAAGAATAGAATTTAATTAAAAGGCTTCAGTGTGTTGGCCCGAATTATAGTATTTTCCAATTTATCATTTCTTTGATCGCCCAGGAACGTCGACGACTTTTTTAAGAACATGCGGATTTTGTTTAATGTTGAAAAGTGTCTAAAATTTTTGTTTGCTAATGAAAATTTTAAATTTTCACTTCAAAGGGAAAAAGATGGATAATCGAATAAAGTTGTTTAGATCCCTTTCATACTTTACTTTATAGAGCCTTGAATTTGTAGGTAGAACGGAGAAATTTTTTAACTGACAGCTAAGTTGAAATACGTGGTTGCTTATGATGTCTGTTACATTGAGTACGTGTCCGTCAACGCAAAGTATAAATTTTGGTCAACTTTTAACTTTTTGCGTACATTGAGTAGTTCGACAGATATTGGTTGGTTTTTTTGGTATGTTCTGATTTAGTTTTTTTGTTTTGTGGCAGCAAAAATAAAATTAAACAAAAGAAATAATGAAATGAATACAAAAAGTTGAATTTAATAAATAAAATGGACAATCGACCTATTAAAGCTGTCCGCCAATAAAGTACTCATTGTGCCAACCTTCTCCGTCGTTGCATTAATGTCAGTTGAAAAAGGCGAAGTTTAACGTATGACGGATTCATTGTGCCCCGGCATTAAGAGAAAAATTATTCTTTCAGTGATACATATTAAATTTTATTTATTGCTGATTATTCATTCAGCTAATGAGGTGAATTCATTATAAGTTTTTAATTATGTGAATGAAATGTTGCATTTGCTGAATGAAATTGCTCTCTTTCTTTATTTTTTAATTTTTTATCTTTCATTGTATTTATAATAATGTTTTGTGAACATTATGAAATTCAATTGTTTCTAATTTCAAGAAGACTAAAAGCTTTCCTCATTAGATTTAATGAGTTCCTACAAAAACCGTTTATAATAAATTAAATAAAATCAATTTTGATATTCGCTAAAAGCCTAAAGAAATGTTTCATACATACAATGAAAATATTTCTACCATACAACGAAACTCTTTTCGTTGAACACATTTTTTTTTATCGAAAAAACTTTAAAAGTATTGAATGCACGCTCTTTTTATACTTCCCATGGCTGAAGTGACTAGGGCGTTGTCTACAAATCTGATGCAAATGAAAAGTCCGAATTCTATATTGTAAGCGATTGTCAATGTGGTAGTATTGGCTAGTTATAGAGGTAAAATATTAATAAAATTACTGGTATACAGTTTCAATTATTGTGCTTATTTCAAAATATTTAGAAAAGCTGCAATCAATGACTTAATTTATATGTATAAGGCATTATTGTTTTATCTTTAGAATGAAAGAGTTTCACGAAATCAATGAAGTGTTTTATATGAAGCTTTATGAAATATTATTATTAATACAATGAAATCTTGCGGTACTTCGTTATTAATGATAGAGTTTATTGACTCAATGAATAAATTCATAGCTGCCACGAAGATTTTCCTTGTACGTATAGTTACTTCGTGATATAGTGAAAACTTGTCAAAGTAAACTTTGTGTGTTCAGAAGTGAAATAAATTTTATAAGAAAATTAAAAAGATTTTTTTAAGGAAAACTTTACGTGTGAAGATAACTAAAGGAAACTTCCCCAATATGTAATAATAAAATGTATAAACGAACATGATTAGTACTAACACCAAAAAATAAGCTGATGACAGCAGCAGGGTATTAAGAAATATTTTTTAAGGTTATTCTGAATATACAAAGCAGCTGGACTTTCTTTTATAGATACATACGTGTACATATGTATGTATGTCGTCTTTGATTGCGGATATTGCCGGTAGGACAACGACTCAAATTCAAACATATCTCTGCTCAGTTATCAATGCTCAGAGATGTAGAAAGATTTGTGTTTATGTATGTACAAAGAAAATGATTATAATTTTGTAATTTATTTTATAGCTTTACATAAATTCTTCTAGTCATCATAAAGCTTATACTCGTATATTGGGATATTGTAATAATAATAATGACACTGGTGATTATGATGGCTATAACAATGCTGGTTAGCAGAAAAACTGTTTTGTTGGTAATATGGCTGATAATAATATTTAAAACAAAAATGCAAAAGACTAAGAAAATAAAGGATAAAGAGAGCAATGAAGAATGAAGGTACAACTGGTTTATGAAAAAGCAAAATAGCAAATAATGCCAAGCCAGCATATTAAACGTATACCAATCTATATTATCAGCAAAGATACTACGTTTGTTGGAATGTTATGTGTATGTGCACTGAATATAACTCTTTTGTAAATATATTGTACATTTATGCAATAAAAATGATTTTTCTACACAATTGCAGTGCTTGTATATTCTCACCGCACAAACATGTTTGTAAGTATTGGTGCATAATAATAAAATAAATATATTAATAAATAAATATATACTTCAATAACTAAATAAATTTTCTTTCAAAATATTATATCTAATTTATGCACCAGAGTCATGGAAAATTGCATATTTCGGATGTGCGCCATGCAGCGAAGTCGAGGCGATCCAGCTTGCAAAAAATTTAAATTTACTCGTAACATTGAAAACTTAATATAATTTAAAGACAATTTGCATGAAAAAATTAAATATATTTTATATATAATGATTTGATCAGACTAAAATTCGTATCGTCTTGTAAGCCAAATGACATGTGATAATTGTTAATGAACAAATAACACCAAAGTTAATTGTAAATATTCTGACAAACACTTAGTAGAACGGAACAACTAGCTGTTTTCGAAGGCCACTACAACATCATCAGCAGCGTTCTTTGTATTTGGTCCACTGTGTGTGGTGTCGAGCCATTATTTTTATATACATACATACATATGTAAATAATTATTTACAATACTGTTCTTATTTATATAACCTCTCAAGTAGCTTAACCCTTTGATACATCATACCCTTAAACCATTCAAGTTTATTTCGCCCTTTTTTAATTTTTAATGAATTTATAAAAGGTTTTTTTCTTTCTCAATGAGGAAATGTCATCAAAATTTATATTTTCTATCTTTAATAGATAATTAAAAATTTTAATAATGATGTTTGTATTAAGTACAAGTACGTTTGTGAATGTGTTTGTTCAGTGATGTTAACTTCCACTGCTTTCCCAATAAATTGTATAATGTAATGTCTACACATACATATACATACATACATATGTATTAGCATAAATGTATGCATAGATATTCCCTATTTTTATTCTATTAATTTATCCCTAACATATGCTGGTAAAGAGTCCTTAAAATGTTAACGTCAAGTGTGTAAATTATGCAAATTGGATATAAAATACACAAATTCATTTGCCAGTGTGTATGTGTGTAAGTAAGCAGGCACATACAGACTGAGTATCTGTCTAACACATGCAGATAGAACAACTATAGATAATTTATATCACATTTACTTAAAAAAATATCACAAGCACAAATGAAGTTCTATTGTAAGTGACTTTAAAAGTTTACATATGTATGTGTGCATGTATGTATGTATATCTGTGGGTGTATTAGTATGGCTCCAATTTTGTCTAAGCTCAAAAAGTTATAAATTTTCAAAGTACACTGGAAGTCAAGATCAAACTTAATTCATTTTAATGAGTTTAAAAACAAGAGTAATTAGTGATTGGCAAATAAAATTAAAAAATTTTTGACTTTTCCGGTTACCTAAGGGCTATCTAAACGGTGTTAAGAATCACTTTTTCTCTCGACATTCCAATATCGAAAGAATCCAACGAAAATTTTACGTATGATAACTTCGGCTCCATGGTACATCCAAAATTCTATTATACATCGTGATTTAAATATGCCACTAGTGACTGAAGAAATTGCAAAATACACAGGCAAATATTTAATCCACTTGCTCGTAATATTTTGAACTTTACTGGACACATCCGCCTAAAACAGAGGGACACAAGGGCTCTTATACTCAACATTTCAGATGGGACTACTTTTTTTTTTCCTTTTTGATTATCACTTCTTATGTATTATTCATAACTATCACTAAGTTTATTTCCGACAGTGGTCGGGCCAAATAATTATATTTTAGATTTAAGATTTGAATACTTATTGTTTGTTCATATTTGAAGATACAATAAATAAATACACCTATCCCTCGATTTACACGATACTTTTTTTACACGATTTCACTTTTACACGATTTTTTTGGATTTCGTACAAATCGAGGGGTACAGAAATTACCTCAATTTACACGGTTTTTTCAAAATTTTATCAGAAATTAATTTTTTTTTCAGAAAATATGTCTCGTAAAATAAATAATAATTTTTAAATATTTCATCAAAAAATAACATATGTACATTAAAGCTTTTTAATATTTTTCAAATTTAACGAATGTTACCAAACGTTTATTTTCATCTGGTAACACCGCCATTAGATATAAAAAGGGAATTCCCATGTATAGCATGCATACACAAAAGAAGCTCAAAAATGTACATATGTATAGACAATCAATTCAGTTAGTGTTTGGAAACAGACAGGCGTGTGTCGTGGTACATATTCAGAACAATTAAAATATTTGTGAAGTTAGTTATTCAAAATTGAGTGGCATAATTCTTAATTCATTTATAATTTTTTAACCATGCCGAAAAATATTATTAAAGATCAAGCAAAAAGAAAAGTTATATCATTGGAAACTAAAATTCAGATTTTAGATAGACTACGTAAAGGAGACAGAGTGACAACAGTTTCTAAAATTTTTTCCATTCATGAAGCAACAATTAGAACTATAAAGAAAAACGAAGACATAATCAGGAAAAGTGTTGCAGCTGGAACTAAAACAAGTTTAAGTACAACTTCATACATACGGGATACTATAATTGAAAATACGGAAAAGGCACTCATGATCTGGATTGAAGATCAAACTCAAAAGAGAATTCCAATTGATACCAATGCCATTACTAATAAAGCTTTAAAAATTCATGAAAAACTTAATGATCAGCTACCATCTACATCATCAACTTCAAATAAGTCAGCCTTTACTGCAAGTAAAGGATGGTTTGAAAAATTTAAGCAAAGAAATTCCTTACATAATCTAAAATTAAAAGGAGAACAAGCTTCCGCTGACACTAATGCAGCCAAAGAATATCCTGAAAAATTTGCTGAAATTATTGCTGCTAAATCATACGTTCCTGATCAAGTCTTTAATGCAGATGAGTCGGGCCTGTTTTGGAAAAAAATGCCTCAGCGGACTTTTATTTCAAAGGCTAATAAATCTGCAAGTAGATACAAAGCTGCTAAAGATCGTATAACAATACTTTTTTGTTCCAATGCTTCTGGCGATCATATTATGAAGCCTTTAGTCATAAACAAATCGCAAACACCACGTGCATTTAAAGGATTAAATAAAGATAACTTACCCGTTTATTGGATGGCCAATAAAAAGGCATGGGTTACGGCCGCTGTGTTCAGTGATTGGTTTCATAATATATTTGTTCCAGATGCAAAACGGTATCTGAACAAAAAAGGATTGCCATTTAAAGTGCTTTTAGCTATTGACAACGCACCTGGACATCCAAAAGACTTGCAACACGAGAATGTGCAAGTTATATTTCTTCCAAAAAATACTACTTCTTTGTTGCAGCCCTTAGACCAGGGAATAATTTCAACTTTTAAAGCGTTATATATCAAGCAATCGTTCAAGTATATCTTAGATATAATAGAGAATGATGAATCTTTATCAGTAATCAATGCATGGAAAAAATATACTTTGTTAGACTTTGTCAAAAATGTCACATTGGCTTATAATGCAATTAAGCAATCAACACTCAAAGGTTGTTGGAAAAATTTATGGCCAGATGTAGGAGAAAATAGTATGTCCTCTCAATCCTTGGATGATGAATATTCTGAGATAGTCGATATGGCACGTACGGTGGGAGGAGAAGGTTTTAATGACTTTAGTGCACTTGATATTGAAGAATTGATGACAAATAAAGAACTTGATGTTGAAGATTTAGTAGAAATGTTGATCGAAGAAAACGACAGTGATTGTGATGAAGGACTGGCTGAACCAATAGCACTAACAACCAAAAATATTAGTGAAGGACTTGAGATAGGTCGAAAGTTGGGAAATCATTTTTTAAAAAATGATCCAAACATTGAAAGAGGCCTTGCTTTCCAGCGATATATAACACAGGGCTTAGCCCAATATCGGGAGGTTTACAAGGACTTAAACAATAAATCGACACAAGCATTAATAACAAATTACATTTCAAAATCTCCACGAACCGATATTATATCTAATATATTAACTACAGATCCAGAAACAAATATAACATTATCTAGTGATGAAAACGATATGTCACCCACTAAACAGATACGACTAGTAGTAGAAGAGAGTGATGAAGAACTGATTGAATCTGATAACTGATGTGTGTTTTATTATTAAAAATATTTATACATACATACATATGTATTTCTTTTTATAGACTGCCAAATACTAGTTTGTTTATAAATAAGGTTTATTTTGCTTTACGAAAAATATTGTACTTTTTTTAATACATGTACATAACTTAATGAATTCAAAGATATGATTTTTTTTTTAGTATACCTATGTATATTTTATTATATTATTATTTTATTTATAATTTACATATGTACATATATGTTTTTCGTTATTTTTAACGTTTAAATAAATGAATTTGCTAAAAAAATATTTTAAATTATTCGTATTTGGCTCTTTTTTTCGATTTACACAATTTTTCATACAAAAATATTTTATTTCGATTTACACGATTTTTTCAGGAACGCATCTATCGTGTAAATCGAGGGATAGGTGTACATGTATATATAAAAAAAAAGAATCACTTTTATTAAGTTTATATGTTCTAGAAAGTTGTTTAGATCTTAGGTACATTTTTGTAGTTGATTGTTTCCTTGAATTTGAAACGGTTTCCTACCTATGCACCTGAACAGGGGGAAAAAGGTAAAAAATCTAATTTTTTGAAATTTTTTGCGATTTTGATCTTGAAGATGAAGTTTTTTTGATTTTATACGTTCACAATTTTTGTTCTTTATGATAAGACCTATAATTTTGCTTCAGAGAGTAAATAATAATTCCGAACGGTTTGCAAGCCATGAGCTTGAGAAAATGATCAGTTTTTTGCAAAAATGATACCGAGGCCCAGTGTGCCCAGAAGTAGGGGTAGGTATTTGGATATCAAAATAGAAGCATAGAGAAAATTGGACAGATTTTCTATATTCTCAAAAATGTAGGGCTTTTTTCGTCGTGTTGCATTATTTATGAAATACAGTTAAACTCCGATTAACCGGGCCTCTATTAATCGGTTACATCTATTAACTGCCATGCGGTTCTTTTTATTTTTTCCCTCTATTATCCGTGCTTTACCTCTATTATCCGTGCTTTAGATTTATACCTCTATTAACCGTGCTTTACATCTATTATCCTTGCAGCATTCATGTGTTTTTTATTATGTAAATCTAAATCCGGCGTTTTCCCTTTTTAAGTTCATGTGCCCACACATATATGCATATTTTATTTTGCATTCTCTGTGTCGATTTGTATGTTTTGTATAAAAATATGTGGTATATTTGAATCTGTAATTACATAAATCAAATGTTTAAAAAAAAATAAATGTCTGTATACTTTAATATAACCTCTATTAACCGTATATTTTGATTATCCGTGCTGGTGCCGGTCCCACGAGAGCCAGATAATCGAGGTTTAACTGTAAATGCAAACATAAGGTTTTTTTTAGTAATATTTTCTGTTTAAAAACGGTTCAAATCTTCTCTTCGTTAAAATCGCTTTAATATATATTTTCAGAGCTGTTTGTAGTTTAAAAAGTTCGCGACACTAGTATATATATACGTATGTAAAGCGTGTCCCAACAAGAACACAAGATTTAAATTTTAAATGAAACACAGATATTAAAAAAAAAATCTTGAAACTTTATGATATCGTAAAGTAGACAAAATGAGGTTATGTGTGGAACAAAAAATCGGGCAGATGGCCGCCGTGGCTTTGCTTGCACACACGCGATCTTTTAATGAAATTTTCAATGGCCGTTTTGCATAAATGCTGCGGTATTTTATTAATACAGCGTCCAATTTCCTCTTTTAAGGCTTGAGTCGTCGTCGGCTTATTCGCGTAAGCCACCGACTTCAAAAAACCCCAAAGAAAAAAGTCTAATGGTGTTAAATCGCACGATCTAGGCGGCCAATTCTAGTCTCCAAAACGTGAAATAACACGACCGGGAAATGACTGATATAGCAATTAAATTGTTTCTCTGGCTGTATGACATGTGGCGCCGTCTTATGGAAACCACATGCCCTCCACATACATTTCCTCAATTCTAGGCACGAAAAAACTGATTATCATTTCACGATACCGAACACCATTGACTGTTTGCACTTGACCTACGTTTGAGCGACATCATCACGTATAGCTGCGACATTTTCGGTCGATCGACCTGGTCGAAGGCGCGTTGTTGTCTTTACATCACTGACAGATCCAGTTTCGGCAAATTTATCCATTAATCTCTTTACAGTTGACTCTTTTGGAGTATTATTGTGACCTCAAATTGATTGCAAATTTGCGAACTGTAGCCGCAAAACTTTCACCATTTTGGTAAAACAATTTCACAATGAGAATGCGTTGTTCTGCCTAAGATTTTATTGCATTGCAAATTGACAAATCAAGCTTCCTAAAATTTATTTTTGCAATTTATTTTAACAGGCCAAACTTCCTAAAAAAGCAGCTGTTAACTTTGCATGACCTAGTACATGAATTCGCCTTGATATGTGCTTTTTCTAAGATATCATTCAATATTGAAAGATGACTTGAATTTGTCCTTTAAAATTTTATTTGAAAATAACTATTCATATTTGTTTTTAAAAAACTTTATGTTGTTTTAATTGGATTTACAGCCTGTTTTTCGAAAATGAATAAGTGTATACGGTCTTTAAAATAACGAATGAAACCATGTTTTCGTTTTAAAACATTTATTTATTTTCATGTGTGTGACAAAAAAAGAGCTTTCAGTTTTTCACACTCATAAAATTTTTTATGTAAAATTAATTAAAAATCAGTGTACATATTTTTCATTTGACTTTAACGAAAATGTTTTTTTCCGTAAAAAGGAAAGATGTTTCCCTTTCTCCTATAATTTTTCTGTGAAAGAATAAACATCAAAATTCAGTATAAACAAATAGTTTTTGCTTTATTTTTAACAATTTAACTGTAAAACAGATCACAAAAAATTTAAGTAGTGAGTCAAAATAAAATAAAATAAAGGTTATAGGAAAAAACTTAGTTCTAATAAACAACGGATAATACGAAATGCAATAAAAATCTGTTTTAATGGGTAAATGGATTTCCAATTGAATGCTAAAATCAATTAAAAATTAAATTGCTTACCTCTTTATTCATAAAATTTAAAATTAATTTGAACTGAATTTTATTTAAAAGTTTTCATAGAAAATTTTTTTAATAGATATTATTTTTTGTATTCCTTCACTGTAATAATCTTGTGAGTGTGAATTTTTCGTTAAACATAAAAAGCTCTTTTTATGTCAAAACGAAAGCTTTAGAATATGTTTTATAAAAATAAAATTTTAAACGTTATCGTTTATAAACGAAACATAAAAACGAAAGGGCTTATGTTTTCTAAAAACAGGCTGTTAATTACAAGTGCATATTGCGTTTAATCAATCAAGGGTAATAACTCAAAATTTTCAAACTTTCAGTAGAGACGAAAAACTGCTTATGGTAAGAATTGAAGATAGTTTTAAAATCCGAATACACAATCGTAAGAAAATTTAATTTGAAAATATATTTACATTGTTTTCATTGTAATACCTTGCAATTATTGGGAAAGAATATTTATGTTTTGAAAAGAGTCACAAGTCAAATTAAAATTGAGCAATTTTATCATAAAAACAGCCAAATGTCAAACTCAAATCATAAAGTAAAACAATATTTATCAACAAAAGAGTAATCGGAATTTTTGCAGTGTAGATATGGATGTCGTTATTTGATTTCTTGCAAAAAGTGAAATTTTAAAAATTTTGAGTTAATACCCTCTTGTTGTACTTGTTTTTTTTTACCAATTCTTTAATAAACATATATATTTTTTATAACAAATGGTTTCCTTCTATTTTAATTTGAATGCAGGGGAAATTTCTTCAACGTGTAGGGAAAAATTGGATTTTTTTGAGAAATCTACTGGCAACACTGCCGAGGCCCCAAATCTTTGGGGATCCATAAAGAAAGGACATAAATTGGGGCGAAACAAGGAGACACGGGTATTATTGTTTGTTCTAGATTATTCGTTTCTTATTGATTTTAATATATTTTCTAAAAAATGGCTTAAATAAACGATCTTCACATATATTGCAGGCATATGATAACGTATGAGTAATATGTAGTGATGAGAAATAATATATTACTCATACGTTCTTATATTCAAAAGAATAAATAATGAATAAAGCTGTGTAATGTGCTCAAAATTTCTTACAACCGTGTGAACTGACCAGGGTGACCGATGACATTTTTCAAAAAGTGGCACCAAATATTGGATTTATCAAATAGTTAAAAGGGGCAAAATTTAAAAAAAAAACCGAGAAAACTACACTAAACTTTTTATTTTTAATGTATTTTCATATAACTCACCCTAAAAAAAGGGGACACAAAGCGGCAAGGCAGTCGAAAAAGGGGAAAGGCAGTTGAAAAAATTGCAATTTGCCACTTTAGTCGGTCAAACGGTCACGCTGAAACTGACAATTTTTATCAGACGTCGCACGGTGGGTTGAATCAGCCCCAAAGTTGGTATTAATTCAGGGAAAGGTGGAAAATTGTTTTTTAATTTTTTTTTTGGAAAATGTATGCCTTACTGATTACAAAAATGTATTTTTGAAAACATTGGATTTTTTTTTTGATTTTTGTTTTTTTATAAAAGAAAATATATGTATTTAAAAATTATTTTTATATAAATTATGGACAACAATTACAATCCACATTGTCTCATATCATCATAATTATATCCATCATCACCATCTTTATTGTTCGGAACAAATATTTTAAGCCAACAAGTAATTTCCTTAAAACTTAAATATTTAAAAAAGGCATTAAATTCGGACAATTTTTTTCTTGAATATAAAAGCTGATATTATATTCTTTATTAACACAAACTCTTAGAACGAACAATTCGTAACATTTTTAGTTCTATTCCACCAAATATTGAAAATACTATAATTTTGGAACATTTTGAACAACATCAACAAAAAAACCACGCACTTAAATACCTGAAGTTGATGGTTCTATCAGAAAGAAAAAGTAAGCGGCACTAAATATTTATTTTGATCACTGGTGATGCGGAATTTTTTTTTTTTACTCGACATAAAACTTTATTCGAAAATAATAACTTGAAAATATTAATTAATAGCGACTTTGGACTTGTTCAACCCAATGTGCGTCGTTGCCAGAAAAATCATTGTCCATTGCAAGACTAGCAGCTGACAACAAATTGTCAGACATCTTACAATTGTGTGTACACATTGTACAATTATTGCCAGATATTTGTCAGACATTTTAATATTGTCAGATGTGAGAAGCTTATGCATCTAACAATGGCGTCATTGCAAGAGAATTATTTCTATGGGCAACACTGTACAGCTTGATTTTAAAGAAAAAATTTATAATAAAATATATGCACATAAAATCATTGCAATTGCTTCTTTATGGTCCATAATAATTTATACTTTCAATTTTTTTACATTTAACACAAACACAACCGATTGATATTTAACAATTTCTAACAAATGCTTTGAGTCTGGCAACGCATAACAACAGATATGACAATTTGTGCATATGACAATCGTGTGAACTGACAATTTTTCGACTGACGATTTTGTCAGATGAATTTATTGCAATGGTCACCAAGAAGAGAAAGTTCTTAAAAGCAGAACAGCAATAATACATTAATAGTGCTGTTTCACTGAAAAAATTGCTCTTGTAAATGTTTAATTGGGTTTATGAAAAATATTTTTATGGGTTAATTTTATATGAATGAACATTTGTGTTTAGTGGTGCATAAGACTGTATGTACTAGGTTTTTTAAATTTCCGGATGCATACTAGACACTCAGCATCTACAAAAGTATTTAAGCGAAATAAAATCTTATTTTTCAACTCTATATTCCACATATTTTTTCTCTTTTTTTTTAACAATAAAAAGTGCTGTTATAAAATGATTTAAATTAGATAATTTATTTATATAAATAATATAGAAAAATAAAATTAAGTAATTTTGGTGGTGTTTGAATATCCTCGGTGTATTTTTTAATAAAAATTGCGATAGAAATAGGCTCTTTTTGTGTGTTTTATGCTCTTGCTGTGTATGTATGCAAAACAGAATGCTAGCAGAGCTCTCAGGGCAATGGGATGATGGACACTGATTTATTCTCATACAACCGTCTGGCAATAAATTGTACGATTTTCTGACAACTGCGTGAACTGACAAGGAATATTGTGCTGGCAATTTTCGATTGCCAGTACATTGTCAGCACGTTGCCAGATCTGACAATATTGTAAGATCTGACAATCGTCTGTACATAGCTTAAGTTTTGACAATACGAACATACTTGAGGTATTTTTCTTAATATTAAAAATAATACTTATAAATTTATAAAACATAATTATAAATCATAATTAAGTACAATTTAAATTTTTTTAATAGCATTTTAATCGTAAGCAAAAAAATAAAATTAATTTTTGTATTAAAATAATATTTTATTTTCAAAATTATATTTTAATTTTCAAAAATTCATTCAGGTAGAGTTATAAATTTTTGCAGCAATATGCATCAACTGAATCACACACAGTGGACCAAATACAAAGAACGCTGATGATGAAGGCGGCCTTAAAAAACAGCGAGCTGTTCCGTTCTGCTAGTGTTTTTCAGAATATTGAAAGTTAACTGTGGTGTTATTGGTTCCTTAGTAATTATCACATGTAATTTGGCTTACAGAGTGATAAAAATTTTAGCTTAATCAAAACATATAAAGGTCCAACAATAATAACACTGTGCAACAGTGTGAAAAAAACTCACGGACTGGATAGTATAAATATATATTTTCGCTTCTTCTATCAAAGGGCAGTAAAAATCTATGCTCACACTGAAAGAAAAATACTTCGTAACGGGAATGAAAATGTTCATTAATATAACGCCAAATTTCATTAATACAATTAAACATCACATTATATTGATGCAATTTTCATTAATGGATAGAAACATTCCTAATGCTTAATATTTTACATTTCGTAGTATCATTAATGTTACAAACTAATGGTAACTAAAAACTTAAATACATGTTCTTATGTAGAGTTCATACAAAAGAATATTTTAAATTGAGTAAGTGATATAAAACAAGCTGAAAGTGTCAAACCACAATTGTAATCAATCAATAGTTATGCAAATTATAGTTTCGTTGCAATTTTAAAGAAATATTTTCTTAACTAAAATGAAGAAAACTTCCTGCTTATAAATTTAATGTACAAGATCATATCATTTACGAAGTTTTTTTCTCAGTGCAGTTAGGCGTTTTTGGTGACCAAGTCTTTTTTATGGGACTCCAAAAATGTTGGACATCAGTGCTACTTCATATCAATGGTGTCATTAGCTTTTGGCAAGCAGCTAATGCAGAATTGGTGACAGCTCTATATTATATATGACATAAGTACATAATTTTATATTTGACCTATTAGTTCAAAAAATGTATATATTTTTTTTACCAATTTTTTTTGTCTTGGACTGTCTGTGCAATGAGACAAGCAGAGTCTACAGCAAAAAGGAAATATGTTTCATTAATTTAATGATCTAAAAAATATGGTTGTCTTAATTCATAACATTTATAATGACGTTTGCTCCCAATCCCATATATATATATATAAGTTTTTTTTGGTATGAAATATCTTAACTTGCTTTTAACGCACTCGTATAAACATCGCATGCAAAATCTGTCATCTTAAAAAGTTTCGAATATTTTTACTCACGCATGCTCAACTAACTTTCATAAGTTTGTGCAGCTTTTGTAGAGCCTTACAAATAATAAAAGAAAATTGAAAACCTAAAAATATAGTTTTACAATATTGTGCTTTACTTATGCAGTACTCACTCACATCTTTAGTTTTCCACAAAAACTGTGCTTTCCTAATTTTCTTGAAATGTAAAACAAAGTCAGTCTGAATAGATATAGTAGAGATCATCATGATGTATGTGTATGCAACTTGCTTTTATATAATTACAGCCTTTGTAACTGTATTGGAGCATAAAAGACTTGAAAAGTTGTAGTGTTTGAGAATTATATTTCAATTCAATTTATATTAAACTAAAACAAAAAGAAAACTTATTTTAAAAGTATTTAAAAAAAAAGTATGTTTGCTAAAAAGATTTTAAGTAAAACGTAATTTAATTTCAATTTTATACAGAAGATAAAATAAAATCAGAACATATACAAACAATGTTAATAATCTATTGTCATAGGTCAGTTTCATACGAAAACAATTTACATACATACACACACATTTTATTCATAGCCAAATATGTACATGCGAGAGTGGTGTGTTCTACAAGTTTATTTATCTCAGATATTCAGATAAATGTTATTTAATAATAAAAAAACTAGTATACAAAAGTGCATTCGATTTTGGCGCAGGCGTATTATGAACACATTTTATAAGAGCATTTATAGTTCCCTTGGTATATTTGCAACGTTTTTTGTTAACACGTGCAATTGCAGGACCAACGTCAGCAGCAAAAAAGGGGCAAAGAAACACATGGCAGAAGATGGAAAGAAAATAAAAAAACAATATTATGATTTCACGTTCAATGTCGCGTAGTAAAGTGTTTTTTTCTTTTTCGCTTATAAATTTTTTAAGCATGTGTTTTTATACATATTATAAAAATGTGTGTGTATGTATATGTACGTATATATGTATGCATAGTGACATATTGTTTGCATAATTTTTGGCGCTTAAATTGTATGAATGATTTGCATATGCTCGCGGATCCCAGTCATAAAAATTTGTGTGATTTTTTTATTACCATATATTCGCTATTAAAATATTTTCAGTATATTTGCATATTTACTGTTGGTAAATGTTAAGACTGCGATTAAAAAGTTGGGTCGTATGTAGAAAACTCTTGTTAATTTTTTTTCAAAAGATTCCTTTATGCAAATATTAAATATTGATGTATAAGTGCAAGTATTTATGGACATAATATGTTGAATATAGTTATATAAAAGTATAGTGGTTTGACTGTTATTTCGATAGCTTCAAAGTAAAGGTAAAAAAATGTCTTAAAACTAATAATAATGTTTTCAGTCAAGACAGTTTGATTTTGTTAAAATAAAATAATATATGTTATCATCAGGGAAACCCCAAATATGCAATTTGTTGTTTTTTTTCTTTTGTAATGTACATAGGCGTAGCTAGGCAATGCCCCCCCCCCAGATTTGATTTTGCCCCCCCCAGGGCTTATTACAAATTCTTTTTAAAACATATTCTTTTGCCTGTAATATTAAAAAATTCTATTTTTTATTTATTTTAAAATTACTCATGAAAATCACCAGTAATTTTTATACAAACTTTTCGAATAATCGTATATATACTCGTATACACACATGTACATATGTATGTATCTATGCATATTTATGGTTCAATCGAGGGCTGCCAGATAAAATGATGGAAAAATCGCCGAAATCCCGATAAAATATAAAATAATCGTCATTTTATGTCCGAAAAATCGTCAGAAAATCGAACAGATTAAAATTTCCTCTTTAAACATGTATACATATATTTTATTTTTATTAGAAAACAAAACAAAACAATTCATGTTCATATACAACTTTGTTAGACTAGTGGAAAACTTGTGAAAAATATTCCTAGGTCCAAATTTTGGTATCAGTACTTTTGATGACCGAAATTTTTGATAGGATATCAACTTACACAGGTCAATATATCGTTGGTCTCAAATGGAAAGGCCCTAACGCAAACAATTATAACTTTACAGGAGAAGGTAAAACATAATAGAAAGTGTAATATTGAAAATGTAACTTTTTTATACAAACTGCTTGTAAAAGCGCTATTTTTTACACTATTGCAATAAATTTTTGTGATGAGGTGTATTAGTGTGAAAATTATTGAAGTCACTGAAAAACTCAACTATCGATATGTATGCATGTATATATATGCACATAAAATTTTTTTCAATTGAACACGTATACATACATACTTGCATACATATGTTTGTACTTATTTATGTATGTATGTTCATTCATCGCAACAATATAGTATTGATTCAGAACTTCAATATTGGAAGGGTAACTAAATAATAAATGGCAATTTTCTATTTTTATTTATGCAGCAACAGATAATTTTTTTTTTAATTAAATAATAAATTATTAAGAAATGAAATCATGAATGATGAATGAAATCATTTCTTGCTTCTATTTTTTCAAAATATTGTATTCAAATGTAGTATATACATAAATAATTTATCCATATGAACATATAAACTTGTTGGAAACGAGTATTAATTTTATTATTATTTAGTTTATTATTATTAGATTATTATTATTATTATTATTTAGTTTTTTTCTAATACATACTTTACTTTTTGTCTATATATTGTTTTTGTTTTGAATGTTTTGTTTTTTAAGTTTTAATTATAACTTAATTTTTGTTATTGAAACTGGACTGTTAATTTATGTTTAAACTTAAATAAAAAAAATGTTAAATAAAAAAAATCTTTATAAAATTTTTTAAACGCACTAATAATCCCAAACCAATATTTTACTTATTAATATTTTACTTATTAAGTAAAATATATTTTTTTAATTTCCAATTTCAATGTATTTTTAATAAAACATATATATTTAACTTAATAAGTAAAATATTAATTTGAGATTATAAGTGCGTTTAAAAAATTTTAAACTTAAATTTTAACAATTCCCATAAAAAACACTAATTAAAAAAAATTGTGTTTGCCCCCCCCCCCCAGAAAAAATGTCTAGCTACGCCAATGGTGACGTATTAATGCGAAGATTAGATATTTATAAGTCTCACATCTTTTTATGAGCTTTGGCATCGATTTGTTAGTGCATATTTTTATTGGGTGTTTTTTATTGAGGTATAGAACTTTAAGTTGGCATCACTTTTTTAACTGGCGGCCATTTTGTCAGCTGTCAAGTGATTAATATTTAGTTTGGTTTGCCATTTCATCATGAACAGGTTGACAAAAGAACAACGCTTGCAAATCGTGCAAATTTATTTCGAAAATAATGGTTCAGTTCAGGAAGTTTACCGCAAGCTCCGTCCATTTTATGGTCGACATAATCGTCAATCAGAGCAATTAATTCGGTTAACCATGGATCGTTTTCGCACTATGTTTACTCTATGTGATAATACGCATCCGCAGAGACGTCGAACAGTGCGCACCGAAGAAACAATTGCCGCTGTAGAGCAAAGTGTTGAAGAGGACCCGAATGAATCGATTCGCCACCGTGCACAGCAATTGGAGCTTTGTCCATCAACTTTATGGAAGATTTTGCGCAAAGATCTTGGCTTGCGACCTTACAAAATCCAGCTTGTGCAAGAATTAAAGCCGCGAGACCATGCAATGCGTCGTGATTTTGGTGTATGGGCCGAAAATGAGATTGATCTCGATGCTGATTTTCATCGCAAAATTTTGTTCAGTGATGAGGCTCATTTTTGGTTGAATGGCTACGTCAACAAGCAAAATTGCCGCATTTGGAGTGAAGAGAATCCACATGAGACCCTTGAGACGCCATTACATCCACAAAAACTGACTGTTTGGTGTGCTCTATGGGCTGGTGGAGTCATTGGGCCATACTTCTTCTGAAATAATGCTGGAGAGTCAGTTACCGTTAATGGAGACCGGTATAGAGCCATGATAACCGACTATTTTGTTCCCGAATTGGATGGCATGAATGTGGATGAGTTGTGGTTCTAACAAGACGGCGCTACATACCACACAGCGCACGTCACAATCGATTTATTGAAGGAAACATTCGATGAGCGCATAATTTCGCGGAATGGACCTGTCAATTGGCCACCAAGATCGTGTGATTTGACACCATTGGATTATTTTCTTTGGGGATATGTGAAGTCGCTCGTCTACGCCAACAAACCAGAAACGTTAGGGGACTTGGAAGCCAACATTCGTGGCGTTATTGCCAACATACGGCCCCATATGCTCGAAAAAGTGGTTGAAAATTGGACCTGTAGAATTAGCTTTATTCGAGCCAGCCGCGGCGGCCACATGTCCGAAATCATATTTAAACATTAATGGCATAAAATTATCCTTCCAATAAAGCTAAATTGATGGACATTAAAACGATTTTCTTGTGTTTTATTTCAATTCGAAGTTCTATACCCCTAAAAAAAACACCCTTTATATATTTTACCGTTTAAAGCATGTTTTTGCATATTTTAGTGTGACGCGCATATTTTTAGTACGTTTTCAAATTTTTGAAGCATATTTCACTTTTTAACGGCATACTTTTGTACTTTATATATTTTTTTAATATTTTAATTGCTTGAAATAACAAGAAAAAATTAAAGAAAAAACATGTCAAAGTTTAAAGACTTTATTATCAATTGGTTATTTCCGGTTTTGTACTTCAATTTTTTTATTCAAATATAATTTGTTTGTAATTTTTACTGTAATCACATATCTTAATTAACTAAGTCCTTTTTTTTTTAGAAAATAAACGCAAATGAGAGGTGATTTGAGTGAAAGATTTGGCACAACTCTAATTGTAGCTATGAACGAAACAAATAAACACTATCACATTCAAAGAACATATGATTTCTAATCAATTTTATATGAATTCTAATAAACATTTTTCCATGTTGATTTTATATTGCTATGTTTTTGTATATATTACATACAACAGAAAATTCCACGTGCTCTCGTCTTCGGACGATCTCATATGGCCACGGCCTAAGAAGGAGCATAATTTGCAATGCTTCAACAGCCCGGCTTAAAACCCACAAGTCATACAGCGAACTGGCTAAGGACAGCACTATCATTGCTGCTACCGATCGCGGTATTGCGGACTATGATAAGAGTTGGTGGTCAGAAGGCAACCGATGGGTGTGCTTAAAAATGCCGTGGAAGATAGTCTGCGCTTTAAGCCCACAGTCTAAGGAGATATTATGGTTCCAGTGGTAGATCAAGCCTGTGTGAACGAAGAATTGGTCATGATGTAGTAGCTGGCAATTCCACTTCTTCTGTGGCTATGGGAGGGAGCTAGACTGGACGTGGTTTCCTTTGAAGAGATTCTAAGTCAGCCTAGAGACTTCGATTTTGTGCCATACGTACCAACGGACAAGGGCTAAAGCTCTTGAGAGTGAGAAGCCTAGAAGAACCTACAAGTGACTAGTATGTAATTAGATTTGTAAGCTAGCAGCATGTTTCAGACAGACCTACGTTCTCCTGAATTAGGAATCCCTTTGGTAAATACGAGCAAAAATAATCGTGGTGACGATGAAAAGACGTTGACACCGAATACAAGAAATCCCAATCTTGCTACCATGTTGGTAAAAACCGAAGTTCTGGCACTAGTAGCAGATACATACAATATTTTAATGGATGAGGATGCAACGTAAGCCATTTTGAAGAGTATTGCTACCAACTCTGGGAAGAGGCTGCCGACAAGAAGAGACAAATTAACTCTTCGCAAATATTTTACTGTTCTTGATGATCTTGGTCGCCCCAATTTCCCTTTTTTTTTACGTTTAAGGTTCTTGAATGTGAGAATTATTAACACACAAATATTTCTTTGCTTATGAACTTTTGTTTATTCTTGACTAACAATTACTTAATTATTGATAACTTCTACTCTTCATTATCGACTAAACGTTGCCTTTACTTTCAACGTGGTTAGCATCACTATTATTTGATACACACACGCAAAGAAAAAATATGGTTGAGGTAACCATAATCAAACAGCAACATACTATGATTGAATTATATGGTTTTCAGTCAAATCATATTATTGTTAATAGAAAAAAGAAACTTTAACAATATTATTATTTGAGTTAATTATAATATTATCTGAGTTAATTATAATATTATCTGAGTTAATTATATTATAATCTCAGTATTGTAAATATGACAACACTAAAATATAAATGAGACTCACCATAGCATGTTCTATTATTGTATTAATATTGTTAAATACGACCACAATATTATTTGATATAATAATACTATTTTGTTTTTTAATCATATATTTATTGTAGAAACAGCTGTGCGTTAAATTCGAAATAAAAACAAGCAAGAGTGCTATATTCGGCTGTGCCGAATCTCAAAAACCCTTTACCAAAGTGCTTTTATGTAGTATAGAGATACATACATAAGCACATACATAAAGTATAAACAAAAAGAAACAAATAATTTGACCTAGTTACTTTTATGTACAAAAAAATTAATTTTCAAACCCTAAAATCATCGTTTTAGATTTTTCTGATTACTTATACCAATCTAGTAGTTCTTAAAAAAATATAGAAGGTGTGTTAAGTGAAGAAAGAAAATTCAAAAAAATGTTTTATTTATTTACTTTAATATCCAGAAAAAAAGTTCAAAGTTTCCAGCTCTGGGGCTGTAGTTTTTATTTTTCAGTTTTCTCCAAAAAACTTTATTTCCAAAACGTAAAATATATATAACTTATAAAGGCAAAGATAAAAATTAATTAGACTTAGTTACTTTTATATATCACAAAAAGTGTAACTTTTCCAACCCTGAAATCATCCTTTTTGATTTTTCTGATTTCTTGCACCAATATTTTTCTTTTAAGAATATAAGATATGTTTAATTTATAAAGAAAGGGAAAAATTTGTTTTAGTAAGTTACTTTGGTCCAAAAAAAAAAAAAATTAAACCCTGGAATCGTGTTTTTAATTTTTTAATTGTTTTTTTTTATTTGAAATACTAATTTTATTCGTACTCAATCATAAAATAATTTTATTTAGTAAAAAATAAATAAAAATTAGTTTTCGGTAGTTAATTTTTATATCACAAAAAGTTCCAGTTTCCGAACCCTGGAATCATCCTTTTTAATTTTTCTGATTTCTTACACCAATCTTTTTTTTCTAAGAATATAAGATATGTTTAATTTATAGAAACAAAGGAAAATTTTGTTTTAGTAAGTTGCTTTTGTATAAGAAAAAAAGTTAAAATTTTCCAACCCTGGAAACGTCTTTTTTAATTTTTATTTTTTTTTTATTTGAAAACCCAATTTTATTCGTGGTGAAGTATAAAATAAGTCCATTTAATAAAAATAAATAAAAAATTAGTTTACGGTAGTTAATTTTAAACTTCACAAAAATTTTAGGTTTTCCAACCCTGGAATCATCCTTTTTGTTTGTCTGATTTCTTACATCAATTTCTTTCTTTTAAGAACATAAGATATGTTTAATTTATAGAAAAAAAGGAAACATTTGTTTTAGTAAGTTACTTTTGTATAAGAAAAATAGTTAAAGTTTTCCAACCCTGGAGACGTCTTTTTAATTTTTTTATTTTTTTTAATTAGAAATACCAATTTTATTCATACTGAAGTATAAAATAAGTTTATTTAATAAAAAAAATAATAATAACTAGTTTTCGGTAGTTATTTTGTATGGCAAAATGAAGTTTAAGCTTCCCAGCTCTGAAACCGTCCGCTCGATTTTGCTGATTTTCAATACCAGTCTTATTTAGACCATTTCTGACACACCAGTCTATGAACGAAGGCTCTAGCTTTTCTGCGGAAAACCGATTTCACGTACAGACAGACGGACAGACGGACATCGCTTATTCGTGTTCCCTATGCATAAGGATCCAGAGTATATATACTTTATGGCTCATTTATTAATATTCCGGAAATTACAAATAGAATGACAAATCTATATATACCCTTTTACTATTTTTTGGTAAAGGGTATAATAAATTAATATTGTTGAAATAAAATGTATATGTATATAGAAATGTATACTTACACGACATACAGACATGTCTGTATAAAGAGATACACAAATGTTTATATATTTTTATTGATCTACCATTTTGTTGATACTTTAATTATTTATTCATTTATTTAATACTACCGATAGCCTACACACGAAATACTGAACTGACAGATGTTTCTGAAAAAGATTTTTTTTTAAACTTAACTTTTTGTTATTTACATCATATTATTTAAAAATAATAATACAAATTATGTTGTGGTCATAAATTCTTAACAAAACTATATTGTTAAACTCCAGCCATATCACAATTTTATATGGATGCGATAATGGAATTATTAAATTCAAACATTACTCTGTTTATCATAACGAAATATATGTTTAAAATAACAATAACTAGTTTTCAACGACCACACATTTGTTTCGGAGAACATAATATTGTTTTCTCAACCATTCTACAACCATATCTTTTCTTTGCGTGCACTGACTTGCTCTCATACACGGCACCACTTTTTATACTACAGAAAATGTTTCTAGAATTTTCACACTTCGTCATAGATGACGAAGTTGAATGTGTGCAAACTTAGAAAACCCAAATAGAAGAAAGTGTATCACTGCATAAAGATAATGCTGCTAGGCACACTTTACTATCTGTGCTGTGGTTTTCTATTGGTAACCAAGTGACCAAACAGTCTTCTCAAACAATTCACGTTACTATGTATAGAAGTTTGTGGATAATCCTTGCAAACCTCTTATACATATTTCGCTACAATTACCATTTTTTTTTAACCCTTACACGCACAATGCGTGATCCAGCCCCATGAAAAGCTCCATAGCGAGTACGATCTTTAATGTAATTAATCCAACTAAATGTATAAGGAAAATTTTAAAGTGCTTTTCAATATTAATAGTTTTTAATAATTAATTATGTTTACTTATTTCCTTATAAAATACCAGATATTGATTACGTCTATTTGTGTCTTTTTAAGTTCGTTTAATTTATTATGACTTAATATTATTTTCAAATTGTGGAAATCACCAATTAAGTAAAAACTCAATAATTGCGCTCTCATCCGCAATTATCATGTGTTAATCAATAAAAAAAATCTACTGCCTTAAAATAAAATTATTTCAGCTTTAACAAGTGCTTAATTGATATTTTCAATAAAGAATTAATAATTTAAATATGATTATGGCAACGACCTACATTAACAGACTTTAGCATACATATATAAAAATAAAAATACACTTAAGGATATTAAACCACAGTGTGGGCAATATTGTGCACAAGCAGACAAACGGAGAAGCTATGACGAAACTTTTGAACAATGAAAACAATAAAAACAAATTTCATTCATACCCAGCAACGTTAAAAAACAACAAAAACAAAAACAAAAATGTTGTTTGTAAGTATGGGTTTGTGTGTGTTCAAAATATGACGCTTTGTTTATATGGTGTGTGTATTTATTTACATATGTATGTATGCATAGGAATATTTTACATAAAAATAACAGTATAATTTTTATGTGAGAAATTTGTATACAGAACGTTTGCTTAATTTAAGAGAATATTTGTAATAAAAATAGAGTAAATATTTTCTGATTTTAAGAGAATTTGTGAATTTATCTAGAAAGAGTGGGAAGTGCATTAGAAGTGTTTCATAAGACAGGATACAAGAATTTGAACAATTATTGCACCAGCCGGCTATTTTGATGATTTGCTGCCAGCAGAGCTGCTGCTAGAGGAAGATGATTGCAGTAGCTTTAACAAAGAATAGCAGACATTTCAGAATTCAGTCGTAGCCGGCATTTTATAGCGTTTGGACGTGTTTAACAATTGCTCTATCGCATAAACAGCTAAAACAAATAATACTTTTTTTTGTGTGTTTAGAAGGACATATTAAAAGCTGTGTATGTTTGTGTGTGTGCTGCTGTAAGGACAGCAGTTTGAGTTGGCTGCTAAATAAAAGGCCATTAGAACCGAATTGTGGGAGAAGGCAAGGACGAGAGATAATAAATTCTATGTGTGATAGTTTATAGTGCAGATATGTGTAAATAAGAAGCTTCACTCGCATTACCATTGCCATTATAAATAATTGAATATGTATTAGTACATAGATATCAGTAAGAGTATATGTTGCGTGCGTGTGTGTGCATGGAAATGTATATGCGAACAAAGCATACATATGTATGTACTATGTAAAGGTTAATGTGCCTAAATGTATGCTACAGAGTTTCATTTGTTATTCGAACTTTGAACACTAAGCATCTTAGATATTGTTACGCATCTAAATTCTAGCATTAAAGTTAAAAGTAAAAGAGTAAATAAATAAAACACTATAAAGGATTAATGTGGTCGGTTGTGTTTGTTCATTCTAATGGTCGGTTCGTCGGTTTAATTCCATTAGTAGGCTTAGATGTTCTTTTTCTTATTTCGATATGAGCTAATATAGTAAAAAGCTTTTATTTTTTAAGCCCATAAGAAGGCAATAAAACTACAAAAAAAAAAACAGAAAAACCTTTTCCTTTAATTTATTAATGCAAGAAAGTGTGAAAGAAGTCCGTAATGTTTGTTTACAGCCGTTAAAGTGAAAGAAAAAGAAAATTTAAAAAGTGTCTTAAGATGGTTATTAAGTAACGTCCGTTGGCCAAAATGATTATGAAGTGCTCGTCAAATTTTAAATAACCCAAAAAAAAAGGAAAAACGAAAAAATAAATGAAACTGGAAGAAGCCCTTAAAATAAGCAAGAAAAATTTACATATTTAATATTAGAAAATGCAAATTTCTCTAAACAAAAAAGAGAAGAACACCCGGCACATAAAATAAATGCTTAAATAAAAAATAAAAACTAAAACATTTTCGAATGTTAATGATGTGAAAATATTTAAAATCAATCAAAGTGAACAATACGCAATGAAAATAAAACATTATTTGAATGCTTCATTCAGTAAATAAAAAGGAAGAAATATTTCTTAAATGGCATTCAAGTCAGAAGAAATCCTTCACGTAAATTAAAAGTAATAAAAGAAATTTAAATTTCTTCTATGCTCAACGGACAATTGAAAATAAGAAAAAAAAATATGTAAACGAAAATAAGTGAAAAAGTTTTGCATGAAAAAAGAAAATCCCTTAGACTTTCATGTGAAAATTTATTGTGCAAAAGGTGTTGGGAAAAAGTAAAATAATCGTATTTTGTGATAAGTGCACGATAAAGAATTGTAGCAAATAAAAAAAAATAAAGGAAATTGAATTTTTTTGGCTACACATAGTACAATTCTATTAAATAAAAAAAGTTTTTGTTGGTTGTTCTTCTTTTTCGTGGCTGGCGTTTGTAGTTAAAATAAAGTAAGTCAACTGCTTTATCCGCAACCATTGAATGTTCTTAACTTTAAGTCGAATATTATGTATCATGTGTATCTAGTATATGAAGATCCTTTTATTAACTTGCATATGAAGTATAATATATACACATATATAGTAATTTTTCAGTTTAACGAATTATGTATAATTGGGCAGTTTGTGGAAGTGTACTTACATTCAGGGAAAATCTGTATTTTAAAAATAAAAATGTATCACATTAATTCAATAATGTTCAATATAATAGAAAATATTTATTGATATACTTAAAAATAAATAGAGTTAATAAATTAATACTGTAAATTAATATTTTTTTCTTTAATGTTTTTTATTAATTCAATATGGTTTTTATTGATTTTAAACTGTTTTTTCGCTGTGTGTATATATTTTTAGAATGAAAATCTTTCTTTTTAATAGATTCTTGCATGTATAAACTTTTTATCCGGACACCGTTCTGCTACTAACGAATCATAACAAACTTTGCCAAACGTTTTCTTAGGGCCAATTTCACCAACTTATTTAAATATCAATTCATATTTAAAAGTCACTTTTCCATACAAAAATTAATGAAAATCAATATTTAAATATGAATTGATATTTAAATGGAGTTGGTGAAATTGGCCCTTAGCCTCGTCAATGATCCGTAATTATTTGAATATTTATATTTGACTAGCATTTCCCCGCAACTTTGTTCTAATCCAGAAAGAAACTGAGTAGTTTTTAAACTGTATTTAATCTTATCAAAAACAGAAAAAATACCAACAGCAACGACTAGCATTTCCCCGCAACTTTGTTCTAATCCAGAAAGAACTGAGTAGTTTTTAAACTGTATTTAATCTTATCAAAAACAGAAAAAATACCAACAGCAAAAATTTTTTCTGTTTTACCCTCTTTCGCGCAACTTCCCTAATTTTTCTTTCATATCAATCCTCTCCGAACATTAACAAAAAAAAAAAAAAAAAAAAAAAAAAAAAAAAAAAAAAAAAAAATAAAAAAAATAAAAAATAAAAAAAAGTGGGGGAATCGGCCCATGTAAGACAAATATTGATACAAAAAATAAAAAAACCCGACTGCGATCAACTTTATGAAAAATCATAAAAGAAACCTAAAGATGATTTTAAAATACCTGTAGTTCGTAGACTTTTTATTTTTTTCGTATTTACAAAATGGAGTCTGTTGGTCGCCATATTGAATTTTGGCAACTGACACATCTTTAGTGACACTTCGATTGACGTAAGAATCATCAAAATCGGTCCAGACGTTCCGTTTATATAGTGTCGCAAAGGAACACACATACATACATACATACATACATACATATACTGATAAACACACTATCCTTCTTTGCGTTGCACAGTCGAGTAAAAAGGTATTCGTGTCTATTCTTACAATTGCGCAATCTCATTTTCTGGTGTGAGCATCATATTTATTGCCGAAGAATTTTGTCCAAACTTCAAAGATTATTTCTGCAATTAACTTAATAGTAACTTCGCACCTTCAGCCAAGATTCATTAATTTTTGATTTCTAAAATTAAAATTTTTATAATACATTTAATTTGGATCTTATAAGAATAACAAGATTGTTTTTTATCCCTCAAACGAATTTTAAGCTTACCAGTACTTGGAAATTCTTGCATTTTAACGAGAAACCCTGATGATTTAGGGTCTTATGCAAAAGACTTAATAAAGCTTTGCCAAGCAATGTTAAGTAAAGTTGTATTCTAAAAAAAATTATTGTATAAAAATTCTAAAGTAGGCACCCACGTTTGTTAAGACTACTTTAAGTTGATATTTCCAAAATGTGTGTTTTGTCCCTCAAATATTTTTACTAATATAGCACATACTGATTCATGTTACATCTGAAAATTAATCTAGAAGTGGCTGCTCTTATCTTAAATTTATTATTTCTGTCATGTAATGGGAAACATCACCAAATTTTCCAACTGATTCGAAATACATAGCAAAATCCATAAAAAAATATTAAAATAAATACAATTATACAAAAATGTTTTAGTGATGTACATACAATCAAAACAAATCGAAAAAAGCTGGATATTAAAATACCCGTTTCATTCGAATAAAACAAATTGTGATAATTTTTCACATTTTTTTACTTTTACTTCATAGTTGTGTTTATCTGTTTTATTACCATGTCATAAGCTCATATTTCTTAAATTAGGTTGCTTTACTTCAAGATAATGAAAATTTATTTAATAAAATAAAAAATTATTTGAATACCCGAATGAAATTGTATTCGATTTTGTACATCATAAGCTGTGAAGTGGTTGTTGAACACGGTGTTACCAGTATTCATTATTAGATAACAAAATAATTAAAGTTGTCTTTTGCATATGATTTCTTAACAAAGCTATGTTAGCCTTAAAATGATTGGCAACTAATGTGAACTTTAAAGCTAAAGTAAAATATTTTTTTGCATAAGGGGGTTAGAATCAGTTATGCTAAATAGCTTTTCGATATGAAATTCTAAATTTTTTCGTTTGTTTATCTAGGCGCACGTTAGTGCGCCAGGCCAAGTTCTGGCCAATGCACGCAGTGTGTATATTTACACAAAGCCATTCGAGCTGTTTTACGCCCTCATAGTTTTGTTCCCCGCAATCGTAAAATTATGATATTTAAACCATAATTAGAATAAATTCATATAACCTCATATGCAAAGTTTGAAAGTTACTATGAAAGGTTCCGGAGATACAGAGGTGCAAAAAGTGCATATTTTAAGACATACTCACTGACCACTGACCACTTACCACTTACCACTTACCACTGAGACACTCATCAAATTGATGAAGCACTTCCGCTATAGCTAGAAAGCTGAAATTTGGTACAATAGTAGACCTAGGTGAGTAATGAACCAGACAAATCTGAAAACCCGAAAATGTTAACCAGGAGGGCGGGGCTACGCCCATAAAAATTAAAATGTGTGCTATTGAGCTGAAATTCGAATAGAGCTAGGTCTAGGTAAGAAATAAAATAAAAAAATCTGAAAACTCGGAAATTTTGGCCAGGTGGGTGGGGCTACGGCCATAAAAGTCAGAATTAAAAAAGCTAATATAAGGCACTTAATGAAAGCGTTTTTTATTGAAATTTGACGCATATACTGCGGTAATGCAAGGCTATAAACTTGTTTTTAAAAAAGTGGGCGTCGATACGCCCACACAATTTAAACCCAATTTTAATGCCCTGCTGCTCAACATATTTAGATATACTATTTATGTGGTTATTATTATCCGTTTGCAACGAAACTTGACACGAATACTAAACATTGGCCGAAAAAAATTTTGAGTTTGAAAAGTAGGCAGGGTCACGCCCATAAAAATTAAAAATTAAAAGTTGAGCCAGGGCGCTGAAATTTGATATGCGAGTAGGTCTAGGTGAGAAACCAACTAGAAAAATCTGAAAACCTGGAAATTTTAGTTAGAGGGGCGGGGCTGCGCCCATAAAAATTAAAAATTAAAAGTTGCGGCTATGATCTGAAATTTGATACACAAGTAGGTCTAGGGGAGAAACCAACTAGAGAAATCTGAAAACCCAAAAAAATTTTACTAGAATAGGCGGGGTGACGCTAATATTATTTTGAACTAAAAATTTAATATACAGCTTTTAATTCAAGAAAATTAAGTGAAATCTTGCATAGCGTTGCACTTGCACAAGATTTTTAACTATCACCTTAAAAAGTGGGCGTAATCATTCCCATAAAATGTTAGCCTTGTGTTTAATCTACATCGGTCTAGCATATTTTAGAAGAAAATCAGCATGAATTATAAGCGCTGCTCACAACAAAATTTTGAGTTAGAAATAGTGGAAGACGTAATGCTGATAAAATTTAAAGGTATAATTCGCGCTGCAGAGCTGAAATTTTATACACAAATAAGTGTAGCTGCGTAAGCCAATGGGAAAATCTTAAAACCAAAAAGTTTTACCCGTTACACGGGGCCACGACGTTAAAACTCCAATTCGCACTAGCGAGCTTAAATTTGATACTTAAGTAAATCTAGATCAGAGATCACTAAGAAAAATCTGAAAAACCAAAAGTTGCTATCAAAATTAAGATAAATTTTATTAAAACTTTTCATACACATTGCACTTATTGAAAATAAAAGTTTCTTATTTTGAAAAGTAGCCGTGACTTCACCCATAATTCGTAGCGTTCTTTCATGTACTTCGTTTTTAGAAGTATTTAATTTATTACTCATATATTTGTAACACCCTTACGATTACAAATTTATATACTACATAACATATTTCTATGTTAGGTATTGTACCAAAGAAGAACTTGGTCAAAATTTATATCTCACAACTTTTAATGGCCGAAATTTTGGAAAGGAACTTGTCCTTTTTTCACATTTATGTTTTTGTGAGGATTATATTTACATCTTTATTTATAAAAATAATGAATAATTCGCCTAGAAGAACTTTTTTTCCACCATTTATTACTTTCATTTTCTTTGAAATAATTTTTTATTAAAGTGATTGCAAAATATGTACAAATAGTATTCATAGTAATCCATAGGAAATAAAGTGCATGTTCGTTAAACCCGAAAAGTACTGTCATAAAATTCTATATTTGCATATACATCTGTACATAAAAAAATTGCTATCCTTGACTAAATAAAACTTATGAAAATATACGACAATATATAAAATTTATTACATTTAACTTATGCTTTTGTAACACAGAAAAAGTATCACTTTAAAGAAAAAATTTATATATGCTTTTAGAAGATTTTTTTACATGAAAATATTTTTGTTGTTAAAGTGGCTTCCTCAATTGATTGAATTATAAGTTATTATGTTAAACTTGCGGAAAAGGATGAATTAAAAAAATGCCCATCTCCTTATAAGCTTTGTGAAATTTTTATACTCCATATTTTACTATTTACTTTGTAATAACACTATTTTACGTTCATTTAGTAGACTAATCTTTATAAATTTATGAGCAATAAATTAGTATGTCACTTTACATTCTATTAAGTTTTTATTACAGTCTTTGCAAAGGATATTAAGATATTTAGTTTTTTGTAATGTAAAGTACTAAATGAAAAAAATGTTCTTGGTGAAATTGTAAATGTAAGAAAGTATGGAATGAGAGAGAACAACAATAATAAGAAATAACACTTCAGCAAAAATTACTGCTTCCCAGAAGCATTTTTGTAAGGGACAGAATGTTAGAAAATCACTTGCTATATGCGATTAATTTTTCGCCTAACTAAAGTGCTTCATAGGAGAACTAATATACGAGGGCGGTTCGGAAACTTCTTAGCCTATCAATGAAAGAGAATAGTTAGTTTTTCAAAAATATTTTTATTTTTCAATATAATCTCCTGAAACTTCAATACACTTAGTCCAACGCTTTTCTAGCAATTCTATCCCTTGATTAAAATAGTTTTCCTCAAGGTCTTCAAAATAGGGGTTTACAACTGTAATTGCATCTTCATTTCAGGTAAAACGCTTGCCAGCAAAGAATTTTTTTACATTTGGGAACAGGTAAAAGTCACTGGGAGCTAAATCAGGAGAATAAGGTGGGTGGTAAGCAACTCGTACTTTAATTCGTTGATTTTAGCCATTGTTAAAACACTCTTGTGCGCTGGTGCGTTGTCTTGATGAAAAATAATTTTTTTGTGTTGTAAGCCAGGAAGTTTTTCTCGTCAATCAATAAAATACCTTTGAAATCCCAAAAAACCGTTGCCATAACCTTACCAGCCGATTGAATTGTTTTTGCCTTCCTTGGGGCACTTCCTCCAGCTTCAGTACATTGTTTGGATTATTCTTTTGTCTCTGGAGTATAGTGGTGGATCCATGTCTCATCAACAGTTATGAAACGACGCTTAAAATCCATTTTATTTCGCTTAAAACGATCCAAACAAGCTTGAGAAATGTTCATTCTTATGCGTTTTTGGTCGACTGTTAACAAATGCGGCACCCATCTTGCAGAAAGCTTTTTCATCTGTAGTTCTTCATGCAAAATTAAATGGACTCGATCATTTGAGATGCCCATGATATAAGCTATTTCACGCACTTTTATTCGTCGATCATTTAATACCATATCATGCACTTTGGCTACAATTTCTGTTGTTGTTGCTGTTTTTGGACGTCCACTACGTGGTTCATCTTCAATGCTTGTACGACCACGTTTAAATTCAGCAACCCAATTTTTTACTGTTGCATATGAAGGAGCACTTTCACCTAACACATTCACCATATCATTATGAATTTCTTGTCCCGATAAACCTTTTTTATGTAAATATTTAATGACACCACGCATTTCTAATTTTTTCATTGTAAAAAAAATCGCGGATGCGTCTTTTGTGAACACCTGTTTCTATATGAAGGAGTTGCCAGATCGAAACAAAATTTAACATGTGTTCATAGCAGAGATGGAAGTTTCCAAAACACTTAACTTTTTCTGTTTATACCGCGCTTTTTGTGCTGGGCTAAGAAGTTTCCGAACCACCCTCGTATACATTTTGTGAACTTCGATTGGTGAATTGCAAAATTTGCTATGATAATATTTTACCTTGCTAGAGCACCCGCTTTCCAGAAGCATTTTTCAAAGGTTTTATTATCAAGTAAGCAACACATTGCTTCCTCAGATTTTTTTTCAGGGATTATACATATCCTACACACAAACGGGTAAAAAAATGGTTGTAATGTAGATACCGGGTTATAATACAGTCATTCAGAGTGATATCACTGAAATTGACAACATGCTACCAATCCGAATTCTTGCGGTTAGTAAAGAAGTTATCGAACGCTTAAGCAAAAATAAGGTTCAGTCCTAAAGTGTCCTTCAATGCAAAAATGACATAAACTCAATCATTTGTTGTGGAAGTATCGAGCTAATATGGTTGCCAGGACATCAAAATATTACTGGAAATACAAAAAATTTACCATTTTATATTAAATTTAAAAAAAAAACGAATGGAATATAGAATTAGGCACAACAGATTAGTAGAACTCTACATATTGAAAAAGTGACCGAAATTCTCTGGGGAAACCCAAATAAAAACATGCGAAATTCAGATAATGGTTGAACAAGAACAAGTTTGCTTTATATATACCCAGCAAAAAATTTCAAAAAAGGTAATCGGGTTTGGAAATAAGGAATTTTTGGTGGCAGCACTTTCCTACTGAATTACCAAGTTAATGATTTTAACAAGGCGTGAGACTAAAATAATCGATTCTTGAGAAGTACTTACTTTTTTTATTTGTCAACATATTCACGTAATCTAAAAATAATCATTCTCCTCATTTATCAGCTTGCACAGCATTTTTTTAAGTTTTATGTAATGTGATTTGTAAGCGAGTAAAGAAATTTGGTAATTAGAAAAGTAAGTCATTACATGGCAAGTAGTTCTGATGGTAATGTGTAATTTTTTGCTGGGTAATATTTATTAATAAATATAAAGGAATATGAAGCTTTTGATGTTTTTAGCATGAAAATTCAGTGTGATGTTCGATTTACAGAACACGATTCTTCACCCCATCTGATCTCCTTACTATTTTATTTATACCACTTATATCTGACCGAAAATGGAATACAACTCTCATATATGGGCCGGCCCTTTAAAGTCTATTTTGGGGTTTCTCGACGACGTACAGGAGAGGGCGAAGAATCTTATCAGTGCAAGTACGGTATCCAACTCTATTGATTCATAGGAGCATCAACACAATTTGGGAAGCATTTCCTTGTTCTGATGAAATTAGGGGACTTATTCCTGAAACCCCAATATTTTTATGCACAACACGTGTTTCATTCACGGCACATCCTTTTGTGGTCGATTGGACAATAAATGACACTACGCATTACAGAAAGAATTATTTTTTAGCCGTATTGTTTGTATGCAGAATAAACTACACTGAGAGAAAAATCTTCGTAAATGCAATGCTTTTTGACATTTTGACATTGATTTTGACATTATTTTTCAACCAATGCAACGCTTCATTCGCACTACGAAAATTGTTTCATTAGCTGAAAAAATTTCATGTATGCAACGAAATATTTTCATTCAAAAAATGGTAAAAGGGTATATATAAGTTTGTCATTCCGTTTGTAATTTCCAAAATATTAATAAGCGCCCCTTAAGGAATATATATTATGGATCCTTATGCATAGGGTAGACGAATAAGGTTTGTCCGTCTGTCCGTCTGTCTGTACGTGAAATCGGTTTTCCGAAGCTCCGAGAAAAGCTAAAGACTTCGTTTTTGGACTGCTGTATCAGAAATAGTCTGAAAAATATTGGTATTGAAATTCAGCAAAATCGAGCAGACGATTTCAGAGCTGGAAAAATCAAACTTTATTTTGCCATCCTAAAGTTAATACCGAAAACTAATTTTTATTAATTTTTTTATTAAATAAACTTATTTTATATTTCAGTATGAATAAAATTGGTATTTCTAATAAAAAAAACAATTAAAAAAATTAAAATGAAGTTTCCAGGGTTGGAAAACTTAACATTTTTCGATACAAAATTAACTTACTAAAACAAATGTTTCCTTTTTTCTATAAATTAAATATATGTTATATTCTTAAAAGAATATTGGTGTAAAAAATTAGAAAAATCAAAAAGGATGATTCCAAGGTTGGGAAACTTACACTTTTTTTGATATATAAAAGTAACTAAGTCTAATTAATTTTTTTCCTTTCCTTTATAAATTATATATATTTTATACCCTTTACCAAAAAATGGTAAAAGGGTATATATAGGTTTGTCATTCCGTTTGTAATTTCCAGAATATTAATAAGCGAGCCATAAAGTATATATATTCTGGATCCTTATGTATAGGGAAGACGAATACGCGGTTTCCGTCTGTCCGACTGTCCGTCTGTCCGACTGTCCATCTGTCCGACTGTCCGTCTGTCTGTACGTGAAATCGGTTTTCTGAAACTCCCAGAAAAGCTAGAGACTTCGTTCTTAGACTCGTGCGTCAGAAATCGTCAAAATAAGATTGGTATTGAAAATCAGCAAAATCAAGCAGACGGTTTCAGAGCTGGGAAACTTAAACTTCATTTTGCCATACAAAATAACTAACTAAAAATAACTATTATTATTTTTTTTATTAAATAAACTTATTTTATACTTCAGTACGAATAAAATTAGTATTTCAAATAAAAAAAATTAAAAAAATTTAAAAAGACGTTTCCAGGGTTGGAAAACCTTAACTTTTATTGTTATGCAAAAGTAGCTTACTAAAACAAATTTTTAATTTTTTTTCTATAAACTAAACATATGTAATGTTCTTAAAAGAAGGAAAATAATGTAAGAAATCAGAAAAATAAAAAGGATGATTCCAGGGTTGGAAAACCTACGATTTTTGTGATATTTAAAATTAACTACCGTAAACTAATATTTTAATTATTTTTATTAAATAAACTTATTTTATACTTCACCACGAATAAAAATGGTATTTCAAATAAAAAATTAAAATTCAAAAAATTAATAAGATGTTTCCAGGGTTGGAAAACTTTAACTTTTTTTGTACAAAAGTAAGTTACTAAAACAAATTTTTCCTTTTTTTTATAAATTAAACATTTCTTATATTCTTAAAAGAAAACGATTGTTGTAAGAAATCAGAAAAACTCGAATACGATGATTCCAGGGTTGGGAAACTAAAACTTTTTGTGATATAAAAAATTAACTACCGAAAATTAATTTTTATTTGTTTTATTAAATGAACTTATTTTATACTTTATTACGAATAAAATTGGTATTTCAAATTAAAATTTAACCTTCTTAAATTAAAAAGATGTTTCTAGGTTTGGAAAACCTTACCTTTTTTATAGAAAAGTAACTTACTAAAGCAAATTTTCCCTTTTTCACTATAAATTGAAGATATCTTATACTGTTAAAAGAAGGAGATTAGTATAAGAAATCGGAAAAATCAAAAAGTTTGATTTCAGGGTTGGAAACCCACACTTTTTGTGATATAAAAAATTAGCTACCGAAAACTAATTTTTTTTTATAAAATAAACTTATTTTATACCTCAGTATGAATGAATTTGGTATTTCAAAATAAAAAAAATTAAAACGACGTTTCCAGGGTTGGAAAACCTTATTTTTTAACTAAAACAAATTTTTTCTTTTTTACTATAAATTAAACATATCTTATATTCTTAAAAAAAGATTGGTGTAGGAAATCAGAAAAATCAAAAAGGAGGATCCCAGGGTTGGGAAACTTACTCTTTATGTGATATAAAAATCTAACTACCGAAAATTAATTTTTATTTATTTTTATTAAATAAACTTATTTTATGCTTGAGTACGAATAAAATTAATATTTCAAATAAAAAAGCAATAAAGAAAATTAAAAACACAATTCCAGGGTTGGAAAACTTTTACTTTTTTTGTACAAAAGTAACCAACTAAAATGAATTTTTCTTTTTTTCTATTAATTAAACATTTCTTAAATTCTTAAAAGAAAGAGATTATGTAAGAAATCAGAAAAATCAAAAAGGATGATTTCAGTGTTGGGGAACTTACACTTTTTTGATATATAAAAGTAACTAAGTCTAATTAATTTTTATATTTTCCTTTATAAATTATACATATGTTACGTTTTGGAAAGAAAAGTTTGTTATAGAAAATTATAAAAATAAAAACCACAGCTCCGGAGCTAGAAACTTTGATTTTTCTTCTGGATATTAAAGTAGCTAAATAAAACATTTTTTTTTAATTTCCTTTTTTTCACCTAACACACTTTCTATATTTTTTTTAAGAACTACTGGATTGGTATAAGTAATCAGAAAAATCTAAAATGATGATTATAGGGTTTGAAAATTATTATTTTTTTCTTTGTACATAAAAGTAACTATGTGTTTACGTATGTATCTCTATACTATGTAAACGCACTTTGGTAAGGGGTATATAAGATTCGGTACAGCCGAATATAGCACTCTTACTTGTTCGTTTTGAAAAGAAAAGTTTGGTGTAGAAAACAATAAAAATAAAAACCACAGCGCCAGAGCTGAAAACTTTAAACTTTTTTTTCCTGGATATTAAAGTAACTAACTAAAACATTTTTTGAATTTCCTTTTTTCTTTTTTCACTTAACACACTTTCTATATTTTTTTAAGAACTACTAGATTGATATAAGGAATCAGAAAAATCTATAATGATGGTTTTAGGGTTTGAAAATTAATTTTTTTGTACATAAAAGTAACTAGGTCAAATTATTTTTTTCTTTTTGTTTATACTTTATGTATTTGCTTATGTATGTATCTCTATACTACATAAAAGCACTTTATGAATGGGTATATAAGATTCGTCACAGCCGAATATAGCACTCTTACTTGTTTTACTGAGCATAGTACATTTTGAATGAAAAATGTAATCACTGCAATGCAATTTTTTAATTTATACAATGAAGTATCGTTAGTTTTACATTTTTTAACGAACTATTTCATTGAATTAACAACCTTTTTCATGTAAAACAGTGTTTTATTATTGAGACGTAGCATATAATTTTTTGATGATAATGTATCATGGTGTTAACAACATAGTTCATTGTTATAACAAAACTCTGATTCATTAATTTAATTTAGACATTATATTTTATCAATTGTTTAACTTACGTGTGCATATTGGCACAGGCATCAGAAAAATGTTTGTATGTATATAATTAATTGGGTTCCCCGGCAAAGATTTGAACTTGGAACTCAACGTGTGGTAGTTAACGCACTTACCGCTACAGCCACAGCAACCTCAAATATTATTTAGATACACACTAAATACATATATACGATCATTAATGAAATTTTAATTCAACATTATTTAATCGATCTTATTAATTCAACATTAATTAATTTATTTGAAAAGTTATAACTTATAAATATATATAAATAAATATATTTTTATTTAAAAAAAAATACTTTGACTTGTATCCAGGACTCGAACCTATGACTACAAGTGCAGCACACTGCACTTTTCTTCATTGTAGTTACGAAAATATTTTATTGAAATTGCAAAGAAACTATAATTCTCATAACTATAAATTAATTACAATTGTGGTTTGATACTTTCATCTTCTTCAAAAAAACTTGTAATTACGTTTTTCATTACCCAAATGAAAATTATTTCGTAACATCAATGATACTTAAGAATTTTATTATTCGACATATTGTCAGAAGATTATAAGATAAGAGGTTTGCGTCTGTTCAAAATGTGTGGTTGAAGTCTACTGATGATTTGTTACAGCAACAGTGAAATGCATATAGACAATGCTGAACCAACCACCAGCAAATGGATTTCACATCAATGATACTACGAAATGTAAAATATTAAGCATTAGGAAGGTTTTATTCCATTAATGCAATTTGCATCAATATAATGTTATGTTTGATTTTATTAATGAAATTTGTTGTTTTTATGAATGAAAGGGGTTCAACGTAATGGTTTTAACCCCGCTATGAGGTGTTTTTCTTTCAGTGTACTTGCGGTGGTTTTTCCTGTCATTTTCAACGTGGGAAAATTTAAATCAAATACCAACAGACACCATTCCTTCTATCCTCCTATCCATAACCTATTTGTCTAGTTGTAGCACAATGCATTGCGTGAGTAGGGGTTATCCCCTGAGTGCTGGTCTTATAATTAAAAAAATTATGTTTAATCTAGCAATATACATCCCAGTAAAAAAAGACACTCCAAAGAAGTCATGAATATGTAGAGTTTGCAGTCTGTAAGTAGTTCAAATTTCGATCCGATCTAGTGATTTTTACATTGCAAGAAGTTCTCTTTTTCGATGCCTAGTCACCGAATTAGAAGCAATTTTAAGAAAAATTTCCTTTTTTGTGTTCTATGGTAGTATTTTCATCTAGGAAAAATTTTAAAAAGTTACATATTTTAACAATTCGTTTGTTTTTATAAAAATTTAAGCGCGAAACAGTGTTTTCATGTAAATTTAAGCAAATAACTTCCAAATTTTAGGCGAAAATTAGTTCATAAATTTCTTTCAAAAAATCGATTTTTTGAACATTTCGGTGAGTATTTACTAAAACTATGGAAGAACTACAAGGTTTTGTGTGATTAAAATAAACTTCTACTTGGTTTTCTGCTAACTATCGGCAAATTAAAAATATCGATTTTTTGGAAGCAATGAAAATGTGGTTCCTTCAGAATGACTTCCATTTTTTTTTTGCTGGGATATAATAATAAATTTGGATCTAATTTGCATTAGATGGAGATACATAACTTTAAATTAAATTTTTTGTTGCACCATATACGAATGTGTGTAGGGACTCCAAATTAAAGATTTGAGGACAAGGTGGGCTCAGAAGATTATGATAAGTACGATTCAATTCCCTTTGACATAGAGGACTAGAATGCAAACAATGAAATATAATGAACTGACTGCAGCCTCCTATTATTAAATTATCTGCTACTCTGGATGTAGCCGTGTTCCTGTGGTGGCATCAAATTAATCGTTTTCATATAAACGCGTGTACTTTCTTTGAGTTTGCTAGCCTGCTGTTTTCTATGTGTTTAATGTTGGACACTAAAAAGTGGTCCAGCGAAATGTGAATTTACATATGTTGCAAAACTATTGAATGCGAGCAATTATTGCTTTTGCCATCTGTGAAATTAAAAAAAGAGAATAATAATGAAATCTCTATTTAAAGAAGTTATTGCTTTTTTGCATTTAAATATGCATGTGAAAAGTTGGCTGTATTTGTATCTGATTCAATGTATGTATGATAAAGTGTGACCTGTATGACAACTCTATTGGCTTTAGAATTTGTGACACTTTACTTTATTCTCCATTTTTATTGCATGTTTCATTTTGCCCTGTATGTGCAGACATGCACATTTTAATGCAAACGAATATTAAGTTTTAAATGCAGTTTTCTATTTCCAGTCATGCTTTATGATTTTTTCGACTGTAGTATTTGAGCAAATGCTTTTTTTTGCTCTATATCAAATAAGTTTTTGCTTTTTTGTATTTCGAAATTCGTCAGGAGTTAGAGACAAATTGTTTTGGCATTTAGCCAAAATAATTATTATAGCAGTATCACAGCCAACATCGAAAAGTAGGCTTATTCAAGCCAAATGAGGAAGTATGTGTGCGTATCTATGTGATAAATGGTAAAAGTGTTTTATTTGTAATGGTATGTATGTACATACATACATACATATGTATTGCATTTATTATATTGGTTATATTTTGTATTTTTTTTTTATATTTTTTTTCCAAATCTAATCTTGTTAAAGTATGCATGTTGGCATACTGTATGTATCTATGTGGCCAAAAATAACGAGGTAATCATTTAAAATGATTTATATTACTTTTTCATGTACCAGTCCAATAAAAAATTTAAACATTTACTTAGAAGTTTTTTGTTTTTAATAAAAAGTAAATAGACTGCATATAACTGGATATACATAAGTCTGTGGACTTTTGACAGAAGCAAGCATGTCTAATTTTCATAATTTTCAGGAGGGCGAAAATACTCCTAAAATGCTCAAAGTTTGTGGGGTACACATTTAAGGAAAAGTTAAAATTTTCTAATATAAAAATTTGTTTTGTCGAATTTTGGATTCATTGAAATATTTTGTCAAATTATATATTATAAAGGGATGAGGCAAATATTTGCTCAAAAAACGTGACAACAAAATATTAATGAAAAAGCTTTCAATTCAGATACGTGTTTGTTAAGTTAAATAGTTCTCAATAATGTTGGAATCAATGACGTTGTCTATTAGTTGTTTATGAAACTGTTTAACTTAAGAAACACTTGTCTGAATCAAATGGTTTTTCACAAACATTGAGTGGTTATGCTCGTTTGGGCAAATGTTTGGCAAGTGTGAGCGTACCTTAAGAAGAAAAAAATAATACATGAAAAAAGTTGTTTATTTAAACGATCTTTTAGAAATAAATTTAACTCTTCTCTAAATTTTTTAGCTTTAAAGTTTTACAAAAGCACTTATTTCAGTATAAGATGTCTTGTCGCAATAAAAATCCAATGCATAATGATACGCAAAATAAACATACTTCGATATAAATACTCCGTTCTCACAACTTAGCTTTTGATAAAGGAATTTATTTCGAAATATGTTGTTTTGTGAAAATAATAATAATATGAAATGAAGATGAAATAGGATGTTTTGTCAAAAGTTCGGTAAAATTTTCTTTTCGAATTTTTATTAATTTTTCATCATAATTACATTAAGTTCTTTTATCAAAAGCAAACCAGTAAAATAAGAAGATATGTTGGTTTTTCGCCTATAGTATTTTTCGAACTTTGCCGATAAGACCAAAAGATGCGCCTTAAAAAATCTAACAAATTTTCATAACTCGAGTTAAGTTCTTTTGTCTAAGATCCACAGAATTATATATACATAAAACCCAACAAAAAATGACATTCCCAAGAATTTACGCATATGTAGAATTTGCTATCCGGAAGTAGTGCTAATTTGTATCATCTCTAAAGATTTTTTTTGTCATTGACAGAAATTTTCTTTTAGGATTTCTAATCACGGAATTGGAAGTGATGTTAAGCAACCTTTTTTGCGCTCTATAACTATAGCTGGCTTTGGTAAAAAGGAAAAAAAATTATAAATTTTCACAACTCGTTTCTTTTTATGTGAATTTTAATGCAAAACATTAAAAAAATTTTGATGACATTTAGTTAAAAAATTTCTTATAAAAATCAATTTTTTTAGAGCCAGTATTTTCTAAAACTATAATGGAATTAAAATTTTTTGCATGATTAATATAAATTTTTACTCCAATTTCTAATATCTACTTATCTGCATATTTTTTATATCGATTTTTTGGAAGTATGCAAAATATAGTTCTTTGGAAAGTACTTTAAATTTTTTATATTTATGATTTCAACAGGTTAAGGTTCGTATTGCTTTGTAAGCCAAATTATATGTGATAATTACTAATGAACAAATAACACTAAAGTTAGTTGTAAATATTCTGACAAACACACAGTTGAACGGAACAACTAGCTATTTTCGAAGGCTACAACACCTTTATCATCAGCGTTCCTTTGTGTTTTGTCCACTGTGCGTGGTGTCAGTTAAAGTAGATTTCTGTTTTATATACATAGCCATTATTGCAAATGGAATATGTGAATTGTTTTGACTTTGACATTTTACCATCTTAAATTTACAACAGTCTTACCATTGTCGTTTGTTCTTTACTACTTATGCACATGTTAGTTAGTTTGATTATTGGGGGTAAAAATCTTTTGACTTTGATTTCTTTGCTGAGATTTCTTTGCTGAGATTTTCTTGCTTTTCTTTCACAGCATTGTCAAATCGGTGTGAGCTATGTATGAGTGTATTAGTGTTTGAAAGAAGCAATACCAAGCAGAGAAAGAAGTCGACCGGCTCGAAGCCGACGGTGCGCCGCCGCCGGTTATTTTTCTGTATATTTCCGTACACCAAAGGTGAAAATGAACTGTAAGAGCTACGGACTTGAAATTTGGACACAATGTGTAGACATTTGGCCACTACAACAATAAATACATGAGAGTTAAAACTAAAGGGTGTTCCAAACGAGCAACGAAAAATGTTAAAATCTCATGTAATATACATACAATTGTATGTACAGGGTGGGCCAAAAGAAGCCAAGGGGTGTAAAAGTTTAATAACTTTTTTGTTTATTAATTTTTTTTTATTTTTTCTTTCAGATTATATAGACAACACTTGGAGAATTTATAATGGAGAGGTTCACAACTGAACAGAGAACCAGAACAATAGAATTTTATTATTTATTATTTATTTATTTCTCGAAATTCGGAAATTATTTGGCCAGCGCGATCCCCAGATTTGACAGCACCTGACTATTTTCTTTGGGGTTTTTTGAAGGAGCGAGTGTATGTGAACAAGCCGGAGACAATCCTTGAACTTAAGGCAAACATTGTTGCAGAAATTCGAACGCTACAGCCACAAGTTTTGAAAGATGTTATGGAAAATGCTCTAAACAGAGCCTATCAGTGCGAAGCTGAAAACGGTGGTCATTTAAGAGACATCATTTTTCATACTTAGTGTAAAAAAATTCCATTTTGTATATTATATAATCTGAAAGAAAAAATAAAAAAAAGTTAATAAACAAAAAAGTTATTAAACTTTTACACCCCTTGGTTTCTTTTGGCCCACCCTGTACATATATACACTTGAAATTTTAAAAGTTAGTGTATTTTTATACAGACTACAACAATTAACACTAAATTTAAAAAATTTAAATCAATGGGTGTTCCATCAGTTAATGCAATTTTGACTTTGTAATTTTGACAACTTGCTGTATCTTGGAAACCGTAAAAGCAAAACTCTTGAAATTTTTAAAAACGGTAAAACTAAAAAATCAATAAAATATAAAATCGCCAAATATAAAAAAATCGCAAAAAATAAAAAAAATCGCCAAATTAAAAAAAATCTCTAGGACTAAAATAAATCGCGAAAAACCGGAAAAATCGCCAAAATGAAAAAATCCTTAAAAAAAAAAATCGCCAATATGAAAAAATCGCCAAAATGAAAAATCGTCTAAATAAAAAAACCCCAAAAACAGAAAAAAATCGCCAAAATGAAAAAAATTTGGAAAATTAAAAAAACTCAAAAAGAGAAAAAAACGCTAAAACGAGAAAAAAGCGATAAAACTGAAAAAAAAATCGTTTAAACTGAAAAAACTTAAAAAAGGAAGAAAGCTAAATCAAAAAAAAAAAAAATGATCAAAACCGAATGTGCGCGAGTCAAAGTCGCACTTTACTGAATTTATTTTAATTGCAATGCGTACACAACAACAAGAACAGCAACAACTAAACCATGAACAACAGGAATTAAAAATTAAAAAGTAAAAGTAAAGGCATTTACCATAGATGAGCACTGCAGTACCACTAAAGTTTCAGTAAAAACAATAAAAAATGTTAAACAAGTAAATTTTTACTGATTACTAAAATTTTTTTCTACAATTTTTATAAATTGCCTAAATGATTTTTTATATGATGAGGTGCATTGAATTTTCAGTAATCAGTAATGCCCGTATTCATAATGAAATTCTACCAAGTGGCTAAATGTTTTTCATACAAAAGTTTCAAAATTTGAATGAAAAAACTTTGCCACTTGCTACAATTTTATTATGATTACGGCCCTGCGATCTTACTGGTAATGCAAATTAAATTTCATTAGCAGTAAAAATTTGCTGAATTTTTTAGTAATCAGTAAATTCACTGCTTACTGTAATTTTGAATGCAGTACATATACATATACTGCAGTGTGACCATTTACTAACCAAATAAGTTTAATAAAACAAACAAAAACCAACAAATTCCTATGTATTTACAACATTGAAAGTTTTCATACTTTTAATTAATTAATTTAAAAAAATATACTAAAAGCATAAGTACTTCCAACTTGAAAAAAATTTTTCATTACTAGATGCTTACACATCTCATCTGTGATCGGACTCACATTGCTTTTTTTTGTTCTACTTAATACAAACTTATTTGGTTTGTTACTATTAAGTATATTCATTTAATTTTTACCACAGGCTCATGACTATAAATTTTAGTTAATTTAATTATTATTGTTCTAAATTCATTTGTTTCTATATTTAGGATTTGAACAGGTTAAAGTTCGTATCGATTTGTAAGCCAAATTACATGTGATAATACTTTCAATATTGTTTGCTGGGAAGAAGGGATTTTTTTTATATATTATTATATTTATTAGGTTTTAATAATTATTATTAAAATATATTAGATTTTATGCAATGGTTTTAAAAGGCAGTTTGTGCAAATATGTGGTATTTCATTACAGAGAGAAAAGAAGAGCATGCAGCTGACCAATATAGATATGCACATATGTATACAATATAATAAATGCATATATACTTATATATATATATATATATATATATATATATATATATATATATATATATATATATATATATATGTATATATACGTATTTATATGTTAATATATTAAATAAATATCAATTTTTGTACATGTAAGCAGTTTCAAATAGCATACATAATGGAAGAGCCCAATAGATGTATGTGTGGTATGTATAACAAGTTTTAAATTTTTATGGCCCTCTTTTTTTATTTTTCCCTATTATCCGAATCTTAAAAGACCCATAAGGTACCAAGTGAGTTGCATAACAAAAAATATAATAAAAATAGTCTGGACTCCAAACAAAAAGGGCAAGAAATCGCCACAAACTTTTAAATTCGAAAACATAAGACCTCGAGTATCGCAAACTTAGAGTTAGACTCCAGAAATTTATTTGTTAATACTCAAAACTCAAAAACAAACTCTAATAGAGAAAATGGCTAAAATAAGAAAATCGTAATCAAAGTCTCTTTCAAATTCAAAAGATGTAGCAGAAATTGGAAATTGTTTTAAAATCAATAAAATTTTAGAAAAGCTCCTTAAAAATCGTACAACCAAGCCTGCAATGAATAGTGGGTTCACAAACTAAGCCAGTTATGTTCTCGTTATTAATCTCATAAGACCACCAAAAATTCGATAAATATAATATATTTATAGTCTTGTCTACTTATCAGCTTGTTCATTAAAAAAATATTTTTAGTTTACAAAAGGTTAGGCAAAATTTCTTTATGGCAATTTATAAATCTTTAATGAAACAAAACTATTCTAACAAATAAGCCGGTAAATGCAAAAAACAAGCTTTCCGTTATAATGAATATAGCTTTAGCAAAAATCTAATACGAGAAAGAATTTTATTTCGTCCGCTTCACGAATAATGCCTCGTATGCTAAATCTTATATTGCTAAATTTTTATTTTATTGCGAGTAGGGTGATCTTGCAAAATTATCAGGCGTTGTGTGTGAAGACACGTGATCAAAAATATCGTGTTCGTAAGCGTGCGTGATTGTGAAAGTCTTAAATATTGCCATGCATGATTGTGCGTGCAAAAATATGTACAATTTTCGTGATAGTGCATGAGTTTAATTTTACTCATGCTTATATCTGTGGTATGTACATGTGTTACATGTTAAAAATTAAGCTTGAAAAACTTGAATATAAAGCGAATTTTTCTGTACAAAGAATAGACCTGATCAGTATTTAAAAAACTTAAATCCAAGTAGCAAAATTCGTAAAATTTTTAGTTTTCACTGCTTTGGCTTTTTCCAACTGTTTAAGATGAACCAATGCTTTTGCTTGTGCTTGTGAAAATAATCAACAATTGCAGTCGAAGCAGAAGCAGAAGCATTAAACGAATTATAAACAATTGCGCAGCATTTTTAACATTTGACGATTTCAAAAGCTTGAATTTGATTTGCTGTTGCTTTTGGTTTGCTAGTAAAAGCATAAGCTTTGGTAAGTAAGTACCAAAAGTCACAGTCGAAGAAGCAAAAGCTCTTGCTTTTAGAAGCTTTCAGCAGTTTCAGTCAACTATTTTGTGGTATTTGTCTTGTTTTTGTTGTTGTTTTGGCACATCAGACACGAAAAAAAACAAAAAGCACTTTAGTGAGATTGCCTAAGTACCAAAAGTCACAGTCGAAGAAGCAAAAGCTCTTGCTTTTAGAAGCTTTCAGCAGTTTCAGTCAACTATTTTGTGGTGTTTGTCTTGTTTTTGTTGTTGCTTTGGCACGTCAGACACGAAAAGAAAACAAAAAGCACTTTACTGAGGTTGCCTAAAACTTCTAAAAGCAAAAGTTTTTGCTTCTTCGAGTGTGACTGTTTGTGCCTTCCAAAAGCACATAAACTGCTTCTGCTTTTACTTGCGATACTAACCAAAAGCAAAACCAAATCAAATTCAAGCTTTTCAAATTGCCGACTGCTGAAAGTATTGCGCAGTTAGCCACATATCATTTTGTGATTTTGCTTTGACTGAAACCCTTTTATTTTTCAAAAGCGAAAGCAGAAGTAAGAAAAATGAAAATAATTTCAGTTTCTTAAACACTATACCTGACATTAAATCGTTCCTGATTTGCCCATATAAAATTGATTTACACCTATAACAATAAGACCTTCAATAATTATAATGAAGGTGGTTAAAAAGAACTATTGGGAAACTAGCACACAATCTTTTTAAATACTCATACGTATAAAAATCAATATAAATTATTTAAATCCTTGTTTCTATATACAACCCAGACCGATCGATTTGGTTATAAAATTTATATGGAAAGCACTATTTTTTTTTGAGTAATTTTCACACAATTTTTATAGTCGAGTCGTCTGCCTGACTTGTTAAACTTTAAAAACTTTAAACTTTAAACTTTATTTTGATATAAATTATTGTTGCTATTAATAATATGCTAACTATCAAATTGTGTGGATAACCAGTAAGAATGATTTCTGTATGATTTTCTTGGGCACTTTAAATGTACATTTATTCTTTAAATATATATTTATACAACTTTTTTATTAAAAATATATATATATCGCTCATTTACTGCAATAGTGTCATAGCTCAAAAATGCGTGAAATGTGAAAAAATTCGTATAAATATTTTTCATGTCTTTATTAAATTGTATGTAAATTTAAAACATTAAGCACGTTTTCTGCAAAATTAGTGTTTTTAAGTTGTGATACTATTGAAGTAAATATGCGTTATGTATGTATGTATGTATATTAAATAAAGTCTTGCAGATGAGAATTCGCATCTATTTGTTCTGTTATTGCCGGTGTTGGTGGAGTTGTTTTTGGTGCCTGTTAGTCCAGTAGCTCAAACAAACTTGCACAATAATTGTATACCCAGGCTTAACTTCCGGTCTTTTGTTAAACAGACGTTGGTTGCTCTCCTGCCATAAACAAAATTTTCTAAAGATATTCTCAGACAATTTTGTATTAATATTTTTAGGGATTTTTATTTCGTTACACAGCGGACAAGCAAATGAGTTTTATTATACAATCTTTTCGCGGTACTTCCTTCTCCCACGTAACTATAGAATGAATTTTTTAATTCATATAATATGACTAAAGAAAATATAATAAAATGAGAAAAAAATAGAAACAGAGCAACAACAACAACTGAACTAATAATACTAAAAGTAATGTGTTAAATAGCCGCATTTAGCTTCATTAGCTTTTGTTGAACGGAATGTACACTTAATAAAATTTAATTAAAGCATCTGGTTTTACCTCCATTTTTAAATCCATAAATTTATTAATGATAATTAAATTATGCATTAAATTTAACAAACTTTAATGGTTGTTTTATGTGTAAATTTCTTTAAAAAAAAAAAATAAAATAAAATTGATGGCAACAAATAAGTTTCTTAAGAAATAAAATAATTAAAATCATTAAATTGAATTTATTTCAGAATATATTTAAAGACCGCTAAAGTTTTAACCATAAAAAAGCAACATAAGAAAATCGAAAAAATTCTTTTTTTGATTGAAAACAGACAAAGGTTGCTTCAATTAATTAGAAAATTTTACAAGCATAATCATAAAACTAACAAGATGTTTACTTACCATTTACACATGCAAGTAAAATTGCAAGTAACTCAATACATTTAAATTTTTCTTACTAATACAATCATAATACTTCCGGTTGTGGGCTCACTTGCATGGTTACTTGCATGTTGGTAAATTGTCAAAATTGAAAATAGTGTTATGCTTGAAGGATTTAATTTTAATTTTAATTGTTACCTTACATGGAATCATTTTTAAAATATTATTATTTCAACTTATATACAGAAAAAATAATAGAAAAAAAGTACAATCGTGCACACTTAACCCTCGATTTACATGATACTTTTTTTACACGATTTCACTTTTACACGATTATTTTGGTTTTCGTGTAAATTGAGAGATTTATGAAATACCTTGATTTACATGATTTTTTATGTGTTTTGAGTAAACGCTTCTGATATTTTTAATTTTGTTTTAATGAATAGCATTTATTTTGTTTAATGAATAAAGGTTTATATATTTGTGATTTGAACGGGCTAAGGTTCGTATTGCTTTTTAAGCCAAATTACATGTGATAATTGTTAATGAACAAATAACACCAAAGTCTGTTGTAAATATTCTGACTTACAACACATAGTTGAACGGCACAGCCAGCCGTTTTCGGCTGGTTTATTTTTATGTGTTTTGAGTAAACGCTTCAGATATTTTAAAAAATAAGTTGAAATACATATATAACTTCTTAATAAAATCAATTTTTTACGCGATGCTGCCTTTATTTTCGACTTACACGATTTTTCATACAAAAATTTAAAATTTCGATTTACACGACTTTCTCAGGAACGTATCTATCGTGTAAATCGAGGGATAGGTGAAATCAAATATGATTTACTATTGATTTTCAATATGAATTTATGAATAATTTATGAATAATTTGCTTTCCTACAATATTCCTCTGCTAAAGATTTGGCAACCAGACATTAAAAAATCATACAGACACACAATAAATAGAAAAAAATAAAAAAAAAAACATTCCAGGGTTGGAAAACTGGAACTTTTTTTGTTATATAAAAACAACTTACTACAACTAATTTCTTCTTTTTCTTTACAAATTAACCATATTTCATATTTAGTAGAGAAAGATTGGTATAAAAAAATCAGAAAAATATAAAAGGATGATTTCAGGGTTGGAAAATTAGATTTTTTGTTGTTTAAAAAACTAACCAAATTAAATTAAGTTTTTCTTTTCCTTTAGAAATTAAATATAATTGATGTTATAGAAAGAAAGTTCGGTATAAAAAATAAGGAAAATAAAAAAAAACAGCTCCTGAGCTGGATAACTTATACTTTTTATGGTATATAAAGATAACTGAATAAAACTAAATTTTTTTGTCAGTTAAAAATATTTTATGTTTTAGAAAGGAATAAATTAGTATTGAAAATCTGAAAAAATCCAAAATATGGTTCCAGGGTTGCAATTTTTTATTTTTAAATTTTAAATACCAATCCAATAATAGGCCAGTTCGTATATTTTCCAAGTAAAATCGAGTAACTGATTAAATCCCAAGTATTTTTACTAGAGAGCATTAAATAATGTTTGGATAAATTAAAAAAGGCTGCTTCATAGATTATTAATTAATAACATCGATAGAGACACTTTTTTTTATTTTCGGAATATTATAATTTTTTCACAAATTTTAAAAGTATCAAGATTTGGCTGAAACAAGTCAAAAACCTTTTGTGCTTCATGTCTTTCAAGTAATTGAAATTATTGTATTTTATTAAATAAGAATAAAAAAGAACAAGGATTTCATACATTATATACGATATATACATGCATATATCGCCAGATGGTTACTAATTTGCCGCATTTAATGATAATGCTCCCAATCTTCTTGCTTTGAATATAGCTAGATCCAAGATAATAAATAAAATGATAATGAAAAAAAACTTTGCATTGAAATGTGGTTCAAGGCACACTAATTTATATATGAAATAAAATAATAGGCCTTATCGTGGTTGGCGTTCTTATGCTTCGATTTCTACTATTTGTAGTGGATTTAAGAAAACAAGCTATATTTTTTTTCTTTAATCTAGTACAATACGCCTTTCGCTGCAAAGTCGCCAATAATAATAAGAGACAATGCTTAGTTAGCTTGAAAGTTATAGTTACATATGAGGAAGCTTTATGGTTTAATATTTTTCAATATATTTGATATGTGGAAATATATTAGAGATATAAAAAATGTATTTCATATACATAAAAAGGATATATACTTTTTTTTATATATGCTACACATCATACAAGAAAACGATTGAAGATATTACTCAAAAATAAAATTCACAAAAAATAAAAGTGCAACCGCTATTGTAAGTAAGAACTTGCAATTACTCAGACTCAAATTACTCTCTCAAGATTTTGTATAAATTAACGAAATTCAATATAATACAGCGAAACTCACTAAAAAGTTTCAGGCACTCGAACAAACCTATTATTACTTTCCTTGAACAAATTTATGTGAACAAAATTGAAAATAAAATTTTTATGAAAATGTAGACGATTGTATGGATATAAGATTTCTTATTTAATGAATAAAAACCTATTTTAATTACAACACAAGTGCTTATATTTGATTGCCTTTATTTAACATTAGATACAATTATAATACTTATACAGAAACAACAAAGTAAAAAAGTATCATGGTTTTTACTTAGAAAAAGTTAAAACTTTTAATGAAATGTGGGAAATGTATAAAATCCAACTTTTGTACTCATATTAACAAAATTTTGAGTTACTTTTAATGTAGAAACATACCAAAAATGACTGACTGAACGAACTAGTTGACACTCAGCTATACACGTTAGTAGAATATTTGTGACTAGAATTGGGTCAAAGTAATTCAATAGGTCGTTCTTGACGCAAACCTTTATCAAACTTATAAAGGGTGTTTTTTATTGAGGTATAGAACTTTAAGTTGGCATGACTTTTTTAACTGGCGGCCATTTTGTCAGCTGTCAAGTGATTAATATTTAGTTTGGTTTGCCATTTCATCATGAACAGGTTGACAAAAGAACAACGCTTGCAGATCGTGAAAATTTATTTCGAAAATAATGGTTCAGTTCGCGAAGTTTACCGCAAGCTCCGTCCATTTTATGGTCGACATAATCGTCCATCAGAGCAATTAATTCGGTTAACCATGGATCGTTTTCGCACTACGTTTACTCTATGTGATAATACGCATCCGCAGAGACGTCGAACAGTGCGCACCGAAGAAACAATTGCCGCTGTAGAGCAAAGTGTTGAAGAGGACCCGAATGAATCGATTTGCCACCGTGCACAGCAATTGGAGCCGACTAACCGACTATTTTGTTCCCGAATTGGATGGCATGAATGTGGATGAGTTGTGGTTCCAACAAGACGGCGCTACATGCCACACAGCGCACGTCACAATCGATTTATTGAAGGAAACATTCGATGAGCGCATAATTTCGCGGAATGGACCTGTCAATTGGCCACCAAGATCGTGTGATTTGACACCATTGGATTATTTTCTTTGGGGATATGTGAAGTCGCTCGTCTACGCCAACAAACCAGAAACGTTAGGCGACTTGGAAGCCAACATTCGTGGCGTTATTGCCAACATACGGCCCCATATGCTCGAAAAAGTGGTTGAAAATTGGACCTGTAGAATTGGCTTTATTCGAGCCAGCCGCGGCGGCCACATGCCCGAAATCATATTTAAGCATTAATGGCATAAAATTATCCTTCCAATAAAGCCAAATTGATGGACATTAAAACGATTTTCTTGTGTTTTATTTCAATTCAAAGTTCTGTACCTCTAAAAAAAACACCCGATATTTAAATATCATGGGTGTGCGTTAAAGATGATCGACTTTATGAGTTCGACGCAAGTCTACTTACAACAAATCCGTTCTCCAGTTCATTTTTGATACAAACGAATGATCAAACCTTTATAAATTACAAGGATTGAAAAGCCTCGTGAGTATTTTCTAAAGATATAATGAAATTACCAGTTCTTGTGAGACTAATTTAGATTTTTACTCGCTTTTTCACTAATTCTCTACATATTTTTAATGAAAATTCTTTGGAAGTAATGGAAATATGTATAACAGCCAGCTTTTAGTGATTTTACTCAAAATATATTAATATGCATTGATTTTACTGAATTCAAATTCGGAAGTCATGCAGGATATATTCATCATTGCGTAGAACAAGTTTCTATAACATTATTAAGGGCCAAATGAAAAATGTGATAGAGTTAAAAAATAAATTATTGCGGGTGCGACAACGTTTGCCGGGTTCAGCTAGTATATAAGTATATACAGTCAAATCCCGATAATTCGTAATCGCAAGGGACCGGCCAATTCTTACGAATTATAGGGGTTTTCGATTTAGCGGGGTTTTGATTTAACGGGGTTAAAATAAAATAAATACGAATTAACGGGGGTTTTCAATTTATTTACTAAAACGATAAAAAAGCATAAGAAATTGTTAAAAAAAATAAAAATTTGTTGTTTTTGTAACACCGACATAGTCTTATGCGCGCACACATACACACACAAGCAAAAGCATAAAATCATTATTTCCATGTTTCCTTTGTTTTTATTACGAATTATAAGTGGTAGTTAGCAAACAATTACGATTTATAAGAGGTGAAGAAGATTTTATTTGAAAAAAAAATTACGATTTAGCGAGGGGACCAAAATGTATGGAAATTTTACGAATTAACGAAATTTTTTCAAGGGACCGAAAGTTTATTACGAATTATCGGGAATTACGATTTATCGCGGTACGAATTATCGGGATTTGTCTGTATAAATATATATATTTTTTTTTAAATTTTAAAAAGTCCATTCACACATTTTCACGGCTAACGCATCTTGCTTTTTACAAATATCTACAACTTTGAAAAGAAATATGTATATATTAAATTAAATTTTGTGAATTTCTTTTATTCACTATTGTTTTTACTTATCTTTTTCAACACTTATAAATTTTAATTTTCACAGACAGAATGACGACCCTTTCCATAATGTACAATTTAAAGCTAACAGGGACTTTATCGGCAAGTTTTATATGAAGAAATGTCAGTTAAAGTTCACGTTAACACTATATACTAAATAATATACACTAAATAATATACTAAGAGTTCCAAATATCATATTCATAAAAATCTTATTTTTAACAAAGAAATCTTAGTCTTTTTAACATCCCGAAAAACTTCGAAAATAAGATAAATCTTCACATATGGTAACTCTGATGATGGCAAACAAAAGGCAATTCAACTAACTTCATTGTGAAACGCGATGTCAAAATCGGATTTTCCAATAGCAAAGCGTTGCCGTCGCGTTGCCGCCGCGTTATTTCGGTATGCTCCATACAAAATGTATGGATATTAGTCTCCTGCACAAGATATCTTATAAGATCTTTTGAGACATGAGGGATTTTTCAAATGCTTTGCTACAGCGAAATCTTATAAAACAAACGTTAACAACACTGTTTGCAAGAAATTTATTTGAGTATTGTAGGTATAAGAGTAAAGAAGAAAACACTTCGTGATGGAAGAATTTGTGATATTAGCTTCTTTCTACGCATAAGCGCGTGTTCAAACGTCATGCATGTATGTGTGTATGATCTTTTATTTTTCTGCGCACATGCAAAGGCGCACGCAAGCATTAACATTAGTTGTATGCGGTTAATCACATAATAGCTTACCATCTACATATTACACACACACTCAAACGTACAATATGAAAAATAACAAGCATACACTAATCAACAGTACTTCTTTTGAGTGTTTGTTACAGACAAGCTGTCTTGACGTCATCGCTTGTTAACACTGGTATACACATACACCAATACATCCATCGTGCTTCGCTTATAGTACGACAGCATTTATTATTGGTTTAGTATAATACATGCGACGTGAATACATTTAAAAATCATGACGTATTTACATTTCAAGACTGTTTACGCAGGCCTCTAATGGACATGAGAACTTTTGACAGCTAAAAAAGGCTTGCCGCTTTTGTTTAGGGATGTCTGTAAGTAGTTCTCTGAAACTGATTTGCAACTTTTTTTTATTTGGTCGTATGTACATGAATTGTTTTTAATTTCAGTAAAAACATGATTTATAAACAAATATTTATATAGAATCTTCCAACAATTTCACAACCTACGACAATCCTACAATAGGTTGTGAATTGGCTTTGATGGGAAAAAAGCTAAATAATGGTTTTTCTGTATAAATATTTTTAAAAACTTCCCCTAATCAAATTTCATTGACTGTTCTTTAATAATACTTTTTGAAATTATTATAAAGCGCCTGTAGAAATATGCTGATATCAGATACGAATGAAAGCGTTAAAGTATTTGCTATTTAACTCGCCGTCACCTTCATGTCCATCATTACATTTTGTCATGCATTGTTTGTTCTATTGTTTGCACTTAAATAAAGAAAACATGAATGATTGTGTTGCTGCTGCCACTAACGATGATGAAGACGACGATGACGTTGATATTTATTTGAAAAGGGTTGGAATAGTTAGTTGAATGCAAAAAAAAAAAAAAAAATACAAATATGTGTGTACATATTTCTTTGAAAGTTATTTGACTTTGTGCCACCTTTTTCTTAGTTTGAGTTTTGTTTTTAGCTTTATTTGTGTTTAAACATTTCTTGCTAAAAGGATTTCTTTTCTTAGTCCTTTGGCAAGAATCTTTTGTTGCAGAGCTCGTGTTCTTAGCTTTTTTTTTTGCATTTTGTTTGTTTGTTTTTTTCCTTTTTGAGTAACTGCAATTTTAGGTGAGTGAAATACACTTACAAAAGAAAATTTAGTATAAATCTTTGTATGTATATTCATATGTTCCAGGGTGCATTTCGCTTCTTAGTGTATTTAGTACCAGCAGTTTGGTGTTGATGATGCCCTGGTTATTGTTTTAAATTTTTACGAGAACAAATGCCATTCTTATTGTTTCATTGAAGAGATGCTACTTTACTAGCTTTTGTGTTCTTTCGACAGTTTTGAAGTGGGTGACAGAAACAGGAAGCCCTTTAAAATGTTCTTTAAAGGTGTTGTGTAAATATTGTTTCAATCTGAGATGTATAAAATAATGACTTTATACATTTTTAATGCTTGTTTTAAATGTATGCTAAAAGTTGTATGCTATGAAAGGTCCGACGATATTTCGTTTTAATTTTCTTTTTTTTTTAATTGAAAAATTAAAATTTTCTGCTAGAGTAAAAGTTACTTGAATATAAATACAGTAAATGAATACACCAAAGTAATTTGCCTTGCAGTTTCTATATTAACCCTGTCGGAGAATGTGTGGTTTACTACAAAAATAGTTAACTTATAGTTAACTTTTCTTAGACTGACCAAATGCTAGCTACAAACTCATCCAGAACAAACCCAAAATTAATTCTAAAGTTGAGTACGTAATCGAATTTGGTGAGAGCCAACAAATTTATTCTCAGCTACTTTAAAACTCATTTCAGGTTTATATTAACATTTTGCTGTTGTTATTTTATATGGCAGCTTAGCCGAGTGATAGCGCATTGAGTACATAACGAGAGATGTTACATGTTCGAGCCGCAGAATTTTTTTTTAATTTACTGACTACCAAGTGATTTAAAAAAAGTCAACTTTAAGTTAGCTTAAAGTAGTGCATAGTGAGACAATTAACTACCGCCTAGGACATCGCAATGTTAAAATAGTCAGTTGATTACATTGCAAAGTAATCCAAGTGTAGTCAGTACTAGTTGTGAAATAGTTAGCTTAAAGTTAGTTTAAAGTTAGCCAAATTTCCGATAGGGTATCTATGCATGTCTATACGTATGTATGTATATAATACATTAATACGCGATGTAAGTATGATATGTAAAGTATATTGAAATTTTTTTCTATATGTCTGTCTGTATGTTTTTTGTGTTTCTGTTCCTCTATCAAATAAAATTACTGAACACAGTTTTATGACATGAAAAACACATACTTCAAGGCCATAAATATATAGAAAAAAGTAAGTCATGCAATGATCAACTGATCACTTTTAAGCTACACATATTAAATTAAGTGAAGATTAACGAAACATCATGAGGCCCTAAGCTCCTTTGCATGTTTTTACTGAACTATTTTTAGGGATATGAATTATTTATATTTTTCTAATTTTTAATTAAAGGTTATTGTAAAAATTTATTTTAAATTAGAAACAATCACTTAAATTAAAAAAAAAATTTTACTAAAATTTTATTTTTTTTACTGAATTCTATTAAATGTCGTGTTTCTGAGTGTACTTCATCTAAGAAAAAGGGAGATTAATAATATTAGGAAGCATGGATAGACAGAATATAAAATACCTTGATTAAATCGCCTCAAATAAAAATTTAATATGCATTTCGCACCGGAATTGGAAAAATTTAAAAATAGATTTTTTTAAATGAACAGAATTTTTATGTAAAAAAGTAATTAAAATACTTATACACATACATATATTATATATGTAACCAATTAATGTTTGTTAATTATACGAATGAAAAAATTAGTTAAAAATAAATTCGAAGTCGATTGCGGCCAGGGATCCATGAAGTCGACAGAAAACGTTCGACCAAAAATTTGCATTGAAAACAACAATAAAATAAGAAAATTTTTTTTATATTTTCAATATAAATAACACTATGTAACAAATTTTTGCCTTTGCACCATAACCTCAAAAATAAGATATTTTCTGAGCTAATTCAGGATCGCTGAACACGAATGTGGTATTCATTTTTTTTAACCCGCCAATGGTGACGCAAATTTGACTTTGACCAATGGTGACGCCGGTCTCACGCACCGGAATTTTCAACTGAAGATTTTTGCAAATTTGTTATTAATATTTCATGCTTTTTTTATACCCTTTACCAAAAATGGTAAAAGGGTATATATAGGTTTGTCATTCCGTTTGTAATTTCCATTAATAATTGAGCCATAAAGTATATATATTCTGGATCCTTATGCATAGGGAAGACGAATAAGCGATGTCCGTCTGTCCGCCTGTCCATCTGTCCGTCTGTCCGTCTGTCTGTACGTGAAATCGGTTTTCCGAAGCTCCCAGAAGAGCTACAGACTGGTGGACTGGTTCCTGGACTGGTGGATCAGAAATGGTCGAAATAAGATTGGTATTTAAAATCAACAAAATCAGGCAGACGGTTTCAGAGCTGGGAGACTTGAACTTCATTTTGCCATACAAAATAACTACCGAAAACTACTTTTTAATAATTTTTTATTAAATAAACTTATTTTATACTTCAGTATGAATAAAATTGGTATTTTTAACTAAAAAAAATTTAAAAAAAATTAAAAAAATTAAAAAGCCGTTTCCAGGGTTGGAAAACCTTGACTTTTTTTGTTATGCAAAAGTAACTTACTAAAACAAATTTTTCCTTTTTTTTATAAACTAAACATATCTAATGTTCTTAAAAGAAGGAGATTGATGTAAGAAATCAGAAAAACAAAAAGGATGATTTCAGGGTAGGAATACCTACGATTTTTGTGATATATACAATTAACTACCGTAAACAAATTTTTTAATTATTTTTATTAAATAAACTTATTTTATACTTCACCACGATTAAAATTGCTATTTCAAATAAAAAACTAAACTTCAAAAAATTAATAAGATGTTTCCAGTGTTGGAAAACTTTAACTTTTTTTCTTATACAAAAGTAACTTACTAAAAGAAATTTTTCCTTTTTTTCTATAAATTAAACATATCTTATATTCTTAAAAGAAAAAGATTGGTGTAAGAAATCAGAAAAATCAAAAAAGATGATTCCAGGGTTGGGAAACTGAAACTTTTTTGAATTTTTATTTTTTTTTATTAAATGAACTTATTTTATACTTTAGTACGAATAAAATTGGTATTTCAAAATAAAAAAACAATTAAAAAAATTAAAAAGACGAGAACAGGGGTGGAAAACTTTAACTTTTTTGTACAAAAGTAAGTTAATAAAACAAATTTTACCTATTTTTATAAATTAAACATTTCTTAAATTCTTAAAAGAAAGAAATTGGTTTAAGAAATCAGAAAATCAAAAAGAATGAGTTCACGGTTGGGACACTTACACTTTTTTGATATATAAAAGTAACTAAGTCTAATTAATTTTTATCTTTTCCTTTATAAATTATATATATTTTACGTTTTGGAAAGAAAAGTTTGGTATAGAAAACTATAAAAACAAAAACCATAGCTCCAGAGCTGGAAACTATGATTTTTTTCTGGACATTAAAGTAACTAAATAAAACATTTTTTTTAATTTCCTTTTTTTCACTTAACACACTTTCTATATTTTTTAAGAACTACTAGATAGGTAAAAGTAATCAGAAAAATCTAAAATTATGATTCTATGGTTTTAAAATTATTATTTTTTTCTTTGTAAAGGGTGTTTTTTATTGAGGTATATAACTTTAAGTTGGCATCACTTTTTTAACTGGCGGCCATTTTGTCAGCTGTCAAGTGATTAATATTTAGTTTGGTTTGCCATTTCATCATGAACAGATTGACAAAAGAACAACGCTTGCAAATCGTGCAAATTTATTTCGAAAATAATGGTTCAGTTCGCGAAGTTTACCGCAAGCTCCGTCCATTTTATGGTCGACATAATCGTCCATCGCATAATTTCGCGGAATGGACATGTCAATTGGCCACCAAGATCGTGTGATTTGACACCATTGGATTACTTTCTTTGGGGATATGTGAAGTCGCTCGTCTACGCCAACAAACCAGAAACGTTAGGGGACTTGGAAGCCAACATTCGTGGCGTTATTGCCAACATACGGCCCCATATGCTCGAAAAAGTGGTTGAAAATTGGACCTGTAGAATTGGCTTTATTCGAGCCAGCCGCGGCGGTCACATGCCCGAAATCATATTTAAACATTAATGGCATAAAATTATCCTTCCAATAAAGCCAAATTGATGGACATTAAGACGATTTTCTTGTGTTTTATTTCAATTCGATGTTCTATACCTCTAAAAAAAACACCCCTTACATAAAAGTAACTATGTGCTTATGTATGTATCTCTATACTAGATAAACGCACTTTGGTAAAGGGTATATAAGATTCGGCACAGCCGAATATAGCACTCTTACTTGTTTAATTTATGCTCTTTGAGAATAAAGCAAAGATATTTAATTAATTTAAGCTCTTTTATTTCAATATTAACATTGAAAAAATTGTTTTATTAGAGCATTAAGAACAACAGCGATTTTAGTAATACATTTTTCAAAATTAAGAAAACAAATAAAAAATCACATATTTTTAGAGGAAGATAATTTAGTCTTTTGGCATTAGGAACTTTTACAAAATAAATAAAACAATATAAAAAAAAAATAATGAAAAATATATACTTGGTTATTTTACGGTCTCATGTACCGGGTTAGTAAAAAAATACACAAAGTGTGCTCACGAAGCAGTTTCGTCATTGACTAATTGTAGGAGATGTTCAATGAGGCAGCTACTCGAAATTGCAACCAAAAATAATAACAGGGAATAATTATTTTTCCCTGAATTATTCGAATTTTTTAACACACCCGGTCTCACAGACCAATAGGACACCAATTGCGGGTTAAGAAGCGTTTTCGAGATATTCGTAAAAAATGTTTTAAATTGAGCAAATTTTACACCGCCAAAAAGATTTGTAATTCTTTTATGTCTTCTATATTTATAGCGTATTGATCTGATAAAAATTCACTGAGTTACGGCCCTTTAGATTTCAAAAATTTTAAATATTTAGTGAAAACATCCGAAAACTCTAATTCGGATGTTTTCAGTAAATTTGTCGTGAATTCCTGATTTTTTTGTTTTATTATAAAAATTGAACGCTATGTAACTTGGTTATAAAATTTTATTTAAGATTCGGCTTAAAAAAAAATTTAAACAAATATTTTTTTTTGGTGTAAGGGCGCAACTAAAAATGCTGAATTTAGAAAAAAAAAACCTAAAAATTTCATAGTTTTTTAAATCTAAAGGTCTGTAACTCAACGACTTTTTATCTGATCAATACGCTATAAATAAAAAAATTTGCTCAATTTAAGTAAGCAGTCCTTAAGATTTTTGAAAATATCTTTGTAAACTGCAAAAAAAACGTTTTTCGAGAATATCCCAAAAAAAGCCTTTTTAAGAAAAATTATTGAATGCCATATTCGTGTTCAGCTATTCTAAATTAGCTAAGAAAACATCTTATTTTAATGGTTAATTTATTTTTTGTTGCATAGTGTAATCGATTGAAAACTTTCTGACACAATCGTTTGACAGACGAGGGTTAAGGCTTCATTAGTCTCACTTTCTGCTGCTGTTCTGTATCGTGTCGTTCTGCTCCTAAATTTGAGTACTTACTTTTTCTGTAGTATCTTATCAGCTGTTTCTGACCAGAAGAGTTGCAGTTTTCCACTAAAGTGATGAGTTTTGCACAATCACAATTTATTTCAAAATATTTTTATTTAATTTAATCTTTAGTCTGATAATTGAAACACGGACGACAATAAAATAAAAATTGTAACGGATAATTTAAGAAGGTTGATTGGTTAAGGTAGACCATGTTTTAAATTTCCTTAGACCTACAATCAACTCTAATATCTTCTTAACTTTTGTGAAAGGTATAACAAAGTATATTTTGAATTTCAAAATGAACTCTGTGCATTAAACACACGTTTATAAAAGTATAAATATTCAGTCCTTCTCAATCGTTCCTGAAATATGACACATTAAAATGGTGTTAACGAAAAGAAGGTGACGAACATTAACACAATTCAACAACTCAAGTCAAAAGAAAAGAAAAAAAAATAAATATTATTATTGTTGCACTCTGAGCTTTTATTATATTGTGGTTAAACACATGAACACTCTTGTAACCATTTTCATATGTATTCAACTGCAAACAGCAAGAATGTGCACTTGCAACAGCGGTAAATTTAACCCATTCTAATGCATTAACACATAAAACTCTTAAACATTTATGGGTGTGTGCTTCAGTTTTTCGAACCAAGTGCATATACATATAAGTATATATGTGTACATTTTGCCGCTGAATGGCTACCTCACCGACTGACTGACTGTAATGGATGAATGGTATAGAAGTGGAAGTGTAAGAGTTAAGTGAGAATAGAAATAATTCCTAACAAAACATTCCAAGCAAAAATATATATAAATGCATACATATTGCACAGTTGAATAAAGAATTATAATAAACAAAATGTAACCGAGCTAACCCAACAAGAACGCAAGATTTAAATTTGGCGCCATTCGAAGTGTCATTGTTTGACATTTGAACAATTGTTATTGTTTGCTAGTAGAAGGTACGAGGTTAGTAAAAATGTAGCGCTACACGAATGAACAACGCATTCTCATTGTGAAATTGTTTTACCAAAATAGTGAAAGTTTTGCGGCTACAGTTCGCAAATTGCGATCAATTTGATAGCTTCGTCAATAGGCAGAATTGTCCATTTGGGTGAGGAAAATCCTCGAGTGATTCACGAGAATCAAATGCATCCTCAACGTGTCACTGTGTGGTGTGGATTTTGGGCTGGAGGAATCATTGGACATTTTTTTATGAAAATGAGGCAGGTCAAGCGCAAAGTCAATGGTGTTCGGTATCGTGAAATGATAACCAGTTTTTTTCGTGTCTAGAATTGAAGAAATGAATGTGGAGGGTATGTGGTTTCAACAAGACGGCGCCACATGTCATACAGCCAGAGAAACAATTCAACTGCTGCATCAGTCATTTCCCGGTCGTGTTATTTCGCGTTTTGGAGACCAGAATTGGCCGCCGAGATCATGCGATTTAACACCATTAGACTTTTTTCTTTGGGGTTTTTCGAAGTGGATGGTTTACGCAAATAAGCCGACGACGACTCAAGCCGCAGCATTTATGCAAAACGGCCGTTGAAAATTTCATTAAAAGATCGCGTGTGTGCCAGCAAAGCCGCGGCGGCCATCTACCCGATTTGTTGTTCCACACATAACCTCATTTTGTCTACTTTACGATATAACAAAGTTTCACAGTTTTGGTATTGAAAATCAGCAAAATCGAGCAGACGGTTTCAGAGCTGGGAAGCTTAAACTTCATTTTTCCATACAAAATAACTACCGAAAACTAGTTATTTTTTTTTTATTAAATAAACTTATTTTATACTTCAGTATGCATAAAATTAATATTTCTCAATAAAAAAAATAAAAAAAAAATTAAAGAAATTAAATAGACGTTTCCAGGGTTGGAAAACTTTAACTTTTTTATACAAAATTATACAAAATTAATTTACTAAAAGAAATTTTACCTTTTTTCTATAAATTAAATATATCTTATATTCTAAGAAGAAAGAGATTGGGTTAAAAAATCAGAAAAATCAAAAAGGATAATTCCAGGGTTGGAAAACTTAAAATTTTTGTGATATAAAAAATTAAGTACCGTAAACTAATTTTTATATTCTTTTTTATTAAATTAACTTATTTTATACTTCAGTACAAATTAAATTGGTATTTCAAATTTAAAAAGAAAGTTAAAACAAGTAAGAGTGCTATATTCGGCTGTGCCGAATCTTATGTACTCTTTAACAAAGTGCGTTTATGTAGTATAGAGATACATACATAAGCACATAGTTACTTTTATGTACAAAGAAAAAAATAATAATTTTCAAACCCTAGAATCATAATTTTAGATTTTTCTGAATAATTATACCAATCAAGTAGTTCTTAAAAAAAATATAGAAAGTGTGTTAAGTGAAAAAAAAGGAAATTAAAAAAAATGTTTTATTTATTCCAGCTCTGGAGCTGTGGTTTTTATTTTAATAATTTTCTATACCAAACTTTTCTTTCCAAAACGTAAAATATATATATGTAATTTATAAAGGAAAAGATAAAAATTAATTAGACTTAGTTACTTTTATATATCAAAAAATGTGAGTGTCCCAACCGTGAACTCATAATTTTTGATTTTTTGATTTCTTACACCAATCTCTTTCTTTTAAGAATTTAAGAAATGTTTAATTTATAAAAAAAGCAAAAGTTTGTTTTAGTAACTTACTTTTGTGCAAAAAAAAGGTTAAAGTTTTCCAACCCTGGAATCGTCCTTTTAATTTTTTTAATTGTTTTTTTTATTTGAATTACCAATTTTATTCGTTATCAAGCATAAAATAAGTTTATTTATTAAAAATAGATAAAAATTAGTTTTCGTTAGTTAATTTTTTATATCACAAGGAGTGTAAGTTTCCCAACCCTGGAATCTTCCTTTTTGATTTTTCTGATTTCTTACACCAATCTTTTTCTTTTAAGAATATAAGATATGTTTAATTTATAAAGAAAAGGGAAAATTTCTTTTAGTAAGTTAATTTTGTATAAGAAAAAAGTTAAAGTTTTCCAACCCTGGAAACGTCTTTTTAAATTTTTTAATTTTTTTTTATTCGAAATACCAATTTTTTTCGTGGTGAAGTATAAAATAAGTTTATTTAATAAAAATAAATAAAAAATTAGTTTACGGTAGTTCATTTTATATATCACAAAAATCGTATGTTTTCCAACCCTGGAATCATCCTTTTTGTTTTTCTGATTTCTAACATCAATTTCTTTCTTTTAGGATCATTAGATATGTTTAATTTATAGAAAAAAAAGGAAAAATTTGTTTTAGTAAGTTACTTTTGTATAAGAAAAAAAGTTAAAGTTTTCCAACCCTGGAATCATCTTATTAATTTTTTGAAGTTTAATTTTTTATTTCAAATACCAATTTTATTCGTGCTGAAGTATAAAATAAGTTTATTTAATAAAAATAATAAAAAAATTAGTTTACGGTAGTTCATTTTATATATCACAAAAATCGTATGTTTTCCAACCCTGGAATCATCCTTTTTGTTTTTCTGATTTCTAACATCAATTTCTTTCTTTTAGGATCATTAGATATGTTTAATTTATAGAAAAAAAAAGAAGAAAAGAAGAAGAATAAAATAAGTTTATTTAATAAAAATAATAAAAAAATTAGTTTACGGTAGTTAATTGTATATAACACAAAAAACGTAAGTTTTCCAACCCTGGAATCATCGTTTTTGTTTTTGTGATTTGTTACATCAATCTCCTTATTTTAAGAATATTACATATGTTTAGTTTATAGAAAAAAAGGAAAAATTTGTTTTAGTAAGTTACTTTTGCATAACAAAAAAGTTAAGGTTTTCCAACCCCGGAAATGTCTTTTTCATTTTTTGGTAAAGGGTATAAAAAATTAAAAAGATGTTTCCAGGGTTGGAAAACTTTAATTTTGTTATACAAAATAACTTACTAAAGCAAATTTTTCCTTTTTCTCTATAAATTAAAGATATCTTATATTTTTAAAAGAAAGAGATTAGTGTAAGAAATCAGAAAAATCAAAAAAGAAGGATTCCAGGGTTGGGAAACTTATTCTATTTGTGATATAAAAAATTAACTACCGAAAACTAGTTTTTATCTGTTTTTATTAAATTAACTTATTTTATGCTTGATAACGAATAAAATTGGTATATATTTAAAATAAAAACAACAATTAAAAAAATTAAAAAGTCGATTCCAGGGTTGGAAAACTTTAGGTTTTTTGTACAAAAGTAAGCTACTAAAACAAATTTTTCCTTTTTTTATAAATTAAACATTTCTTAAATTCTTAAAAGATAGTGATTGGTGTAAGAAATCAGAAAATCAAAAAGGATGAGTTCACGGTTGGGACACTTACATTTTTTTGATATATAAAAGTAACTAAGTCTAATTAATTTTTATCTTTTCCTTTATAAATTATATATATATTTTACGTTTCGGAAAAAAAAGTTTGGTATAGAAAACTATAAAAATAAAAACCACAGCTGCAGAGCTGGAAACTATGATTTTTTTCTGGACATTAAAGTAACTAAATAAAACATTTTTTTTTGATTTTCCTTTTTACTTTTTTTACTTAACACACTTTCTATATTTTTTTAAGAACTACTACATTGATATAAGGAATCAGAAAAATCTAATATAATGATTCTAGGGTTTGTACATAAAAGTAACTAGGTCAAATTATTTTTTTCTTTTTGTTTATACTTTATGTATGTGCATATGTATGTATCTCTATACTACATAAACGCACTTTGGTAAAGGGTATATAAGATTCGGCACAGCCGAATATAGCACTCTTACTTGTTTCTCAATAAGTTTACATATTAAATTCTGCTTAGCCGAAGTACATAAATCAAAAAGATGTATGGGTGTAGTCACGGCCGCTTTTCAAAACAGGAAGTTTTTACTTGGGATAAGTGCAATCTTTATGAAAAATTTCAATAAAATTGATTTTAATTTAGAATTAAAAGTGCTTGTCTCCGCCCCTGATTGAAACTTCTGCTTTTTTAATTTTTTTTTACTGATGTCTAATCTAGATTTGATCTCTGATGAAAAAAATTCTTGGTTTTAAGCTTTTCCCATTGGCTTACTCTACACTTACTTATGTATAAAATTTCAGCCCTGTAGCGAGAATCAAATTTTATGAGTACTATTCCCCCCACTATTTTAAATTTACAATTTTGTTGTGAGCAGAGCTTAAAATTCATATTAATTTTTTTCTAAAATATGCTAAGGCTAACATTTTATAGCAGTGATTAGGTGATAGTTTAAAGTTTTGTATACGAGCAACGCGTATGCAAGGTTTCCCTAAATTGGCTTGAGTTAAAAGCTGTATATTAAGTTTTTAGTTTCAAACAATATTAGCGTGGCTCCGCCCATTTTGGTTAACATTTTTGAGTTTTCAGATTTGCCTAGTTGGTTTCTCACTTAGACGTACATGTGTATCAAATTTCAGCTCATAAGCACAACTTTTAATTTTTATGGGTGCAGCCTCGCCTCTCTAACTTAAATTTCCGGGTTTTTAGATTTTTCTAGTTCGTTTCTCACCTAGGCATACTTGTATATAAAATTTCAGCTCCTTAGCGTTACTTTTAATTTTTTAATTTTATGGGCGTAACCCCGCCTACTTTTCCAAACTTGGGATTTTTTTGGCCAGAGCTTATTATTCGCGTCAAATTTCGTTGCAAACGTATAATAATACCCACATAAATAGTATATCTAACTATGCTGAGCCGTAGTACACGAAAATGAGGTTTAAATTACATGGGCGTGTCAAGGCCCACTTTTTAAATGAAAAATTTATAGCCTTGCATTATAGCAGTATATGTGCCAAATTTCGATAAATTAGCTTCCATTAAGCGCCTTATATTAGCTCTTTAATGTTGACTTTTATGGGCGCCCCGCCCTTCTTTTCTTTTTTATTTTTATTTTTTTTTTTTTTATTTTAGTGCTAACCTAGTCCTAGCTCTGTATCGAATTTCAGCTCAATAGCATACATTTTATGTTTTATGGGCGTAGCCCCGCCGCCTTGTTAAAATTTCCATGTTTTCAGATTTTTCTGGTTCATCATCTGGCTCACCTAGATCTACTCGGGTACCAAATTTTAGCCATCTAGCGATAGCGGAAGTGCTTTATCAATTTGATGAGTGTGTCAGTGGTCGGTGGTGAGTGAGTATGTCTTAAAATATGCACTTTTTGCACCTCTATATCTCCGGAAGCTTTCATTGTAAAACTTTCAAACTTCGCATATGAGGTTATATGAATTTATTCTAATTATGGTTTAAAAATCATAATTTTACGGTTGCGGGGAACAAAGTTATGAAGGGGGTAAATGTAAATACACACACTGCGTGCATTGGCCGGAACTTGGCCTGGCGCACTCCCGTGAGTCTAGATAAAATTTTAAAACTCAAAAATTTCAATGCTTTTTCAGGCTGCCCTGTTAGGCAATTGGTTAGAGTGCTTGCCTATCAGTCAGAATGTTGCTGGTTCAATACATGTCTCCTCTCAAGGAATTAATATGTATGTATGGTGAATTAATTTAGAACATAATACAAATATATGTATAATAGAAAACATACCATGTGGTATAGAATTTAATGAAAAAAAAAATTAAAGACATAAAAAAACTTTGAAAAAACTACTAAATTTGAGATCAAAGATGAAGAAATTTTTTTTTGCTAAGCTGCGAATTTTATGGGCAAATTTGACTTAATTTTAGAAAAATTTTACTTAAATACAAAAATATAATTACTATAAACTAGTTAATTAATGAACTAGAAATTTAGTAAATATTTTATTGGTTTCAAGTAAAAAACAGCTTTAGCGCCTTACGACAACTTTTTTTTATTCAAATTTAGAAAATTTTCCAAAGTTTTAGTTAGTTTTTTTTTGAGGGCAGCTAGTATTTGTCAGAAAGATCACAATGGTATTTGACGAAACCGTTTTTTATTTCTATTTGTTTCTTTTCTAGTCTTGCTTCTTTGTCTGAGTTTTTACGAAAGTACACTTACGGCCCTTTTCACAATGTACAATTAAAAGCTAACAGGAACTTTAACGGCAAGTTTTATATGAAGAACTGTCAGTTAAAGTTCACGTTAACTCTTAATCATACATTGTGAAAAGGGACGTTAGGGAATTAAAATCAGGATTTTATGCTCAAAATCAAATCGTTTCAATCTTAAAAGTCTGCTAAATGCAAAAATTCTTGATTCAAGAATACACTCTTGATTTTTCTTAGGATCGCATTTAAGATTTTAATCTTGAATAAAATCATATTTTAAGACTAAATTCAAGATTTCGTTCATAATAATCCTAAAATTAGAATTACGTTTTTGATTTTAAGAAAATTAACGTATCTTACTGACCAAATTTAAAGATTGAAATATTAAGGTTTCTGCAATCAAAATTCAATAATTTTGTTCTTAAATTTGGATCGTCATTTTTCTTTTAGTGTCAGGGTAAGCCCACACATTGCGAATATATATTTAGTAGGACCTGTAAGTTTGCCTAAGTTCACACAAGATCATCAGCCTTAGAGTTTCTGTGATCCTAATGTTGAACTGATGGCAGACTTAGAGGTTATCAGTCGATTCAACATCTTTTGTCGTTGCTAGAAGCGGGGGTTCTATATATTAATTTCGATTGTTGAAATGATATTCAATCTCAATCAATCTGCAACTTCCTTGATAGCAAGGATATCTACCTGGCAAAGGCTTCAATGATCCTAAAGGGACTTTGCAACACAAATAACTAATGTCTATGAGTTACACACACCTATATATATTTGAGCTTTAGAGCCAGGTGTGTAAAATTCTACATCACTTCTTTTACCTGTATTACGCTTATCGGCATAGCATTCAGGACGTTCATGAATTAGAGAAGACTTATTGAAGCAAAGTGCTTTACTTCATTGCTGAAATTATTATAGTAAATTAAAATAATTTATTTTCATAATTTATGATTTCAAGTTTCAATTTATCTTTTAAAGTTTATTCCATACATCATCTAAGATAATAAAATTCATAAACATATTTATATTAGCTCACCTGTAATTGTATAAAAAAAGCAATTTTTAAAACACAATTGCTGCGTTAACAACAAATTTAAAAAAAAAACAGCCTTAAAACAATCTGAATAAAATAAGTTGTATATAAGTTTAGACCTCATAACGGATACAGGATGTTCTATGAGCAGCTTTTATTTTAAACAGACTAACTCATATTCAATGTGTAGAAATTGTGTTGCTGCTCAAACACTCATTCTTCCTGTATAACAATAAATGCAACTGTTCTCTTTTCAGCTCAACTTTTTTTATCAAACACGTTAACACACGTATGCAATTTGCACTTAAGCATCTAATGGTGTATAAACACTTGTAAATATTTGCATATACTCGTATGTATACCTACAAATGCACATTAGGGGAATAACTATTTTTTAATGGACTACACCTTGATAACGAATGTTATGTTATTTACCATAACTCATTTATAAAGTTACTTTCATGAAAAATCTTTGTGAAAGGAAAGTAAAAGTAATACTCGATTTTATTCTATATCTACCAGGCATATTCTGAAAATCACATGTGATTTTAGAATCACTAATGGTCCTGCAGACGTTTTTAAAATCACAGACGATAATTTTATTTCAGAAATGATATTTGATGCTCTATACCATTGAAAAATTAAAGACAGGAGTGATTCATTAAAAGCAAATAAATAAATAAAGACAGTGAAGGTAAATATACCAATGTTTCTTTGAATAATACATTTTTTTCTTTGTAAAAAGAATCTATTCTTTAGGTGAAAAGTGCAATGTACGCTATCAGTGCAATTTTAACACACATATGATATTTTATGGCCAGTCTGTCTTTTTTCAAACGAGTAACACTCATGAAATGAACGCCCACCTACTACTGTTACAAGATGTTACATTCTTTAGAAAAAGGATAGTGATATAAATATGATATGATATGGTGAAAGAAGCGATAATGGAAAGTTTCATTCTTTTACAACTCTCCTTTTTGTTAGAGCGCCTCTGATGTCAATGAGGTGCATTAAATTTTCGAGGCTGTCTTCAGTAGCTGTTTTGTTGGTTATATTACTTCACTGATAATTCTGCTGTAAAATACCGACAAAAGAGCTTCAAAGATTTGCGAGTAAATAAAAGATTTCAGTATGCAATTCTTATCGGATTTTATTTACTTAACACAAAAATAAAGGGCTTTGAAACACACAATGTTAAATTATTTCACTGCTAGAATACCACGATGTTAATTTCGCTGTTGTTAACACAATACTAAACTCCACTCAACTTATCCTACTCTTAGGCAGCGTGACCCTTTTAGCACTTTCGCTGCTAAATTTAGTATTATGTATTTTGATTTAGCAGTGTATTTTTTATTTTGCATTTAGCATTTTTTCAGCATTTTTTTAAATTAATTTTTTAGGGCCAATTTCACCAACAATATTTAAATATCAATTCATATTTAGATATCGATTTTCATTAATTTTTTTTATGGAAAAATGACTTTTAAATATGAATTGATATTTAAATAAGTTGGTGAAATAGGCTCTAAGTATTGTTTAGCATTTTTAATTTTATAAATTTCATATATACTCTTTTCCATTTATAGTTACAAGTAAAAAACTTTGTAAATTAATGTATTTCATTGTATTTTGTCATTTTTATATAAATTTATAATGATGGAAACCATGTTAACAGCAAAAGATGTTTTAGGCGGCTACTAGGCTGTCATACTTGGTATATGAGAATGGTATGATAATGCGAAATTCGTGTTTTTTCAGCTTGGTTTGGTTTTGAATTTATTTGAATTTATTGCTTGTCACCATACTATCATACTCGTTCAATAGATCTTCTGTCAAAATCAGTGCAAATTTAATTTGTGTTTTCGCAAGGCAAGGGTAAAGATGACTTGGTTAGAGCGAAAATTTTTAGAGGTGTTTATTGAAATGTAAAAAAGTCTGTTATGCTCATATACCAAGTATGACCGTCTAATAGCCGCTTTAATGTATTTTATGTTTTTCGGGGTCAAACACTTCAAAACTCATCGTTGAGGAATCCGGCTTCTGGACATAGAATGAAAAAATATAACTCAAAAAAGTAAATTAATAAATTTTTTTTTTGCAAAACCTTTTTTATACCCTTTACCAAAAAATGATAAAAGGGTATATATAGGTTTGTCATTCCGTTTGTAATTTCCAGAATATTAATAACCGAGCCATAAAATATATATATTCTTAGTCCTTATGCATAGGGAAGACGAATAAGCGATGTCCGTCTGTCCGTCTGTCCATCTGTCTGTACGTAATCGGTTTTCCGAAGCTCCCAGAAAAGCTGGAGACTTTGTTCTTGGACTGGTGGGTCAGAAATGGTCGAAATAAGATTGGTATTGAAAATCAGCAAAATCAGAGCTGGGAGACTTAAACTTCATTTTGCCAAACAAAATAACTACCGAAAACTAGTTTTTAATAATTTTTTATTAAATAAACTTATTTTATACTTCAGTATGAATAAAATTGGTATTTCTAACTGAAAAAAAATTTAAAAAAAATTAAAAATACGTTTCCAGGGTTGGAAAACCTTAACTTTTTTTGTTATGCAAAAGTAACTTACTAAAACAAATTTTTCCTTTTTTTCTATAAACTAAACATATGTAATGTTCTAAAGAGAAGGAGATTGATGTAAGAAATCAGAAAAACAAAAAGGAAGATTCCGCTGTTGGAAAACCTACGTTTTTTTTATATATACAATTAACTACCGTAAACTAATTTTTTAATTATTTTTATTAAATAAACTTATTTTATACTTCACCACGAATAAAATTGGTATTTCAAATAATAAAAAAAATAAAAAAATTTAAAAAGACGTTTCCAGGGTTGGAAAACTTTAACTTTTTTTCTTATACAAAAGTAACTTACTAAAACAAATTTTTCGTTTTCTTTATAAATTAAACATATCTTATATTAAAAGAAAAGATTGGTGTAAGAAATCAGAAAAATCAAAAAGGATGATTCCAGGGTTGGGAAACTGAGAATTTTTGTGATATAAAAAATTAACTACCGAAAATTAATTTTTATTTTTTTTATTAAATGAACTTATTTTATACTTTATTACGAATAAAATTGGTATTTCAAATTAAAAATTAACCTTCTAAAATAAAAAGATATTTCCAGGGTTCGAAAACTTTAACTTTTTTTATACAAAAGTAAATTACTAAAGCAAATTTTTCCTTTTTCTCTATAAATTAAAGATATCTTATATTCTCAAAAGAAATAGATTGGTGTAAGAAATCAGAAAAATTAAAAAGGATGACTCAAGGGTTGGGAAACTTACTCTCTTTGTGATATAAAAAATTAACTAACGAAAACTAATTTTAATTTTTTTTTAAATAAATAAAATTATTTTATACTTCAGTACGAATAAAATTGGTATTTTAATTAAAAAAACTTTAAAACTTTTTTCCACGGTTGAAAAACCTTACATTTTTTTTTATAGAAAAGTAACTTACTAAAGCAAATTTTCCCGTTTTCTCTATAAATTAAAGATATCTTATATTCTTAAAAGAAAGAGATTAGTATAAGAAATCAGAAAAGTCAAGAAGTTTGATTTCAGGTTTGGAAAACCCACACTTTTTTGATATAAAAAATTAGCTACCGAAAACTAATTTTTTATTTTTTTTTTATAAAAACTTATTTTATACTTCAGTACGAATGAATTTGGTTTTTCAAAATAAAAAAAATTAAAAAAATTAAAACGACGTTTCCAGGGTTGGAAAACCTCAGCTTTTATACAAAAGTAACTTACTAAAACAATTTTTTTTTACTATAAATTAAACATATCTTATATTCTTAAAAAAAGATGATGTACGAAATCAAAAAAATCGAAAAGGAGGATTCCAGGGATGGGAAACTTACACTCTTTGTGATATAAAAAATTACCTACCGAAAACTAATTTCTATCTATGGTTATTAAATAAACTTATTTTTTGCTTGATAACGAATAAAATTGGTATTTCAAATAAAAAAAAATTAAAAAAATTAAAAAGACGATTCCAGGGTTGGAAAAATTTAACTTTTTTTGTACAAAGTAAGTTACTAAAACAAATTTTTCCTTTTTTTTATAAATTAAACATTTCTTAAATTCTTAAAAGAAAGAGATTGGTGTAAGAAATCAGAAAATCAAAAAGGATGGGTTCACGGTTGGGACACTCACACTTTTTTGATATATAAAAGTAACTTAGTCTAATTAATTTTTATCTTTTCCCTTATAAATTATATATTATATATATTTTACGTTTTCGAAAAAAAAGTTTGGTATAGAAAATTATAAAAATAAAAACCACAGCTCCAGAGCTGGAAACTATGATTTTTTTTCCGGACATTAAAGTAACTAAATAAAACATTTTTTTAATTTCCTTTTTTTCACTTAACACACCTTCTATAGTTTTTAAGAACTACTAGATTGGTATAATTAATCAGAAAAATCTAAAATTATGATTCTAGGGTATGTATCTTATACTACATAAACGCACTTTGTTAAAGGGGTTATAAGATTCGGCACAGCCAAATATAGCACAGCCGAATATGATGAATTGCAAGCATGCTTATTCATATAAAATAACAGCCTTATTTATAAAAATTAAAAATACTTTATAAAGGCTTCTTAAGATGAATTTTGTATGAAAATTTGTTTTAAAAACCCTTTATAAAGACTTTTCAAGTTTTATAAATAAGGCTGTAAAAGTGTAAAGTTATTTTATGTATTTCATTTTTATATGAAAACTACCACTAACAAATTTTACACTATTATATTTAATACGATCATATGAAGATACAAAAGTTTTGATGAATTCAGCAATTGTATTTTGTATGTTCCTGAATTCTTGTATTTACTTGAGTTGACGATGCTGCAATTTATCGGTTTCTAGCGCATTTTAAGAAGGGAAATCGAGCGTTTTGCATAAAAATAGTTTACAAGGATGCTTTTTAATCCTGAATTTTAATAACAAGGGCCAAACTTGTTTAATACTTAATGACTTAATTTGTCTCCATTCTTATATGCTTGATCCTTTTGATCAAGTAAATTTATAAATTTCACTGTTTGACTAAATTTCCAAATTCATTTCAAACCACAAAATCAATTTTACATTAAACACTGTTCATTTATATGTCTCTATCTGTATATTTTATGAGGACTAAATTGATATCGAGTGTTTTTGCATTTGATATACCCTATTTGACATCCTTGTTTCTAATTTGTATTTTAAATTATACTAATGTTACAAGTTATTGTTAAAAAAAATTCACCAATTATTTAAGCAACCCTGACATGGTTCATTATTTTATAAACTAATAATCAAAAGCTTTTCTATTTAAAATAAACAAAAACTTTCTAAAGTCCATGATTATTTGGTTAAGTCTTTCAGCAAAAAAAGAAAAACAAAAACTTTAAACTTAAAATTGTTTTAAATCCATTAAACTTTACATATTATATTCACATTTTATAATGATAACTGAAACAACAAAAACCTTTTAAAGTTGTCCTTTTGGATTAAAACTAAAAAAAAATAAATCTCATGAAATATGTATGTACGTAAGTAAACAGTTGGTGAGGACGGATAATGAAAGTTGTTCAACAGTTTCGGTCTGTGCTTTTTGCCAGGGTGCGTTTGCGTTGCCATTTGCAAATGTATTTGCGAGTGTAGTTTTGTTTCCATCTACGAGTATTTACATATAAACCGGAAAGTGAGGAGCCACACATAATATTGCTCAAAGGCAAAATACAATGTTAGACATGTTTTAAATAAACAGTAAAAGTTAAATGAAGCCAGATTAGATTTACTAATAATGTTGGTTTTTTGTTGGTTGCTTGCATATTTTTCATTTTTAATTTATAAAAAACATCAACTTTTTTGTTACAGTTCTAAAGTTACATCGTTTATATAGAAAATATATATATATATATATATATATATATATATATATATATATATATATATATATATGTATGTATTTGCTTTGTTTTTAAGCAGCGACAAAACAAATATAATCATGACACTCATCAACGTATACAAATGAGGCCATCATCCATAAACAATATTATATTTTCTATTTGAGTCATGATACCAACATATTTACAAAAAAACATTTTGTATGCATGTAAGATTAAAATAAAAGAGAAAATAATAAAAATCATATTGCCCTAAGAGACAGAAAAAGAAGAAAACGAAAAAAAAACAGGGAAGGGAGATGAATGCACCAGTCAGTATTAAGAGTATATTTTTTTTTGTTTGCAAACGTTTACAAAGTGACTTTTATTTGTATATTTCTTAAGGTACGAGGGAAAAATCAAAAGCTTGCAATTGTTTATAACAATATGTACATAAGGTAAGGCCCTGCAAAATAAGCCCCTAGGAATATAATATCTCTAACCGTTATATTAGACATGGGCCCATACAGAAAAATTTATCAAATAGTTTTTACAATTACAAGCTAAATAAAACTTATGAAAGGACTAACTATCAAACTGTTAATCCGCATACTCCGGCAAATTATCATGAATAGATTGATGCCTGAACAACACTCTTAAGTAATTCAGATTTATTTTGAAAATCAGTCATCAATTCCAGCAGCTTATTGGGCGACTTCGTGATTTTTATGTCTTACATTATTGTCCATATGAGCAAGCCACTCGTCGAACCGTGAAAAGATTTCGTACCACATGCTCTTTAGCATGAACAGACGTTGAAGGAATGTACGGTCTAAGAAGAATATCGCTACTGTAAACGAAAGTGTGTGAAAAAATCCAAGCTTAACGATTCGTCATCTGCTGCTACTCTGTCCGTCCACTACATGAAAAAGTTTGTACAAAAGTCCAGTCGATGCAGGAATTAAAGCCTCTCTAACATCATATCGATGGCTTAATATAAAAAAGGCCTAACTCGAATTTTTGATATTTTACAGGAGAAGCAAAAAACTGAAGAAAAAATAAAGCATTTACATGCAAAAATAGTTTTTAAAGTTGCCATAGGTACTTGATTTTGAACTGTAACGTACTAAGATCGTCAAGGAGGATGCAATTATACGTTGTCGCCCAGAAAACATTAAAAACACTATTTCGAAAAAAATTGAGTTATGCCCTTTTCATATTAAGCAATCGATATGCATATTTTTTTGGCCGACTGGGCTCTGGAAACTGATCCTATGTGTTATCGCAAAATTATGTTCAACGCGTTTTTATATCCTTCACCAAAAATGTAAAGGGTATATATAAGTTTGTCATTCCACGTGTAATATCCACAATATTAATATGTGACAAATAAAGTATAAATTTTCTGGATCCTTACGCATAGGGAAGATAAATTAGCGATGTCCGTCTGTCCGTCCGTCTGTCTGTACGTGAAATCGGTTTTCCAGAGCTTCCAGGAAAGCTAGAGATTTTGGTATTGAAAATCAGCAAAATCGAAAAGATGATTTCAGAGCTGGAAAATTTAAGCTAAAACAAATTTTTATTTTTAAATAAACCAATTTAATATTTCAGTAAAAATTAAATTAGTATTAAAAATAAAAAAATAAAAAAAATCAAAAAGACGATTCCAGGGTTGGAAAACTGGAACTTTTCTTGGTATATAAAAATAACCTACTAGCAACTAAATTTTTCTTTTTCTTTACAAATTAACCATATTTTGTATTTAAGAGACAAAGATTGGTATAAGAAATCAGAAAAATATAAAAAGATGATTCTAGGAATGGAGAATTGGGTCTTTTGTATATTTAAGTGTCCAAATAAAATTAAGTTTTTATTTTCCTTTAGAAATTCAACATAATTGATAATTTAGAAACACAAATGCGGTATAAAATATAAGAAAAATAATAAAACACAACTCCAGACCTGAAAACTTAAAATTTTTATGGTATCTAAAAGTAACTGAATAAAACAAATTTTTTTCTTTGTCATTTAAAAAAAGTTTATGTTTTAGAAAGGAATAAATTAGCAATAAAAATCTGAAAAAAACAAAAAATATAGTTACAGGGTTGGAAAATTTAATTTTTTTTAATTAATTAATTGAATTAATTCTATAATATCAAGAAAAAATAATTCTTTTTTCTTCTTCTTAATTAAACATATTTTATATAGTAGGAAGGCCTTTACTCAAGAGTTTTTTTTTATTTCTGATATAGTTATTTATTTCAGTTTTCGGTGTCGGAATCAATATGGTAAGGGCTGTCAAAATTTTTAATTTATAGATCTACATTTTTATATACAGGTTTATGTTTCTTTAAATGTGCGTGAATTAATTCCCATTAGAAAGTTCTGATCTCTGTTAAAGTTATGTTGCCAGCACATTACACTCTTGTCTTGATTGTACAATAAAAATCAAAGGTGTTTTAATATTTTCGAATAAGACATACATACAATAAGACATAAAGTATTTTAAAAAAGTTTTGTGACTGACTGCACACGACCTATGCCTTCAAATAGGAAGTAGCAACGTGATTGTTAAAGAAATTCCAAAAAAAACCGCAAGATTATACGGTTATCCGTGGCAGATCAGTCAACCAGTGCGAGCGAGGCAAAAAACTCTCGAAGGCCAAGCAACATACACAAGCCTGACCACACCCAGAGCTGCTTAACGACTGTAAAACGACTATCAAAAATAGCTCGTTTTTCACACATAAAAACAAAAGTTACATTATTTACATACAATTAATATATAATAAATGAGTATTCTAAGTTAAGCTCTGTTGATAACACTTTTTTAATAGAGAAGTAAATTCACTTAATATAAACATTTATTCAATTAAAATATTAATTGAAAATATTAGTTTTTCTAGGCAATCACTTAATTGAAAAAAAGTTCAACAATAAATTTTTCTGTGCAGTTAGTCTACTCCGTACTTTGAAACGAAAAAATGATAAGTGACACACGAATTGTAGTGTTGCTTTCTTTATATAATCAGAGACTTGTTTTTAACATCGCGATAATTTATTTTTATTTTGCTGTTATACGAAAATATATGTATACATATAAGGGAACAACTAAACGAATCTTCAATTGACCATTATTTGAGATAAATATTTTTTTTACAAAATGTTTGAATTTTAAGTGTGGTGTTTTCCTTAATTTTAGCTTTTTAAAAATTTTTAAATTTAAGGTTTAAGTTATAATGAAATCGTACGTAGGCCTTTACCAAAGAAATTTCGATGAATCTTTTAACTCTGCTTTTGTATTCAATTACAACAGCAACCCACCTTTATCAATTATATGTAGACACATTTTTGGGTAGGCGTACATCTTTACACTAGGGAGACTACTTCTTATTTAGACTGCATGTAAAGGTGTGAAATAGAACGTATACCGGACTATTAACACCCATTTTCTAGTAAAAAGGAAACTATTTGTTTGCTTATGCCACTTTTATGTGTTAAACTCAGAAGTGCCCATAAGAAACAGTTTCTACTCATATATTTTTATCATAAAAATATTTAACTTTGCATTTGTATTTGTATGTGATGTCTTTGTGGTTGCATATAAGTGACTGTAGAGAATATCCTTCCAATTGAGAATTTTAAACGTTTTGTTTACTTTGTGCCTTTTGTTTAAAAATTTGCCCCTCAGCTATTTTTCACACAGTTTTGAAATGATTATACAACATCAAATGTAAAAGAATGTGTAAATATGTGTATATATTTTTGTTTAGAGAGACACATTATTATTCTAAGCTCAAACTGTTATATGCAGATTTAAAAGTGTTTACAGTGGAAAAGACAGAATTTACGTTAGTGATATTTAAGATAAAAACAGTTAGTCTCCATGCAAGCTGATCGATGAAATATGTGGTATTACATAAAAAATATATTAGAACGCCGAAAAATTGTACTTCTGTCAAATTATTTTCTAGTCATCAAAAGCAAATATTAATATGTAAACGCTCAAGATTATATTAGACAAAGTGGTGACCTGTAGACACTTATCCTCAAGCTTTCTACAGGTGATGTACTGTCAACGCACATATTTATTCATTTATTTATTTATTTATGTATTTTATCTACAGAATAATATTCTTAGAGATTACTTGAAAATTCAATTATAATATTTAAATAACCAAAGTTTGAAAATATTAAAGCTAACATTAAAATTTAAATAAGGGGTCATACTATTACACAAATGTAAGCGTCTCGCAATAGGCTCATTTTTTGTATAATCCGATCTAGAAAAATTTTCTTCGAACATGTGATTACTTCTTAAGTCCCTTGGAGGGCAATACAAAATAAAATAATTTTTTATTTCAAGGCAGTCAACATTGTCAGATAAAATATTGTAGGCAAATAACAGAGAGGAACAAGACCTACGATCTTCTAGGGATTGAATACTCAATAACTTTCTTCCTACATTATAAGGTGGTAGCTCATATGGCCAAATTAACCTTAAACCAGTCTTTGTAAAAATTTTCTGAATTCACTCAATGCGATTAGATGGACCCAAATGATAAGGATTCCAAAGAAAAGAACAATATCCTAATGTAGTTCGAACTAAAGAAATATATAAAGATTTAAGGGTTTATACATCTTTGAAATCTTGAGAATTTCTTCTAATGAAACCAAGGATACCATAAGCTTGAGGAGACAAGCCTTGCTGACCAACTCGAGATGGAAGAGGCTTTCAGTCAGGTTAAAGTTATTTTTTTATGGTATTTTAAATTTTTTCTTGTAGAGTTTTAGCTCTTATAGTTAGTATTGAGTAAAAAATTGTACAAATTTATTAGAAAATAAATATATTAAAAAAAAATGATATTTTTTTCCGAGAAAATAATTCTTTTTGATCGACTAAAATATGCTATTTTATAAAAATACGCAAACCAGTGCAAAATAAAATTTTTTTTGGAGACTTATAAATTAATAAGCATATATGGACCATATTATGGAAGGCACATCATTTATTTTTACAATAATGAGCGAATTTACTAGTTTTTTTGCTCTACTGAAAAGTTAGTTTTTTTTTTGTTGACGTATTTTGAATATAGGCTCTCGACATGTGTATCTGAGGATGTTTATTTTGACGAAAACAAGACAACACGGCGGCAGGTTGTTGCTGATTTTATCGTGGTGGTCCAGTTAAACTAATTTCTATTTTGTTTGCAAATGTAGTGCTGCCAATACAATACAAAATGTAGAATAAATGAAAGCTTACAATTGTATCACATTATTTAACAGAAAGAACATCACGAAATTCATGCAAAGAAATAAATTAAATAATTTTTGTAGTTTAAAGTGATATTAGCATATTTTAAAAGCGAAGTTTTACTTTTGTAGATGTTAAATTTTTATAGGTGGCACCGATTAATTAAGCCCTTATGAAATCATTAAATATAGCATTTCAAGCCGTATGTTCGTGCATTTTAAAGCTCTGAAAGCCTAGTACTTTGTTCAAAGTTGATGAAAAATGTACCAAATGTAGCCCAACACGAGTTTTATGTATAAATTTCTCGCTTTTATTGCTTGAAAATATGCAACATTTTTAAAAATCGCAGCTGAAACTAAAATGATGCCAGAGTCTTTTTGCATGGAAAAAAATGCTACCAGATTGATTTTACTTATTTTTTTCGCAATAAGAACAGAGTTCTACTTTTCGAAATTATTTCGCAAATATTTCATACCAAATACTTTTACATGTAGTTGGAAAGAATTTCGCACGAAATTGTGAACAGAGTATCAGGCTTAAGAGCTGAGTTGTTGCATATTTTTTACTACCAAAAGTTTTTTTGTAAAAGCGAAAATATAATATCAGCCCACTGTAAATGGCGGGCAATCTGTTTCATATTTTTAATTATATGTAAGTAATTTTATGGAAACGTCTATTTTTAATGTCTCCTGTATGCCAACAAATATACAAACTTACACATTTATATGGCTTTTATATCTAGGAGGATAAGATATGCCTGGTTGCAAGCCAATGCACGTTCTTGTAGGTAGTCGGTGTTATACTAAATATTTAAAAGTAATTACTAAATGTTTTCTAAACGCACAAGTATGCGAAACTAATGAGTACACTTTCACATTAAGAAAACATTAGGGCAGTAAAAAAAAATAATTAAAGCAAAACATTCTGTATTCAAAACAAAAAGTATCAAAGTTGGGATGCTAAACGGGAAATCCCGAGCCCGGAAATCCCGAATCTCGGAATTTGTAAAATTCAATCCCGGGATTTCATTTTCGGGATTTCTTAGCAATTTTTATAGAAAAACTTTATAAATTCAAATTTTCGTTGATTTTAAGGTATTTTTTTATAATATTTAAAAGTCCCATACAATTTTATACGTACAGTTTTAACAATTTAATGACTATTTATGACATATTTCTTATAAATTAACAACAAGAGCAAAATAAATAAACTACTTTCTTACGGTTATTTTCAAAGAAACATATTACCTTTGGAAGGAAAATAACATTTGGAAAATTCATAAGTTTGACAAATTTATTCCGTCTCATTCTATATTATGAGGGCAATTATAATTCAAATTCCACGAAAAATTTTTCCCGGGGAATAATTTCAAACAGTAGCAAATAATAGGGAAAACAAAAAAATCTAATTGGCAAAGGGAGAAATTGTGTATAACTAACTATCTATATGTCGACTCCTCAACGCTAAAAAAAATTAGCACTTATCTACTTGTCGGGAACAATTGAATAATATTGACACCTCCTTACAATTTGAGTAGAATACAATACGAGGCAAGTGAAAACTTTTTGTTGTCGGGTTGACGTAAAAGCGATAAATATTTACAGAATAATGCGGAGTATTTTGTCTAAAAAACTGCTCGAATGTGTATGTATGTTTTTAACATTGCAGTTCAAAATTATTTTGTTTTTTATTTAGATCGTTTAGGTCGTTTTTGATACAAACCTAAGATCAAACCCATTTAAATTACATGGATTTGATAAATAGTTTTAGTCAAAAATGACCGACTGAATGAGTTCGACTCAATTATAGTTGTATTCGAGTTGCAGAGTAGAAGGCCAGGATACTAATAAACCATACTCCTCTTAGCGAACGTATGAATACATACATATGTATTTGTTGAACTTGTAGAAAAGAACTTTTGTATGAATTTAAAATATTTCAATAGAGCAAAAATACTGTTCAAGTGCTCAGGCAAACTTTTAATGTATGTGCCTATAAAAATGTGATCTTTAGACGTAATTAATCGAATTTGATTAGAATAGTGTATATATTACTTTTAATTTTTCGACATGTTCAGCCTTATTATCGTTGTCATAGTCGTAACGAAATCGATAAAAAATTATATAATGCTTGGTATACATACATATGTAACAACCATTATAATTGTTGTTGATCAATCGCAATTAAAAAAACGTTAGTAGATATATTTTTAACAAAACGATATTGTTTTTGCAACTTATTTGTATGAAAGTGAATCTAAAAATTTTCGTAAGTCAACTTAAGCGGTAGTGCTAAAAGTCCACCGATATGTATATTCGTTTTGGTTGAGATAATAGAAAAACATTTATATTGAAAACAAAAACAAGTTTTCATATTTAGTTATTGTTTTCACTATAAATTCTCTAACATCAAATGTGATTAATCAACTTGTAAATAGATGAGAAAAATTCTTTTTATTTTTATTTCATACTCGTATTAGAAAATTGTTCACTTTAAAGACAATTGTGCAATGATAAATTATGAACATAAAATAAAACCTTTTAAAATGCATTAAATTGTTATTAAAGTAATATTTATTAAAAAAAATAATTTATTTTACGAAAAATATTTAGATCCCGAAATCTCGAAAATCCCGTGATCCCGAAAAATCCTGGGATCCCAAAAATCCCGGGATTTTCGGGATCGGGATTACAAAATCCCGAATCCCGGGTTTCCAAAAATCGATCCCGATTGGCATCCCTAGTACGTACTAGTGATGTAACGAATGCCAATTTTGTATATTAGCAAATAGGAATACAAATACGAATATTTGAAACAATATGCGCGAATACGAATACGAATATTTAATGTAAAATTTATAGACATTAAATTAGGGTTCTATTTACGCCTGCAATATGAAATATTAAAAATTTTTATGAAAAAGAACTTCATACTCCTGTTGGCGTACTTGAAAGTTAATAAAAACTACCCAAAATTTTAATGATCGTCAGTAAATAATATTTGAATATGATACAAAGGAGAAATTTTTATCAAAAATTTAATAAATTCGTACAAACTAATATTTTAATAATAATAATAATAATAATATAATAATAATTTAATTTTAATTTTAATTTATTTAAATTTCATTAGAATTTATACATTTATTTATTTATTTGTTGGAAAAATATTTGTATTGGTATTTGCCTGAATTTAACGAATACGAATGCGAATAAGAATTTAAAAATGGCCGAATATTCTGCAATTCGAATACGAATACGAATATGCGTGCATCAGTAGTATTTACGAAACATAACCGCCAAAAATTTAATTTTTTAAAGAAATTTTTAATAAGTTATCATATAAATGTATTAAATAGGTGTTAATTTTTGATCATTCAATTGAGTAGAGATCATATTGTTTAGTTTTTGAGTCCTCTAAATATTCATACTTAAGTTTCATGATGGGAATTGTTGGAAAAGATTTTTGTTGAAGTGGATTAATTTATTTTGGTTGCTCTAAGTAAAAGTATTTATCTCATGCAACAAGAATTTAAATTATCAATTAATTAGCTACCTTTATTTAGTTATCTTAATTAGAAAGACTGTTTCTTCATCTAAATCATAGCAAACAATTTGTATTAAAAATAAAAAAACAATTACTTATTGGCTATATTAACCAGACACAACTTTGTTATTGAAATTTTGACAATAGTTTCCATGATCTTTAAAGTTGGCAATTGAGTTTGGGTAGTTTATACACAAAATTTTTCTTTGAATAATTTCACGTAAACGATTTACATAAATAATTGTTTTTTTTTTTTGAAGAATGAAAAAAAAACTTTTAAAGTTTTAAATCATTCTTATGTTTCTGGAGATATTTTAAAGCCTTGTAGAATTTCCTTCAGGTAAAAACAATTTAAGAATCAAACATAAAATTGGACTTTTTAGATGGAAATGTAGCGTTTTTGCAGAAAAGAAAAATACCATCCCAGCAAAAATATTTGTATACCTAGAAGCAAGAGAATTGTATTCTCTCTCCCTTACCAACCTGCTTCGGCGTCACATGATTTTTATTCGTGAGGTCCCACCTTGTAGGTCTCCATATAATATTTAAATAATTAAAAAATTTGCTCTTCAGATCATAATTTTATATCTACTATTAGATTAACCAATACTTTACTTTGTTTTTATATTTATTATATCGAGAGCCTATATTCCAAATACGTGAACTCAAATTTGGTCAAAATGAGCTTCTGATGGCAAATAGCTCCCCTATGTAATATTCATCTGCAGTATAAATTTCGAATCAAAATAATGATTTTTTTCCCGTTTTATATCAATTTTTCTTATTCTGCTATCTCAAAGTATAATTTTTTTAAAATAAAATATGCTAACTCTAAAAAAATATTTGTTTTTTGATGGACTAAAATATGCTATCTCATAAAAATACGCAAGCCAATGCAAAATAAAATATTTTTTGCAGACCTATAAGTTAGTAAGCATATTTAAACCATATTATAGAATGCAGATTATTTAGTTTTGCAATAATGAGCTGTACTGAAAATTTAGCTTTTTTGACATATTTTTAATATAGGCTCTCGATTTATTAAATACAATATCAAATCAAATACTTTTTATCGGCACCTTAAATCAGGAGTCAATCCCAGTATCTCCATATATTAGGATACAACACTATCCACTGAACTACCGAACCACATCTTTATTTTCGTACACAATCCAATTAAATAATAAAAATCAAAACTCGAAGTAAAAATTTCATTCGCATCAAAATTTGTATCCAGGTAAGCGAAACAGGATGCACTTTAAAAAACGTCGATAATTTGAGTATAAGCAGCCAAACAACTTCGTAGTGTTTGTGTTAAATATCGTCATTCGATTTCGTTATTGCATCCTCGTTAGGAAGAGTATGCTTCTTTTTGTTCTAGTGCTTAATTGTACCAAATTTATTTTTGCTGGGATACTCTTAATGGAACACCTCTACGTATGAGTAATATTATTCATATGCAAATATGTGCACACCACATATCTATATATACATGAGTACATACACACATTTATACATATGTACATGCAAACATTTGTAGGTACGTATGTACTAGCATTATTTTTCCCCTTCATTTGTTATTACATCCATTCGCAAATTGTTCCCCTCCTTATATTTCTTTCATTTGTATTAATGTATATGTTTTACGTTGATGTCTTCAGTTTTGTTGTTTCATTATAGTGGTTTGTATGTTGTTGTTTGTCTAACTTCTCACTTTACATCAATATAAATTTTAGTTGCTGCTGTGGCTTCTGGTGTTTGTTTCTGTTTTTGCACTTTCAGATTGTCATTAGGACTATTGTCTGCTGAACTTTTTTGTTTTGCTTTGTCTGTCCTAATGTCTGTCATTCAAAGCAGTCTCTCCATTTATTGTCTAGTTGTTTATTATTTTATTGAGTCTTTTAAAAAATTTTGTTTGTTGTGATGTGAAAATGTATGCATGTACATGCATGTGTGTTTGTTTGAAAACAGTTTGACATTTGACGAGTTGCTTGTGTGTGGATGGATATTGTCTGAGTTGCTGATTGTTGTTTTTAAATATATCATTGTTTTCCTTTATTACTCTTATTATTTTCTACTTGGCTGGTTGATGATTGGTGTTATTACTGTTTTTATTTTTTTTTGTATATTTTTTATATAAATATTACGTTTATTATTATGGCATTTTATTTGTTTCACTTGCTTCTATTTTGTTGTCGGAAAAGTTTTATTATGAAGAATACCAGCCATATTAACTTCTCAGTTTCTTCTTTGTTTTTTATGATAATGTTATTAATTATGTAAGGAATATACATATATAGAAAAATTATATTACTTTCTTAATGGAAATGATGGTCTTGTTATTGTTATTTATTTTTAGTACTCAATACCTCATATCATCAATAATAATGTTTCTTTTAATTCGCTCAAAGTTGAACTAAAGAAAATATAAAAGAAAAAGTAATCAAACTAAGCAGTCTGGTTTTTTGTCTGGTTTTTGGTTACGCTGCAGCCACACGTTCAATAAATGACTTTCAATTTCATTACACATATTGTTTGTCAAAATTCCTTGAAATTGATAGCTGTGACTCAAATTGATAATCCATTTAATTTTTTAAATGCCACCGACGAAGAAACAACTCAAATTTGTAGCCTCAATCAATGTGTGCTGTGAGCAGCCGTTCAAACTAAAAACTAAATTGCCATTTAAATGGATAAGTGAATTTGAAATCAATCTAGTTTTCAATTTAAAAAGTTTGATTGTGTTTGTGAGAAAAGTGTGAGTTTATTGAAAATTTAATGGAATTGAAAGTCAAAAATTTAACGAGTGGCCCCCAAGTTAATCATTATCTGATTATTTTTCGTTACTGCTTATGGAACTTGTCAGTAGACTTCAAACAAAAATGTTCAAAATAAGCTTCAAAACGTCATATGTGCATAGTAAGCCTCTTATCATGTTATTTAGGAACACAATGGGCCGTGTGAACAAAAAGATAGCTAAAGTTAAAATTAGCAAATTCAAAGTTAAAACTTGCTGTGAGGTGAATAAAAATTTCAGCTAAATCTAGTACTTTCTGCTTATGCCCGTTATATCTACAAACAGGCAATTTACCTAAGATTCTTACCTACAAGTTTGCCTTATAAAATTTTACTTACACGATAGATATCTGTAAACTAAAGGTATCTATGGATAGAAATAATTGGCATAACTTACAGAAACTACTTTTTCCAGTTTTGGTTTAAAATATACATATGTGAATAAAATCATGAGAATGCTGTGAAATGTGGTTGAAGTGCTGGAAGTTTGTGTTATTTTGCTTTATATTAAAACATAAGTGTGTTTTGGCTTATTTTAATTATAATTTTAATACGCCTGCTTCCTTATGTAATTCGCTTAAGCTAAATCCCTATCCTTTAAAAAATATAAATACGATATATTGATTTTCGCCTTAGAATGCAATTTTTAAACGTATGTTGCTAAATTAGGACATTGCTTAAAAATTTAATTCACCGAAATTTGAGTGGCCAAATTTTTTTTATAACACATATGTATGTATGTATATTATTTTTTATTGAATCTTCAAATATGAACTAACAATAAGTATTCAAATCTTAAATTTAAATATAAATATAAGGCTCGACCAGTGTCGGACATAAACTTAGTGATAGTAATTAATAATACATAAGAGTCGTGCTAAGCAAAAAAAAAAAAAAAAAAAAATAATAATATTTTCAAGCAGTTTTATCTGGAATGTTGCTTATTGGAGCCCTTGTGTCCCTCTTATTTAAGCGTATGTATCCAGTAAAATTCAAGATATTATGAGCAAGCGGATTGGGATGTGACTCGAGTTTTTTTTTTTGATATTTGCCGGTGTATGTTGCAATTTCTTCATTCACTTGTGGTATATTTAAATCACGATGTAAATTAGAGTTTTAATGTACCATGGAGCCGATGTTATTAATCATAAAACTTTGTTTTGCCTTTGTTTGTATTCTCTTTATATTTGAAGCTGAAACAGTGCCCCTTAGTTGAATTCCATAGCACCAAATATGTTTCAAAAGCGACTTGAGGGTTGAAATTCTACCTGTCAGCCAATGTACCTTAGTTAATTTTAGTTTCATTTGTGTTAGGTTGGAGTCAGTATGGTGTTTCCAAGTAAGCCGTCGATCAAGGTGTATACCAAGATATTTCACATGTGAATGTTGAGGAACAACTTGATTGTTTATACGACTGGGGGTACACGTATCCCTGGCCAAACATTTTTAATTTTGTTTTTTGTTCATCATTTAAGCGATCGATATTTAGCTTTAGCGGATTGCAGAATAAATAGTCTGCTTTCAAAATACATCCACCGCTTTTGTCACCCATACATATTGTGCTATAACCACCAAAAAACCTTTAGCGATATTATTTTCGAACATAATTTTTTTTTGGCGATAATTGATTATTTACTATGACAAATAAGCTTATTTGTGGTGGTTATTGCAAGATTACCCACAAGTATTTAGGAAAAAAAAAATAGTTTAATTATTATTGTTTAGTCACGAAAGTTTGGACATAAGGTATTTTTGCACTTTGTAATTAATTTATTTTTCATTTCATGCATACATTTAATTTATTTAATTAATTTAATTGTCACATTTCCTAGCTTTTGCTTTCACTTTTTAGTACTATATCTGTAGCACTAGCGAAGGCTTATTCGTACTTTTTATACTTTAAACATTTCAGGATAGCTAGTAATGAAAACTTTAAACCTAGTGCTGGTATTTGATACTTTGTTGTATAAACTACATTTATATTCACTCAAGGCAATATAAAAAAAATAACAAGTTTTAGAGCGTTAAACAAAAATCTTTAAAACCATCAACTTTACTGATTTAACGCACATGTTCCGCTTCATTCACTTCAAACTGTTACCATTTTCAACTCAATATCGTGCAATATTGGAAACGCGTTGCTTGAATTGAAACATTAAGGGCAACTTTTTGAGTTCGAGATTAAGATTAGTTTATTTCTCCAATTAGATAATCCAAAAATTAACTTAATCTCAAATTAATTCAGTTTGATATTTTTGAGTGGTAGTTTAAGCTTCTTATTATGTGTAGTATTACCATACTGAGGAACAGAATAGTGGCAACATTGTCTGTGTAAAAGTCATACATGTTATCAACACACTTTAATTTTTTGTGTGAAGAAGAAGAAACTGCCATGTTTTATTATTTACAAGTAAAATATTGCGCGTGTGAAAGGAAATAGATAAATACTATAAAAAATATATATTTATTTATGTGTTTTTAAATTATTTTATCATATAATTTTTACAAAAAGTTATATGTTTCACAAGTGCATGTTGTCAATATTAATGCATGATTAAACCACCACGATTGCCCGCTTAAACTAGCAAGTTAAACCATATAATCGACTACTCAAAAATCACAAATGAAGATTAAGTTTAATTTAATCTCTAATCTTCAACTCAAAAAGTCGCCCTAAATAGTTTCAGAATTTAAATTTTTTTTAAGAGTAGTAATAAGTAGCTCTGTTCTTGAACATTTTATTGCTCGTTTCTTATACCGTTTATGTAGCGCTTGGGTAGCTTCAAAATTGGAAAATTTCCAAACAAATGAAATTAAATAATTTTCGGGAAATTTATCACTTTTGCGGCTACCTAAGCGCTCTTAAACGGTGATGAAAATCATTCCTAGGAAACTACTATGTTCTAAGAAGTTATTTATTGAAATCTTAGGTATATTTTTGTGGATTTTTTCCTTGAGTTTTGAACGGTTTGCTACCTATGGAGCTAAGCAGGAGAAAAAAGATAAATTCGCATTTATTAAATTTTTTGCGATCATCTTGCTTTTTTTTGATTTTATATGTTGACAACTTTTGTTTTTTATAACAAGAGCTTCAACTTTGCTTCACAGAGTAATTGAAAATTCCGAATGGTTTGTAAGATATGAGCCTGAGAAAATGCAAAAATGACACAGATGCCTCAAATCTTTGGGAGCCTATAAAAAAAGTAGATGACTTGGGGCAAAACTGGGAGACATAGTTCTTTTCTTTTTGGTCACGTAGTGGTATCTTTATATGGTTATATTTTTTCGTGTTGCACTGTGTTAATAACATTAGCTTTTTAACATGAATTTTTAATGAAATGGAATATGAGAAATAGTTTTATTGAATAAACTGTTATTGATTTGTCAATGGTTAGTACATTTCTAAGTAATACTACTCTGTTTCTGTAAACTTTCTATTTTAATTATATTTATTCATTTATTACTTAAGATGCGTTTTACAATATATACTTACTTTTTGTTTATTTATATTTATTTCTAAATACCACTAATTATTTTGAATATATTTTCTTCTACTTGCAGTTTTACTCAGGAATATCAAAAAAAATCATCCTAAAACAGTTTTAATTATTTAATAATTAACAATATAAAATACCACAAACCATTTAAAAGCCACAATATCCACAAAACGCAACATATGCACCGAAATGAGTGCATTAGTAACTGTTGCCAAGGCAAAAGGTAAGTTTCATATAAATAAATAGATGCATACAAATAAATACACACTTAAATATATAAATTAGTTTAAAACATTCTTAACACTAAATCCATGTGCATCCATGTTTGAGTTTCAAAATATGTACTAGTATTCACACATAACCACCTTCATCATGGCTTAACAATTAGAACTCGTGCTAGGAGGCAACCAGAAAAATAAGTATCTAATTGTTGTTAAGTAACAACTTGAACTAATTTTTTTATTTTTTATTTTTCCTTTCAAATGCAACTACCACAAGTGCAAACTAGCGCTGATGGCATAACATATGAACGAGCTGTATACATATACAAACATATATTCACAAATATATAAAATTTTAGTGCGAAATTGGTATTCACCATGACGCAAAGCGTTTAGAGATGTTGAAACAATTATGTGGCACATATGCTTTTTATGAACAATCTTTGTTTAAGGTTATAACTAAAGGATTAAGAGCATTGTTTTTGGGCACAGGAAAAAAGGGAAAATGGAATTATAAAAAAGCCAAGCATTTCTCTATTTTACTATTTGTCATATGGCACCCGCATTTTATTGCATACGCCTGCAATATGTGTAATACTCTTTGCATGACATGTATTCTGCAGTTACGAATAATGAGACAAGTGCATGAAATGACTACAGCTCTTGAGATGAAAAGAAAACCAACTAGGTGTAAAAAGGCCCAGATTATGTAAGTTTTTATCCGCATAAAATAGCACACAGCAATATTTTATTTTAGAATGACAAATTTACTTGAAAACATTAAATTTTCTTTCGGGAATTATTACAACTTGGTTTTAATTTTCAATCTATGGTTCCAACTTGATCCCCTCACCGTAAATAAAAGGATCATATTTTATTTTCGTCAGGTTAAAAGCTGAATCTCGTGGAAATTTAATATAGTGAAATATTTTTTATGGCTCCATGAAAAATCGCCCAAAACCAAATCGCCCAAAAATGAAAAACCGCCCAAAATTTCAAAATGAAAAAAATCACCCAAAAAAATGAAAAATCGCCCAAAATTTCAAAAGAAAAAATCACCCAAAAAAAATAAAAATCGCCCAAAATTCTCAATATGAAAAATCACCCAAAACAAAATGAAAAATCGCCCAAAAAAATTAAATATCACCAAAAATTAAAAAACACTAGAAAAAAATTAAAATTATAGTAATTTCATTTTTATATTAAAATGAAAAAAGAAAAGTTATAGAGAAGCGTAAATAATGTTCGTTCGTTCCCGAATTTTCTACACCATAGCGTTCCTCGACACGGCGATGCCTAATAAAAATTTTCTGCCTTGCAAAGTTTTCCTGCTTAAGAATGTTTTTTTTGCACTGTCGGCCTTCGGCCGGGCTCAAAGAATTTCTCCGCCATGGTGTTTCCCGACAGGGCGTTGCCTAATAAATATTTTCTGCCTTGCAAAGTTTTCCTGCTTAAAAATGTTTTCCTGCAATGCCGGCCTTCGGCCGAGCTTAAGGATTTTCTCCACCATGGTGTTTTCCGACAGGGCGCTGCCTAATAAATATTTTCAGCCTTGCAAAGTTTTCCTGCTTAAGAACGTTTTCTAGCACTACCGGCCTTCGGCCGAGCTTAAGGATTTTCTCCACCATGGTATTTCCCCACACGGCGCTGATTAATAAAGATTTTCTGCTTTGCCAAGTTTTTTTGTTTAATAACATTTTTCTGCACTGCCGGCCTTAACAATTTTCTCCACAATGGTATTTGGGTGTATTTTATCTTTAATTTTTAAATGTTTGAACAGTTTTGGGCGATTTTTCATTTTTATTTTTGGGCGCTTTGGTTTTGGGTGATTTTTCATGGAAACATTTTTCATATGAAAAATCGCCCAAAATTTCAAAATGAAAAATAAACAAAAATAAAAAAAAATGAAAAATTGCCCAAAATTTTTGGGCGTTTTTTCATATGAAAAATCACCAAAGTTTTGTATGGAAAAATTTTGGGCGATTTTTAATTTTTATTTTTGGGCGATTTTTCATGGAGCTATTTTTTATGTTGATGTCTTTCCAAAAATGTTATAAAAAGTTAATAACTTTGGTATAAAATCACCTCTTACCGCTTCTGTAGAGGCCCCTAAAAATATCAAATGTGCGTTTCATCCTTTATTTCTCTGTATCAAAATTTATTCTAAACATATTTAGCATCAACAGCTAACCCATAAATTGGTTTCAGTATAAATATATTGAGCTCTATTTTCGATTTTATCATAAGAGACATTTTTTATTGAAATTAAATTTTTATGGACCTACCCATTGCTTAGAATTATCAATATGTCAAAATTGTCGATAACCTTAAAGGTACGGACTGTAAAATTTTATCGTAAGCGACAATTTATGTACAAAAACATATTTGAATATTTTAAAAAAGTCTTCTCCTGAAAAATTTTATTTTTGTTGCTTACGACTAAATTGAAAATAAGGCCCGGTAAATAACACTAAAAATAAATTAATGCTAGTGCAAGAAGGCTGAACCTTAGACTGAGTCAACAAAAAATTTTTGCCAGTTACCCGCTAGGGTAATAGATATTTCAATTGCGATTCTAAGACCTTATTTTACCAAGTTATTTAAATATCAATTCATATTAAGAAGTAATTTTTCCATACAAAAATTAATGAAAATCGACATTTAAATATGAATTGAATTTAAATAGAGTTGGTGAAATTGGCCCTAAGACAGTAAATAATAAATTTTGCCACTTAGTTTTTTGCATTTTACGTTTATGTTCAACTAAAAATACCTGAATATCATTATTAATAGTTCGAATACAGTTTTAATTTTATTCTTGTCGTACGTCAAACTCTCAATGTGTCTGCTGATATATTGAATCCTCACAAAAACATAAATGTGAAAAACGGCCAAGTTCCTATCCAAAATTTCGGCCATTAAAAGTTGTGAGATATAAATTTTGACCAAGTTCTTCTTTGCCACAATACCTAACACAGAAATATATTATGTATGATATAAATTTGTAATCGTAAGGGTGTCATATAATTTCCAGATAATCTGCCAACTTGCTTTTCAAAATAGGGAATTTTTTTTTTTTTGGATAAGTGCAATGTGTATGAAAAGTTTTAATAAAATGTATGTTAATTTTGAATTTGGAGTGCTTGTTCCGCCCTCTGATAGCAAGTTCTTGGTTTTCAGATTTTTCTTAGTGATCTCTTATCTAGATTTATTTGTGTATCAAATTTAAGCTCGCTAGTGCGAATTGGAGTTTTAACGTCGTGGCCCCACATACCAGGTAAAACTTTTTGGTTTTAAGATTTTCCCATTGGCTTACGCAGCTACACTTACTAGTGCATAAAATGTCAGCTCTCTAGCGCGAATTATATCTTTAGATTTTATCAGCATTACCTCTCCCCACTATTCCTAACTAGAAATTTTGTTGTGAGCAGCGCTTATAATTCATGCTAATTTTCTTCTAAAATATGCTAGACCGATGTAGATTAAACACAAAGCTAACATTTTATGGAAGTGATCACGCCCAATTTTTAAGGTGGTTGAAGATTTCACTAAATTGGCTTGAATTAAAAGCTATATATTAAGTATTTAGTTCAAAACAATATTAGCTTGGCCCCGCCCATTCTGGTAAATTTTTTTTTGGGTTTTCAAATTTTTCTAGTTTGTTTCTCACTTAGACGTACTTGTATATCAAATTTCAGGTCCTTTGCGAAACTTTTAATTTTTAAGTTTTATGGGCGCAGCCCCGCCCCTCTTACTAAAATTTTCGGGGTTTTAGACTTTTCTAGTTGGTTTCTCACCTAGACCTACTTGTGTGTCAAATTTCAGCTCCTTAGCGCAACTTTTAACTTTTAATGTTTATGGGCGTAACCACACCCACTTTTCCAAAGTCAAATTCTTTTTGGGTCAGTGCTAATTATTCATGTCTAGTTTCCTTACAAACGGATAATAATAGCTAGATAGATAGTATATCTAAATATGCTGAGCCGCAGGGCATTAAAATGAGGTTTAAATTGTATGGGCGTGTTAACGCCCACTTTTTTAATGAAAAATTTACAGCATTGCATTACCGTAGTATATATGCCGAATTTCAATAAAATAGCTTTCATAAAGCGCCTTAGATTAACATTTTTAATTCTGACCTTTATGGGCGTAGCCTCGACCTCCTGGCTAAAATTTTCTTAATTTTTAGATATTTTTATTTTATTTCTTATCTAGGCCTAGCTCTGTATCGAATTTCAGCTCAATAGCACAAAGTTTAATTTTTATGGGCGTAGCCCCGCCCTCCTGGTTAAAATTTTCGGGTTTTCAGCTTTTTCTGGTTCATTGATCTCTAGCTATAGCGGAAGTGCTTCATAATATTGATGAGTGAGTCAGTGAGTCAGTGAGTCAGTGAGTATGTCTTAAAATATGCACTTTTTGCACCTCCATATCTCCGGAACCTTTCATTGTAAATGATTTAAATTTCATAATTTTACGGTCGCGGGGAACAAAGTTATGAGGGGGGGTAAAAACAGCTCGAATGGCTTCCTGTAAATATACACACTTCGTGCATTGGCCAGAACTTGGCCTGGCGCACTGCCGTGTGCCTAGATATGCTAAAAAGTCAATATTTGCAAGTTTATTTTCGATTGCTGTTCTCTCAACAGATTACAATTATGCTCTTGTAGCATGTTGATTGCTCTTTAGAGAAGTATTTATTAAAAAAACCACACACCTATCAAAATTGCTCAGATAAAAATCATAGTTCCCTCAAAGCTTTTTTTTTAAGTTATTTCAATCTGAATCCTTAAGATTCCATATGAGCCAAGCTAACCAATTTCCGAAGTGTTTGTCTTTTTAAACTTAGAATATCTTTTGGATTTTGACTAATGGGACTTCCCCAGAGAATTTTGGACACTCTTCTAGTTGTAGACTTCTGCCAATCTCTCTTTTTTAGATTTTATAAAAAATTTGGTATTTATTGGTATCTTTGCCAGATTATGCGTCTTTTAGTTTCTAGTGATACCCTGATGTTTATGAGTTTATATAGTCTCAATGTCCCCACAATACTTAATTGAGTTAATCTCATTTTTCCATTGAAGGACACTTCGAGATTGAATTTTATCTGTTAATAAACAGTTTAATAGTTTGTTGTTAATTTGTCAATGAAGACTGTATTATGATCTGGCGTGCATTTTTTCCCCAGATACAGATCGTACGAGTAGCACTTGATGAAGTTAATGCAATGAACAATGAACAAAAGAGAGTACATTATGTGATAAGCGCAAAGGGTGGCCATATTAACTGTTGAAAATATAAATGCCTTTGTGAACAAAATATAATGAAAAAAAAATAAAAAAAAATTGTTATTCTAAGCTAAAATTTTAAACTTTTTTTAACAAAAATTACTTATTTTCTTTTACATCTTTGGTAAAAAATAAACAATTAAAAGAAACTTTAAACGAAAATAACTTTAAAAAATAACTCATCTGAAACATACTGTATATGCGTTTGGTTACCAATATTATTTAAAAAGCTCCAAAGGTAAAACATTTCAAAATATTTTATTTAACTGAATCAATATTATTTTTAACTCTTTAGCTCCTTTTTACATTCGTTAAATTTCTGTAAAGCGCCATTTTTGGCTTTTTGGTGCCAACACTAAATCTTTAGGGGCGTAGACTTGCCCACTTTTACAAACGTCAGATTGTATCACTCCAAAAGCCGAAATTTCGTAAGAATGGGTTAAATAAAAGTAATGGAAATATTAAAACAAATTCTAATGGGCGTTGCTCGTCCCATTTTTTAGGCACGACATAACAAAAGCACAATTCGTATGCCAAGCTTCTTTGCATTTCGAAAAGTAAACGTACATACAATAAAATAAAAAAGCTTATTGGACGTTGCCCCGAACACTATTGTGATGATGGAACTAAATATACTCGTAATCTATAATCTGTCAGAAAAAATAAGGAATTTTAAGAATCGATCTACAAATAACTTGGTTGTGAAGTAACAGATACAACAAAAATTACAAGCAAATCCAGAACTTCCTACTTTTTTTAATTTTCATAAATAGTGCTCAAAGATTTTTCTGATAATTGTGGGATTCAAACGGTAGTTTTAAGTGTCAAAGCTTCATAATATTTTATATTATATTAATATAATTTTTATTTGCTTTTGTTTTTCCTTTCACACAAAATGTTTAAATCATTACGATACAATAACACTTATAACTACAGTTTGAATTCCCCAAATGTATTTAGTTGGTTGCCTTGTTCTCATAATAGTAAAAGTTGCAACATTGTCAGTGCCTGTAATACTGAAATAATGAAACTCATTTAAAACGAAAAATAAAAGTTAAATTCAAATAAGCCGCGGCATTTGTGTTAATAGCATATCTTTTTTATTTAGCATTATCTTAAGTTTTTTATGTTTCTTATTTCATAAAGTTCTATTTGTCTTACTTACTTTCAGCTTTTGTCTGTCTCACTTCATTATCGTTATTGAAAATTACTTTAATAACCACAATTTTATTACTGCCAGCGTCTGTGGTCAAAGCCACAAGCGGATTACGTGTCCCCACCTTTTTACAGGAGCCCTCATCACGTCTACTATTTAGCAATGACACTGGAGCACAAGTCAGTTGTGCGGCTCATGGCAATCCACCACCAGTTGTTTCATGGGTGCTCAGTGACGGTACAATGGCTACTCAAGTGCCAGGACTAAGGTAAGTTATTTATTGAATATAATTTTCTTATATTTAAATATACATATATGTACGTATGTACATAAAGAATATTGCAATAATTTTCATAAAAAGTCCTTTAAAAATACTTAGCAAAATAAATAACAAGAATTTATAGAATAGAAAAATCAAACAACCCGATTGCGACCAACTTTGAATCATTAAATATCCTAAATAGTCCTTCGAAATGAAAAATCATAAGAGAAACCTAGAGATAATTTTAAAATACCTGTCGAATGACACCCATTTTGATATAGTTTGCCGACTTTTTATTTGTTTCGTATTTGAAAAATGTCGTCTGTTGGCCGCCATATTGAATTTTTAGAACTGACTTATCTTTAGTGAGACTTCCAAGATTAAGACAAATCGATTGACATAAAAATCATAAAAATAAGTCCACGCATTCCGTTTATATAGTTCCACAAAGCAACACACATACATACATACATACATAGACTGATAAACACAATACGAAGGTATTTGCGTTGCGCAATCGGGCAAAAAGACACCAAAAAGGCCAATATCGTTTTTTTAGGGTTCCGTACACCAAAGGTGTAAAGGCGCCTCTTGTTTTCGCTATGTCTGTATGTCTGTCGGGAACGGTAAGAGGTATGGACCTGAAATTTTGGGTAGAGTATGAAGAACTTTGGCCGCTACAACAACAACAGAGTTAAAAATTAAAGAGTGCTCCAAAACGAGCAACGAAAAGTGTTAAGATTCCATGTAATATACATACAATTTATAAGTTAGTTTATTTTTATATAGACTACAACAATTAACAGTAAAATTTAAAAAATCTAAATCAAAGGGTGTTCTATCAGTTAATGTTATTTTGACTATGTAATTTTGATAACTTGGGGCCTGTGCCAAATGGTAGCAAAGTACTAGTGTAAGTAAATTTTTGACACTTCTGAGATGAATAAAATTTCACTAGCCCTGGGGGCTAGTAGAAATTTTGACACAACAGGTAAATTTTTGACAAGCTGCAAAAAAAGCAAGGTATCATTCAATTTAAATCCAACCCTGTCGCTTCGAGCCGTAGCACAATACAAAGATTTTTACGTCTTTTAAGTTTAATTAGACTGTGAAAAACTCATTGTTTATTTTAGTTTGCGAAAAATGTTGCATCATATATACAATATTATATAATTTATTGCTACAAGAATATTGTTTTATATAAAAATGTCCTCTGAAAAATTTGTTAGAAGCCGGCGGCTTGTAGTCAGGCGAAGCAAAACCGCCACCGTAGCGATTTTTCATCAGCTTCTTTCTATGCTCAAGCGAATTTGTTAAGATTTTACATTGTCAAAAAAGATACCATTTGGCACAGAAGAAAAATGAAATTTTTTACCCACAGGCAAATATTTTTTTACTATAGTACTTTTCTACCGTTTGACACACTCCCTTGCTGTACCTTGGAACCCGTAAGAGGCACACTCTAGAAATTTTCAAAAACGCCAACGCTTAAAAATCCCTGTTATAAAATCGCCAAAGACCGAAAAAAATCGCGAGAATTAAAAAAAAATGCCAAATTAAAAATAACTTAAAATTCAAATCAATCGCCAAAAACCGTAAAAATCGCTAAACCCGAAAAAACGCCAAAACGAAAAAAACTCCATATTAAAAAAAAACTATTAAACTTACATAAATTGTTAAAACCGAAAAAACACCAAAACAAAAAAAAAACCCAAAACTAAAAAAAAACGCCAAAACCCAAACCCAAAACCAAAACGAAAAAAATTTCAATAAGAAGCTAAAGTTCGTATTATATTACATATCAAGTGTTCGTACGGAACCCTTCGTGTGCGTGTCAAGGTTGCACTTTACTGAATTTATTTTATTTTATTTTTTGAAATATATACATAGTGAATTACTTTCGATTTGTAGAGACATTAGCGATATATCTGTATCTTTCACTTAATAATCGTATTTAAAAAATCATTAACCGCTAATCTGATGTGTCCTTCAAGTTCTAAGTGTGGCAAGTCAAGAAAACTAAAATAATCGTATTTATAATATCATATTGCTAAAGAATTTTATTTCTAAATGATGGGCTGGATAACATGTCTGTATTTGTGTATAAATGCAGTTTGCATTTCACTCTGTATCAGCATTGCCAGAAACCTAGGGAATAGATTCATCATGTGTCAAAAAATTTAGTATACGATTGCAAGCCATCCTTGCAAGATTCCGCTATAAGGGCTGGTTAAATTTGAATAAAACACAAATTATTTACAAACCAATTGTCATTTCTTTTCATTATGATAATATGGTATGGTTCAATTATGCATGGAATAAAATATTGGCCAAATGGCCACCGCTACCTCGGCGGTACACCTCTATCCATTGATCAAAGTTTTCGATGACGCTGAGGCATAGTTTAGGTGCTATGCCGTTAATGTGCCAAATTATCTCATCTCTCAGCTCTGAAATCATTGCTGGCTTATCGATGTAAACCTTTTCTTTCAAATAACTCCAAAGAAAGAAGTCCAACGGTGTCAAATCACATGATCTTGGCGGCCAATTGACATCGCCTCCACGTGAGATAACACGTTCATTGAATTTGTCGCGCAAAAGAGCCATTATTTCATTAGCTGTGTTGCAAGTGGCACCGTCCTGTTGAAACCACATATCGTCCACATACATATCTTCCGATTCGGGCCATAAAAAGTTCGTTATCATCTCACGATAGCGAACACCATTCACAGTAACTGCCTGACCGGCCTCATTTTGGAAAAAATATGGCCCGATGATGCAGCCAGCCCCTAAACCGCACCAAACAGTCACTCTTTGTGGGTGCATTTATTTTTCGACAATCACGCTTGGACTATCATTTGCCAAAATGCGGTAATTCTGCTTATTGACTAATCAACTGAGGTGAGAATATGCCTCATCACTGAAGATAATTTTTTTTCCAAAATTGATCATCCACTGTTGCCATTTCTTGCCACCATTCTGAGGATTGACGAGGTTCGGAATGGTCAAGAGGCTTTAGTTCTTTAGTCAATTGCACCTTGCAAGCGTGTAAATGCAAGTTTTTATGCATAATATTTCAGTGCTGACCGAAAAAATCACTAAGTGCACGATATGCATTTTGAATCTTCGCTGGCACACTGGTGAATGAAACTTTAATAATTCCTTGCAAAAACTTAAACAAAATGTTTTCAGCTGTTATATATATTTACTTAATAAAATTGTAACCTTTAAAAACTTTTTTAGCAATTCCTACAACTTTCATTTTCTATTTTTGAAATATTTTTTGGCTGTTTACAACCAGGTCCACATAAAGTTTAGTCCATAGATTGGCGTAAAATGCAAAAAATTTTAACAGTGTGAATGATGCATTTTTCTGGTTAATCTGACTGGTTCTTGTGGTTGCCAACAAATAAGGGGCGAAACTGAAAATTTTACTTATTGTTATATTTTTACATAGCACCATAACACAAATATGTACATACTTATAAAACATGCTTTAACTATGTGGTATGTCCACATACTTTGTGGTTTTAGGAAAAAATTTTTTTTGTATTAAGCATTTAACTTTAATTCACAATTTTACTGTGGACGAGTTGCTGGTTTAGAGCACCTCAGAAAAACTAGTTAATTTAGACAATTGTAAAAATTTAAGAACTTTTAACGTATCTTCAACTATTTCACCCACTCAAAAAATTATTTTTCTTTTTGCAAAAATGGAATAAAAGCTTCATGGGTTTTAAGTACATATTCATTGTCGAATGTCACTTTCGTCATGTTACATGTCAAATAAATGTTAAAAACAAACTTTCGCACTAGAAAACACACACACACATATGTCCATACATATTTATATCCTGGCACATGCACACATTTTTGTTGAGGACTTTTTCAACAATTGTTCTTTTCATATTTGTCTTCTTTTGTGTTAGTTTTTTTTTTTTTTTTTTTTTTTTTTTTTTTTTTTTTGATTTATTTTCGCTAAAGCTGTTTTTATTTAGAGACTCATGTTTGTTTTTTTTTTTTGTTTTTAGGAAATATGTAAATATGTAATGTATATATGTATGTATGTACATATGTATGTAAGTTCTTTTATTTCTTATATATACCAATGGTCGTAAAAGTACTTAGGCTACACTGGGAGAAAAACCTTCGTAAATGCAATGAGTTTTGACATTATATTTATGATTTTGTCATTATTTTTCAAACAATGCAATGCTTCATTTGCGTTACAAAAATTGTTTCATTAGCTGAAAAAATATCATCCCAGCGAAAAATTACACATTACCATCAGAACTACTTGCTATATAATGACTTACTTTTCTAATTACCAAATTTCATTACTCTCTTACAAATCACATTACCTAAAATTAAAAAAATTATCTAGAATTTTCTAAATGAAGAGAATGATTCTTTTAGATTAAATCAATTACGTAAACAAGTTGCCAAATAAAAAAAGTAAGTACTTCTTATGAATTAATTATTTTAGTCTTACGCCTTGTTAAAATCATTAAGTTGGTAATCCAGAAACGAATAGCTTCCACCAAAGATGCTTAATTCTAAACTCGATTACATTTTTTTTCATTCATGTAACGACATGCTTTTTATGCAATGAACTGACGTTAGTCGTACATTTTTTTAATGAACTATTTCATTGAATTAACAACATTTTTCATGATAAATATGACAATATTTCATTACTGAGATGTAACATATCTTTTTTTTTTTGATGATATTGTATCATCGTGTTAACAACATAAGTCATATTTTTAATGACTCTGATTCATTATTTTAATGTAGACATTGTATTTTATTAATTATTTTATTTTTTTCAATTGGCACAGATATGAGAAAAATGTTTGTATGTATACATATAATTGGCTTCCCCGTCCTTGGAACTCATCGCATGATAGTTAACGCACTTACTGCTGCAACCACAACAACCATAAATATTATTTAGATACGCACTAAATACATTTATACATACCATCATTAATGAAATATTAATTCAACATTATTTAATTTATTTGAAAGTTATAACTTATAAATAAATATATATGTATAAATATATATAATAAAAAATACTTTAACTTGTCTCCAAGATCAAACCTGCGACTACAAGGACAGCATACTGCCTAATAGCCAGCAGCAGGAAGGTTTTTTCATTTTTGTTACGAATATATTTCATTAAAGTTGCAACGAAACTACAGGGTGGGCCAAAAGAAACCAAGGGGTGTAAAAGTTTAATAACTTTTTTGTTTATCAACTTTTTTTTATTTTTTCTTTCAGATTATATAATATACAAAATGGAAATTTTTTTACACTAAGTATGAAAAATTATGTCTCTTAAATGACCACCGTTTTCAGCTTCGCACTGATGGGCTCTTTTTAGAGCATTTTCCATAACATCTTTCAAAACTTGTGGCTGTAGCGTTCGAATTTCTGCAACAATGTTTGCCTTGAGTTTAAGGATTGTCTCTGGCTTGTTCACATACACTCGCTCCTTCAAAAAAAACCCCAAAGAAAATAGTCGGGTGCTGTCAAATCTGGCGATCGCGCTGGCCAAATAATTTCCGAATTTCGAGAAATTATTCGCTCTCCAAAAACTTGACTTAAAAGTGCCATTGTGTCTCGGGCAGTATGGGCAGTGGCTCCGTCCTGCTGAAACCACATACCAGGTCTATTTTCAAGAGCAGGACTTAAAAAATTTTCTATCATAAACCGATACCGCTCTCCATTTACGGTTACAGCGCTTCCATCTTCATTCTCGAAGAAGTAGGGCCCAATGACATTTTCAGATGTGATCCCACACCATACTGTACACCTGATGGGGTGCAATTGGCGTTGATGAATGGCTCTTGGATTTTGAGAACCCCAGAACCTACAGTTCTGCTTATTAACAAAGCCATTCAAATGAAAATGAGCTTCATCACTCATAATCAAATTTTCAATAAAGTTGATTTCATAAAATTCTATTGTTCTGGTTCTCTGTTCAGTTGTGAACCTCTCCATTATAAATTCTCCAAGTGTTGTCTATATAATCTGAAAGAAAAAATAAAAAAAATTAATAAACAAAAAAGTTATTAAACTTTTACACCCCTTGGTTTCTTTTGGCCCACCCTGTATGATTTCCTAAACTACAGATTAATTACAATTTTGGTTTAATCTTTGGTCTTTGAACTTTGATTTTCTTTTATGTCACCGAATCAATTTAAAATATTTTTTTGTATGAATTCTTCATAAAAACTTGTATTTAAGTTTTTCATTAAGCGAACGAAAATTACTTCGTAACATTACGAAATCTAAAATATTAAAAACTAGAAAGGTTCCATTCCATTAATGAAATTGGTATTAATTGAAAGGGTTCAATATAACAGTTTCATTCCCGTTACGAAATTTTTTTCATTCAGTGTATTGTTGGTTTGTTGTAGTTTCTGTAACGCGGCTGACTCTGTTTGTAATAAATCAAAATATTTTGAAGCAATATTAGAATTGCTTAAATTTAAGATGATATTTCCCGTATTACACAATTATATTTCTAGAATTTAATGTTTCGTAGAGAAGTTGTAATATGAAATAGACTTTCTTTCTGTGTATTGTTGGTTTGTTGTAGTTTTAGAAACGCGGCCAACTCTGAACACTAATAAATCAAAATATTTTGAAGCAATATTAGAATTGCTTAAATTTAAGATGATATTTCCCGTACTAAACAATTATATTTCTAGAATTTAATATTTCGTAGAGAAGTTGTAATATGAAATAGACTATGATTTTTAGAGTATATCAACAGTTCATTATTTTTTTTTATATTGAATACCACGAAGAGTAGAAAAAGTCAGCCCATATATAGCAATACAAGACATTGATTTTGACAAGTTTACTGTTGTCAGTCAGTCAACCCGAAAGTCAGACATTTATTCGTTCATATTGGTATGTATTCATGAATTCCTGCTACATATTTTACACTACTTTATATGATTTTACATACACCCTTTGCCCATAGAAAACATATGAAAACGCATTCATGCATTTATCAACAGCTTTTTCAAGTGTGCATGTATGTATGCTGAATGAAAGTGTGTGTTTGTTTATTTGTCTCATCTATTGTGTTTAAGTCAAAAGCAAAGTAATATTTTTTATGTTACTTTTGTTGTGTGCACCCTTTTTATCAAAAAAAAAGCGTAAAATTTTCTTCGCTTATATCAATTTATGAAAGTGTACTTGCGCTATTTTCATTTCAATTTCTTAATAATTTTTCTAGGTTTGTTTATATATTTTCTTTTTGATATTCACAGACAACGAAGTGTATTGTTGATACTTTTAAT